>CM051457.1:63849288-63906679 GCA_028274465.1 Plantago ovata
CTTAAACTGACATACCTTCAAACTCTCTATACTGCCATTGATCCGTTCCAAGACTTAAAGCTTGAAAATGCTACTTGTGAAGAAGTAGAACAAACTCGGCTAAGAAATTAGTTATGTGTTCTTTCTTTCGAACAAGAACAAGTCTTGACACCAGAAACAATCAAACTTGTTTACTGCAAAGTATTCAAAGTTGTGTTTCTTAGATTACTTGTTGTAACTGAATAAGTTATAATTAAGTTATCTCACCCCAAAACTCTCTAACTGAAAATACACCCTTTCAGGCGTGATATTCAGGGGGAACTTAATAGAGCATAGTTTTGCTGATTAAAAGTACCAAGTTTGGTGGAGAACAAGGTTACATTCTCTAGATTAGGTTGGAGACGAAGCAAGTGTGCTTTGGTTTCTGTTTGAATCTCTCTAGATAGGAGATTGTAAGGAACCTCAATCATATCTTAGTGGATTCAGTCCTAGAAAGGACAAAGTGGATTAGTTGAGAGATTACGCTACTCTCAGATACCACTATAAAAGTGTTTGTGTGATTTACTTACTGTACCTAGTTTTCAGCAAATCATATCTGTCTGTACACAGTCACTCACATCACTTGCTGAAACCTTTACTTACTGAAAGAGCACTTATTGTATCAAAGACTTCCGCTCTCTGATATTAAGTATCAGCAAACCTAGCTACTGAAAAGTAACTTACGCTTGCTGAGAAAGTTAAATATCAACAAACTCATTACTGAAAAGTAATAAGCACTTGCTGAGAAAGTTTTAAACGACGAAAGTTTGAAAAGACTATTCACCCCCCTCCCCCTCTAGTCTTTTCTTGTTGTTTAAAGGGACCAACAACTATTTTCCAAAACCTTCCTGAACTTAACTTTACTCTCTTTCAGGGTCAAAAGGAGACCACTAAAGTGGTTCACATCACTGAAGATCTTGAAGTTAGTTCAGAAGAACTCTACTCAAACTTAAAAAAGAATACCTTGACCAGAGTTGCTAAGTCTGTCAGCAACTGGCAACGGTATAGAAGGATGGACTTCTATGATCTTCACCTTCATCTGTCCAATGGGAAAAAGAGAATCTCTTTACTGAGACTTGAGACGTTTTTACACTCAATACTTCCAAAAGAGCTTACATATTCTCAGCTAATGAGCTCAAATCTGATTGCTCTAATCACATAGAATATGAAAGCAAAGTTCAAGAGTGCCTCTCCAGCTGAACAAGCTGTGATGCTCAAGGGTTCCTTTCTACCCATGGTGGCTGATCCCCACAAAATCAATGAAGAAGAGGAAGTTACAAGTGTTGCTATGTACAAACATCTCGAGTTAGTCATACTAACGGACGATGATGAAGAAGAAGAGGATGAAAATATCCCAAAGGATGCCAGTGACGATGATGAAGGAAAAGGTTCTAAGGACAACAAGGACGATGATGATGATAATCAAGGTCCTAGTCCTGATGCTGGCGGAGTAAAAATGACAGTTGCTGAGACTGAAAATCAAAACACTGAGAATCAGCAAGCTGACCAAACTCCCAGTCAGCACCAAGAATCTACTCCCGCTCCTGCTGAGACAAGTACTCAAGCAACTGAACAAGTTGCTGAAACTGAAGAAGAGTATGCCAGAAAGCGTGCTGAAATGCACTTAAGCAAAGCTAAGCTTTTTGATGCCGAGTTAGCATTACTCGAAGCTAAGGTCACTGATCCAAACCTTGGAGAAGAAGAAATAGATGAAGATTATCAAAGAGCTCTACAAAATAGCCTACAGATTCATGCTAGACATACGCAAAATCTAGATATTGCTCAATCTTCATGAGTGAACAACACGGAAGTCTCCTCCCTTCCACCTACTACTGGTGAAACTCCAGTTGTTGAGTCCAGAGAGTTGCCCTCAGCAACCACTCAACCAAAAGTGTCTGAAGCTAAAGATTTGGGAACCAAGGTTGCTGGCCTTGACGAATCTGATGACGAAGAAGATCTCTCTAACTTCTCAGCAAATGAAGAAGAAAGAACAAAGTAAATTGAACCCACAGAGGTTGCAATTCCTCCTCCATCTCTCCAAACTGATGAAGGAGATGCTGAGAGAAGTCGCTTGCTGAGAAATGATGATCAATTCGCTACTGAGATCAAAGCTCATTCAATTACTCCCTCTCTAGTGCCGTTTCCAAACGTTGAGGATTTTACTCTCAGAATAAAGGCACTAATGGTTGTTCACAAAGCATGCCAAGAAGAGGATGATGCATTGCTTGCTGAGAGTCCGCTTAACATTGGTAAAATACTGGCTACAGTGCTGAAACGCACTACTTCACTTACCATAGCTCATAAAGACATCAGTCTACACCACAAAAGCTATGAAGAAGATGTCAGTCAAGCACTCAAACTTGCTAAAAGTGCATTGAAAAAGGCTCAGGCCATTATTGAAGAAAAAGTCGACAATGAGCGCAGACATGAGGAGCATTTGGCTTGTACTAAGGTAGAACTCTCTAAGCTAACCACAGATCAGCAATGCATAATTCTAAAATACAACAGCCTTGAGTACTCTTGCTGAAAATTGCAATGAGTTTTTCTCTCTACACATAAGACCGATGATGCAATTCATGTCTAAGGGGAAAGATAGACAAAGAAAGTATTCAAGATCAAACAAACCCTCTGCTGAAGCGCCTTTGATACTGCCTGGTCCACCTCCCACAGAACCTCTTGCTGAAAAAGAGCAAAGTTCTAAGAAACGAGCTGAAACAGATTCTGAGAGAAGTTCAGCAAATCCAAAAGGAGAAAAACTGCTGCTGAAACTCAAGAATACTGTCACACTGAGAGTCATCAAAATCTAAATGAAGATGATGATAATGATGATGACCAAACAATAGCTCAAGCTATAAGAGCTAGGCCTATCTCTGCCTTAACTCCATCTGGCCAATCCAAACACTTCTATTTTGACTCAAGATCTTCAGCAAGAGATCAAGAAAATTCTAAGTCAAGAAGAAAAAGGCAAAGACAGGAAGAAAAAAGGCCAGCCAGCATTGCAATTGGCACTGGCATTGAATATACAAAGACCAGCAATGAGGAAACAACTCAGAATGTGATCAGAAACCTACATCGTTGCTGGATCATAAAGCTGGAAGATCTTTTGGCCAATGATTTCTTTCCAATTGCTGTACTTAATCAAATGTACACTTGGATTGAATTAAAAGTGCAAAGAAAAGAAAGGGATCCTCCTCCCTACCCAAGGAACATTGCTGCAAAATGGATGAACTTAGAGATCTTAGTAAGAAGAGCTTCTATCGGCAAGAAGATAAAACAAGAGCCCGATTTAATCAAACCGATAGATGTTGCTTACTACAGTCATCCTTTAACCAAGAAGTCCAAGAAGAAATATGGCTTGATTCCTTATGAGTATTTTTATCTCACTGCCAAGGATCAAGAAGAAGATCTTCTCTGGTTAAGAAAGATTCATGCCAACAAGGGCAGTTCAGATACTCAACTTCTCCACGCTAGCAATGGGGGCATGCACTTGTGGGTACTTCACTACAGAGAAATGAATGGTGAAAACCATCATTATACTGGCTGCAAGAATGCAAGGATTATTCAACTTGAAGTCCGTAAGCTACTTGAAGATTACGAGAAGGAATGTGTTGAATTTTCTGCGCTTGCTGAGAAGAGTGTAAGGGAGATTCTTAGGAAATCTTCTGCTGGAATAGCTTAAGTCCATTGTAAAAATCTTTGTTTGTTTTGTTTGCTGATTATTGTAGTTATCTCTGAACTTTCTTGTAAACTTACTGAAAGATAACTATCAGCAATAAACTTTTGACTCTTATTGGTTTTTGATTATGCAAACTGCTTATGCTTACTGTTTTATTATTCAAGTATGCATGCATTAATCAACTAATATATTCAACATCATAAACCTCTAAAAGGGTAACAATTAATTTATCCATGGATTGCTGACATCAAAAAGGGGGAAATTTGTTAGGAAACTTGTAAATTTTGATGAGCAATTAACCGTGCTAAATTAAGGAAAGTCCAGTAACTAGTACTTTTAAGGTCCATAGGAATTTAGAATTTTAAGTACATTGTAAAAGAGGAACGTTTGCTGAACACTTAGTGTAGGTACTAGTTAGGTGCTTTAGTTTTGCTGATGATGTACTTTGTTTTTACAAATGAACTATTCAAGCACTAGAACCGCTCAGAAACTTGAAGATTAGAAGACTGGAGACTTATGAAGAATTCTGAGAAAGGTATCTACAAAGGCACATGTTGCTCAGAAAGTGGAAATTTCAGCAATAGCTCGCATGAGTGAAAATCTATATAACAGAGTAGGTTGTGCTTGCTGAAACTAAGACTGACCGCTTGCTGAAAGTACTTGCATTTTGGCTCCAACGTTCACATTTGAATTCGATTCAAATGAACATTAAATGCAAAGTAAGCATGCGAAGAACATGAATACTAGAAGACAAATGAAGGACGCTGCTGAAAGTACAAAAGAAAGATAGTGACATCTTAAGGAACAAAGCCTTAGAATTAAAAATTCAAACGGCTCCCTTGATTCACTATAAATAGAGGTCATCCGGCAAAGAGTTGAAGTGTGTCAACAACGTGATCAAACTCTCACTTGTGCTTAAACACTCAATCTTCCATACTCTTTACTGCCTATTGATCCGTTCCAAGACTTAAGCTTGCAACAAAAGCTACTTGTGAAGAAGTAGAACATTCACGGCTAAGAAATTAGTTAAGTGTTCTTTCTTTCGAACAAGAACAAGTCTTGACACCAGAAACAACTTAACTTGTTTATTGAAAAGTATTACAAGTTGTGTTTCTTTAGATAACTTGTTATAGCTGAAAACGTTATACTCACGTCATCTCATCCCAAACCTCTCGAACTGATAAACACCCTTTTTCAGACGTGAAATTCAGGGGGAATTAATCAAGCATAGTTTTGCTGATTAAGTGTCCCAAGTTTGGTGGAGAACAAGGTTTAGTTCTCTAGTTAGGTTGGAAACGAAGCAAGTGTGCTTTGGTTTCTAAAGAATCTTTATAGATAGGTGTTGTAAGGAACCTCAAGCTTATCTTAGTGGATTCAGTCCTAGAAAGGACAAAGTGGATTAGTTGAGAGATTACGCCACTCTCAGATACCACTATAAAAGTGTTTGTATGATTTACTTTACCACATTTAGTTTTCAGCAAGCTTTACTTATTGTACACTGCCACTCTGCTCACTTGCTGAAACTAGCACTCTCTGAAAAGCACTTATTGTATAAAGACTTCCGCACTCTGTTTTTAAAGTACCAGTAAAACTCATTACTGAAAAGTAACTAGTACTTGTTGAGAAAGTTAAGTATCGGCAAACTCATTACTGAAAAGTAATAAGCACTTGCTGAGAAAGTTTTTAAATGACGAAAGTTTGAAAAGACTCTTCACCCCCCCTCCTCTAGTCTCTTCTTGTTGTTTTAAGGGACCAACAATTTGAGAAAACTCTGAGCAAACAGCAAGAGAAATTACAAAATGCTGAACTTTTGACTAAGCAAACTACTGAAAAGTACGTTATGCTAAGCGTTGAGTCAGAAACGAAAGATGCTGAAATATTGCATCTTAAAAAGCTGATTGCTGAACCTACAGAGAAAAATGCTCAAATGGCAATAGAATTGGAAGAATACCAGTCTTTAATTCTGAAGTTACTTGCTGAAATACAAGAGATGAAAAAGATGAAAGTCAATTTCAAATCTTATGCAAACGCTAGTAACACGCTAACTGAACTAAATTCTTATCTTAGAGATCCATCTCAGAAAGAAGGTTTAGGTGCCACTTACGAAGGTGATGACGTGATACTCTTGAGTAAAGACAAGTCACCAATAACCTTTGTTCGCACTACTGATAGTGGTCAACCAGAGCGCTATCAAATTGGTCAATCTAAGGTTGCTGAGATAAGCAATCAAGTACCTATGACCAAGAAGCCCACTGTTGCTACTCAAAGTAACAAGAATTCAAAAGGTAAACAGGTTGTTGAAAAGCAATCTGATCACAAAAAGGATGTTGAAAAGGTAATCCGCCAAACAAGTTTCTGAAAAGCAATTTGTTAGGCCTAAGGCAAGATTACTAATAAAAGTAATCAGAAGACCTTTGCTAACAAACCTTAATCAAGTAAGGATGCTGAGACAAAGACTCAGGATACTCCGAAAAGTGGACTTGGTTACAAGAACAAGCAAAATCAACTTTTTCACGAGTATAAACGGAGTCAGCAAAGATACTTCAAATTAAGAGCTGAACAAATCCAAGCCTAAGAGTACTAACAATACTCTGAATTCTAGGACTAGAAGGAACCTTGCTAGAAAAGAACTTACTGAAAAGTATATTCAGCAAAAGGGTAAACCAAACAAGACACCACATCAGAAAGTGGCCTTGACCAGCAATGTTCAAAAGTCTTTTGGTTCTAAACCATCTAGTTCCTCAGCAAGTAGAAAACAAGTCAAGATTGAAAAAGTGAAGACTTGGGTTTCCACTGGATGCTTTCTTAAACATGTTAATGGACATCCAATTCTGGATAATTAACTTGTTTGCTCTTGATTGTGCAGACTTCAGCCACGGAGACAAACAATGCAATTTGGCACTTTCACAGTGGCTGCGGAAAGCACATGACGGGCAATAAGAAAAATCTTATAAACTATAGACGGTGGTCTAAAGGTCCAACAATAAGGTTTGCTGGTGGAGGCTTTTGATCTACTAAAGGCTATGGTGATGTGAAGTTAGGGTGCATTACTATAACAGGAGTTCTTTATGTCAAAAATCTTAAGTTCAACCTTTTCAGCATGATTTAGTTTGCTGACAAAGGTTACTTCATCAAAATCAAAATTGATGAATGTTAACTTATTGACTTTGAGACAAAGAAGGTAATCATTGTTGCTAAAAGATCAGAAGGTAGGTCTATACACTATAGATTGGGCTTCAGCAATCATTGAAAAATGTCTGATCTCAGAACATGAATATCTTGCTAAAAAAGCATGGTTATGGCATAAAAGAACTAGTCACCTAAACTTCAAGACGCTGAATAAGATGTCTAAAAAGGCACTTGTAGTTGGATTACCTAATGTTACTTTTAAGAAGGATGGTGTTTGCACTGCATGTCACCAAGGTAAGCAAACCAAAACTTCTTTCAAGAACAAGGTAGTACCGTCAACTACAAAACCTTTACAACTCTTACACATGGTGGTGGTGGATGATTATTCAAGGTTCACTTGGGTAATTTTCATCAAAGAAAAGCCTGAAACAAGGACTGAAATACCTAACTTGCTGAACAAGCTCGAAGTCATTAAAAATGACAAGGTAAAAATCATCAGAACAGACCATGGTACTGAGTTTGTAAATCAGTACATAAATGAGTATGGCACTTCTAAAGGCATACAACATCAGTTATCCTCAGTAATAACACCTCAACAAAATGGTGTTGCTGAAAGGAAATATCGTACCCTTAAGGAAGCAGCTAGAACCATGCTTGCTGACACTGAAATAAGTGAAGCTTATTGGGTTGAAGCGATTAACACTGCCTGCTATACTCAAAATAGATGCTTGATAACTAAGGAATACAACAAAACTCCCTATGAGCTATTTGTTGGAAGACCTCCTAACATCACTCATCTTAAGAGTATTTGGTTGCAAATGCTTTGTTCTTAACAATGGTAGAGAATATTTAAGAACATTTCAACCAAAGGCAGATGATGCGATATTTCTTGGTTACTCCTTACATAGCAAAGCTTATAAAGTTTACAACAAAAAGGCCCAAAAGATTGAAAAATCAGTGCATGTTGTATTCTACGAAAAGACACAAGGAGTTCGTGCTGAAGAAGAAATATCAGAATGTATGAAGAAGCTACTCATACATGAGCAAAGAATTGAATCCAAAGCTGGAAATGTCTAACTCATTGAACTTAATTATGATTCTGACAATGACACTCCAACACCAAGTCAAGTCAAGATAAATGCAGTTCATGATAAGGAATTCCCGGCTAAAGATGCAGTTGCTCCAGATATTGCTGAAAATATGCAAACCCCTGTGCCTACTGACGAGTTACCTCAAAACAACAATACTGAACAAGTAGTTGTTGATGAACCCATATCAGTAGAGACACAACCAGATACTAGTAGTACTGAATAAGTACATACTAAAGAGTCACATGCTGAAACGCAAACATGTCCATATCCTAAAAGCAGAAAACATGTTAACAAATGGATTAGAGATCATCCCTCTAAGGATATGATTGGTGATATTGACAAACGCCAAGTGACTAGATCCAAAGTATCTACCAACCATGAACTTGCTGAAGAAGCAATAGTTGTTGAGGTAGAAGCTTTGTTTTCTTGCTTTGTTTAAGAAATTGAACCCAAAACCATAGAAGAAGCTTTAAAGCATTCTGAATGGATCAAGGCAATGCAAGAAGAACTGGATGAATTTGAAAGGTTACTGTCAGACTGAAGGATTGGACTATGATGAGTCTTATGCACCAGTTGCAAGATTGGAAGCAATTAGACTTTTCTTGGCCTTTGTTGCTCATAAAGACTTTATAGTTTACCAAATGGATGTCAAAAGTGCATTCCTAAATGGTGAACTTGCTGAAGAAGTCTATCTAGAACAAACCCCTGGCTTTGAACTTCCCTCAGAAACCAAGATGGTATACAAGCTTCAGAAAGTTGTATATGGTCTAAAGCAAGCACCTAGAGCTTGGTATAATACCTTAGCTATGTTCTTGATGGATAACGGTTTCAAGAAAGGTGAAGTTGATAAAACTTTATTTACCATGAACCATGATGGTAAGATACTCTTAGTCCAGATTTATGTGGATGACATAATTTTTTGATCTAAGGACAAGCAACTTTGTGATGATTTTGCCAAGCTCATGACTAACAAGTTTGAAATGAGTATGATGGGAAAATTAAATTATTTCCTAGCATTGCAAGTCAAGCAACCCAAAGATGGAATATTCATAAATCAAGCAAAGTATGCGAAGAAAATGCTCATAAAGTTCAGGATCAAAGAGGAACAGAAACCTGCAAAGATCCCTATGAGTGTTAGTACCAAAATCGGGCTATACTAAAAAAGACAAAAAGTGTGGATGAACACAAGTATAGGAAGCTCATTGGTTCCCTGCTGTATTTAACAGCAAGTAGGCTTGACATTCAGTATGATGTTTGTGTGTGTGCAAGATTTCAATCTGACCCTAGAGAATCACACTACAAGAAAGCACTCAAAATACTGAAATATGTCAAAGGCACAGTCAATGTTGGATTATGGTATCCAAAAGATTATGGATTAGAATAGGTTGGTTATTCAGATGCTGACCATGATGGATCAACTCTTGATCGGAAATGTACGTCTGGAACTTGTCAGTTTATAGGTACAAGACTAATTTCATGGTTCGGCAAGAAGCAATCCTGTGTGGCCAATTCATCCACTGAATCTGAATACATTGTGACTGGTTGTTGTACTGCTCAAATCCTATGGATTCAGCAACAACTAAGAGATTATGGTATTTCTGCAAAGAAAACACCAATCTTTTGTGATAATACAAGTGCTATTGCTATCATGCAAAATCCTAAGTTTCACTCAAGGACAAAGCACATTGATATTAGACACAATTTCATTAGAGACCATGTGGAAAAAGGAGACATTGAGGTTGTAAAGATAGGTACAGATGATTAACTTGCTGACATCTTTACCAAGCCCCTTCTAGATAATAGGTTCGCAATGCTAAGTTACAACCTTGGATTGATTGAACTACCTCAATAAAAAGGGTACATTTGATTGGTTGCTGAAACGAGTACTCAGCAGGCCAATAGTTTCTTAAGATTATAATATCACATGAAAGTCCCATTTAAGAGTTTGGTTCTACTAAAAGATGGTTGTATACAAGTGATTGCTAAAACAGGCATTCAGTAAGTAAATCCTTCAAACTGGTCATTTGTTAGGAAACTTGGTCACTTGCGGAAACGGGTATTCACTAAGAAAAACCTTTGGATTGCTGAAATGGGTATTCAGACAATCAAGGATACCGAAATAGGTATTCAAGTATCAAAGATGCATACTGAGACGGGAAGTCAGTAAAGATCTTATGTGTTTTTACTAATAGACATTACCTTAATATCCCATAAGAAAAAGAACTTACTAAGACGGGAACTCAGAAATTCATTTGGCCTTAAAGAAAAGAGATATAAAATTAAAGGGGAATTTTCAGCAAATACAAAGCTTGATTATTCGATAAGTAAGTGCTAAAGTCAGAAAGTTCAAAATTTTCGCTGAAAAGATTCTCTTTTACTTCAGCAAGCTATTATTCACTGAAGTAATGGAGAAAATCCCTTGATTAAAGGTAATATATATTGTGACGTTAATCTTGGAACATATACACTCGATAATAATCATGACATGAAACTTAATCGTGGCCATTGATTAAAATCAGTTGTTGATCCAACGGTTAATATCATAAAATAAAAACACGCTCTGACGGTTTCGAGTTAGTGGACCTGTACTCATTAAATGCAAAGTACACCACTAACTCAATGTTCTCTGTTTTGCCCTTGCTGAGAACTCAGACCCATTGAGTTTCTCACACAAACAGAGATACTATCAATAGGAGGAGTTGAACATAAGACAAAATTCTTTAACTCCCAAATTTCCTTTTCTCTACAAAATTTCTAGCCAATGCTCTGAGAACACTGTACCTCCGGTCAAAAGGCATCTTGCCCGTACCTTTGCCCCCTCATTTTCTTTACTATATAAGATGGCTCCCAGAAGACAAACCTCAAGGGTTTCAAAATCCTCCAAGACAGACAGTGCCGGAACAAGCACTACTGCTACTCCGGTACAAACTCCAGCGGTGAAAATCGTTCTGACAAACGACATAATCGCTCAAAGACCCATGCCTCCTGCATTTCTAAACGCTGAAAAGTGTGAACAGATGATGCATTGGGGGGGATTTTTCAAAAGAGAAGTACATTAGACACTTCTATGAAGACGAACTGGCGGCTGAAAACATTGAAGCCTTGATATACATAAACCAACAAGGTTTACTTTCTTTTATCACTGTTCATCCGAAAAAGGTGAGTATGGTGGATACAATGGAATTCTACAACAACACTAAGATCAAGTCAGTGACAAATGAACATGGAGTCACTGAAAAAGTAATTTCAACTATTGTTCAAGGAAGACAAATCATCCTGAAATGGATTGATTTAGCTACCATGTTTCAGATTCCAACCACTGGAACTAAAGATGACATCACTGCTATAGAGGACGAAATTAAAGCTTTTTACAGTGATTTTAGAAATAATTTCATGAAGAAAAATGAAATTGTCCCTGTACATTGGGAAAAATTTACAAAGAGAAAGCATATCCCTTACTCTCTAGGACTAGTAGCCTTGCTGCTCATCAAAATCCTAGATTCTCAAGTCGGAGGAATAGATCAAGTAGGCCTAAAAAGATGGCCCTTGGTGAAACATATCCATGAAAATGGATCAGACATAAACTGGGCAAAATACCTCTTCAACATACTTGTTGAATGTATTGTTAAGTTCAAGGTCAAGGTAGAAGACAACACTATCTCACCTATGTACCAAGTTGTGTATGGATTAAAGATCTGCTATATCTTGACACACTTCAACATTAAGCTTAGAAACCCACTGCCTATAAAAAAGTCAGTATGTAATGTGGGTAGATCTTTCTACAATCAGCACAAGCCCTTGGATGTTGATGAGAAGAAATCCAAGAAAGCAACAAACTCAAACGTTGTTGATGCTACTGTGGTTGCTGACACAAAAGCACCCAACAAGAGAAGCAAGAAAAGAAAAGCTGATGATGATACTCAGACTGCAGCTTCATCAGCTGGTCCTGTCCCTAAGAAAACAAGGACAAAAACCGTTCCTAGGAAGAAAACAACGGCTAGGAAGTCAGTTCCTATCGTTCATGATGTCCCCGACGATGATACTACAGTAGTTGCTGAAATGCAATCTACTCAAGTAATTGACGTAGAAGTACCTGCTGACACTACTACAAATCCAATCACTTTGGATACAATTACTGAAGAAAGACCACAAGGCAGTGGAAATGCAAATCCTGCCTTAGAAAGAATCGATGATGTCTACGTAGTAGATAATATCGATGATACAACACTTGAACCAGCAAGTGAATTCACCGCAGACCAAAGAAAGGCTGCACTTTCTAAAGAAGTTGCTGACAAAGCAACAAGTGAAAGAGAAATAGTTGTTGAACAAGCAACTAGTCCACAAAGAGAGATTGCTCAGACAACACATGTTGCTGAAGAAACAGTTATTGAGACAATAACTGTTCAAAACGTTGAGTTTGTTGAAACTCACGTTGAAGTATCGTTCGATGACGCATCACATGATGCTGAGAATGAAAGACCCAGTTCACCAGCTACCTCAATAGACAAGATCCAACTGGTACTTAATGATCTAAGCCAGAAAATGGATATGGAGATTGTGAGAACTCCAATAAATCAGTGGATCTCTTCATGACAAGTAGTGAACTAAGAGGTCAAGATACTTCTGCTCAACCTGTCCATTCAGAGACAAGGGAGATTGCTGATACTACACAACTTTCTCAATTAGAGCATGAAAACAAGTCTGCTGAAGATACGGTCCCAGATATTGAAGAAGCCAACAATGCTGAAAGGACTGAGTCACCACCTGTCACTCTTCAGCAGGTAGTTAACTCAGAAATAGGCAAAACTTCTCTATCTGATACTTTATCATTAGCTAATACTATTATTTCTTTACAGACTTTTCAAGATACAAGCTAGAAGCTTGCTGAAACTTCTACACCAAAATCTACAACTCCTGCTCAGCAGGTAGATGCAAATTTTGGTAAATTTACTAAGTTAAAAAACTTAGTACTTGTATCTAACAAAGTGTTATTTCAGGATGAACAAAACAAGGAAGCTACCACAGCTTCTGTTGAATTAGATGTAGATATTGCACAACCAAGTGTGCAACATGAGCTTGTTGAAAACCAGCATGTATTTGATGAGCCGGAATTTGTCAGATTCTAATTAATCAAATAAATTTGTATTTAGCCAAAGGCAATTCACAACTACAATGAAAACCGTAGTGTAGCAGTAAAATAACCTCGAGTGTCGATCTCTAAGGAATATAACTAGCTTTATCTAATCTAAATTAAAATATAAAATCAACAGACGACTTAGCAAAGGTTTTTCTTATCAGATAATGGAGGCTGGTGATAGTATGATCATTCAAAGCATAGCAGGTTAATAATCATGCATGAAGTACCCGATCGTTTTGCATAGAGATCTTTGATCAATGAATTGTCCAATTGTGTTCGTTATAATTCAACACTACGAAGATAGAGGTTTTAGATAGATCAAAGAAATAAAGCAATAACTCAAAGTCTAATTCGCTTTACAACCATCATGCATAATTATTAACCCTTCGCTAAGAAATCACATACTATCACCAACGAGAAGTTTAGCTACTCATAGATGTCATGCAATGAACAGAAATCATAGCAAGATTGAATGAAAACATGTTGAAAGATAAATAAATATAAATAGAAAAACTGTAAGATACAATGTTACCGAAGGTTGTCAATATCTGAAGAATCGCGATCTTACAAGCTCCAAAACGATAAGAAAAAATATCTCCTAAGCTAAGAAGCCCCAGAACAGGCTCTGGAGAATTCCTACCTAAAACTAATGAGAAAGGTGAGAGAAAAGGTCTGAGAAAGTATGAAAAACGGTGAAAACTGAGCAACTATATATAGTGATTCGGTAGGTGTGGGGCGAGTCGCCCCACACACCGGGCGATTCGCCTGGTGTGGGGCGGTTCGCCCCATGTCCCTGGGGACTCGCCCGGGACCTCCAGTCAGTCGGTTACGCGTTTTTGGATTTCTTTTCCTTTTCGGACTCGGTTTTTGCCTTCTAGTGACCTTTTAGCCTTCAGACTCGACCCCTAGACTTCAAATCCTATCCGGAATCTTCTAGATACTCCAAAAAGGCCTTCGAAACACCAATTCCTTGTCTACTTCAATATAATTGCCCGGTAAACCTCGTTTTTCACCCAAAACCTGTAAAATACAAACTAAAGGGAAATGTGACACTATTCTAATAAAATGCACTAAAATATAGCTAAATTAACATAGATGATAGCTAAATTGGTGAAAAAAGACTCGAATGAAAGTGTAAAATACACGTTCATCAGTATTCATGAATCAGTTTTAGACTCTAAAACTACATTCCAAAACATTCCTAAAACTAACATTGTTCTTATTCAAGCTCAAAAGGAGAGTATGGAAGCAACTCTCATCACTGAAGTCCATGAAGTTAGCTCAGAAGAGCTCTACTCAAACTTCAAAAAGAACACTTTGACCAAGGTTGCATAGTCCGTCAGCAACTGGCAAAGATATCGAAGAATGGACTTCTTAGATATCTTTCTACATCTATCTTCTGAAAAGAAAAGAACATCTTTGCTTAAGCTTGAGACTTTTGTCTACTCCATCCTCCCAGTTGATATCTCATATTCTCAGCAAATGGGAAAGATTTGGTTCACACAATCAGAGAGAATATGAAGAATCAATTCAAGAGTGCCTCTACAACTGAACAAGCTGAGATGCTCAAAGGTTCTTTTCTGCCTATGGTGGCTGATCCCTACAAAATGAATGAGGAGGAAGAAGTCACAAGTCAAGCTAAGTATATGCATCTTCCATTGGTTATCCTTACTGATGATGAAGAAGAAAAAGAAGATGAGAATGTGATTGAAGATTCCAGTGATGATGACGAAGGAAAAGATTCTAAGGAGTGAAAGGACAAAAAGGATGATGATGATGCATCCCAAGGTCCAAGTCTCGGTGCTGGTGGAGTAGTTCAAGTTGCTGATCAAGCAACTGAACAAGAACAAGCTACTGAACAATCACCTCCCAGCAACCAACACGAATCTACTACTACTCCTACTACTGAACATCCAGTAACTGAAGAAGTTGCTGAGATGAGTGAAGAAAAAGCTAGAAAATTTGCTGAAATTGCTAAAGGCAAAGAAAAAATTTCTGATGCCGAGTTACCTGAAAAAGCTATACTTGATGCCAAGGTCACTGATCCAAACCTTGATGAAGATGAAGAACAAGCTGAAGACTTTCAGACAACTGTGGCAAATAACATGGTCATAAATGTACCTGGCACACAACATTTTTCTGTTGCTCAGTCCTCTGGAGTGAAAAGATCGGAATAATCCTCCCTTTCACCTCCTACTAGTGGTGAAACTCCAGTCGTTGAGTCTCAAGAGTTGCCTTCAGCAACCACTCAACTTGAACACACAGTGACTAAAAACCTTGGAAAAAAGGTTGCTGATTTTGATAAAGATGATGCTGAGAGCTTATCAGGATTTTCTGATGAAGAAGAAGAGACGGCTGCTAAGAATGATAAAACTCGTGATACACAATCCCAACATTCAAACTCTTCTGCTTCTTTTGGAAACGACTATGAGAGAAGCAAGCTTAAAGGCATAGAAGATCAGTTCGTCACTGAACTAAAAGCCTATAATGTAACTCCCTCACTAGTGCCATTTCCCTGTGTGGATGAATGGACACCAAGAATGCAAGCTCTCTTGCAAGTGCACAAAGAATGCAAAGCTGAGGATGAGGAGTTACTTGCTGAGAATCCCTTCAACATGGAAAAGATCTTAACTGTTTTGCTGAGACGCACAACAAGTCTCACTCTAGCTCAAGTTGATGTAAGCTTACAACATAGGAGCTATGAGAAAGAAGCAGATCAAGCTCTAAAAGTTGGCAAGAATGCCTTGAAAAAGGCTCAAATCATCATGGAACGAAAGGTTTCTGATACAAAAATGTCTGATGAAAATCTAAAATTGATAAAGGCGGAGTTGTCCAAAACAAACCAACTTCAGCAAGACATGGTTGAACACTATCACAACTTGCACAAGCTTGCTGAAAATTGCAATGAGTTGTCTCAACTCAAATCTTTAATGTCTTGTAATCCATGTCTAAGGGGGAAGATACACCTCAATTCAAGAAGAAGAGCTCAAGGGACGTGCCTCCAACTGCTCCCTCCCCCTCGCTGATGAAATTACAAGGACCGCCTAGTGAACCTCTTGCCGAAACAGAGCAAAGTTCTAAAAAAAAAGCTGAAACAGATTCTGTGAGAAGTACAACAAATCCAAAAAGGAGAAAAACCACTGCTGATACTCCAGAATTCTATCAAACTGAAAGTCATCAAGGTTTTGATGATGATGACAATGATGATGACCAAACCATAGCTCAAGTTATAAGGGCTAAGCCTCTTTCCGCCTTGACTCCATCTGGACAGTCTAATCATTTATCTTCTGGCTCCAGATCTTCAGCAAAGAATCAAGGAAATGCTATGTCAAGAAGAAGAAGGCAAAGAGAAGAAGAAAGAAGGCTTGCTAACATTTCTATAGGCACTGACATTGATGACACAAAGACTAGCAACGAGGAAACCACTCAAAATGTGGTCAGAAACCTCAATAGTTGCTGGATTCTTAAGCTAGAAGACCTATTGGAAAATGATTTCTTTCCAACTGCTGTGCTGAACCAACTTTACAGTTGGATTGATCTGAAAGTTGTAAAGAAATAAAGGCATCCTCCTCCCTACCCAAGGAACATTGCTTTAAAGTGGCTGAATATTGAAATTTTAGTAAGAAGAAACTCCATCAGCAAGAAGTTAAGACAAGAGCCTGACTTCATCAAGCCTGTGGATGTTGCTTACTACAATGACCCTATAACCAACAAGTCCAAAAATAAACTTCACTTGATTCCCTATGAATTTTTCTATCTCACTGCAAAGGATCAAGATGAAGACCTCTGTTGGTTAAGGAAGATTCATGCCAATAAAGGAATTTTAGACACTCAGCTACTTCATGCTAGCAATTGGGGAACGCACTTATTTGTAGTTCATTACAAGATCTAAATGGTGAAACTCATCACTATACTGCATGTAAGAATGCAAGAATAATTCAACTTGAAGTCCGTAAACTACTTGAAAATTACGAGAAGGACTCCATTGAATTTACTGCCCTTCCTAAGAAGAGTGTGAAAGAGATTCTTAGAGAATCCTCTGCTGGTCAAGCTTAGAGTCCCTTGAAAAGGTTTCTTTGGTGAACTGATTGTAATAGTTATCTATGTTCTTTCTTGTAAAACTTTACTGAAAGATAACTATTAGCAATCAACTTTTGATGACTCTTATTGGTTCTTGATTATGCAAATTACTTATGCTTACTGTTTTATTATTCAAGTATGTTTGCATTAATTAACTGATTTATTCAACATCAGGAACCTTTAAAGGGTAACAATTAATTTAGCCATGGATTGCTAACATCAAAAAGGGGGAAATTTGTTAGGAAACTTGTAATTTTGATGAGCAATTAGCTATGCTAAATTAAGTAAAGTCCATTAACTAGTACTCTTAAGGTCCATAGGAATTTAAAATTTTAAGGACATTGTAAAAGAGGAATGTTTGCTGAAGACTTAGTGTAGGTACTAGTTAGTTTCTTAAGCTTTCTGATGATGTACTTTGTTTTTACAAACAAACTATTGAAGACCTAGAACCGCTCAGAAAGTTGAAGATTTGAATACTGAAGACTTAGAAGAATTATGAGAAAGGTATCTACAAAGGCACATGTTGTCTCAGAAAGTGAGATTCTCAACAACAACTTGCATAAGTGAAAATCTATATGACAGAGTAGGTTGTGTTTGCTGAAACTGACACTGACCACTTGCTGACAACATATGTGACCTCCTTGCTGAAGAGTACTTGCGTTTTGGCTCCAACGTTCATATTTGAAATTGTTTCAAAGAGCATTAAATGCAAAGTTAGCACGCGAAGAACATGAAGACAAGAAGACAAATGAAGAGCGCTGCTGATAGTACAAAAGCAAGATAGTGACATCTTAAGGTACAAGCCTTAGAATTTGAAATTCAAACGGCTTCCTTGAGACACTATAAATAGAGGACATCAGGCTGAGTAGAAGTGTGTGTCAACAAGTTTTGCATTTAAGCTACATATCTTGCACCAGAAACAACAAACTTGCTTACTGCAAAGTATTACAAGTTGAGTTTCTTTAGATTACTTGTTATAGCTACAAAGTTATATTCAAGTCATCTCATCCCAAACCTCTGATAAACACCCCCCCTATTCAGACGTGAAATTCAGGTTGAACTAATCAAGCATAGTTTTGCTGATTAAGTGTCCCAAGTTTGGTGGAGAACAAGGTTATGGTTCTCTAGTTTAGGTAGGAAACAAGGCAGGTGTGCTTTGGTTTCTGAGAATCATTAGTGATAGGATTTGTAAGGAACCTCATTTCTTATCTTAGTGGATTCTGTCCTATAAAGGACAAAGTGGATTAGTTGAGAGATTACGCCACCTTCAGATACCACTATAAAAGTGTTTGTGTAATTTACATTTCTGCAGTTACCTTTCAGCAAGTTACTTTGTTTTACACTGTTTATCTATTTACTTGCTGAAACTAGCTTTCTAACAAAAGCACTTATTGTAAAAGACTTCCGCACTCTGTTTCGATGTAGCAACAAACTTGTCTCTGAACAGTAACAAGCACTTGCTGAGAAAGTTAAGTACCAACAAACTCATTACTGAAAAGTAATAAGTACTTGATGAGAATGTTTTTGACGACGCAAAAGTTTGTAAAGACTATTCACCCCCGCCTAGTCTTTACATGTTGTCTAAAGGGACCAACAACATGTTTGCTTAGAGGATTTCCAAGAAACAACTCCACCTCCCAGAGTGAAGATATATCCACTCGTAGATAAGCTGTTTTCTTCTTTTGATATCCAATTTGCATCACTGTATCCCTCCAATACTAATGGATATCTTCCATAGTGTAATCCATAATTCATTGTTTGCTTTAGGTATTGCAACAATAATTGTAGTGCCAACCAATGGTCACTTCCAGGATTACGTGTGAACCTAGCTAGTTTGTTAACTGCTTGAGTGATATCAGGACGAGTACAATTCATCAAATACATTAGACTTCCAATGATTCGAGCATGTTTTACTTGCTCTACAGGTTCACCTTTATTTATCTCCAACTGCTCTCTTTTCATAGGCACTTTTGATAATGGGCCTTCGTAAGCATTAAATTTCTTCAAAATATTTTCAATATAGTGAGATTGAGTTAGTGCTAGACCATCTCGTGTCTTAATGACCTTAATCCCTAAGATCAAATCCCCCACGCCCATATCTTTTATGTCGAACAACTGTTTCAACATATTGCAGATAGTTAAGTATAAATCACTCATATTGCAGTGAAGAAATAATGAATACAAATATAAAAAGTTTACAAGAAGTAAAATTATACCTTGCATCTCGAGCCACTTTGTTTTTATTGATTCTGTATCCTTACAAGGGTCTGAAACAAAAGATACATTACCTTAACATGTTTGTAACTTATCTCAATCAACAGGTATGTGTAGAATCAAACCTGAGGCCTTGGCCTTTTTAACCGGGCCATTATCCTCTTCCGAGTTATTTTTTAAACATCATTTGTTCCGAGCTTCACCTGAAACATTTAAACCAGATCATGTATGAGGCACCATAGTATTGGAAACTGATTAAATAATAGAAAACTAGAAGTTTTGAGATTGACCTGTACTTTGCTTCTCACCAGTCTTTCCCTTTGTATGAGGTGAAGATCTTTTAACAGGTGTAGCACCTCCTCCATAACACCGCCTAGTCATACCGGGTTGCTCTACGAGTTAAACATTTACAAGTAATCAAAAGTCTGAGTGCTGATAAACCTGGCGACATATGTGATTGAAGTTGTACAAGAACGATTTATAAATGTTGATGACTAACATACAAGACCAAACAGGGTAATGATTTCAATTAATCGAATAACTAGGGTAATCTTAATCCTCATCAAATGTACTTGATTATTTAGGGATGCATATGATAGTGCATTAAAAGAAAAAAAGTAACAGATTTGGCTTTCATTCAAGCACACAGCAGCACACGTGCTAATCAATATCATATACTTATAACCATAACCATTCCATCAAAACACTGATCCATGGGTGATCTGCAAAGCAGACTCACGCCAAGCCTACAATTTCAAAACACACACCAAAGAATACAATGCAAAGGGATATCAAACATAAGGTCATAGATCACTGCCTATATCATCATTGGACAGGGAATTCATAATCTATTTATGTAATCGTAAATTTTATGATGCTCAGAGTTCGAAATGGCGATTACAGTCATATTACACCTAATCTTGATCTCATGCATGACAATATCAGATCATAATTACTAATTGCTTGAATAATGTATTTCAATTGTCATGAAAGCACGAAAGAAATAACAAGCCAGAGATCGATTAAGACCCGTCGAAGTGCATGTCGATATTACCACAGAAACTCGTAAAACATTGAGATGGATGTCACCTGAAATTGACTGTCTAAGAAGAAGATGGATGCACCTCGATGATCACCGTTACGAGAAGTCGGATAGTGAGAGTAAGGGTTTTGCCGTAATGGGGAGAGATAGTAAAGAGATAGCGGGTTTTGTATGTTTTGGTTTGTGTTTTGAAAGTCCAAAATTAGTCCAAAATTTTAGAATGGAGGGAAAAAAGAAATTTCGTTTCCCTCTTACTTTCTTTTATTTTTGTTAAAATTAACTCAAATTACATTCCTTATTAAATTTATAATTAATGTTATTATTAGCAGTTTATTATCGTTATTTCTAAAATTATTATTATCATTACTGTTATTAATAGTAATAACATTATTAATGTTAATTATCATTAGTATTACTTTATGATTTAGGGTATAGGGTTAGGGTGTAGGGTTTAGGGTTAGGTTATAGGGTTTAGGGTTAGGGTATAGGGTTTAGGGTAAAAATCGTTGGTCCAACATATAACACGTGCCACACTTGACTGAGCAACATCGGCGTATACGCATATTGTTGAACGTCAGTCGTAATGATGATACAACGAAATTTATAATGTAAGTGTTCATGCTACTGGTAAACTAACAACGTATGTCTTGTCGATGCATAGCAATTAAGAACGTAAATAGTCTTTATAATAACATAGCAATACAAGAATGTAATCCTTGATGGTACAGAGTAATTGACTTGTGAGGCTTAAATAGTGGAACATAAGTGTTGGTGATACATGGAAATTAAAAACGTGAGTGTTGATGATACAAAGCAAATGACTTGTGAGACTCATACATTGTGGAACGTAAGTATTTCATCTGTCCATGAAACTCACATGGCGTGCAATGCAGTTTTCCACGTTTTTTGCCTCGATTTTCCTTTTTTTATTGTGGTCCTGCGTAAATTATCATTTAAATATCACTTGTAAGTTCCCAACTGTTAGGAAACTTGTAATTTTGATGAGCAATTAACCATGCTAAATTAAGGAAAGTCCAGTAACTAGTACTCTTAAGGTCCATAGGAATTTAGAATTTTAAGGACATTGTAAAAGAGGAACGTTTGCTGAAGACTTAGTGTAAGTACTAGTTAGGTGCTTTAGTTTGATGATGATGTACTTTGTTTTTACAAATGCACTATTGAAGCACTAGAACCGCTCAGAAACTTGAAGATTCGAAGACTGAAGACTTAAGAAGAATTCTGAGAAAGGTATCAACAAAGGCACTTGTTGCTCAGAAAGTGAGATTTTCAGCAACAACTCGCATAAGTGAAAAAATCTATATGACAGAGTAGGTTGTGCTTGCTGAAACTGAGAATGGCCACTTGCTGAAATACATATGTGACCTCTTTGCTGAAAGTACTTACATTTTGGCTCCAACATTCACATTTGAATTCGATTCAAATGAATATTAAATGCAAAGTAGGCACGCGAAGAACATGAAGACTAGAAGACAAATGAAGGACGCTGCTGATAGTACAAAAGCAAGATAGTGACATCTTAAGGAACAAAGCCTTAGAATTTGAAATTCAAATGGCTCCCTTGATTCACTATAAATAGAGGTCATCCGGCAAAGAGTTGAAGTGTGTCAACAATGTGATCAAACTCTCACTTGTGCTTAAACACTCAATCTTCCATACTCTTTACTGCCTATTGATCCGTTCCAAGACATAAGTTTGAAACAAAAGCTACTTGTGAAGAAGTAGAACATTCACGGCTAAGAAATTAGCTTAGTGTTTGATGAACGAGATTGTCAGACTCGAACAATCAAATAAATTTGTTTTAGCCAAAGGGCAACTCACAACTACACAAAACACGTAGTGCAGAGGTAAGATGACCTCGAGTGTCGATCTCTAGGGACTTAACTAGCTTTAACTAAATAACTATTATAAATTCGGAAAACAAATTTGGCTTAGCTTAACTTAACAATATATAATGAGAGCTGGTGATAGTATGCTCATTCGAAGCATCGGGTTCTAATTATGCATGAAAGTGCAACTCGTACTGCTTTAAAAGTAATTCGAATTAACAAACCCCAAAAGACAGATTTGTAGACGTGTATTTTGAAAGCTTCCTATCTATACTAATACTTGGCTAAGGTTGTCAGGCTTAGTTCAAGCAGTACTTGATAATTATAAATATTGAATCGATGATCTTGAATTGTCCTAGCGTTTCTAACACTTTTATACGAAGATATTTGGCTTAGTCGGATCAAACAATCGAATAAAGACAATTATACAAGTAAAAGACTCAGAAACTCAATCATGCACAATATGAACCCTAGCTATGAATTTACATACTATCACCAACTAGAAACTTAGCTACTCATATTGAAAACAAGATCAACAATAACAATCATAGATGAAAACATAATTGAATTGAAAGATAGAGTATGAAAAAGGTGAGATACAAAGTTATCACCAAGGGTTGTCAATCTCTGGTGAATTGCTAAAGTCATAAGTTTCAAGAAAGGTGAGATCAAAAGATGTCCAAATCTCTACCTTGGTGCTCCAAATTTCTAAGATAAAGTAGTTCTAAGAGAAAAAATACCTAGAACAAGCTCTAGGGTTTATGTCTGCAAAATTATTATCTAAGATATGAAAATTCGCAACTTTACAAATTATATATAGTAGCTGTCGAAACCTCCCAAGAAGACCGCCTGGCACCAGGCGGACCGTTGGACACCAGGCGGTGCGCCTGGCACGGGCAGAGAATTGCCCGTGCTTTTTCTTCCTCCAAGTCTTCGATTTTGGCCTTGGGCAGGGTTTTGAGCTCCGAAACATGGTCTTTTGGCCTGGAAACTCGTCCCGGTACTCCTTGACACACCACGGGTGATCTCGTTGCACCAAAACTTCAATGTTTCGCCATGATTCATATCCAAAAGTACGATTTTCACCTAAATCCTGCAATAAAATAAAGAAAATGGAAACGTGACACTATTCTAACAAAATGCACTAAAATGCATGCAAGAGGATAGCTAAATTGGTGAAAAAGACCCGAATGATAATGTAAAATACACTGTCATCAAACTCCCCAAATCGAACCTTTGCTTGTCCCCAAGCAACTAGCTAGACTCTATGCAAACTACATGCAACACAGAGAGGAGTCTCATGCCAAACAGGAAGAACTAATCTATTGTATCTACCAAGTGCTTATGAACAAAGACCATACAAATCATAACATGGAAGTAGGTTGAAGAATGCCTCGATTGAACCTATACACATTCACATATGCACTTTGTTAAACAAGGGAGTCTCTCGTAACATTCAACACAGAGGATAGCTAAAATAGGTGAAAAAGACTCAAATAAAAACTAAAGGGAAACGTGACACTATTCTAATAAAATTCACTAAAATATAGCTAAATTAACATAGAGGATAGCTAAAATAGGTGAAAAAGACTCAAATGAAAGTGTAAAATACACATTCATCAGAGGTCAAACCAATACTGGCTCTCATCAAACGAAGGAGGGTTCCCTAATAGACAACACTCCCCTAATCTACTCACTCTTAAAGCAAAAACTCTTCACCACTTCCTGAATGGCAGGACAAGGGTGGTCTAGAACAAGCCTTGGACTAGGCGACACGAAAAACACAAGGAAGAATTTACAACTCTATTACGAACTACTACAAAAGCTGAAAAATAATACAATACTGTGCTAAAACTGCTTTTTGGCTTGCTTGGACCCTTCTTTTGTTTTTTTTTGGGTCTTATTCCTTTTTCTTTTTTTTTTTATTTTTCCAGATTTCTGGAATTTTCAATTTTTTTTCTTTTTTTTTCCTTTTTTTTTTCTTTTTTGTATATAGCCAGCAGTACAACAATGAAAGGAAATAACAACGACTCTACAACGACCTCCCCAAACCTTTTCGAAAGAATAGGTTGGAGCACAAACTCACAAAAAAGAAGAAAAAACAAACTCAACATGAGTCAACTATACGAAAAACAAGTCATACAAATGGTAACCCCGTCCTCAAACCTATTCGTTAGAATGGGTTTCAAACAAAGGTTCACACACCTCACTCTACCTCCTTCCTAGACATTTAGCAATATCAAAAAGCAAGGTGAAGACTTGTTGCCTCTTAGGTACATAATTACACGAGAATACAACCAAAGACTCTAACATGCAACATTTTATAAGGCCTTCGCGAACCGCAGTAGTGATGTCGAGACTACCAAGTTTAACTAGTGCACATACGAATATGACAAGCCAAGCGAGATAAAACTCAAACTATTTCATAGAGATGCAATGTATGGTCAATGGTCACAAACCCTTAGTCTATACAATAAAAATGTTCAAAAAATTTGGCAATAAACTCCACACAACATCATGCAAAACTATTCTAAGGATGAATGCATACGAACAAACTAAATCCTAAGAAAGCGGTAAACGTGCAAACAAAGGTACAAGATACAATACTCAACGACACAAGTCATACAAAACTAACATCATAATTCACATAACACCCCCCCATATGAAGCTCAAGCTGGTCCCCAGCAAAAGAGAGAATGAGAAATACAAAGTGATACTAGATGTTACCGAATGTGTGGCCTCTGTCGGCTGAGTATACTGGAATGGACATGTGAAAAGACTAGTAATCCGGGTGAAAATCCCCGTAATAGTCGTTCCACATGTCAGAGAGAAGATCCTGAGACTGCTGTAGGGTCTCCTACTGACAGTCCAAGAGCATCTGTTGCTGCAAAATGAGCTGCCTCTCGTTCCGGCGATGCTCCTCCGCGAGTTCCCAATCATGGTTGCGCTGGGCAACATATCCATCAAGAGTATGCTACAACCCCTGTACAATGGTGGTCATATTTGCAACATTCTCATCGAACCCACAAAATCTGTCATCAAGGTAGGTCTTGAGCTCAGTAAAATTAAACCCCCTGGAACCACGTGCTACGCGCGGTGGCGGTGTCTAGAATACGGTCCCGATCATCGGTCTCCATGTCATCCCCATCACTCGCAGGGGGTGAGGGAGGTGGTGCATCATCGGCGGTGGCAGCTGAAGGTACATTCTAACGGAACCTATGTTCCTACTCAGTGATAGATGTTGGAGTCAAGGCCGAGGTGACTGAGCCCGACTCATCAATACCCTCAACCCCGTGGTACTTGCAGTAGGCGGTGATCAGGCAAGAAAAAACAAATGACTTCTTCTTTTTGTTCCAATGCCTATGGTACTCCTCATAGATAATGTTGCCGATGTCGATACGAGCCTACCCAATAGACGGTAGATGAGCTCTACATACCAAGGCTGAATCGAAGTATCATTGGTCCGAGGAATGAGATTGGTCATAATGAACTTCATAGCCGTCATAGCCTCAAGATTGAGGTCCTTCCTGTCTAGTCTCTCCGGTCTATCACCATATGGGTACACATAATCCCTGTGGCAAATCACCTCTATGACGCTGTCGTCAATCACCCGACCCCCTCTCGAGTACTTATATACGTGCGCGCTGCCTGTGAACTCTCGTTCCCCGAAGTGGATAAAGTCAAAAATCGACTGAGGGGTCCATGGCACTAGTGTGTTCCACACTGGAACGCCCCCATGTATGCACGGTCTGCGTATCTTATATAAAACTCTTGGAGTAGCGATACATCGTACCCATTGAACCGGTTGGAGGTGTACCACTTCCAGTTCCTTTTTCCCTCCAAGCTATAAAGCATTCGGCAGGCCGGTGTATTAGCAAAACTTGCTGGGATTTGGATTTTGCGGTCACGGACTATCGAGCGGGGCTTAATTGCAGCTTCCTCGTCAAGATCCATTCGAATGGAGACTGCTTGGAGTGATGGTTCATAAGCTTCGTTGGCTTGGGAGCTCGAGGCTGCTCCCTTTCCCTTTTTGCTCTTGGAGGTCCCGACTTTCTTCTTGTCACGACCCATGGTACCTGAAACGTAGCAATTAGTATCTTGTACTCAACAAAAAACGATATGCTAATGCAAATCCAAAGTGTGCAAATATTCGAGTGTCAACTTTGAGTACTTCTAATCCGTTAACCCATGTTCTAGTCTAGCTAACCTATGTTAAGAACAATCATGCAATTCATCACAATCATGCACTATGTCACAATCAAAGCTCATGCTAGACAACGAATAACCTCAAATTCATAAGGCAATATACATATCATAGGGTCGAAAATCACCAAAAAACTCACAATCTACCCAATCAAGTGTTCTACCAAGTAATCTATAATCATCATATCAATTTGCTCGAATTTAGTAAGGAATAAAAGAATCAAAACAAAGCAATCAAGACATAGAAATCCTAATTGAGCAAAAGCCCCAATTCAACAATCCCGACAAAATTAAGCATGCAATTGATATAGTAATAAGTTAATAAACACACAAACAAGCATCCCATACAACATATAAGCTCAATTGAAGCAAAAATCAAGAAACCCCCAAATTTCGAAAATTAGGGTTCTTGAGAGGTTACCTCAAATCTGGAAATTTAATGAATGAAGTATGAAGAGATTTGTTCGGATGAGAATGAAGAGCACGTTACGGGCTTCGATTCAAGCTAAAGAACACAAGATTTGGTGGAGGATTGAATGAATTATGGAAGAGAGAAGGTTTTGAAGCTTTTTTTGATTTTGGGTGCAAGAGGAAGAGAAAGGATGAAGAATGAGAGGATAGGGACTAAGTCCCGTTTTTTGAATGTTTTGGGGATGAGGGGCGGACCGCCCCATGTGAGAGGAGGTCCACCTCTCACCACCCGAGAGTTTAAACTTTCGGGTGTTGAGGGGTGGTTCGCCCTCTCACTCGCAAACAGCCCCCGGCTTTCTGCGAGTGGGGGGCGGACCGCCCCCCATGGGCGGCGGTCCGCCTCTTACCCCCAGAGAGTCGCCAACTCTCTGGGAGTGTGAGGCGGACTGCCCCCCATGGGAGGCGGTGCGCCTCTCACCCCCAGAGAGCTGCCAACTCTCTGGGAGTGGGGGGCGAACCGCCCCCCATGGGAGGCGCACGCGTCCCACTTACAGAGGTTGGGGGCCGAAAATTTTCGACCCCTCTCACTAAATTTTCACTCCAAAATATTTTCCTCACTGAAACACTCGAAAAACTTCACTCAAATACATACAAAACCACAAAACATTACACAAACTTCCAAAAACTTATCAAAAAATAAATTGTTCGATGTATGCATGCAATGCAAGAAAGCAATAAAATTCCGGGTTGCCTCCCGAAAAGCGCCATTGTTTATTAGTCTCTGACTCGACTTCTTCTTGTTCTTCAGTTCCTTTCTAGATGGGTACTAGCCTTCCCCTTCATGGACCTCTTTCTCATACCTAGTACCTGAGAATGAGAATGAACAAACGCAGCAAGGCCAAAAAAGCTTATGGGGTGAGAGTTAATTTAATGTACTTGATGATCAGAAATGGATTGCAACGTATGTTGCTTTCCATCTACCTCAATAGTGCAAGATCCCCTGTAGGTGTCGATCACAGAGCGCACCTTGGTCAAGAAAGCTCTTCGTAAAAGAACCACATCATTCATCCCACACCGCGATGCCGGCATCACCACGAAACTGGTGTAAACAGAATTGCCACCAATTCTCATTAGCACATTTCGAACAACCCCTTCCGGCCTCACAAAGGATCCATCCGCCAGTTGCACAATGGCCTTGTGCTTCTCTAGCTCTCCTAGACCACTCTTCTCATACAGATTCATTGGGAGCATATTAGAGAATGCTCCCATATCTAGTGTAGCACAGATATCATCGAGACCACCTATCCCAACCTTAACATCAAAGATATCAGGGATTGGTTAGGGATCTTCATTCTCCTCATCACTCACATCGAATCCCATGCCCTTATCTTCCTCCTTAGCCAATGGAGGCTCACCTTGTGCACAACATTTGCACTCAGCAACCTTCTTTATGAACCTTCTTTATGGTGATCTCCACAGGAAGGTCTCCTACCAAGGTTATCGACATCGACTTCTCCGTGTTACTGGGCAACTTACCTTGCTCCCTACTTGCTCCACGGTCGATCAACTCTTATATCTTTTGGTGAGCAATCCTAGTACTTGCCTCCAATTGATCAAGCCTACCCCTCGTGTTCTCTGAGTCTTCCTCATACCTCTCATAAACCCTTGCGTATTATCAACCATCTTCTGCAAAGTTTCCAGGAGAGCAGCTGACTTGGACTTAGGTGCTTCGGCTCTAGGGTTTACCGTAGTTGAGATTACTACGGTCTTGGTTAGGTCCATAGGTTTGGTTAGGAGGTGCATAACCTTGGTTGCTTCGGAACCCCTTCTTCCAATATCCACCACGCGAATTCCTAGCATCTTGCCCATAGCTAGCCTCCCCAAATTCTGTAGCAAACACCTCTTCTTCTCCTGCTTCTACCCAATAAACACCATCGTTTGCTAGTTCAGACCTACACATATGAGCCCCATGCCCATAGTTCTTGCATTCCCTGCAAACCTCATTGGAAAGAGCCTGTCCCATCGAACTCTTAAGAGCCTGCCTCATCTCATGGGCGAAGCCATCAAACCTATCCCCACTCACACCACTCAACTGCACCTCGAGTTTTGTTGGAACTTCAGTTCCACGCCTCGTGTTCATGCCCCTTAGATCCTTGAACTGAGATCCCTTCGCTAGCCTTTCAAAACACGCCCACACATCTTCGGCGGTCTCCTCCCAAATATTTCAACGACACTGGAAATCCACCACCTGTTGCCTCTCATATGTGAGCCCATTGTAGAAGTGCTGGACAAGATCAGAAAGTTCCATCCCATGGTGTGGGCACTTGTTCATGAGGTCTTTGAACCTCTCGAGCGCAGTGTAGATAGTTTCATCGTAGTCTTGCTTGAAACCACTGGTTTGCGCCTTTAGCGCGGTAGTCAAAGTATGGGGAAAATATTTCTCCATAAAAGCAGAAAACACCTTAGCCCAGGTGTCGAGTGAACCAGCCTCCAGAGATCCTAACCATGCTTTTGCTTTATCACCAAGCCCCATACAAAAAACCTTCATCCTCAGCTCATCACCCGTAATCCCTGCTCCAGGCCTTGGGAGATTGTTAATGAAACCCTCAATGTCATTCAAGAATCCCATAACATCCTCCTTAGCCAACCCGTAGAACTTTGGAAGCTGCTGGAACATGTGAATCTTAATCTCCAAATCACGAGTTGCAGCAGAAAGAACAATAGCCGGACCTCTCATCCGTTCCCGGTTGGGTTGAACCCATGATTTCAGAAGTGGGCGAGCCATCACAAAACCTTCCCAAGAATCAGATTGCTTAAAAATCTCCTCCAGAGAATCATAAAAATCTTCCTCCACTACTTCAGCTCTAGCACTATCTCGCTTCCTTTGATGATATACCCTATCAATCTCCGCAATAGGTTCAACAAGAGGAATTCCACTAGATCTCGTGCTCTGCATAAACTACCTGAAACGAATCAAGTGAGTATCAAATGGAAACAAACTAAACTACTAATTTCTGGAAATTGAATGCTGAAAATATAAACAAGATAAAGAGTAAAAAGGAGTTAAAGCCCCCGGCAACGGCGCCAATTTGATGAACGAGATTGTCAGACTCGAACAATCAAATAAATTTGTTTTAGCCAAAGGGCAACTCACAACTACACAAAACACGTAGTGCAGAGGTAAGATGACCTCGAGTATCGATCTCTATGGACTTAACTAGCTTTAACTAAAATACATGTTAGGAAACTTGTAATTTTGATGAGCAATTAACCATGCTAAATTAAGAACAGTCCAGTAACTAGTACTCTTAAGGTCCATAGGATTTTAGAATTTTAAGGACATTGTAAAAGAGGAACGTTTGCTGTTGACTTAGATAGGTGTTAGATAAGTTATTTCTTCTATGGATGACGTACTTTAGTTTCGGAAAAGAAATTAATCTATTGACACATTTGCGTATGATGTATTTTATTTTCTGAAAATAAAATATCTTAATGATGCTTAGCTTTGATGTAACTTATTTTCTGAAAAGAAAATGACCTATTGAAGCATTTGTTGAAGATGTATTTTGTTTATTACAAACAAATTATTGAAGCAAATAAGAAACCGGTCAGAATCTTGAAGACTTATGAAGATCTGAAGACTTGAAGACTTGAAGACTTGAAGATTGCTGAAGACTGGTAAGGCACGTGTTGCTCAGAAAGTGAAATTTTCAGCAACAGTATTGCATAAGTGAAAATCTGAAAGACAGAGTAGGTTGTGCTTGCTGAAACTGAGAATGAACACTTGCTGATGAACATATGTGACCTCTTGCTGAATGTACGTGATTTTGCGCTCCATTGTTACTGTTTGAATTCTATTCAAAGGTGCATTTAATGCAAAGCTTACACACAAAGGACATGAAGACTAGAAGACAAACAAAGGTTGCTGCTGAAAGTACAAAAGCAAGATAGTGACATGTTAAGGAACAAAAGCCTTAGGATTTGAAATTCAAACGGCTCCTTACTTGCACTATAAATAGAGGTCATCCGGCAAAGAGTTGAAGTGTGTCAACAACGTGATCAAACTCTCACTTGTGCTTAAAATTCACAAACCTTCAATCACTCTTACTGCCATTGATCCGTTCCAAGACTTAAAGCTTGAAAAAGCTACTTGTGAAGAAGTAGAACAAACTCGGCTAAGAAATTAGTTAAGTGTTCTTTCTTTCGAACAAGAACAAGTCTTGACACCAGAAACAATCAAACTTGTTTACTGCAAAGTATTCCAAGTTGTGTTTCTTAGATTACTTGTTGTAACTGAATAAGTTATAATTAAGTTATCTCACCCCAAAACTCTCTAACTGAAAATACACCCTTTCAGGCGTGATATTCAGGGGGAACTTAATGGAGCATAGTTTTGCTGATTAAAAGTACCAAGTTTGGTGGAGAACAAGGTTGAGTTCTCTAGTTTAGGTTGGAGACAAAGCAAGTGTGCTTTGGTTTCTGTCGAATCGCTTTAGATAGGAGATTGTAAGGAACCTCAATCATATCTTAGTGGATTCAGTCCTAGAAAGGACAAAGTGGATTAGTTGGGAGATTACGCCACTCTCAGATACCACTGTAAAACCGTTTGTGTGATTTACTTACTGCATTTAGCTTTCAGCAAATTATATCTGTTTGTACACAGTCACTCACATCACTTGCTGAAACACTTTACTTGCTGAAAAAGCACTTATCGTTTCAAAGACTTCCGCTCTCTGATTTTAAGTATCAGCAAACCAAGCTACTGTAAAGTAACTTACGCTTGCTGAGAAAGTTAAGTATCAGCAACCTCATTACTGAAAAGTAATAAGTACTTGCTGAGAAAGTTTTAAACGACAAAAGTTTGAAAAGACTATTCACCCCCCCCCCCCTCTAGTCTTTTCTTGTTGTTTAAAGGGACCAACAACACTATTATAAATTCATAAAACAAATTTGACTTAACTTAACGTAACAATATATAATGAGAGCTCGTGATAGTATGCTCATTCAAAGCATCGGGTTCTAATTATGCATGAAAGTGCAACTCGTACTGCTTTAAAAAGCTTCCTATCTATACTAATACTTGGTTAAGTTTGTCAGGCTTAGTTCAAGCAGTACTTGATAATTATAAATATTGAATCGGTGATTTTGAATTGTCCTAGCGTTTCTAACACTTTTATACGAAGATATTTGGCTTAGTCGGATCAAAAAATCTAACAAAAACAATTATACAAGTAAAAGACTCAGAAACTCAATCATGCACAATATGAACCCTAGCTATGAATTTACATACTATCACCAACTAGAAACTTAGCTACTCATATCGAAAAAGATCAACAATAGCAATATGAAAATATAATTGAATTGAAATATAGAGTATGAAGAAGGTGAGATACAAAGTTACGACCGAGGGTTGTCAATCTCCAGTGAATTGCTAAACTCACAAGTTTCTAGCAAGGTGAGATCAAAAGATGTCCAAATCTCTACCTTGGTGCTCCAAATTGCTAAGATAAATTAGTTCTAAGAGAAAAAATACCCAGAACAAGCTCTAGGGTTTATGTTTGCAAAATAATGATCTAAGATATGAAATTCGCAACTTTACAAATTATATATACTAGCTTTACAAAAAGCACGACAATTCTCTGCCTGTGCCAGGCGCATCGCCAGGCACCCCAGGCGGTCCGCCTGGTGTCCGGTGGTCCGCCTGGCACAGGCAGAGAATTGCACGTGCTTTTTCTTCCTCCAAGTCTTCGATTTTTGCATTGGGCACGGTTTTGAGCTCCGAAACTTGGTTTTTTGGCCTGGAAACTCGTCCTGGTACTCCTTGACACACCACGGGTGATCTCGTTGCACCAAAACTTGAATGTTTCTCCATGATTCATATCCAAAAGTGCGAGTTTCACCTAAATCCTGAAAATAATTAAGAAAATGGAAATGTGACACTATTCTAACAAAATGCACTAAAACGCATGCAAGAGGATAGCTACATTGGTGAAAACGACCCGAATGATAGTGTAAAAAACACTGTCATCAGTGTTCTTTATTTTAAACAAGAACAAGTCTTGACACCAGAAACAACTTAACTTGCTTACTAGGTTAAACACCCTTTTTCAGGCGTGAAATTCAGGGGGAATTAATTAAGCATTGTGTTGCTGATTATAAGTCCCAAGTTTGGTGGAGAACAAGGTTACAGTTCTCTAGTTAGGTTGGAAACGAAGCAAGTGTGCTTTGGTTTCTGAGGAATCATTATAGATAGGATTTGTAAGGACAAAGTGGATTAGTTGAGAGACAAAGTGGATTAAGTCCTAGAAAAGACAAAGTGGATTAGTTGAGAGATTACGCCACTCTCAGATACCACTATAAAAGTGTTTGTGTGATTTACTTTACCGTATTTAGTTTTCAGCAAGCTTTACTTCTTGTACACTGCCACTCTGCTCTCTTGCTAAAACTAGCACTCTCTGAAAAGCACTTATTGTATAAAGACTTCCGCACTCTGTTTTTAAAGTACCAGTAAACTCGTTACTAAAATGTAACTAGTACTTGCTGAGAAAGTTAATTACCAGCAAACTCAATACTAAAAAGTAATAAGCACTTGCTGAGAAAGTTTTTAAACGACGAAAGTTTGAAAAGACTATTCACCCCCACCCTAGTCTTTTCTTGTTGTTTAAAGGGACCAACAAGTGGTATCAGAGCTGGAGGTTCATTAACCTTCAGCACTGAACCTAGATCTGCTTATGTGCTTTCCGTAAATCACTTTCACTTGATCAGTTTGGTAGTCTTTTGCTGACATGATGTCGTTGGGAGACGCTCCCTTGCTGAAGCTGGAAAACTATGAAAAATGGCGAAACAACATGATGCTACATCTTGAGGCCATTAGTGATGAGATGGTTACTGTCATAAATGATGTACCTATCAAGATCACTAAACTTGAGAGAAGCTTACCTCACAAAACCACGGATACTGCTGGAAAGGAAACTATCTTAGGAGAACTGGTTGATATCGTCGTTCCAAAACCAAGAGAGGAATGGACTTATGACGAAGCCAAAAGATTCCGTCTTGATGGCCAAGCAAGAAACATCATTATTCGATCAACTCCGCATACTATACAGTGCAAACTGTGGGGTGCCAAAAGTGCTAAGGAAACTTGGAAAATTGTTCAAGATCTTTGTGCTGGATCTGACAAAACCAAGTAAAACAAACTCGAAGTGCTAAAGTTAAAGTTCCAAAACATTAAACAAGGTACAAATGAGTCACTGCAAGACTTGGATTTCAGATTCACAACTCTAGTGAGTGAGATGGCTGCCCTAGGAATTGAAAACTTCTATTCAGATTCTGAGAAGGTGAAAACCCTTATTAGAAGTCTGAACCAAGAATGGATCCATACTCAGAATATCTACTATAATCAAGGAATGTCAAATATCACTCCAACAGAGTTGTTTTCTCATCTTGCTACTGTAAACTACGAGACAAAGCAAAGAGAAAATATGTTTGCTGAAAAATCGCAAAACATTGCTCTTCCCACAAAGCCGTCATCTTCTGAAAAGAAGAGTGATAAAGAGCCTGTTGATGAAAATGCTCTTGTTGTTAGAAACATGAAGAAATTCATCAGTAAGGAACTTGAAAGACGAAAAGCAAAAGAGAAGCTGAAAAAGAATCTTGGTAACAACTACCATAAATACAAGAATGAAGCTAGCTCGCTGAAAAAGCAAGCTCAGCAAGCAAACTCATCTGAAGAACCAGCAGTTGGCAATGATCTATGCTTTTATTGCAAAAAGCCTGGACATTTCAAAGCAAATTGTCCTTTGCTGAAAGGCAAATCTGCTGAAAAGAAGAGGTTCAAAAGGGCTTTGATTGCTGAAGAAAAGAAAAAGATTCAAGCAAAAATCGATGCGCTTTGCATTGATACAAGCTTTGAAGACAATGAGGCAGAGAGCTCAGACACTGAAGAAGAAGAATCCACTCTTGATGTAGAGATTGGCAAGGAAGTTTGTGGAATAGCTATGGAAGCTTATCCAGATGTGTCAAACTACGAATTCTGCCTCTGGCCGGTCAGGTAAATTGTCCTACCTCTGACCTTTATTCAGAAAGTGAAGATGATATTGACCTTGATAGAATTCAAGGAGAAATCGAAAGATTTGAGAAAACTCTGAGCAAACCGCAAGAGAAACTACAAAATGTTGAACTCTGAATAAGCAAACTACTGAAAAGTATGTTTTGCTCAAAGAAGAGTCAGAAAAGAAGGATGCTGAAATATTGCATCTCAAGAAGTTAATTGTTGAAGCTACAGAGAAGAATTCTCAAATGGCAATAGAATTGGAAGAGTATCAATCCTCAATTCTAAAGTTACTTGCTGAAATACAAGAAATGAAAAAGATGAAAATCAATTTCAAATCTTATGCTGATGCGAGTAACACGCTGACTGAACTAAACTCTTATCTGAGAGACCCATCTCAGAAAGAAGGTTTAGGTGCAACGTATGAAGGTGATTATGTAATAATCTTAGGTAAAGACAAATCACCAATTACCTTTGTTCGTGCAACTGATAGTGGTCAACCAGAACTCTATCAGATTGGTCAATCTAAGGTTGCTGAAATATGCAATAAAGTACCTACGACCATAAAGCCCGCTTTTGCTACTCAAAGTAACAAGACTATAAAAGGAAAACAGGTTGCTGAAAAGCAAACTGTTAAGAAAAATGATGTTGTAAAGCATTACGTCAAACAAGTTGCTGAAAGCAATTTGTTAAGACAAAAGGCAAGATTACTAAAAGTAATCAGAAGACCTTTGTAATACCCCACATCCCACATCGCTTAAGGGTGATTGTAATAAAGGGTATATATGTTAGACCACTACTCTCACATGGTATGAAGCCTTTTGGGTGATTCCAAAAGCAAATCCGTGCGGGCTAAAGCCCAAAGCGGACAATATCATACTGTTGAGACGTGTGTGGGTCCGTCCAGGAGTAACCACGCCGGCCGGATTGGTCGGGTCGTTACAAATGGTATCAGAGCCTAGACCAACCCAAAGCCCGCACCGGGTGGACGTTTGGTAAAGGTTATTGTCAGTTTGTCACCCCCACCACTTAAGGTGCTCGACGAGGACGTCGAGGCTTTAAGGGGGTTAGTTTGTAATACCCCGCATCCCATATCGCTTAAGGGTGAGTGTAATAAAGGGTATATATGTTAGACCACCACTCTCACATGGTATGAGGCCTTTTGGGTGATTCCAAAAGCAAATCCGTGCGGGCTCAGGCCTAAAGCGGACAATATCATACTGTTGAGACGTGTGTGGGTCCGTCCAGGAGTAACCACGCCGGCCGGATTGGACGGGTCGTTACAACCTTTGCTGACAAACCTGAATCAAGTAAGGTTGCTGAGACAAAAGCTCATCATTCTCCGAAAAGTGGAATTGGATTCAAAACCAAGCAAAGTCAACTTTTTCATGAGTATAAGCAAAGTCAGCAAAGATAGGAACAAAACCAAGCCTAAGAGTTCTGACAAAACTCAAAACGCTAGGACTAGAAGGAACTTTGCCAGAAAAGAACTTACTGAAAAGTATGTTCAGCAAAAAGGTCAACCAAGCAAGACACCACATCAGAAAGTGGAAGTGATTAGCAATGATCAAAAGTCTTTCGGTTCTAAACCCTCCAGTTCCTCAACAAGTAGAAAACAAGTCAAAGTTGAAAAATTCAAGACTTGGGTTTCCACTGGATGCTTTCTTGAACATGTTAATGGACATCCAATATTGGATAATTAACTTGTTTCCTCTTGATTGTGCAGACTTCAGCCACGGGAGACAAACAATGCAATTCGGCACTTTGACAGTGGTTGTGGAAAGCACATGACGGGCAACAAGAAAAACCTTATAAACTATAGACGGTGGTCTAAAGGTCCAACAATAAGGTTTGCTGGTGGAGGCTTTGGTTCTACTAAAGGTTATGGTGACGTGAACTTAGGTTGCATTACCATTTCGGGAGTTCTTTATGTCAAAAATCTTAAGTTTAACCTTTTCAGCATGAGTCAATTCGCTAACAAAGGTTATTTCATCAAAATCAAAAGTGATGAATCTAAACTTATAGACTTTGAGACAAAGAAGGTTATTATGGTTTCTAGAAGATCAGGAGGTCTTTATACCGTACATTGGTCTTCAACAATCGTTGAAAAATGCCTTGTCTCAGATCATGATTGTCTTGTTGAAAAAGCATGGTTATGGCATAAACGAACAAGTCACCTAACCTTCAAGGCGCTGAATAAGCTTTCTAGAAAGGCACTTGTAGTTGGATTACGTAAGGTTACTTTTAAGAAGGATGGTGTTTGCAATGCATGTCAGCAAGGAAAGCAAACCAAATCCTCTTTCAAGAACAAGGCAGTACCGTCAACTACAAAACCTTTACAACTCTTGCACATGGACTTGTTTGAATCTTCTTCAACAAGCTATGCTGGTAAGAAGTATGGTCTGGTGGTGGTAGATGACTATTCAAGATTCACTTGGGTAGTATTTATCAAGCACAAGTCTGAAACAAGGACTGAAATACCTAACTTGCTGAACAAGCTTGAAGTCATGAAAAATGACAAGGTAAAAGTCATAAGAACAGACCATGGTATTGAGTTTGTAAACCAGTACATAACTGAGTATTGCACTTCAAAAGGCATACAACATCAGTTATCCTCAGTAAGGACACCTCAACAAAATGGTGTTGCTCAAAGGAAGAATCGTACCCTTAAGGAAGCAGCTAGAACGATGCTTGCTGACACTAAAATAAGTGAAGCTTATTGGGTTGAAGCGATTAATACCGCCTGCTATACTCAAAATAGATGTTTGATACCTATGGAATACAACAAAACTCCCTATGAGTTATTTGTTGGAAGACCTCCAACATCACCCATCTAAGAGTAATTGGTTGCAAATGCTTTGTTCTTAACAATGGTAGAGAATACTTAAGAACATTTCAACCAAAGGCAGACGAAGCGATATTTCTTGGTTACTCCTTGCATTGTAAAGCTTATAGAGTTTACAACAAAAAGGCACAAAAGATCGAAGAATCAGTGCATGTTGTATTCTATGAAAAGTCACAAGGAGTTCCTGCTGAAGAAGAAATATCAAAATGTATGAAGAAGTTACTCATACACGAGCAAAGAACTGAATCTGATGCTAGGAATATCTGATCAAATGAACTAAATGATGATTTTGACAATGACTCATCTCCCCCAAGTCATGACAAGATAAATATAGTTCATGATAAAGAATTTCCAGCAAAAGACGCGGTTGCTCCGGATGTTGCTGAAACTATGCAACTTCCTGTGTCTGCTGACGAGTTACCTCAAAACAGCAATGCTGAACAAGCAGTAGCTGATGAACCAATTTCAGCAGAGACACAACAAGATACCAGTAGTACTGAGCAAGTACATGCTGAAGAGTCACATGCTGAAACACAAACTTATCCAGATCCAAAGAGCAGAAAACCTGTTAATAAATGGATTAGAGATTATCCCTCTACGGATATGATTGGGGATATTGACAAACGCCAAGTGACTAGATCCAAAGTATCTACTAATCAAGAACTTGCTGAAGAAGCAAACGTCATTGAAGTAGAAGCTTTGTTTTCTTGCTTTGTTTCAGAAATTGAACCCAGGACCATAGAAGAAGCTTTAAAGCATTCTGAATGGATCAAGGCAATGCAAGAAGAACTGGATCAATTTGAAAGGAACAAAGTCTGGAAACTTGTACCCCTTGTTGAAGAAAATAAAGCAATTGGTACAAAGTGGGTGTTCAGAAACAAGCTGAGTGAGTCTGGAGAAGTAACAAGGAACAAAGCACGTTTAGTTGCTCAAGGTTACTGTCAGACTGAAGGATTGGACTATGATGAGTCTTATGCACCAGTTGCAAGATTGGATGCAATTAGACTTTTCTTGGCCTTTGCTGCTCACAATGACTTCATTGTTTATCAAATGGATGTTAAAAGTGCATTCCTAAATGGTGAACTTGCTGAAGAAGTCTACTTAGAACAACCCCTGGCTTTGAACATCCCTCAGAAACCAAGGTGGTATACAAGCTTCAGAAAGCTGTATATGGTCTAAACCAAGCACCAAGAGCTTGGTATGATACCTTAGCTAAGTTCTTGCTGGATAATGGTTTCAAGAAAGGTAAAGTTGACAAAACCTTATTTACCATGAAACATGATAGTAAAATACTCTTAGTCCAGATTTATGTGGATGACATAATATTTGGATCTAAGAACAAGCAACTTTGTGATGATTTTTCCAAACTCATGACAAACAAGTTTGAAATGAGTATGATGGTAAGTTCAATTATTTCCTAGGATTGCAAGTCAAGCAACTCAAAGATGGAATATTCATAAATCAAGCAAAGTATGCAAAGGAAATTCACACAAAGTTTGGATCAAAGAGGAAGAAAAGCCTGAAAAGATCCCTATGAGCGTTGGTACCAAATTGGGCTATACAAAACAAGATAAGAGTGTTGATGAACACAAGTATAAGAAGCTCATTGGTTCCTTGTTGTATTTAACAACAAGTAGACCTGACATTCAGTATGCTGTTTCTGTGTGTGCAAGATTCCAGTCTGATCCAAGAGAATCACACTACAAAAAGGCACTTAAGATACTAAAATATGTCAAAGGTACATTCAATGTTGGATTATGCTATCCAAAAGATTCTAGATTGGAATTGGTTGGTTATTCTGATGCTGATCAAGGAGGATCAACTCTTGATAGAAAAAGTACTTCTGGAACTTGTCAGTTTCTAGGTACATGATTAATATCATTGTTCAGCAAGAAGCAAATCTGTATTGCCAATTCATCCACTGAATCTGAATATATTGCGGCTGGTTGTTGCACAGCTCAAATCCTATGGATTCAGCAACAATTAAGAGATTATGGTATTTCTGCAAAGAAAACACCAATCTTTTGTGATAATACAAGCGCTATTTCTATCACGCAAAATCCTAAGTTCCACTCAAGGACAAAGCACATTGATATTAGACATCATTTCATTAGAAATCATGTGGAAAACGGAGACATTGAGGTTGTAAAAGTAGGTACTGATGATCAACTTGCTGACATCTTTACCAAGCCCCTACCAGATAATAGGTTCGCAATGCTAAGGTATAACCTTGGATTGATTGAACTACCTCAATAATAAGGGATACATTTGGTGGATTGCTGAAACAGGCATTCAGCAAGCGAATGTTTGCTTATATGTGTTCCTTATAAAGTCCCTTCCACTGATTTCTCTAAAAAGAAATGATTGTACACTATATGTTTGCTGAAACAGGCATTCAGCAAGTAATTTCTTCAAACCAGGTATTTGTTAGGAAACTTGATCACTTGCTGAGACGGGTACTCAGTAAAGAAAAACTTTAAAGATTGCTGAAACTGGCATTCAAACAATCAAAGATACTGAAACAAGTATTCAAGTATCAAAAGAAAAATCTGAGATGGGAACTCAGCAAAGACCAAAAATATTTCTCATATTTTACCTAAGGTTATCTCAATATAAAAAGAATTTTCTGAGACGGGAACTCAGAAATGTCTTTTACCTTAAAGAAATTTGAGATATTTGATTAAGAGGGAATTTTCAGCAAATACAAGGCTTGTTACTTGAAAAGGTAAGTGCTAAAGTCAGATTGAATAAAATCGCTGAAAAGATTCTTATTTACTTCAGCAAGCAATTAGCGTTGGAGTAAAAGAGATCAAATCCCGTGAATCACGGTAAAATCAATTTGTGATGTTAATCATGGCACAGATAAACTCGCTGTTAATCATGACATGAAATACAATCTTGGCCATTGATTTTAAAGCAGTTTTTGATCCAACGTTTGATATTACAAAGAGAAAGTATGCTCTGACGGTTTTATGTTAGTGGTCCACTACGCATTTAATGCAAATGCTCCACTAACATAATGATTCTCTGTTTTACCCTTGCTGAGAACTCAATACCATTGAGCTTCTCACATAACGGAGATACTATATAAATGAAGAGTTAGAGAAAGACAAAATTCTTTATCTCACATTTCCTTTCTCTGCATTTTCTCTAGCATGTGCTCTGAATTACTGTACCTCCGGTCAAAAGGAAAATCTCTTTTTCGTACAACTCTTAAACCCTCAGACTACTATATAAGAGATGGCTCCCAAAAGACAATCCTCCAAGACCTCAAAATCCTCAAAGGCAGATGATGAACCGGAATTTGTCAGATTCTAATTAATCAAATAAATTTGTATTTAGCCAAAGGCAATTCACAACTACAACGAAAATCGTAGTGTAGCAGTAAAATAACCTCGAGTGTCGATCTCTAAGGACTATAACTAGCTTTATCTAATCTAACTTAAGAATATAAAATAAGCAAACTACTTAGCAAAGGTTTTTCTTATCAGATAATGGATGTTAGTGATAGTATAATCATTCAAAGCAAAGCAGGTTAATAATTATGCATGAAGTACCCCATCGTTTTGCATAGAGATCTTTGATCAATGAATTGTCCAATTGTGTTCGTTATAATTCAACACTACGAAGATAGAGGTTTTAGATAGATCAAAGAAATAAAGCAATAACTCAAAGACAAATTCGCTTTACAGCCATCAGCATAATTATTAACCCTTCACTAAGAAATCACATACTATCACCAACGATAAGTTTAGCTACTCATAGATGTCATGCAATCAACAGAAATCATAGCAAGATTGAATGAAAACATGTTGAAAGATAAATAAATATAAATAGAAAAACTGTAAGATACAATGTTACCGAAGGTTGTCAATCTCCGAAGAATCGCGATCTTACAAGCTCCAAAACGATAAAAAAAAGTATCTCCTAAGATAAGAATCCCCAGAACAGGCTCTGGAGAATTCCTACCTAAAACTAATGAGAAAGGTGAGAGAAAAGGTCTGAGAAAGTATGAAAAATGGAGAAAACTGAGCAACTATATATAGGCATTCGGCAGGTGTGGGGCGAGTCGCCCCACACACCAGGCGATTCGCCTGGTATGGGGTGGTTTGCCCCACGTCTCGGGCGACTCGCCCGGGACCTCCAGTCGGTTGGTTACGCGTTTTCGACGCGTTTTTGGATTTCTTTTCCTTTTCGGACTCGGTTTTTGCCTTCTAGTGACCTTTTAGCCTTCAGACTCGACCCCTAAACTTCAAATCCTATCCGGAATCTTCTAGATACTCCAAAAAGGCCTTCGGAACACCAATTCCTTGTCTACTTCAATATAATTGCCCGGAAAACCTCATTTTTCACCCAAAACCTGTAAAATACAAACTAAAGGGAAACGTGACACTATTCTAATAAAATGCACTAAAATATAGCTAAATTAACATAGAGGATAGATAAATTTGTGAACAAAGACTCAAATGAAAGTGTAAAATACACGTTCATCAAACTCCCCAAACCGAACCTTTGCTTGTCCTCAAGCAACTAAGCTAGACTCTAATGCAAAAAACAATGCAACACAAAAAATGGAGTCTCATGCCAAATGAAATGAACTAATCTATTGAATCTATCAAAAAACATATGAACAAAAAACATACAAATCATAACATGAATATAGGTTGAAGAATGCCTCGATTGACTCATACACATTCACATAAGCACTTATGTCAAGACAAGATAGTCTCTCGTAACATTCTCTACCTGGACCTAGTCAGTGACGACGTAATGAAACATGTTAGAATACGAATGGTTGTCCCGTGCCTATGAAACTGAGGACTTACTGCCGTTCACCAAGTTAAGACTTTTCCTCGAAGAGGTCGAACCAATACTGGCTATCATCAAACGAAGGAGGGTTCCCTAAAAAAGATAACACTCCCCTATTCTACCCATCTCTCAAGCAAAGCCTTAAGCTATTCACCACTTCCTGAATGGCAGGACGAGGGTGGTCTAGAACAGATGACACTCAACCAAACAAAAGACAAAAAATTACAACACGATTACGAACATTACATGAATTGAAAAATGAGACAGAACACTTTGCTAAATTGCTTTTTGGCTTTTTGGACCCTTTCTTGCTTTTTTGGGGTCTTTTTTTTTTTTTCTTTTCCAGTTTTCTTTTCTTTTTTTCTGGAATTTTTTTTTTCTCTTTTTTTTTCGATTTTTTTAGCCAGCAGTAGCACAACAAAAGTGACACACAAACGACCTCCCCAAACCTATTCGAAAGAATAGGTTGGAGTACAAAGTTTACGAAAAAGAAAAATAAAAATAAACTCACAACACACACTAAAAAATGAAAAACAAGTCTAATGATAGCGTAACCCTCTCCCCAAACCTATTCGAAAGAATAGGTTGCAAACAAAGGATCACACAATCTCACACTACCTCCTTCCTAGGCATTTAGCACTCTCAAAGCAAGGTGAAGACTTGTTGCCTCTTAGGTACATAATTACTCGGGAAAACAACCATAAGACCCTAACATGCATCATCCTATTATAAAGGCCTTCGTGAACCGCAGTAGAGAAAACACCACTAAGTGATGTCGAGACTACCAAGCTTAACTAAGTGCAATACAAAAATGTGACAAGCCAAGCGAGAAAAACCTCAAACAAATTCATAGAGATGAAGCATATGATTAATGTCATAATTAGTTAATCTACCCCATAAGAAAGTTCAAAAAATTTTGCAATAAACTCCACATAAAACATGCAAAACTATCCTAAGATGAATGTAGTGTATGCAACTAAATACTAAGAAAGAAGTAAACGTGCAAATGCAAACAAAAAACAAGATACTAACACAAAGCCAAACAATACTTAACATCATGGTTCACATCCCATCCCCCCTCATGAATTTAAAGCTAGTCCCTAGCAGTAAGAAAATGAGGAAATAAGATATGATACTAGATATTACCGCGTGGTTTGGCCTCGGTCGGCTGAGTACGCTGGATGTAAGGTATTGAGACTGCTCGGGGCGCCTTATTGGTGCTCATCGGAGCTCATGGTGGTGGTGGTAGTTCCATTAATAGATCGGATAGGACCAACTCCTCCATCAGTATTCATGGCATCCTCATTGTCCCTATTGTCTTCATTGTCACTACTGTCACCACCATCATCACTAGTAGAGTTGCATTGTCGAAGAGAATCCTCAAGATTAGCCGCCGCAGTTATGGAATCTTCCATCCAGTATCTCTCCAATAGGTTGTGAACTTTTGAAGGGGAAAGAGCAATGGTATCAGAGCCTCCCCCTCCAACGTTTTACACCCCGAGGAAGTTACAGTAAGCTGCTCGGATACTCAGATGTCTTCTTCCATTTTTTCCAACGCCGACCACATTCTCTACGGTTGATGCTCCCGATGTCTATATGGCGCTCCCTCTAGAGGCAGTCGAGGGGCACCCCTAAGAGGGGCTGGGTGTCCATGTCATTATGTTTTGGAATCAATCTAGCGATTCGGAACTTCATCACCACTGTCGACTCAAGACTGAATCCGTTATGGTGAGGTCGTCCCGGTACCTTCCTATTCACTCGAACCTTGCAGTCCTTGTGACAGATTGCTGACGTAATATTTGTTTCAATCCCTTCGGTGGTGCATGAATAGACATACGAGTGCTCACTCCTGGCGGATTCTCGCTACTCCTTTTGGATAAACCGCGACGTTATTGCAAGAGCCCGTGGCTCGAACGTACCTCTAACGAGATCACTCTCCTTGACATGGTTGTAATCGATCCCCCTCCAGTACTTCATAGTAGCCAAACGGGAGTGCTCCTCTCCCTTTGTGGCATGGTTCCTACAAATAGCAGTTAGTACCTCGTATGACACAAAACTGACTCATGCATATGCTAATGTAAGAGCGAAACACACGAGTGATAATATCAACAATCGAACTTCGCAAATCCTCCATGTCTAATCTAGCTACTAACATGCAACACACCAAAATAATTTCGACATGTACATATCGCATTACGCTCGTGCTAGACAACCAATAACCATAAATAATAAGGCTCAATTCATACCATAGTAGCGAAAATTCTAGCATCATAAATCCTCAAACTCATTAATTATGCATTCTACCATCATGTCTATCATTATTACATCAGTAAACACAATCATATGTATGGAATGGAAGAAAAAGATACATTGCATAACAAGATAAAGACATCTAGAGAAAAATTCTCAAACCAACAATCCAAGCATAATTGAGCATGCAATTGATAGTGAATAACGTTTCTAACATCACAAACAACCTACCCATACATCATATAAGCCTAATTGAAGTACAAATCAGAAAACCCCCAAATTTGAAAAATTAGGGTTCATGTGAAGATACCTCAGATCTGGAAAACGAATGCACTAGAGTGAAAGTTGTTCGGATGAAAAGAAAGAGCACGTAATGGGCTTCGATTGAAGCTAAAGAACACAAAATTTGATGGAAAATTTAAGGTTTTATGAAGGTTTGAAGAATTTTCGATTTTTTCGGATTTTGGGGAGTAAGAAGTGAAGAAGATGAAGAAAATGAAGAGAAATGGGGTTTTCTCCCGTTTTTAATCTCCAGAATTCGTGGGGCGAGTCGCCCCGTGCGGGGAAAATCGCCCCATATGTAGGGCGAATCGCCCCGCACGTCCAGAGAGCGCGGAGCTCTCTGGACATGGGGGGCGATTCGCCCCCCACCTCCTGAGGTGGGGAAACGACACTTTCGAAAAAACGCGGTTTTTAGTCCCCGAAAACCATTTTACTCATAAAACCACTTGAAAAAGTTCACTCAAACACAAACATAAGCACATACGACACAGAGACGAACAAATTCACATATGAAAAGCAAATTGTTCAATGTATGAATGCATGCAATAAAGCGTTAAAAAAGCGATAAAAACTCCGGGTTGCCTCCCGGATAGCGCCATTGTTTATAGTCTTTGACTCGACTCCTTCTTGCGCCTATCTCTTCTTCTTGAGGGTACTAGACTTCCCCTTCATGGATCTTCTCCTCATGCCATAAACCTGTGAATAAGAATGAACATAGACAGCAAGACCACAATAGTTAATGGTGTGAGAAGCATCGAAGTGATCAGGTGGATCAGATATGGCTCGCAACACATGTCGCTTGCCATCCACCTCAATGGTGCAAGTCCTTCGGTAGATGTGTATCACGGAGCGTAGTTTGGTCAAGAACGTTCGCCCCAAGAGAACAACATCCCCCATCCCAGGTGTAGACGCCGACATAACTACAAAATTGGTGTACACAGATGCTTCACCAATCTTAACCAATACGTTCTTCACAACGCCTTCGGGTCTCACAAAGGATCCATCCGCCAGTTTCACAATAGCCTTAAGCTCAGATAGTTTTCCAAGGCTACTCTTCTCAAACACATTCATCGGGAGCACATTAGAGTAGGACCCCGTGTCTAGTGTAGCACGGACATCTTCAAGTTCACCAATCCCGACCTTAACATCGAAACTTTGAGGGAGTGGCTTGGGATCCTCTTGCTCCTCTTCACTCTCATCAGTACCAAGGTCCTTCTCTTCTTCCTTGGTTAGTGGGGGTTCTTCATTCTTGCAACACTCACACTTAGCAAACTTCTTGATGGTGATTTCAACAGGTAGATCACCCACCAAGGTAATGGACATCGACTTCTCAGTGTTGCTAGGTAGTTTCCCTTGCTCCCTACTTGTTCCTCGGTCGATCAACTCTTGCATCTTTTGATGGGCAAGCCTAGTGCTCTCTTCCAATCGATCAAGCCTCGCCCTAGTCTTCTCAGAATCTTCTTCATAACGTTTGAGAAAACTTTGGGTGTGATCAACCATCTTTTGCAAGTTCTTCATCAGTAGAGCCGTCTTCGACTTCGATTGCTCTTTCGGAGCGGGATTTTCGCAGTAATCATTACCATAGTTAAGCCTACTACGGTATTGGTTAGGGCCATAAGGTTGCCTAGCCGGTGCATATCCTTGATTGTTTCGGAATCCTCTTCTCCAAAATCCACCTCGAGGATTCCTACCGTCTTGTCCGTAGCTAGCTTCTTGAGTACCAAATTCCATAGCAAAGGCTTCCTCTTCGCCTCCTTGAACTCAGTTGCCATCATCATATGCAAGCTCCGATCTACACATATGAGCCCCATTCCTATAGTTCTTGCATATTCGGCAAACTTCGTTCGACACAGATGTTCCAGTGGCGCTCTTGAGGACTTGCTTCAATTCGTTGGTAAAGCACTCGAATCGATCCCCATTCCCCTCATACATAGGGGCTTCTTGAGTAGGTGGAGCTTCAGGTCCACGTCTCCTAACCATTGCTCTTGGATCCTTGAATTGCGAACCCTTAGCAAGCCTTTCGAAAACCGCTCAGACGGCTTCCGCGGTTTCCTCCCAAATATTGCCACGGCATTGGAAGTCCACCACTTGTTGGTTCTCGAAGGTTAGTCCATTGTAGAAGTGTTGGACTAGATTTCCGAAAGCTCAAAACCATGGTGAGGGCACTTGTTCATGAGGTCTTGGAACCTCTCAAACGCGGTGTAGATGGTCTCATCATAGTCCTGTTTGAACCTAGTGATTTGCGCCTTTAGCGCGGTAGTCAAGGTGTGAGGGAAGTATTTCTCCATGAAAGCTGAAAAAACCTTCTCCCAAGTGTCCAGCGAGCCCGCCTGTAGAGAACTCAACCATGACTTGGCTCTGTCGCCAAGCCCTATAGCAAAAACCTTCATCCTCAAAGTTGGTTGACGAAATCATCGATATCGTGCAAGTACCCCATCACATCTTCCCTTGCTAAGCCATAGAACCTCGGAAGTTGTTGGAATACATGGTTCTTGATTTCTAGATCACGAGTTGCAGGCGAAAGAACAATCACCGTTCCCCTCATACGATCCTTGGAGGGTTGAACCCATGCTTTCATTGGTCTAGCTTCTGCCATTCCGTCGATTTCCTTAAAAAGACTGTGTAGAGTTTCAGAGAAATCGGTATCCTCTATTTCCTCTAGTTCACGCCTTCGAAGTAGTCGCCTTCTTTGGTGGTAGACTATGTCGATCTCAGCAATTGAATCAGCAAGCGGTGTTCCTCTAGATCGTGTATGTCGCATACACTATCTGTAACAAGCTAGGAAAGGAGTATCAGAGAGAGATTAAATAGGAAAACAAAAACTACTAGAACTAGGAATTGAATGCTGAAAATATAAAAAAGCTAAACAGAAAAAAAAGGAGTATAGTCCCCGGCAACGGCGCCAATTTTATGAACCGGAATTTGTCGGATTCTAATTAATCAAATAAATTTGTATTTAGCCAAAGGCAATTCACAAATACAACGAAAACCGTAGTGTAGCAGTAAAATAACCTCGAGTGTCGATCTCTAAGGACTATAACTAGCTTTATCTAATCTAACTTAAGAATATAAAATCAGGAAACCACTTAGCAAAGGTTTTTCTTATCAGATAATGGAGGTTAGTGATAGTATGATCATTCAAAGCATAGCAGGTTAATAATTATGCATGAAGTACCCGATCGTTTTGCATAGAGATCTTTGATCAATGAATTGTCCAATTGTGTTCGTTATAATTCAACACTACGAAGATAGAGGTTTTAGATAGATCAAAGAAATAAAGCAATAACTCAAAGTCTAATTCGCTTTACAGCCATCAGCATAATTATTAACCCTTCGCTAAGAAATCACATACTATCACCAACGATAAGTTTAGCTACTCATACATGTCATGCAATCAACAGAAATCATAGCAAGATTGAATGAAAACATGTTGATAGATAAATAAATATAAATAGAAAAACTATAAGATACAATGTTACCGAAGGTTGTCAATCTCCAAAGAATCGCGATCTTACAAGCTCCAAAACGATAAGAAAAAGTATCTCCTAAGCTAAGAATCCCCAGAACAGGCTCTAGAGAATTCCTACCTAAAACTAATGAGAAAGGTGAGAGAAAAGGTCTGAGAAAGTATGAAAAACGGAGAAAACTGAGCAACTATATATAGGCATTCGGTAGGTGTGGGGCGAGTCGCCCCACACACCGGGCGATTCGCCTGGTGTGGGACGGTTCGGTCGCCCGGGACCTCCAGTCGGTTGGTTACGCGTTTTCGATGCGTTTTTGGATTTCTTTTCCTTTTCGGACTCGGTTTTTGCCTTCTAGTGACCTATTAGCCTTCAGACTCGACCCTAGACTTCAAATCCTATCCGGAATCTTCTAGATACTCCAAAAAGGCCTTCGGAACACCAATTCCTTGTCTACTTCAATATAATTTCCCGGAAAACCTCGTTTTTCACCCAAAACCTGTAAAATACAACAAAAGGGAAACGTCACACTATTCTAATAAAATGCACTAAAATATAGCTAAACTAACATAGAGGATAGCTAAATTGGTGAAAAAAGACTCGAATGAAAGTTTAAAATACACGTTCATCAGCAGACAGTGCTGCAAAAAGCACTGCTCCTACTCCGGTGCAAAATACATTGAAAATCGTCTTGTCCAACAACCGAATCACTAAAAGACCCATGCCTCCTGCATATCTCGACACTGCAAAGTGTGCGTAGATGATGCAATGGAGCGGATTTTCCAAAGAGAAGTACATTAGATACTTCTATGAACAAGAATTGGACGAAGAGGCGTTGAATCTGATTACTCAACAAGGCCTACTTTTCTTTATCACTGTTAGGAAACTTGTAATTTCGATGAGCAATTAACCATGCTAAATTAAGAAAAGTCCAGTAACTAGTAATCTTAAGGTCCATAGGAATTTAGAATTTTAAGGACATTGTAAAAGAGGAACGTTTGCTGATGACTTAGATAGGTGTTAGATAAGTTATTTCTTTTGTGGATGACGTACTTTAGTTTCTGAAAAGAAATTAATCTATTGACACTTTAGCGTATGATGTATTTTTTTTTCTGAAAAGAAAATATCTTATTGATGCTTAGCTTTGATGTAACTTATTTTCTGAAAAGAAAATGACCTATTGAAGCATTTGCTGAAGATGTATTTTGTTTATTACAAACAAATTATTGAAGCAAATAAGAAACCGGTCAGAATCTTGAAGACTTATGAAGATCTGAAGACTTGAAGACTTGAAGACTTGAAGATTGCTGAAGACTGGTAAGGCACGTGTTGCTCAGAAAGTGAAATTTTCAGCAACAGCATTGCATAAGTGAAAATCCGAAAGACAGAGTAGGTTGTGCTTGCTGAAACTGAGAATGAACACTTGCTGATGAACATATGTGACCTCTTGATGAATGTACGTGATTTTGCGCTCCATTGTTACTGTTTGAATTCTATTCAAAGGTGCATTTAATGCAAAGCTTACACGCGAAGGACATGAAGACTAGAAGACAAACAAAGGTTGCTGGTGAAAGTACAAAAGCAAGATAGTGACATGTTAGGGAACAAAAGTCTTAGGATTTGAAATTCAAACGGCTCCTTACTTGCACTATAAATAGAGGTCATCCGGCAAAGAGTTGAAGTGTGTCAACAACGTGATCAAACTCTCACTTGTGCTTAAAATTCACAAACCTTCAATCACTCTTACTGCCATTGATCCGTTCCAAGACTTAAAGCTTGAAAAAGCTACTTGTGAAGAAGTAGAACAAACTCGGCTAAGAAATTAGTTAAGTGTTCTTTCTTTTAAGCAAGAACAGGTCTTGACACCAGAAACAATCTAACTTGTTTACTGCAAAGTACTCCAAGTTGTGTTTCATAGATTACTTGTTGTAACTGAATAAGTTATAATTAAGTTATCTCACGCCAAAACTCTCTAACTGAAAATACACCCTTTCAGGCGTGATATTCAGGGGGAACGTAATCGAGCATAGTTTTGCTGATTAAAAGCACCAAGTTTGGTGGAGAACAAGGTTGAGTTCTCTAGTTTAGATTGGAGACAAAGCAATTGTGCTTTGGTTTCTGTCGAATCGCTTTAGATAGGAGATTGTAAGGAACCTCAATCATATCTTAGTGGATTCTGTCCTAGAAAGGACAAAGTGGATTAGTTGGGAGATTACGCCACTCTCAGATACCACTCTAAAAGCGTTTGTGTGATTTACTTACTGCATTTAGCTTTCAGCAAATTATATCTGTTTGTACACAGTCACTCACATCACTTGCTGAAACACTTTACTTGCTAAAAAGCACTTATCGTTTCAAAGACTTCCGCTCTCTGATTTTAAGTATCAGCAAACCAAGCTACTGTAAAGTAACTTACGCTTGCTGAGAAAGTTAAGTATCAGCAACCTCATTACTGAAAAGTAATAAGTACTTGCTGAGAAAGTTTTAAACGACAAAAGTTTGAAAAGACTATTCACCCCCCCCCTCTAGTCTTTTCTTGTTGTTTAAAGGGACCAACAAGTGGTATCAGAGCAGGAGGTTCTTTAGCCTTCTGCACTGAACCTAGATCCCCTTAAGTGCTTTCCGTAAATCTCTTTCACTTGATCAGTTTGGTAGTGCTTTGCTGACAGGATGTCTTTAGGAGATGCTCCCTTGCTGAAGCTGGAAAATTACGAGAAATGGCGAAACAACATGATGTTACATCTTGAGGCCATTAGTGATGAGATGGTCACCGTCATTAATGATGGACCTATCAAGATCACCAAGGTTGAAAGGAGTTTCCCTCATAGAACCACTGAAGCTGGAAAGGAAACCATCCAAGGCGAACCATCAGATACGGTTGTGCCAAAACCAAGAGAGGAATGGACTTCTGACGAAGCTAAGAGATTCCGTCTTGATGGCCAGGCAAGAAATATCATCATCAGATCAACTCCGGATACCATACAGTGCAAACTGTGGGGTGCTAAGACTGCTAAGGAGGCTTGGAAAATGGTTCAAGATCTTTGTGCTGGATCTGACAAGACAAAGGAAAACAAACTTGAAGTACTTAAGCTGAAGTTTCAAAACTTTAAGCAAGGTGCTAACGAGTCACTGGAAGACTTGGACTTCAGATTCACAACTCTTTTTAGTGAAATGGCAGCGCTGGGTGTTGGAAATCTTTATTCAGATTCTGAGAAAGTGAAAACTATCATCAGAAGTTTGAATCAAGAATGGATCCATACTCAGAATTTCTATTATAATCAAGGAATGCCTGACATTACACCAACTGAGTTGTTCTCTCATCTTGCTACTGTCAATTATGAGACAAAGCAAAGAGAAAATGTGTTTGCTGAAAAATCGCAAAACATTGCTCTTGCTGCAAAGCCGTCATCTTCTGAAAAGAAGAATGATAAAGAGCCTGCTGATGAAAATGCTTTAGTTGTTAAAAACATGAAGAAATTCATCAGTAAGGAACTTGAAAGGCGAAAAGCAAAAGAGAAGCTGAAAAAGCATCTTGGTAATAACTACCATAAGTACAAGAATGATACTAGCTCGCTGAACAAGCAAGCTCAGCAAGCTACATCATCAGAAGAACCAGCAGTTGGAAATGATCTATGTTTTTACTGCAAAAAGCCTGGACACTTCAAAGCTAATTGCCCTTTGCTGAAAGGCAAATCTGCTGAAAAGAAGAAGAAGTTCAAAAGAGCTTTCATTGCTGAAGAAAAGAAGAAGCTTCAAGCAAAAATCGATGCATTGTGCATTGAGACAAGCTCCGAAGACAGTGAGGATGAAAGTTCAGACACCGACGATGAGGAAGCCACTCTAGACGTGGAGATTGGCAAAGAAGTATGTGGGATAGCTAAGGAAGCTTATCCAGATGTGTCGAACTACGAATTCTGCCTCATGGCCGGTCAGGTAAATAATTCTACCTCTGACTCTGATTCAGAAAGTGAAGACGAGATTGATCTTGACAAGATTCAAGGAGAAATCGAAAGATTTGAGAAAACTCTCAGCAAACAGCAAGAAAAACTTCAATTTGCTGAAACTCTGACCAAGCAAACTACTGAAAAGTACGCTTTGCTGAAGGAAGAGACAGAAGAAAAGGATGCTGAAATAAGGTGTCTTAAGAAATTGATTGCTGAGGCTGCAGAGAAAAATTCTCAAATGGCATTAGAATTGGAAGAGTATCAGTCCTCAATTCTAAAGTTACTTGCTGAAATTCAAGAAATGAAAAAGATGAAAATCAATTTCAAATCCTATGTGGAAGCAAGTAATACGCTGACTGAACTAAACTCTTATTTGAGAGATCCATCTCAGAAAGAAGGTTTAGGAGCAACGTGTGAAGGTGATAACGTAGAAATCTTGAGAAAAGATAAATCACCAATCTCCTTTGTACGTGCTACTGATAGTAGTCCACCAGTGATCTATCAGTTTGGTCAAACTAAGATTGCTGAAACATGCAATCAAGTACTTATGACCATAAAGCCCGCTGTTGCTACTCAAAGTAACAAGACTTTAAAAGGAAAACAGGTTGCTGTAAAGCAAACTGGAAAGAAAAAGAATGCCGTGAAGCATTTCGCCAAACAAGTTGCTGAAAAGCAAGTTGTTAAGTCTAAAGGCAAGATTACCAAAAGTAATCAGAAGTCCTTTGCTGACAAACCTGAATCAAGTAAGGTTGCTGATGCTAAAGCTCAGCAGTCTCCAAAGAGTGGACTCGGTTTCAAAAAACCAAGCAAAGTCAACTCTTTCATGAGTATAAGCAAAGTCAGCAAAAATACTTCAAAGAGATGAAGAAAACAAAGCCTAAGAGTTTTGAAAAGACTCCCAATTCTAGGACTAGAAGGAACCTTGCTAGAAAAGAACTTACTGAAAAGTATATTCAGCAAAAAGGTCAACAGAGCAAGACACCACATCAGAAAGTGGATTTGACCAGCACGTGTCAAAAGTCTTTCAGCTCAAAACCTCCTAGTTCCTCAGCAAGTAGAAAACAAGTCAAAGTTGAAAAACTTCAGACTTGGGTTTCCACTGGACGCATTCTTGAACATGTTAATGGACATCCATCATTGGATAATTAACTTGTTTGCTCTTGATTGTGCAGACTGCAGCCACGGAGACAAACGATGCAATCTGGCACTTTGATAGTGGTTGTGGAAAGCACATGACGGGCAACAAGAATAACCTTATAAACTATAGACGGTGGTCTAAAGGTCCAACAATAAGGTTTGCTGGTGGAGGCTCCGGATCTACAAAAGGCTATGGTGATGTGAAGTTGGGATGCATAACCATTACTGGAGTTCTTTATGTCAAAAATCTTAAGTTTAACCTTTTCAGCATGAGTCAATTTGCTGACAAAGGATACTTCATCGAAATTAAAAGTGATGAATGTAAACTTGTAGATTTTGAGACTAAAAAGGTTATAATGATTGCAAGAAGATCAGGAGGCTTGTACACCGTTGATTGGTCTTCAGCAAACGTTGAAAAATGCCTTGTCTCAGATCATGATTGCCTTGCTGAAAAAAGCATGGTTATGGCATAAACGAACAAGTCATCTAAACTTCAAGACGCTGAATAAGCTGTCTAAAAAGGCACTTGTAGTTGGATTACCTAGGGTTACTTTTAAGAAGGATGGTGTTTGTAATGCATGTCAGCAAGGAAAGCAAACCAAATCTTCTTTCAAGAACAAGGCAGTACCGTCAACTACAAAACCTTTACAACTCTTACACATGGACTTGTTTGAATCTTCTTCAACAAGCTATGCTGGTAAGAAGTATGGTCTAGTCGTGGTAGATGACTATTCAAGATTCACTTGGGTAGTATTCATCAAGCACAAATCTGAAACCAAGACTGAAATACCTAACTTGCTGAATAAGCTTGAAGTCATGAAAAATGACAAGGTAAGAGTCATAAGGACAGACCATGGTACTGAGTTTGTAAACCAGTACATAACTGAATATTGTACCTCCAAAGGTATTCAACATCAGTTATCCTCAGTAAGGACACCACATCAAAATGGTGTTGCTGAATGGAAGAATCGTACCCTGAAAGAAGCCGCAAGAACAATGCTTGCTGACACTGAGATAAGTGAGGCTTACTGGGTTGAAGCGATTAATACCGCCTGCTATGCTCAGAATAGATGTTTGATTACTAAGGAATACAACAAAACTCCTTATGAATTGTTTGTTGGAAGACCTCCTAGCATCACTCATCTAAGAGTATTTGGTTGCAAGTGTTTCGTTCTTAACAATGGTAGAGAATACCTAAGAACATTTCAACCAAAGGCAGACGAAGCGATATTTCTTGGCTACTCCTTGCATAGTAAAGCTTACAGAGTTTACAACAAAAAGGCACAAAAGATTGAAGAATCTGTGCATGTTGTATTCTACGAAAAGACATAAGGTGTGCCTGCTGAAGAAGAAATATCAGAATGTATGAAAAAGTTAATCATACATGAGCAAAGAACTGAATCTGATGCTAGGCAAATCAAGTCAATTGAACTAAATGATGATTCTGACAATGATTCTCCTCCCCCGAGTCATGACAAGATAAATATAGTTCACGACAAGGAATTTCCAGCAAAAGATGCGGTTGCTCCGGAAGTTGCTGAAATTACGCAATCTCCAGTGCCTGCTGATGAAATATCACAACCCAGCAATGCTGAGCAAGCAGTTGCTGACGATCAAATCTCAGCAGAGACACAAATTCCCAGTAGTACTGAACAAGTACATATTGAAGAATCACATGCTGATAAGCAAACATATCTTGATCCAACAAACAGGAAACCTGTTAATAAATGGATTAGAGATCATCCCTCTACGGATATGATTGGCGATATTAATAAACGCCAAGTGACTAGATCCAAAGCTACTCAAGGACTTGCTGAAGAAGCAACTGTCGTAGAAGTAGAATCTTTATTCTCTTGCTTTGTTTCAGAAATTGAACCTAAAACCATAGAAGAAGCTTTGAAGCATTCTGAATGGATAAAGGCAATGCAAGAAGAATTGGATCAATTTGAAAGAAACAAAGTCTGGAAACTTGTGCCACTTGCTGAAAATAAGAAAGCTATTGGTACAAAGTGGGTGTTCAGAAACAAGCTGAGCGAGTCTGGTGAAGTAACAAGAAACAAAGCACGTTTAATTGCTCAAGATTGGATGCAATTAGGCTTTTCTTGGCCTTTGCTGCTCACAATGACTTCATTGTTTACCAAATGGATGTTAAGAGTGCATTCTTAAATGGTGAACTTGCTGAAGAAGTCTACCTAGAACAACCCCCTGGCTTTGAACTTCCCTCAGAAACCAAGATGGTATATAAGCTTCAGAAAGCTGTATATGGTCTAAAGCAAGCACCAAGAGCATGGTATGATACCTTAGCTAAGTTCTTGCTGGAAAATGGTTTCAAGAAAGGTTAAGTTGACAAAACTCTTTTTACCATGAACCATGATGGTAAATTAATCTTAGTTCAAATTTATGTGGATGACATAATTTTTGGATCTAAGGACAAGCAACTTTGTGATGATTTGCCAAACTCATGACAAATAAGTTTGAAATGAGTATGATGGGAAAATTGAATTATTTCCTAGGGTTGCAAGTCAAGCAACTCAAAGATGGAATATTCATAAATCAAGCAAAGTATGCGAAAGAAATGCTCATAAAGTTTAGGATCAAAGAGGATGAAAAACATGAAAAGATCCCTATGAGTGTTGGTACCAAATTGGGCTATACTAAAGAGGACAAAAGTGTTGAAGAACACAAGTATAGGAAGCTCATTGGTTCCTTGTTGTATTTAACAGCAAGTAGACCTGACATTCACTATGCTGTTTGTGTGTGTGCAAGATTCCAATCGGATCCAAGAGAATCACACTACAAAAAGGCAATTAAAATACTGAAATATGTTAAAGGTACAGTCAATGTTGGATTATGGTATCCAAAAGATTCTGGACTTGAATTGGTTGGCTATTCTGATGCTGATCATGGTGGATCAACTCTTGATAGAAAAAGTACCTCTGGAACTTGTCAGTTTTTGGGTACTAGATTAATATCATGGTTCAGCAAGAAGCAAACGTGTGTCGCCAATTCATCTATAGAATCTGAATACATTGCAGCTGGTTGTTGCACAGCTCAAATCCTATGGATTCAGCAACAATTAAGAGATTATGGTATTTCTGCAAAGAAAACACCAATCTTTTGTGATAATACAAGTGCTATTGCAATTACGCAAAATCCTAAGTTTCACTCTAGGACCAAGCACATTGATATTAGACATCATTTCATTAGAGATCATGTAGAAAAAGGTGATATTGAGGTTGTGAAAGTAGGTACTGAAGATCAGCTTGCTGACATCTTTACCAAGCCCCTACCGGATAATAGGTTCGCAATGCTAAGGTATAACCTTGGGTTGATTGAACTACCTCAATAAAGGATACACTTGGCAGAATGCTGAAACAGGTATTCAGCAAGCCAAAGTATTCCTGTCCAAAAGACCAAGTCACTGATTTCTTCTAAGAAATGATAAGTCACAACATGATTGCTGAAACAGGCATTCAGCAAGTAATTCCTTCAAAACATATTTGTTAGGAAACTTGATCACTTGCTGAGACAGGAACTCAGTAAGTGAAAGAACTTAAGGATTGCTGAGACGGGTACTTAGACAATCAAAAGATACTGAAACAGGTATTCAAGTATCAAAGGAATTTTCTGAAACGGGAATTCAGAAAAAGAGCAAAATCTCATCTCTCAGATTTTACCAAGGATGTCTCAAATTGCAAAAAGAATGTACTGATACGGGAAATCAGAAATATCTTTTAAACTTAGAAAATTAGAGTATCTAAGTAA
>CM051457.1:63906779-64055600 GCA_028274465.1 Plantago ovata
AGAAGATCTTCTCTGGTTAAGAAAGATTCATCCGAGAAACATTTCAGATACACAGCTTCTCCATGCCAGCAATTGGGGCATGCATTTGTGGGTAATTAACTACATGGAAATGAATGCTGAAAAGCATCATCATACTGCCTGCAAAAATGCAAGAATTCTTCAACTACAAGTCCGTAGGCTTCTGGAAAACTACGAGAAGGATTGTGTTGAATTCACTGCTCTTGCTGAGAAGAGTGTAAGAGAGATTCTGAGAAAATCCTCTGAAAGAGTTTAAGCCCCTGCAATAGTTTCTTGTTAAAGTTTTTGTTTGCTGATTCATTGTTATCTATGCTTTCTTGTAAACTTCTGAATGATAACTTTCAGCAATGAATTCTTTTTGACTCTTATTGGTTTTTGATTATGCAACTTACTTATGCTTACTGTTTATTATTTCAAGTATGCTTGCATTAATCATCTGATTTATTCAACATCAGAAACCTCTAAAAGGGTAACAATTAATTTAGCCATGGATTGCTAACATCAAAAAGGGGGAAATTTGTTAGGAAACTTGTAATTTTGATGAGCAATTAACCATGCTAAATTAAGAAAAGTCTAGTAACTAGTACTCTTAAGGTCCATAGGAATTTAGAATTTTAAGGACATTGTAAAAGAGGAACGTTTGCTGATGACTTAGATAGGTGTTAGATAAGTTATTTCTTTTGTGGATGACGTACTTTAGTTTCTGAAAATAAATTAATCTATTGACACTTTAGCGTATGATGTATTTTATTTTCTGAAAAGAAAATATCTTATTGATGCTTAGCTTTGATGTAACTTATTTTCTGAAAAGAAAATGACCTATTGAAGCATTTGCTGAAGATGTATTTTGTTTATTACAAACAAATTATTGAAGCAAATAAGAAACCGGTCAGAATCTTGAAGACTTATGAAGATCTGAAGACTTGAAGACTTGAAGATTGCTGAAGACTGGTAAGGCACGTGTTGCTCAGGAAGTGAAATTTTCAGCAACAGCATTGCATAAGTGAAAATCTGAAAGACAGAGTAGGTTGTGCTTGCTGAAACTGAGAATGAACACTTGCTGATGAACATATGTGACCTCTTGCTGAATGTACGTGATTTTGCGCTCCATTGTTACTGTTTGAATTCTATTCAAAGGTGCATTTAATGCAAAGCTTACACGCGAAGGACATGAAGACTAGAAGACAAACAAAGGTTGCTGCTGAAAGTACAAAAGCAAGATAGTGACATGTTAAGGAACAAAAGCCTTAGGATTTGAAATTCAAACGGCTCCTTACTTGCACTATAAATAGAGGTCATCCGGCAAAGAGTTGAAGTGTGTCAACAACGTGATCAAACTCTCACTTGTGCTTAAAATTCACAAACCTTCAATCACTCTTACTGCCATTGATCCGTTCCAAGACTTAAAGCTTGAAAAAGCTACTTGTGAAGAAGTAGAACAAACTCGGCTAAGAAATTAGTTAAGTGTTCTTTCTTTTAAACAAGAACAGGTCTTGACACCAGAAACAATCTAACTTGTTTACTGCAAAGTACTCCAAGTTGTGTTTCTTAGATTACTTGTTGTAACTGAATAAGTTATAATTAAGTTATCTCACCCCAAAACTCTCTAACTGAAAATACACCCTTTCAGGCGTGATATTCAGGGGGAACTTAATCGAGCATAGTTTTGCTGATTAAAAGTACCAAGTTTGGTGGAGAACAAGGTTGAGTTCTCTAGTTTAGATTGGAGACAAAGCAAGTGTGCTTTGGTTTCTGTCGAATCGCTTTAGATAGGAGATTGTAAGGAACCTCAATCATATCTTAGTGGATTCTGTCCTAGAAAGGACAAAGTGGATTAGTTGGGAGATTACGCCACTCTCAGATACCACTCTAAAAGCGTTTGTGTGATTTACTTACTGCATTTAGCTTTCAGCAAATTATATCTGTTTGTACACAGTCACTCACATCACTTGCTGAAACACTTTACTTGCTAAAAAGCACTTATCGTTTCAAAGACTTCCGCTCTCTGATTTTAAGTATCAGCAAACCAAGCTACTGTAAAGTAACTTACGCTTGCTGAGAAAGTTAAGTATCAGCAACCTCATTACTGAAAAGTAATAAGTACTTGCTGAGAAAGTTTTAAACGACAAAAGTTTGAAAAGACTATTCACCCCCCCCCCCCCCTCTAGTCTTTTTCTTGTTGTTTAAAGGGACCAACAATCACTGATCGGACTAAACAAGTGAGCATGCTGGACACCATGGAATTCTACAATAATTCAGAAGTCCAAACCCTTACTGATGGACAAGGAGTCACTGAAAAAGTAATTTCTACCACAGTTCAAGGAGTGCAAATCATCCTGAAATGGATTGATTTAGCAAACATCTTTCAGATTCCAACTACTGGAACTGAAGATGACATCACTGCCACTAATGAAGTAATTGAAGCCTTCTATAGTGATGTCAAAAATGAAAGGATGAAGAAAGGCGAGATTGCTCCCGTGACTTGGACAAAGCACGTAAAAAGGAAGCTCTTTGCCATTCACTTGGTCTAGTAGCTCTGCTACTCATCAAAGTGTTAGACTCCCAAGTTTGAGAAATTGACCAAGTAGGCCTGAGAAGGTGGCCTTTGCTGATGCATATCTATGAGAATAAAACTTAAATCAACTGGCCTAAGTACATTTTCAACAGGCTTGTTGATTGTGTTACAAAGTTCAAGGTGAAGGTTGAAGACAACACAGCCTCACCTAGTATTCCAGTGATGTATGGATCGAAAATATGCTACATCCTTAAACATTTCAGGATTTATCTAAGAAACCCATTGCCGATTAAGAAATCAGTATGCAATGTGGGAAGAGCTTTTTACAAGCTCAATGGACCTAAGGTTGCTGACAAGAAGTCAAAGAAGCCAACAGCTGCAAATGTTGTTGAGACTGATAACCAGTCTATGAATGCAACAGCTGCAAATGTTGCAGATATTGATCAGCAAGCTAGGTATACAACGGCTACAAATGTTGCTGAGAATGCAACAACTGCAGATGTTACTGCTGATACCGCGGCGGTTGCTGACCCTAATGCACCCAGTGAGAAATCTAAGAAGAAAAAGAGGAAAACTGATGATGACACTCAAACTGCAGCTTCATCAGCTGATCCTATTCCTAAGAAGGCACGGACAAAGACTTACCGAAGAAAGAAAACAACGGCACGCAAGTCCGTTCCAATTGTCCATGTCATTCAGGATGACGATGTTCCAGTGGTTGCTGAAACGCAAGCCACTGTAGTAGATGTCCTGAAGTGTTTGCAGAAGCCTTCAGCAATCCAATTAACTTGGATTCATCTGCTGAAGTAAGACCACATGGCAGTGGAAATGAAAATCCTACCCAAGATCCCTTAGAAGATATCTACATTGTAGATAATCTTGATGACAACACTCTGGAACCAGCAAGTGACATCGCTGCAGATTTGAGAAGAGCTGCACTTGCTGAAAATGTTGCAGAAGAGACAGTTGCTGAAAAAGCAACTAGTCCATCCAAGAAATTGCTGAAGCTGCAATTGCTGAAGAACCACTTGCTGAAACTGCAATGGTTCAAGTCCCAGAGGTTGCTGAAACACAACAAGAGACAGTATTCGACGACGCATCTCAAGATGCTGAGAATATTAGACCTTGTTCACCAATGACCTCTATTGACAAAGTTCAACTGGTACTGACTGACCTAAGCCAGCAAATGGACTTGGAGATTGAAGACAACTCCAATAAGTCAGTAGACCTGTTCATCACAAGTAGTGAACTTAGAGGTCAAGATGTCTCTGCTCAACTTGTCAATTCAGAGACAAGGGAGATTGTTGAATCTGCACAACCTTCTCAGTTAGAGCAAGAAAAGAAGTCTGCTGAAGAACAAGTCCAAGATAATGAAGCTGCTATCATTGATGAAAGGAATGAGTCACCACCTGCCCTTCTTCAGCAGGTAGTTAACTCAGATATAAGTAAAACTTCACTATCTGAAACTTTATCTTTAGTTAATATAATTATTTCTTTACAGACTTCTCAAGATACAAGTCAAAATATTGCTGAAACTTCTGCACCAGAATCCACAACTCCTGTTCAGCAGGTAGATGAAAATTTTTATAATTCTACTAAGTTTGAAAACTTAGTACTTGTATCTAATATAAAGCTATTTCAGGATGAACAATTCAAGGATGCTGCCACAGCTCCTGAAGCAATGGAAATAATACCAGCACAACTTAGTGTGCAACATGAGCTTGCTGAAAGTCAGCAGGTAAATCATTTTATCGTTTTAGACTCTAAAACTCTTTTCCATAACTTTCCTGAACTTAACTTTACTCTTATTCAGGCTCAAAAGGAGAACGATGAAGTGGTTCACATCACTGAAGATCTTGAAGTTAGTTCTGAAGAACTTTATTCAAACATAAAAAAGAACACCTTGACCAGAGTTCCTAAGTCTGTCAGCAACTGGCAAAGTTATAGAAGGATGGATTTTTCCGATCTTCACATCCATCTGTCCAATGAGGAAAAGAGAATCTCTCTACTAAAACTTGAGACATTTGTACACTCCATACTTCGAGAAGAACTTACATATTCTCAGCAAATGAGTTCAAGTCTGATTGCTACAATCAGAAAGAATATGAAAGCAAAATTCAAGAGTGCCTCTCCAGCTGAACAAGCTGTGATGCTCAAGGGTTCCTTTGTACCCGTGGTGGCTGATCCCCACAAAATCAATGAAGAAGAGGAAGTTACAAGTACTGCAATGTACAAACATCTCGAGTTAGTCATACGGACGGACGATGATGAAGAAGAAGAGGATGAAAATATCCCTAAAGATACAAGTGATGATGAAGCCAAAGATTCTAAGGACATCAAGGACGATGATTGTTGGTCCCTTTAAACAACAAGAAAAGACTAGGGGGGGGGGTGAATAGTCTTTTCAAACTTTCGTCGTTTAAAACTTTCTCAGCAAGTGCTTATTACATTTCAGTAATGAGTTTGCTGATACTTAACTTTCTCAGCAAGCGTAAGTTACTTTACAGTAGCTAGGTTTGCTGATACTTAAAATCAGAGAGCGGAAGTCTTTGATACAATAAGTGCTCTTTCAGTAAATGAAGGTTTCAGCAAGTGATGTGAGTGACTGTGTACAAACAGATATGATTTGCTGAAAACTAAGTACAGTAAGTAAATCACACAAACACTTTTATAGTGGTATCTGAGAGTGGCGTAATCTCTCAACTAATCCACTTTGTCCTTTCTAGGACTGAATCCACTAAGATATGATTGAGGTTCCTTACAACTCCTATCTAAAGCGATTCAAACAGAAACCAAAGCACACTTGCTTCGTCTCCAACCTAATCTAGAGAACTCAACCTTCTTCTCCACCAAACTTGGTACTTTTAATCAGCAAAACTATGCTCGATTAAGTTCCCCCTGAATATCACGCCTGAAAGGGTGTCTTTTCAGTTAGAGAGTTTTGGGGTGAGATAACTTAATTATAACTTATTCAGTTACAACAAGTAATCTAAGAAACACAACTTTGAATAATTTGCAGTAAACAAGTTTAATTGTTTCTGGTGTCAAGACTTGTTCTTGTTCGAAAGAAAGAAAGAACACTTAACTAATTTCTTAGTCGTGTAAATTCTACTTCTTCATAAGTAGCTTTTTCAAGATTTAAGTCTTGGAACGGATCAATCGAAGTATAGAGAGTTTGAAGGTATGTGAGTTTAAGCACAAGTGAGAGTTTGATCACGTTGTTGACACACTTCAACTCTTTGCCGGATGACCTCTATTTATAGTGAAAATAAGGAGCCGTTTGAATTTTAAATTCCAAGGGTTTTGATCCTTAGGATGTCACTATCTTGCCTTTGTACTTTCAGCAGCGTCCTGGTTTGTCTTCTAGTCTTCATGTCCTTCGCGTGCGAGCTTTGCATTTAATGCTTATTTGAATAGAATTCAAACAGTAACGTTGGAGCGCAAATGTAAGTACTTTCAGCAAGAGGTCACATATGTTCCATCAACAAGTGGTCAGTCTCAGTTTCAGCAAGCACAACCTACTCTGTCTTTCAGATTTTCACTTATGCAATGCTGTTGCTGAAGTTTCCACTTTCTGAGCAACATGTGCCTTTGTAGATACCAGTCTTCAGAAATCTTCTAGTCTTCAGATCTTCGAATTCTTCAAGTCTTCAGATCTTCAATATTCTTCAAGATTCTGAGCGGTTTCTAAATGCTTCAATAGTTTGTTTGTAAAAACAAAGTACATCGTCAGCAAATGCTTCAATAGGTTATTTTCTTTTAAGAAAACAAGATACATCATAAGCGGTAAAAACCAACCTATCTAGCACCTAATCTAAGTCTTCAGAAAACGTTCCTCTTTTACAATGTCCTCAAAATTCTAAATTCATACGGACCTTAAGAGTACTAGTTACTGGACTTTCCTTAATTTAGCATGGTTAATTGCTCATCAAAATTACAAGTTTCCTAAAAAATTTCCCCCTTTTTGATGTTAGCAATCCATGGCTAAATTAATTGTTACCCTTTTAGAGGTTTCTGATGTTGAATAAATCAGTTGATTAATGCAAGCATACTTGAATAATTAAACAGTAAGCATAAGTAAATTGCATAATCAAAAACCAATAAGAGTCAAAAAGCTTCATTGTTGATAGTTATCTTTCAGAAGATTACAAGAAGTAGCAGAGATAACTTTAAACAGAATCAGCAAACAAACACTTTAACAAAAACTATTGCAGAGAGTTAAGCTCTTCCAGAAGATTTTCTCAAAATCTCTCTTACACTCTTCTCAGCAAGTGCAGTAAATTCAACACAGTCCTTTTCGTAGTTTTCCAGAAGCCTACAGACTTGTAGTTGAAGAATTCTTGCATTTTTGCAGGCAGTATGATGATCCTTTTCAGCATTCATTTCCATGTAGTTAGTCACCCACAAATGCATGCCCCAATTGCTGGCATGGAGAAGCTGTGTATCTGAAATTCTTTTCGGATGAATCTTTCTTAGCCAGAGAATATCTTCTTCTTGATCCTTAGCAGTGAGATAGAAGTACTCATAAGGAATCAATCCAAGTCTCTTCTTTGTTTTCTTTGTTACTGGGTCAGAGTAGTAAGCAATGCCAGGTGGTTTGATCAGATTTGGTTCTTGTCTATAAATCTTACCAATGGCAATTCTTCTTACTGAGACCTCAAGATTCAACCATTTCCCAGCAATATTTCTTGGGAGGGATTCTTCCCTTTGATTTCTTTGTACCTTGAGTTCAATCCATGTGAACATTTGGTTCAATATGGCTGTAGGAAAGAACTCATTTACCAGCAAATCTTCCAGCTTTAAGATCCAGCAACCATGAATGTTTCTGATAACATTTTGAGTGGTTTCTTCATTGCTGGTCTTTGTGTATTCAATGCTGGAGCCAATAGCAATGCTGGCCAACCTCTTTTCTTCCTGTCTTTGCCTCCTTCTTCTTGTTTTAGCATTGTCTTGATCTCTTGCTGAAGAGTCAGACGAGAAATGCTTTGAGTGGCCAGACGGAGTCAAGGATGTTAAGGGTCTAGCTCTTATGGCTTGAGCTATTGTTTGATTGTCATCATCTTCATCATCTTCATTCAGATTTTGATGACTTTCAGTATGGCAAAAATCTTGAGTTTCAGCAGCGGTTTTTCTCTTTTTGGTACTTGCTGAATTCAACTCAGATTCTGCTTGCCTTTTAGAACTTTGCTCTCTTTCAGCAAGCGGTTCTATGGGCAGTGGCTCATCAACAGCAGGAGGGGTTTGGTTTCTTTTTCTGGTACTCTTCTTTTCCCCCTTAGACATGGATTGCAACATTGGAGTGGTGTGCCGAGAATAAAACTCATTGCAATTTTCAGCAAGAGGTCTTAAACTATTATACTTCATGATGATTTGTTGCTGATCAGAAGTCATTTTTGACAACTCTTTTTGAATGCTCACCATGTTCTCTTCATGTCTTTTCTCTGTTGCGGCCTTCTCATCCATGAAAGTCTGAGCCTTCACGAGAGCGGTCTTTGCTAGCTTGAGGGCTTGACTTACATCTTCTTCATAGCTCTTGTGATAAAGACTGATGTCTTTCTGAGCTATTGTCAAAGTTGTAGTGCGTCTCAGCACTGTAGCCAATATTTTCCAAAGTCAAGTGGGCTCTCAGCAAGCAATGCCTCATCTTCTGCTTTGCAGGCATCATGGACTTTCTTTAGTGCTAAAATTCTATAAAGCAACACTTGTCACTTCCTCTTCCTCATTGATTTTGTGGGGATCAGCCACCACAGGTACAAATGAACCTTTGAGCATCATAGCTTGTTCAGCTGGAGAGGCACTCTTGAATTTTGCCTTCATATTCTCTCTGATTTGAGCAATCAGATTAGAGATAATTTGCTGAGAATATGTCATTTCTTCCGGAAGGATGGAGTGGACAAATGTTTCGAGCTTCAGCAGAGAAGATCTCTTTTTCTCATTTGAAAGATGAAGGTGAAGATCAGAGAAGTCCATTCGCCTATATCTTTGCCAGTTGCTGACGGACTTAGCAACTTGTGACAAAGTAGTCCTTTTGAAGTTCAAGTACAGTTTCTCAGAACTGACTTGATGATCTTCAGTGATGATTACCACTTCAGTGGTCTCCTTTCGAGCCTGAAAAAGAACATTATTTAGATCAGGATTGGTTTGGAAAATTATTTTAGAGTTCAAAGCTGAAACATGAATTACCTGCTGAGATTCAGCAAGCTCATGTTGTACAATTTCCATTCCTTGAGGAGCTTGAATAGCATCCTCCATTTGTTCATCCTGAAATAAATTTGAGTTAGATACAAGTACTAAGCTGTCAAACTTAGTTTTATTACCAATAACATTAACTACCTGCTGAGCAGGGAGTGTTGGTTCTGGTGCAGAGGCTTCAGCAACCATCTGACTTGCATCTTGAGAAGTCTGTAGAGATAACATAATATTAGCAAAAGAAAAGGTTTCAGAAATTGAAGTTTTACTGATGGTTGAATTAACTACCTGCTGAAGAAGGACAGGTTGTGGCTCAGTCCTCTCAGCATTAACAGTTTCTTCAGCTTCTTGGACTGTTTCTTCAGCAGACTTCTTGTTTTGCTCTATTTGAGAAAGCTGTGCAGTTTCAACAATCTCCCTTGTCTCTGAAATGACATGTTGAGCAGAAGCATCTTGACCCTTGAGCTCACTGCTTGTCATGAAGACATCAATGGATTTGTTGGATGATTCTTCAATCTCCAACTCCATTTGTTGGCTTATAGCTTCCAGTACAAGCTGGACTTTGTCGATTGATGTCTTGGGTGAACTTGGGCCAGTATTCTCAGCATCACGAGATGCGTCGTTGAATAGTGCTTCTTGTGTTTCAGCAACTTCTGGAACTGGAACCATTGTTGTCTCATCAACTGGTCCTTCAGCAAGCGAGGTTTCAGCAACTTGATGAGTTTCTTGTTCAGCAACCATCTTTTCAGCAGCATCAGCAAGTGCCGCTTTTTGCAGATCAACAGCAATGTCACTTGCTGGTTCCATAGTTTGATCATCTAAATCTACAATGTAGATATCTGGGACTTGGGGAGGAATTTCATTTCCACTGCCTTGTGGTCTATTCTCAATAGAGGTATCAACGTTAAGTCGATCATTGAAGGCTTCCACAAACACTTCAATGTTGCTAACATAGGCTTCAGTAACCACCTTGTCAACATCTACTGGCAAATGCGTTTCAGCAGTTGTCTGGGAATTGTCTGAGAGGTCTTGGACAATAAGAACTGACTTGCGAGCCAGTGTTTTCTTCCTTGTGTTTCCAGTCCGTTTCCTCTTAGGTACGGGGTTTGCTGATGACGCTGCAGTCTGAGTGTCATCATCAGCTTTCCTCTTTTTCTTGTTAGATTTCTCCGGTTTCCCAGAGGCATCTGTAGTTGCATTTTCAAAAACGGCTGTTGTACACGTACCTTGTTGATTATCTACAGAAGTTTCATTTGTGTTACCACCACCAACAACAGTTTCATCTCTAAGTAGCTGAGTGGTAACATCTGCAGCTGTCGTATTCCTTTCTTGCTGGCTTGTGCTGACAACATTTGTAGCTGTTGTCTTCTTTGATTTCTTGCCAGCAGTCTTAGGTACATTCTGCTTGTAGAATGATCTTCCCACATTGCATACAGACTTTTTGATTGGCAATGGGTTTCTCAGCTGAATCCTAAAATGTTCAAGGATATAGCATATCTTGATTCCATACATAACTGGAAAGGAAGGTGAGACCTTGTTGTCTTCTACCTTTACCTTAAACTTAGTAACACAATCAACAAGCCTGTTGAAAATGTACTTAGCCCAGTTAAGTTCCGTTTTATTTTCATGGATATGCATCAGCAGCGGCCATCTTCTCAGGCCTACTTGGTCAATTCCTCCAACTTGGGAGTCAAGAACTTTTATTAGTAGCAAAGCTACTAGACCAAGTGAGTGGCAGAGATGCTTTCTCTTAACGTGCTTTGTCCAAGTCACGGGAGCAATCTCGCCTTTCTTCATTTTCTCGTTTCTGACATCACTGTAGAAAGCTTCAATTTCTTCGTCAGTGGCAGTGACATCATCTTCAGTTCCAATGGTTGGAATCTGAAAGATTTCCGCTAAATCAGTCCATTTCAGGACGATTTGCGTGTTCTGAACTGTAGTAAAGATCACTTTTTCAGTGACTCCTTTACTATCAGTAAGGGACTGGATTTCTGCATTATTGTAGAATTTCATAGTATCTATCATGCTCACCTGCTTAGTGCGAGCAGATATAAAGTTCATGAGGCCTTGCTGCTTGATAAACTCAAGCGCCTCTTCATTCTTGTCATCGAGTTCTTGTTCATAAAAGTACCTAATGTATTTTTCTTTTGCAAACCTCCCCATTGCATCAACATCTCACACTTTGCAGTGTCAAGATATGACGGAGGCATAGGTTTTTCTGAAATTCGGTCGTTTTTCAACACAACTTTCGTTGTGTTTGTAGCCGGAGCAGTACGTGTTTCAGCACTGTCAACCTTTGATGACTTTGAGCACTTAGATGACTGTCTCTTGGGAGCCATTTCTTTTATAGAGCAGAAAAATGTGTACGAAAAGAGATAGTTTGCTTTTTGACCGGAGGTACAGTAGATTCAGGCTAAAATTTGCAGAGAAAGGAAATGTGAGTTAAAGAATTTTGTCATTTCTCTAACTCCTTCTTTATATAGTGTCTCTGGTGTGTGAGAAACTCAATCGATTTGAGCTCTCAGCAAGGGTAAAACAGAGAAACATATGAGTTAGTGGAGCCTTTGCATTAAATGCGTAGTGGCCCACTAACTTGAAACCGTCAGATCACTCTCTCTCTTTGTTTTATTAACCGTTAGATTAGTAACTCCTTTTAATTAAAGGCTACGATTGAATTTCATGTCATGATTATTACGAGATTATATGTGCCCGATTAACGTCACAAATTGATTTTACCGAGTTTTAAGGGAATAGATTGATTGCTGAAATAGACAAGAATCTTTTCAGCGAGTTTGAATTATCAACCTAGATACTTGCTGAAAGTTCCCCCTTACTTAGATATCTCATATTTTCCTTAAGTTTAAAAGATATTTCTGATATCCCGTATCAGTAAATACTTTTGTACTTGAGATATCCTTTGGTAAAATCTGAGAGATGAGCTTAGCTCTTTTTCTGAGTTCCCGTCTCAGAATATTCCCTTGATACTTGAATACCTGTTTCAGTATCTTTGATTGTCTGAATGCCTGTTTCAGCAATCCTTAAGGTTTTTCTCTTACTGAGTGCCTGTCTCAGAAAATGATCAAGTTCCCTACTTTCACAACCTCAATATCTCCTTTTTCTACATGATCTCTAATGAAATGATGTCTAATATCAATGTGCTTAGACCTTGAGTGAAACTTAGGATTTTGCGTGATTGCAATAGCACTTGTATTATCACAAAAGATTGGTGTTTTATTTGCAGAAATACCATAATCTCTTCATTGTTGCTGAATCCATAGGATTTGAGCTGTGCAACAACCAGCTGCAATGTATTCAGATTCAGTGGATGAATTCGCAACACAGGTTTGCTTCTTGCTGAACCATGATATTAATCTAGTACCCAAAAACTAACAAGTTCCAGAGGTACTTTTCCTATCAAGAGTTGATCCTCCATGATCAGCATCAGAATAACCAACCAATTCAAGTCCAGAATCTTTAGGATACCATAATCCAACATTGACTGTACCTTTGACATATTTCAGTATCTTGATTGCCTTTTTGTAGTGTGATTCTCTTGGATCAGATTGGAATCTTGCACACACACAAACGGCATACTGAATGTCAGTTCTACTTGCTGTTAAATACAACAAGGAACCAATGAGCTTCCTATACTTGTGCTCTTCAACACTTTTATCTTCCTTAGTATAGCCAAATTTGGTACCAACACTCATAGGGATCTTTTCAGGTTTCTCATCCTCTTTGATCCTAAACTTTATGAGCATTTCTTTCGCATATTTTGCTTGATTTATGAATATTCCATCTTTGAGTTGCTTGACTTGCAATCCTAGGAAATAATTCAATTTTCCCATCATACTCATTTCAAACTTATTTGTCATGAGTTTGGCAAAATCATCACAAAGTTTCTTGTCCTTAGATCCAAAAATTATGTCATCCACATAAATTTGAACTAAGAGTATTTTACCATCATTGTTCATGGTAAATAAGGTTTTGTCAACTTGACCTTTCTTGAAACCATTTTCCAGCAAGAACTTAGCCAATGTATCATACCATGCTCTTGGTGCTTGCTTTAGACAATATACAGCTTTCTGAAGCTTGTATACCATCTTGATTTCTGAGGGAAGTTCAAAGCCAGGGGGTTGTTCTAGGTAGACTTCTTCAGCAAGTTCACCATTCAAGAATGCACTTTTAACATCCATTTGGTAAACGATGAAGTCATTGTGAGCAGCAAAGGCCAAGAAAAGCCTAATTGCATCCAATCTTGCAACTGGTGTATAAGACTCATCATAGTCCAATCCTTAAGTCTGACAGTAACCTTGAGCAACTAAACGTGCTTTATTTCTTGTTACTTCACCAGACTCACTCAGCTTGTTTCTGAACACCCACTTTGTACCAATAGCTTTCTTGTCTTCAGCAAGTGGCACAAGTTTCCAGACTTTGTTTCTTTCAAATTGATCCAGTTCTTCTTGCATTGCCTTTATCCATTCAGAATGCTTTAAAGCTTCTTCTATGGTTTTAGGTTCAATTTCTGAAACAAAGCAAGAGAACAATGATTCTACTTCTACGACAATTGCTTCTTCAGCAAGTCCATGAGTAGCTTTGGATCTAGTCACTTGGCGTTTATTAATATCGCCAATCATATCCGTAGAGGGATGATCTCTAATCCATTTATTAACAGGTTTTCTACTTGTTGGATCAGGATATGTTTGCTGATCAGCATGTGACTCTTCAGTATGTACTTGTTCAGTACTATTGGGAATTTGTGTCTCTGCTGAGATTTGTTCATCAACAACTGCTTGTTCAACATTGCTTGATTGAGGTAGTTCATCAGCAGGCACTGGAGATTGCGTAATTTCAGCAACTTCCGGAGCAACCGCGTCTTTTGCTGGAAATTCTTTGTCGTGAACTATATTTATCTTGTCATGACTAGGGGGAGGAGAGTCATTGTCAGAATCATCATTTAGTTCAATTCACTTGATTTGCCTAGCATTAGATTCAGTTCTTTGCTCATGTATGATTAACTTTTTCATACATTCTGATATTTCTTCTTCAGCAGGCACTCCTTGTGACTTTTCGTAGAATACAACATGCACTGATTCTTCAATCTTTTGTGCCTTTTTGTTGTAAACTCTATAAGCTTTACTATGCAAGGAGTAGCCGAGAAATATCGCTTCGTCTGCCTTTGGTTGAAATGTTCTTAGGTATTCTCTACCATTGTTAAGAACGAAACACTTGCAACCAAATACTCTTAGATGAGTGATGTTAGGAGGTCTTCCAACAAACAATTCATAAAGAGTTTTGTTGTATTCCTTAGTAATCAAACATCTGTTTTGAGTATAACAGGCGGTATTAATCGCTTCAACCTAATAAGCCTCAATTATTTCAGTGTCAGCAAGCATTGTTCTTGCGGCTTCTTTCAGGGTACGATTCTTCCGTTCAGCAACACCGTTTTGCTGTGGTGTTCTTACTGAGGATAACTTATGTTGTATTCCTTTTGAGGTACAATATTCAGTTATGTACTAGTTTACAAACTCAGTACCATGGTCTGTCCTTATGACTTTTACCTTGTCATTTTTCATGACTTCAAGCTTATTCAACAAGTTTGGTATTTCAGTCTTGGTTTCAGATTTGTGCTTGATGAATACTACCCAAGTGAATCTTGAATAGTCATCTACCACGACTAGACCATACTTCTTACCAGCATAGCTTGTTGAAGAAGATTCAAACAAGTCCATGTGCAAGAGTTGTAAAGGTTTTGTAGTTGACGGTACTGCCTTGTTCTTGAAAGAAGATTTGGTTTGCTTTCGTTGCTGACATGCATTGAAAACACCATCCTTCTTAAAAGTAACCCTCGGTAATCCAACTACAAGTGCCTTTTTAGACAGCTTATTCAGCGTCTTGAAGTTTAGATCACTTGTTCGTTTATGCCATAACCATGCTTTTTCAGCAAGACAATCATGATCTGAGACAATGCATTTTTCAACAATTGCTAAAGACCAATCAACGGTGTACAAGCCTCCTGATCTTCTTGCAATCATTATTACCTTTTTAGTCTCGAAATCTATAAGTTTACATTCATCACTTTTGATTTTGATGAAGTATCCTTTGTCAGCAAACTGACTCATGATGAAAAGGTTAAACTTAAGATTTTTGACATAAAGAACTCCAGTAATGGTTATGCATCCTAACTTCACGTCACCATAGCCTTTCGTAGAACCGGAGCCTCCACCAGCAAACCTTATTGTTGGACCTTTAGACCACCGTCTATAGTTTATAAGGTTATTCTTGTTGCCCGTCATGTGCTTTCCACAACCACTATCAAAGTGCCAGATTGCATCGTTTGTCTCCGTGGCTGAAGTCTGCACAATCAAGAGCAAACAAGTTAATTATCACATAATGGATGTCCATTAACATGTTCAAGAATGCGTCCAGTGAAAACCCAAGTCTTAAGTTTTTCAACTTTGACTTGTTTTCTACTTGCTGAGGAACTAGGAGGTTTTGAGCTGAAAGACTTTTGACTTGTACTGGTCAAATCCACTTTCTGATGTGGTGTCTTGCTCGGTTGACCTTTTTGCTGAACATACTTTTCAGTAAGTTCTTTTCTAGAAAGGTTCCTTCTAGCCCTAGCATTAACAGTCTTTTCAGAACTCTTAGGCTTGATTTTCTTCATCTCTTTGAAGTATCTTTGCTGACTTTGCTTATACTCATGAAAAAGTTGACTTTGCTTGATTTTGAAACCGATTCCACTTTTCGGAGAATGCTGAGCTTTTGCGTCAGCAACCTTACTTGATTCAGGTTTGTCAGCAAAGGTCTTCTGATTACTTTTAGTAATCTTGCCTTTAGACTTAACAACTTGCTTTTCAGCAACTTGTTTGGCGGGATGCTTCACAACATCCTTTTTCTTTCTAGTTTGCTTCTCAGCAACCTGTTTTCCTTTTAAAGTCTTGTTACTTTGAGTAGCAACATCGGGCTTTATGATCATAGGTACTTGATTGCATGTTTCAGCAACCTTAGATTGACCAAACTGATAGAGTACTGAAAACTAAGTACAGTAAGTAAATCACACAAACACTTTTATAGTGGTATCTGAGAGTGGCGTAATCTCTCAACTAATCCACTTTGTCCTTTCTAGGACTGAATCCACTAAGATATGATTGAGGTTCCTTACAACTCCTATCTAAAGCGATTCAAACAGAAACCAAAGCACACTTCCTTCGTCTCCAACCTAATCTAGAAAACTCAACCTTGTTCTCCACCAAACTTGGTACTTTTAATCAGCAAAACTATGCTCGATTAAGTTCCCCCTGAATATCACGCCTGAAAGGGTGTATTTTCAGTTAGAGTGTTTTGGGGTGAGATAACTTAATTATAACTTATTCAGTTACAACAAGTAATCTAAGAAACACAACTTTGAATACTTTGCAGTAAACAAGTTTAATTGTTTCTGGTGTCAAGACTGGTTCTTGTTCGAAAGAAAGAAAGAACACTTAACTAATTTCTTAGTCGTGTAAATTCTACTTCTTCACAAGTAGCTTTTTCAAGATTTAAGTCTTGGAACGGATCAATCGAAGTATAGAGAGTTTGAAGGTATGTGAGTTTAAGCACAAGTGAGAGTTTGATCACGTTGTTGACACACTTCAACTCTTTGCCGGATGACCTCTATTTATAGTGAAAATAAGGAGCCGTTTGAATTTTAAATTCCAAGGGTTTTGATCCTTAGGATGTCACTATCTTGCCTTTGTACTTTCAGCAGCGTCCTGGTTTGTCTTCTAGTCTTCATGTCCTTCGCGTGCGAGCTTTGCATTTAATGCTTATTTGAATAGAATTCAAACAGTAACGTTGGAGCGCAAATGTAAGTACTTTCAGCAAGAGGTCACATATGTTCCATCAGCAAGTGGTCAGTCTCAGTTTCAGCAAGCACAACCTACTCTGTCTTTCAGATTTTCACTTATGCAATGTTGTTGCTGAAGTTTCCACTTTTTGAGCAACATGTGCCTTTGTAGATACCAGTCTTCAGAAATCTTCTAGTCTTCAGATCTTCGAATTCTTCAAGTCTTCAGATCTTCAATATTCTTCAAGATTCCGAGCGGTTTCTAAATGCTTCAATAGTTTGTTTGTAAAAACAAAGTACATCGTCAGCAAATGCTTCAATAGGTTATTTTCTTTTCAGAAAACAAGATACATCATAAGCGGTAAAATCCAACCTATCTAGCACCTAATCTAAGTCTTCAGCAAACGTTCCTCTTTTACAATGTCCTCAAAATTCTAAATTCCTATGGACCTTAACAGTACTAGTTACTGGACTTTCCTTAATTTAGCATGGTTAATTGCTCATCAAAATTACAAGTTTCCTAACAATGATGATGATAATCAAGGTCCTAGTCTTGATGCTGGCGGAGTAAAAATGACAGTTGCTGATAATGAAAAACAAAACACTGAGAATCATCAAGCTGACCAACCTCCCAGTCAGCATCAAGAATCTACTCCCGCTCCTGCTGAGACAAGTACTCAAGCAACTGAACAAGTTGCTGAAACTGAAGAAGAGTATGCCAGAAAGCGTGTTGAAATGCACAAAGGAAAAGCTAAGCTTTATGATGCCGAGTTAGCATTACTCGAAGCTAAGGTCACTGATCCAAACCTTGAAGAAGAAGAAGAAATGGATGAAGATTACCAAAGAGCTTTACAAAATAGTTTACAGATTCATGCTAGACATACAGAGAATCTGGATATTGCTCAATCTTCACGACTGAACAATACGGAAGTCTCCTCCATTCCACCTACTACTGGTGAAACTCCAGTCGTTGAGTCCAAAGAGTTGCCCTCAGCAACCACTCAACCAGAAGTGTCTGAAGCTAAGGATTTGGGAATCAAAGTTAATGTCCTTGATGAATCTGATGAAGAAGAAGAACTATCTAACTTATCAGCAAATGAAGAAGAAAAGACAAAGAAAGTTGAACCCACAGTGGTTGAAATTCCTCCACCATCTCTCCAAATTGATGAAGGAGATGCTGAGAGAAGTTGTTTGCTGAGAAATGATGATCAGTTCGCTACTGAAATCAAAGCTCATCCACTTACTCCCTCTCTAGTGCCGTTTCCAAACATTGAGGAGTTTACTCATAGAATAAAGGCACTAATGGCTATTCACAAAGCATGCCAAGAAGAGGATGATGCCATGCTTGCTGAGAGTCCGCTTGACATTGGCAAAATACTGGCTACCGTGATGAAACGCACTACTACACTTACTAAAGCTCAGAAAGACATCAGTCTACATCACAAAAGCTATGAAGAAGATGTCAGTCAAGCACTCAAGCTTTCTAAAAGTGCATTGAAAAAGGCTCATGCTATTGTTGAAGAAAAAGTCGAAAATGAGCGCAAACATGAGGAGAATTTGGCTTTTATTAAGGAAGAATTGTCTAAGCTAACCACAGATCAGCAAGACATGATTCTGAAATACAACAGCCTAAGCACTCTTGCTGAAAATTGCAATGAGTTTTTCTCTCTACACATCAGACCTATGATGCAATCCATGTCTAAGGGGGAAGATAGAAAAAGAAAGTCTTCAAGAGACAGATCAACCAATCCCTCTACTGAAGCGCCATTGATACTGCCTGGTCCACCTCCCAGAGAACCTCTTGCTGAAACAGAGCAAAGTTCTAACAAAAGAGCTGAAACAGATTCTGAGAGAAGTGCAGCAAATCCAAAAAGGAGAAGAACTTCTGCTGAAACTCAAGAATACTGTCACACTGAGAGTCATCAAGATCTGAATGAAGATGATGATAATGATGATGACCAAACAATAGCTCAAGCTATAAGAGCTAAGCCTATTTCTGCCTTAACTCCATCTGGCCAATCCAAACACTTCTCTTATAACTCTAGATCTTCAGCAAGAGATCAAGAAAATGCTAAGTCAAGCAGAAAAAGGCAAACACAGGAAGAAAGAAGGCTAGCCAACATTGCAATTGGCACTAGCACTGATTATACAAAGACCAGCAATGAGGAAACAACTCAGAATGTAATCAGAAACCTACATGGTTGCTGGATCATAAAGCTGGAAGATCTTTTGGCTAATGATTTCTTTCCAACTGCTGTACTGAATCAAATGTACATTTGGATTGATTAAAAGTTGCAAGAAAAGAAAGGGATCCTCCTCCCTACCCAAGGAATATTGCTATAAAATGGCTGAATTTAGAGATCTTAGTAAGAAGAACTTCAATCAGCAAGAAGATGAAGCAAGAGCCTGATTTAATCAAGCCGATTGATGTTGCTTACTATAGTGATCCTATAACCAAGAAGTCCAAGAATAAGTATGGCTTGATTCCTTATGAGTACTTTTATCTGACTGCTAAGGATCAAGAAGAAGATCTTCTCTGGTTAAGGAAAATTCATGCCAACAAGGGTATTTCAGATACTAAACTTCTCCATGCTAGCAATTGGGGCATGCACTTGTTGGTACTTCACTACAAAGAAATTAATGGTGAAAACCACCATTATACTGCCTGCAAGAATGCAAGGATTATTCAACTTGAAGTCCGTAAGCTACTTGAAGATTACGAGAAGGACTGTGTTGAATTCTCTGCTCTTGCTGAGAAGAGTGTAAGGGAGATTCTTAGAAAATCTTCTACTGGAATAGCTTAGTCCCTTGTAAAAGTTTTGTTTGTTTTGTGTGCTGATTACTTTAGTTATCTATGAGCTTCCTTGTAAACTTACTGAAAGATAACTATCAGCAATAAACTTTTTACTCTTATTGGTTTTTGATTATGCAAACTACTTATGCTTACTGTTTTATTATTCAAGTATGCTTGCATTAATCAACTGATTTATTCAACATTAGAAACCTCTAAAAGGGTAACAATTAATTTAGCCATGGACTTCTAACATCAAAAAGGGGGAAATTTGTAATTTTGATGAACAATTAACCATGCTATATTAAGGAAAGTCCAGTAACTAGTACTCTTAAGGTCCATAGGAATTTAGAATTTTAAGGACATTGTAAAAGAGGAACGTTTGCTGAAGACTTAGTGTAGGTACTAGTTAGGTGCTTTAGTTTGCTGATGATGTACTTTATTTTTACAAATGAACTATTGAAGCACTAGAACCGCTCAGAAACTTGAAGATTCGAAGACTGAAGACTTAAGAAGAATTCTGAGAAAGGTATCTACAAAGGGACATGTTGCTCAGAAAGTGAGATTTTCAGCAACAACTCTCATAAGTGAAAATCTATATGACAGAGTAGGTTGTGCTTGCTGAAACTGGGACTGACCACTTGCCGAAATACATATGTGACGTCCTTGCTGAAAGTACTTGCATTTTGGCTCCAACGTTCACATTTAAATTCGATTCAAATGAACATTAAATGCAAAGTAGGCACACGAAGAACATGAAGACTAGAAGACAAATGAAGGACGCTGCTGAAAGTACAAAAGCAAGATAGTGACATCTTAAGGACCAAAGCCTTAGAATTTGAAATTCAAACGGCTCCCTTGATCACTATAAATAGAGGTCATCCGGCAAAGAGTTGAAGTGTGTCAACAACGTGATCAAACTCTCACTTGTTCTTATACACTCAATCTTCCATACTCTTTACTTCCTATTGATCCGTTCCAAGACTTAAGCTTGAAACAAAAGCTACTTGTGAAGAAGTAGACCATTCACGGCTAAGAAATTAGCTTAGTGTTCTTTCTTTTAAACAAGAACAAGTCTTGACACCAGAAACAACTTAACTTGCTTACTGAAAAGTATTACAAGTTGTGTTTCTTTAGATAACTTGTTATAGCTGAAAAAGTTATACTCAAGTCATCTCATCCCAAACCTCTCTAACTGATAAACACCCTTTTTCAGGCGTGAAATTCAGGGGGAATTAATCAAGCATTGTGTTGCTGATTATAAGTCTCAAGTTTGATGGAGAACAATGTTACAGTTCTCTAGTTAGGTTGGAAACGAAGCAAGTGTGCTTTGGTTTCTGAAGAATCATTATAGATAGAATTTGTAAGGAATCTCAATCTTATCTTAGTGGATTCAATCCTAGAAAGGACAAAGTGGATTAGTTGAGAGATTACGCCACTCTCAGATACCACTATAAAAGTGTTTGTGTGATTTACTTTAACGTATTTAGTTTTCAGCAAGCTTTACTTCTTGTACTCTGTCACTCTGCTCTCTTGTTGAAGCTAGCACTCTCTGAAAAGCACTTATTGTATAAAGACTTCCGCACTGTGTTTTAAAAGTACCAGTAAACTCATTACTGAAAAGTAACTAGTACTTGCTGAGAAAGTTATGTACCAGCAAACTCATTACTGAAAAGTAATAAGCACTTGCTGAGAAAGTTTCTAAACGACGAAAGTTTGAAAAGACTATTCACCCCCCCCCTCTAGTCTTTCCTTGTTGTTTAAAGGGACCAACACCAACGTTTGAAAAAAATATTAAACGGCGCGATGGACGGTCACGGGGGCACACGCCGGGTACCCCGCGCCATGTGGGCGCCCCGGGCGTGTACCCAGGAGCCACGCCTCGGTACCTCTGTTTATATCAAAATTTTGATTGTTACCAGTCTTTTGGTTTTATAAAATTACAAGTTCAACCGTAAAAATTCAAAATTGCTAAAATTTTGAATTAAATATTATATTTGGAATATAATTACGATTATTTTGTAAATTATTCCTCTAACAATCACTTGTAATTAGGATTATTCTGTAAATTACTCCCTCCATCCATCTTTGATTGTCCCATCTAGATGAGTGCCGGGGCTAGACGAAATACTTACGTTCCACTAGATGAGTCTCATAAGTCTATTGCACTATATCCAACCAACGTGTTTTAACCTAAAAATATCCTCAATAACACAATAATACTCATTAACAAACTGGACTCGTAATTGAATCACCAACCAAAAAGAAATAAAACAGGGATTATACTACAAATTAGTTATCATATACCATAGACAAACATCCTTAATACATATCAAAATTCAAAAGATTGTTCGACTGATGAGTTAGACAGACATCATGTATGCATACCAACAAGATATTCCAACATTCAACTACAAATTAAAGTCTTAACAAACCATTCCATAATAGATAGATAGTAATGTTTAACAGATACTAAAACACCAGATCCTTCATTCTTCCTCCTCATATATGATTTCTCCCCAAACACGTTGAGAATGGCAATCATGGATCAGGGTAAGATCTCCTCCCAGTGGATTGTTAAGTTCCGTGGACAGATTCCGCCGGGTTAGTTGTGCAACTGGAATGTTCTGGTTTGCAGGGACCACTGGCCTCTTCACCTTGTCGATATACCACCTCTGGCCATAAACTTCCATAGCACCAATCCTTCTTCCTCCCATCATTCTGAGATCCTGGTGCCTTATCATTCCAACAATGTTTAGATCATATGGAGCATAAGACGGAGGGAAGCTGGTAGGAATCTCACGCGGAATCTTGTACAGGGTCTCCATCTGGTTTATTTGTGGATTCAAAGCCCTGTTGCATTCAACATCCTGCATGTACACCGTTGCCATCCACCGTCGGTATTGGTTGCAGTTTCTCCACATGTCGTCGAGGCTTGTCTCGCCTAAGATCCTTTTTATCACCATGTTTGAGATAACACATCCTAGAAGGAAGGGCTTCTTCCAACAACATCATCTGGGTGGCCATGAAAAGATCCTCCAGTGGGTAAGAAGTTGGGTTGATGTTGTGGATGTATCTGGTCCAACCCCCATCATAGCATACAGTCCCATCCTCATCCTTCATCCACTTTCCTCCAATATGCACCTCAATACTCCTAAGGTACTGTGGATGATCTGGCATGAAATGGCAATACAAGTTTGATCAATTACTTGACAAATAATAAAACATTATTGAAATAATGAGGCACACACCTACACTTCCTATATGTGTAAATATAACAGATACAACTCTCACACCAAAAAGATGTATTAACATGCCATTTTTTTTTTTTTGCAGATGTAACCTTAGATAGAACATTGATATCTTGTAATCCAACTGTTTGAGGTTTCTCTCTATATCTAACAATTGAAGTATATCAGTAAACATGACATGGAAATCAATATTAATGAACATGCAAATGACTTAATCATCTTGTAGATAGCCATCCCATACATTTTATATTGAATAGCTGCAGCAAATGTCATACATAAGTTTTCATTTTATGCCTATTAATCCCTGGCAAATCCAACAATCAAAAGAATTATGCAGTCTGCATGCATCAACCAAAACATATTAGAAATGTCATGGATAGGAGCAGATTTGTATTTACAAAAACAAATAAGAAATCTCAATAAGGATTAAATCAATAAAGTACAAGACAGAGGTGGATCAGCTGTAAACATGTATAAAGCATCTCGAATATTTATTCAATCAAATTCATGCAAGGAATGTCATAACTCAATTTAACAACACTTTAAAATTCTCATATAGATTCCCAATCTTCTGATGCACACAGGGCACTCAACAGATCAGAGCTAATCAAGCATTTTTCTAAATAATGTAGACTACTACATTATAAATTACATGTTAAATCATGAGTTATCAAAGGGGACTTGTCTTAAACACTACACAAATGCAAGATTCTAGAAGAACAACAGAACATTGATGCAAGGGATAAAATGAAATGGAAAGAGGCAAATATCACATCCTTTTAAGGGAGATCCACATCAATAATCAAGCAGAACTTCAAAAAAAAAAAAAACTAACTAACTAGGCAATAATTGAATCTTTACTAAATGAAGCCAAACTGAAACTAGTTATACACAACGGTAAAGAATGCAATGCCATGCAATTGCAAATTAGGGCTAATAACACACATAGTATGCGAATTCCATGTAAAAGTGGCAAGAATTCAAGAAGCAGAAAGATATGTAATAGGGGGGAGATAGAAATAACAAACCCTTGTCCCTCCGTGGCCCTGGTCGAGGTCCCCTTCGGAGATCATAGGGCGTTCCTGGTCCAGTTCCGTTACCAATGTGGATTCAAGGATAGACATCGTCGGACTTGGCGGCCATTGTCTTCTCACCGATTGACAAGAGTCGTAAGGGTTTGTTGTATACTTCAAGAGCTCTCTCTCTCTTTGTATTGATTAGTATGTTAATGTGGTAGAATAGTAAAGGAGAGTCTATTTGTCTCTCCTTGGAAACTCACACAAGCCACTTGGGGAAAGATTTTGCATGGAATAAAGTAGAATATGATAGTTTATATTATATAAAAATAGCAAAAATGTTAAAAACAATGTTTATTTTAATAAATGAGGTTGATGAATTAATTCATATATCGAATACTCTTACGAAGGTTGGTGTTTTAGTAGATTTTTCTGTGTTGATAATAATAATAAATAGACATGTTGGTTCAAATGGCATGAGTTCAAGATGGCTGTCCAGAGGTTCTGTGTTCGAACCCCAGCATCCCCAAAACTTTATTTTTAGGGAGTGGGAGCGCACAGCTTGTTTCTCGGCAGCCACTAATTTGTGTAAAACTTTCATTGTCATTGATTTATAATAATAATAATAATAATAATAATAATAATAATAATAATAATAATGATGATGGCCACAATGATCTCCGTTTGCGATGACAATGATCGCACCAAAATATTATTGAGTACAACCATCTGGCCGCTTTTTCTGATCGGCCCTTTTCCGATGGCCTGCTGCTCGGAATTTTGATCGATTGTATTCCCTCCTGATTGGCCGCTTCCTTTCGTACGTTTTCTCCGGCGGCCGCTTCCTTTTCCTCTTTCTTCTCCGGCGGTATGCGGCGGCTCTGGTAAGTTTGTTGCGGGCTGACTCCTTTGTTCTGGGCGACCTGCTGCCCTGTGTTCTGGTTTTTCTGTTCGGTTTCTTTTTGTGCTCTCTCTGTGGTCTTTGCCTTGTTGTTGCTCCGGTTGTGGGTCTTGCTCTGTTTTGGTTTTGTTTATTTCTTTTGTGGGACAGTGGTAGTGTTTGTGGCACGTGGGGGTTTTTGGCGCGAGTCATGCCCGGGGTTGTGCGGTTTCATTGTCCGTTTGTTGGACTTTCTGAGTGTCAGGATGGTAGTGGGAATGGTCTTACTAGTAGTTATTTAATTACCCACTTGCGTGATCGCCATTTTCGTGGTGAGGCACAGAGTGTCACGCGTAATGCTCTTGCTACTAGTTTGCCTATTTATCAGTCTGCTGAAGCTACTTTGCGGCGTATGGGTCGTTGGCTCTGTGGGGTTTGTCTTACTACTCATACAGTTCGTGCACGGTGTCGGCATGACAGTAACAATGTTGTTGCGGCTCCCGATTGCGGTGATGGTGTGGTTCACTACACTTTGTTTGACATCCCTGTGCCTCGTGCCCCTGTTGCTTCTTCGCCTGCTGGTGTTAGTGTGCCGGCTCCTCTGGGTTTTTCGCTGGCTTCTCTTGATGCTTTGTGGGCTAAGGGGTTACGTACTGTCAAGTCGATCCCTCCTAAGTGTCGCCTGGGGTTTTCGCGAGTTTTAAAGGGAGCTTTGGATTCGGTGGTTTCTTCTCCGGGTGATCTTTCTTGTTGGGTTCGTTTGCTTGTACTACCTCTCTGTACGCTGAAGACTTTTGCTCCGCGGAGCAGTCTTGAGTGTCGGGCAGTTGTTAGGCGTAAGCGCCAGGAGGAGTGCATTGCTTCTGCCCTCCGCACTTGGGATGTTGCAGGGGGTAGTTTACAGCTTCTTCTTGACACGTTGGCTGCGGATTCGCCTTCTTTTCGTCAGGAGTCGGATCCGGATTTGGGTGAAGCCAATATTCGTCAGTGTCTCAGGAAGGTCCGTGATGGGCATTATTCTGCAGCTGTTCGGGTTCTTTCTTCTTCTGGTGTTGCTCCTTATTCGGTTGGTACTCTGGAGGCTTTAGCGGAAAAGCACCCTTTTGCGCCTTCCCCTGTTTTGCCTCCTTTACCTGCTGACCTTTGTCCCCTTTCTGCCTCCAGTACTACTGTTCGAGACATGATTCGTAGTTTCCCTCGAGGAACCTCTTGTGGTCGAGATGGTCTGCGAGCTCAGCATTTATTGGATTGCCTGGGCGGTGCTGCTGTTGCTCTCTCGGATGATTTGATCACCTCTATCACTCAGGTGGTTCATCTTTTCTTGGAGGGTAAGTGCCCGCATGTTTTGGGTGAGTATATTGCTAGTGCTCCTCTCACTCCGCTGGTTAAGCCGGGTGGTGGTGTGCGTCCTATTGCTGTGGGTACTGTTTGGCGTCGCCTAGTCTCTAAGGTGGGTGCTGTTTTGGCTGGCCCCTCTTTAGCTGGATATTTTGACGGTCTTCAGTTTGGTGTTGGGGTCCCTTGTGGCGGTGAGGCTGTTCTTCATGCCTTGAGTCGGCTAGTAGAGGCGAGAGGCAGTGAGGTGGGCTTGACCATGTTGTTACTTGACTTTCAGAATGCTTTCAACATGGTCGATCGTGAGGTTCTGTTGCTTGAGGTTCGTCGTCGCTGCCCCGGTCTTTCTCGTTGGGTTGAGTTCTGTTATTCCAGTCCGGCCAGGTTGTATTATGGGGAGCACATTCTTTGGTCTAGCCTGGGGGTCCAGCAGGGCGATCCTTTGGGTCCTCTTCTTTTTGCTTTGGTTTTGCACCCGTTGGTTTGTAAGATCCGAGATTCTTTTGACTTATCCCTGCAGGCTTGGTATTTGGATGACGGCACTGTAGTCGGAGATACCTTAGTTGTGGGAAAGGTTTTAGAGATGATCTTATTGGACGGCCCACGTTCTGGACTTCACCTCAATGTTCACAAGACTGAGATTTTTTGGCCTCAAGAAGATCCGAGGAGTAGGGTTCCTGGTGTTTTTCCTCCTTCTATCGCCAGGCCACTTCGTGGGGTCAAAGTTCTCGGGGGTTCGGTTAGTGTGTGCCCTGGTTTCAGCAGTGAGCTTGTGGAGAAGAGGGTGAATAGGACTATCGAACTTATGGACTCTGTGGCGAAGCTTAATGATCCGCAGTGTGAGTTGTTGTTGCTTCGTGCTTGTTCGGGTATTTCGAAGCTCTATTTTGCTTTGCGCACTTGCCCTCCTGTTTTCTTTCAGTCGGCCCAGTTTTCTTTTGATCGGGCTCTCAGATCCTCCTTGGAGCGTATTGTTACGGCGGCGGGCCCCGGGTTTGGTGATTGGCAGTGGCGTCTTGCTACTTTGCCATTTTCTTTTGGGGGGCTTGGTGTTTATTCTGCTATGGATGTTCGCCATTATGCCTTCATTTCTTCTCGCCTTCAGTCTGCTAGTTTGCAGGCTAAGCTTCTGTGTCCTTCTGGTGTCACTTCTCTTGGACCTGCTTTTGATGGTGCCCGGTCTTTGTTTGTTGAGACCACAGGTTCTGACCTTTTGAGTAACCCCAGTGAGATCGCTGCCCCAAGACTTATGAAAAGATTGGCAGATATATATTTCACGACGGTGGCTGCTTCTGCGGAATCTGTTTTCTCTTTATCCCCTCGTCAGGTAGCTCTTTGGAAGTCTCAGCGAGGTGCTCATTCTTCTGATTGGTTGCGTGTAGTTCCTATTTCTGGTTTGGGACAGACAATGAATGGGAGAACTTACAGGTGTGTTCTAGGTTATCGGCTTGGTGTTACTTTGTTTCCGGTGTCCTTGCCCTGCTCTACTTGCTCTCGGATTTTTGATGGAGATGTGTTTGGTGATCATGCGGTGTCATGTGCTGGGGTGGTGGGTATCAAGCACCGTCATAACCTCGTTCGGGACACTCTTTTGGATGTCTGTTTCCGGTCCGGCATTTCTGTTGGTAAGGAAGTGGATATTGGTTTGAGCGGCGGGGGTGACAGGTCTCTCCGTCCTGCAGATTTGCTCCTTTATGCTTGGGATAGGGGGCGGGATGTGTGTGTGGATCTGACCGGGTCTTCCCCTTTGACCCGGTCTGGGTTGGTGGACTTTGTGCCTGGGCATGCGGTTACTGATGCGGCCAAGCGCAAGTGTGCGAAATATCGGGACTTGTGCGCAGCTAAGGGTTATGGATTCCTTCCTTTCTCTTTCTCGACTCTTGGGGAGTTGGATGTTGATGCTGTTGAGTTGCTTGTTAGAGTTCGGGGTTTCGCTTTGGCTCAGGATACTGGAACGCGTGCTGCTCATCATATTTTCCCTAGGATTAGTTTTGCTATTGCTAAGGGAGTGGGAGCCCAGCTTGTTTCTCGGCTGCCCTCTAATTTTGTGTAAACATTCTTTGTTTATATTAAAAAATAATAATAATAAAAAAAAAAAAAAAAAAAAAAAAAATAATAATAATAATAATAATCTGTTTGTAACATCCCGTATTTTTAATAATTTTTTTTTAATTTAATTAATTAATTATCGTGTAATTTTATTTTTTGGTGAATTATTTAAGTAGTCCTCCCCGCGTTATCGAATTCGAGTTAAAAAGTCTTTGATTAGTAAACCGCTTCGATTCAATCTCTGGGCTAGCTAGAAAATCTGAATTTCAAAGCCTTTTACTTAGCCCATTCAGCAAACCCAATTCTTTGTGGCCCAAGGCCCATTCATCAAATCCTAACCTAAACCTAGCTACACTTCATTCATTTTTCATTTTCTCATTTCCCTCCTCTTTAGCCGCCACTCACAGATCGATCATCATCATCTCTTCTTCATCATCTTCTCCTCCACCATTCATCTTCATCTTTCATCCTCATCGCCATATATTCCTCCAGTTTCCCTGTACGACATCCAGCACCACCACCGGACCGCCCTCAGATTCATCATCATCATTAACATCTAATCATCATCAATCACCTCTTCATCACCACCCGGAGCGCCACAACCACCCATCTCCAGCCTGCTCTGTTCGTGGCCAGTTCTATCTGACTCCGAGTGCTCTGCCCTGCGCTTACCCTGTTCTATTCGTGTTGCTGCCCCGTGTCTGACCGTTCATGCTCCGATCCAGTTCTATCGGCTCCATTCTATTCTCTGTTTCCATTCAAACTGTTCCAGTAAGCCTCTGTTTCGTTTGTGTATCCATCCCCTTGTTTCTTCTTTCCATTTTCGGAATTTACAATTTTTGACTCGATTATGGGTTTTTAAAACCCGTGTTTGCTTGTTTTTTTGTTTGATTGATTCTTCCCAGCTCCTTCGTCATCATCATCATCGTAATTCCATCCAAATGGGTAAGATGCGTATTACTTTCTTCCCCTCTTCGATTTTCAATTTTCTGTATATTTTATATTGGACGAAATTACCCATGCTCATTTTTTATTAGACATTTATACCACTGATGTGATTCAGCCTGGAAAATCGAACCCTAATCTCGACATTAAACCGAATCTAGACTAATTATAGACCTAACCGGGACTGTTCAAACTCTTGTTTAGGATTGTGTTGACGTGGTTTGACTGGCAGAGGATTGAATTGTATTCGAATGAGTTTGTTTGTGGACTGGTTTGTTAGATTCTGAAACTTGTGGGGTTCATTTGTGATTCCTAAAACTAAAACGGGACCTTGCTGCAATTTGTGACACAAGGGTAGTCCTGTAATTTATGACTTTGATAGGAACTGTGAATGTTGACTGTTTAGATATGAATTTATTATTTTTTCCCTTCCCATTTTGGGTTGTGAATTTGAGGTCTCAGTTTGTATTTGTTAAAGTTGTTTTTGCGTTTAACGGTAATTTTCAAAATTGTAAAGGGTATTTTAGACATTTTGAAGTTGTAAAGGGTACCCTGGCGATTTTGTGAAACCGTAAGGATATAGTTCAGTCATTTTGAAACTGAAAAGGGTATTTTGGTTATGTTTCTCAAAAGGGTATTTTTGTAATTTTGTACACTAAGGGCCTTTGTGTAATTTATCAAAAGTTGGAGCGTCTTTTTGTAATTACTGAAAGTTAAGAGTCGTTTGCTTTCATTCTAAAAACTGTGAGGATCTATTCATAAATACTTGAAAATCAAGAGTCTGATTTGACTTTGACCTTGTTCTTGCTTCTGACCTTGACTTTTCACTTTTGAAACCGGCAAGGACGTGTTTGCAGTTTACTGAAACTTAGGGACCGTTTTGCAAAACCGTAAACTTTTGAGTTCATTTAGACTTTCTGAAACTTGACCGTAAGGAGTTACCTTCTGAACTTTCCAACTAACTTGGTCACTGTTGAGTGTTAACCGTGAGGTTCCAAGTTTGTTTCCCTCCTCCGTCACGTAATCTCCATTTATTTTATCTATTACCTTTTCGACTTCCCTTTCGATTGTTAGGTTGTAACCGTTCGTATTCTATATAGGTTTTTGTTCGTTACTCCGTAATCTAAGCTTTTGAGGGTCTTCTCTGAAGGTTCGCAACCTGAGTTATTTTGTGACTGAGTTCAAGTGATTCCTAAGGTGAGTGTTCACCCCAAAGTTTGTTTGTTTTTAAAACCTGGAAGGCAATGTGCTATGCATGTATATAAACATATGTGTATTGTATTTTGTATGCTGCTTCTTTAAAAGTAAATATGCCCTATGCGTGACCATATTACTTTATTATGTACGGTGTTGTTCTGTTTGTACTGACTCTTTTACAGGAATGTAACTCGGTTATCCGAGCACTTTATCTGTTATTGTTTTTGTCTATTTCTGTGTGGCCGGTCGATTAGCTTGTAACTAGGTAGACTTGGGTAGTGTGGACTATCGGGTTTATTTGGTTATTGCCTAGTCCATTCCCTTTTAGACGCGGGGCAGAAGTCGCTGAGGTCTATTAGGGTCGTAGGTTCTGTTTCTATTTCTGTCTAGAGTTGTACCCTCTGGAGGAAGCTATAAGGGCATTCTGGGAGTAGGAGTAACAAGGCGGGCTGCACCAACGGACTTCACCTTATCTGTTTCTGTCTGTCTCTGTTATGTTATCTGTTTCTGTTACTGCTTTGCTTGCTACAAATGTTTATTTTCAAAACCGTTTACTGTTCTGTTTTTTTTTACTTAGAATCTCACTGAGATCCTTTATCTCACACTCTTTCTCTTTTCAAAAATTCCTTCCTTGTAGATTCTGTTGAAGAAGATCAAGTCTAGGCGTCCAGCGACTGAGAGTTGGGTTTGGGAGCTCGTGGGATTTTATTTGCTAGAAATAAGAAGAAAAACTCTTTCATCTTCACTGTCTATTTGTTTTAAAATTGACTTAGTTACCGTCATCACCGTTCTACTTTAAGTTGTAAGCTCATTTGAGCGCCAAAATCCGTCCCTTGACATTTATGGAAGACCGTTACCTTCGAATTTAAAAATTTACTTTATTTTCGAAATAAATATTTTATTTTAAAAATCAGTACCGTTACAGTTGGTATCAGAGCTTGAGTTCAAACTCAAGCTTGCTAGGATAGGATCTTCTGGCCTTTGGGGGTGTGTGTGAGGGTCCGAGTCGCTGGATATAGATTGAGTTGTTTTGTTCAGTCTCTTTTAATGTTTGGTCTTCCGCATTAACTCTGAACCGTCATGTTCGTCTGTTAACTGTCCTACTAATCTGTCTTCCGTCTTCCGAAACTGTCTTGCTATTCATTCTGTTTAAACTTCTACCAAGTTCACAAGCTTACCATTGCTACTTTGTTCATTTTCTTGAAGGCGATTATACTGTTTCTTCTAAATGCATGAGTATTTGTTTACATGTATTTACTATAATGTCATTAGTTGCATGCTTTAAGGTTTAAACACTTATTTATGCATTTGTTTTACTTCTTGAATTTGATGTATGTTCTTGCTAGGTTCTGTCATATTGCGATCTATTGCTTAACCGAGGTCGACATAAATCACTGGCAGGCGGCCGACTATTTAAGTGATTCGTGTTAACCGAGGTCAAATAACTGATCACCTTATGAGAGAACGTTTTTATTGCATGCTTAATGTTTATGAATCTTTTCTGCAACATATGAATTTGCTACTTATGCTTTATAATTGCTTTTTCAATTTATGTCTGCCTTGTATGCTAGGTTAGACACACTCGAGGATTTACTTATTGATAAGTTACTACCTTGCTTATGACTCCCTAATTTGATTTTGACCTTCGTAATTACGTTTACTCTCACGTGTCTCTTGCTCGTTTACGCTAGATTGACTTATGTTAATGCCTTAGTTCATGTTTACGCCTTAAGATAGTCACACTCGAGGATGTTATTTACGTTACTGATCTTAGACTAATTGCGATACGATGGCTCCAAGGAACAACACTCGCGACCACGCCGCCAATGATGCTAATGCACACGACTCGATGCAGCAGATGATTGCAGCTCCAAATGCCTCCCGCCAAGTAGCAAGTGCGATCGCGCCGCCAGTTATGCCACATCAAGAAACTCTAACATTGTCGGCAGCTGAGAGGTTCACTCGTTTTCACCCGGAAAGGTTTGAAGGATCACCCCATTCAAGGAAAGCTGAAGTTTGGATTGAGGGATCGAGGATTTGTTCAGTATCTTGCATATCAACGATGCACAAATGGTGGAACTTGCAGTGGTTCAGCTCGATGGACCAGCACGCCGTTGGTGGGTCACCGTTTTTGCACGATGGAGGAGAGAAGGAAAACCTCGCACATGGGAGAATTTTGTGAAGGAATTTATGGAGAAGTATGTTCCCCGCATTGTCCGTAAGAGAAGAATTAGTGAGTTTGAAAGGTTGGGGCAAGGGAAGATGACGGTGTCCGAGTATGATCTTAAACTCACGAGATTGTTGAAGTATGTGCCACACTTGGAAAATAATGAAATGGAAAAGATGAGGTACTTTGTACGAGGGTTGAAGCCTAAGATCAAGTTCAACCTGTTTGGAATTGAGATGTCAATTTACGCGAAGGCCGTGGAAAGCGCTGTTGAAGTGGAGGAAGATTTAGGAAAGCTTGAGAGCTATGAACCTCATCGGTATGGAAAAAGGAGTTCTTATCACATGAGTAGCAAGGATCATCCGTCTCCATCCAAGTATCCTCGCACTCAGCGGGAAAGTCGGCCTCGTCAACTCGATGATAGTACTGGAGAGTCAACTAGGAGAAAGTGTAATTTCTGTAGAGGAACAACTCACGAGGAACACAACTGCTGGAAGAAGAAGGGTTGGTGTTTGGCTTGTGGCAGCAGGGATCATAAGGTAAACGGATGTCCGAGGCGTCGCTCTCTGATTAAGGAAGGATGGCCTGGTAGCACGGTTTTGAAAAACCAAGGAGTTGGTGCAACAACCAAGGGGAAGATCCACAGTGGGGTTGGACATGGGGCTCTATCAGCAAATGTAGAAAAAGGTACGCTCATTTGGACAAACTTCTTCTAAGTCGTGTTTGTTTATCGAACTGCACCCCTTTCCGTTAGGTTAGACTCACTTTGAGGTTTAAGTATCGACTATTTATTAAGGATTTATGGATAAATGTTCTTGTTGAAGAAGCAAGCTTCATTTTCCTTAGGTTAGATACGACTGCCTTAACTTTTGTGTTGCAAAGTTTGAACTTTCATCCGGCGTTTGAAGTTGAAGACTTTCGATTCTCCTTTCTCCGTTCTTTAGATTTACGCAAGTTAAGTTTCGAGGATGAAACTTCTTTTTAGGGTGGTGGAGTGTAACATCCCGTATTTTTAATAATTTTTTTAATTTAATTAATTAATTATCAAGTAATTTTATTATTTGGTGAATTATTTAAGTAGTCCTCCCCGCGTTATCGAATTCGAGTTAGAAAGTCTTTGTTTAGTAAACCATTTGCGATTCAATCTCTCCGGGCTAGCTAGAAAATCTGAATTTCAAAGCCTTTTACTTAGCCCATTCATCAAACCCAATTCTTTGTGGCCCAAGGCCCATTCATCAAATCCTAACCTAAACCTAGCTACACTTCATTCATTTTTCATTTTCTCATTTGCCTCCTCTTGAGCCGTCAATCACAGATCGATCATCATCATCTCATCTTCATCATCTTCTCCTCCACCATTCATCTTTCATCCTCATCGCCATATATTCCTCCAGCTTCCCCGTACACCATCCAGCACCACCACCGGACTGCCCTCAGATTCATCATCATCATTAACATCTAATCATCATCAATCGCCTCTTCAGCACCACCCGGAGCGCCACAACCACCCATGTTCAGCCTGCTCTGTTCGTGGCCAGTTCTATCTGACTCCGAGTGCTCTGCCCTCCGTGTTTCCGCCCCGTGTCTGACCCGTTCGTGCTCCGATCCAGTTCTCTCGGCTCCATTCTATTCTCTGTTTCCATTCAAACTGTTCCGGTAAAGCTATGTTTCGTTTGTGTATCCATCCCCTTGTTTCTTCTTTCCATTTCGGAGTTTACAATTTCTATCTCGATTCTGGGTTTTTAAAACCCGTGTTTGCTTGAGTTTTTGGTTCATTGATTCTTCCCAGCTCCTTCATCATCATCATCATCATCGTAATTTCATCCAAATGGGTAAGATGCGTATTACTTTCTTCCCCTCTTCGATTTTCAATTTTCTGTATTTTTTATATTAGACGAAATTACCCTTGCTCATTTCTGATTAGACATTTATACCTCTGCTGTGATTCTTCCCGGAAAATCGAAACCTAATCTCGACATTAAACCGAATCTAGACTAATTATAGACCTAATCGGGACTGTTCAAACTCTTTGTTTAGGATTGTGTTGACCTGGTTTGACTGGCAGAGGACTGAATTTTATTCGAATGAGTTTTTTTGTGGACTGGTTTGTTAGTATCTGAAACTTGTGGGGTTTATTTGTGATTCCTAAAATTAAAAAGGGACCTTGCTGCAATTTGTGACATAAGGGTAGTCCTGTAATTTAAGACTTTGATAGGAACTGTGATTGTTGACTGTTTAGATTTGAATTTACTATTTTTTCCCTTCCCATTTTGGGCTGTGAATTTGAGGTCTCAGTTTGTATTTGTTAAAGTTGTTTTTACGTTAAACGGTAATTTTCAAAACTGTAAAGGGTATTTTAGTCATTTTGAAGTTGTAAAGGGTACCTTGGCGATTTTGTGAAAACCGTAAGGATATAGTTCAGTCATTTTGAAATTGAAAAGGGTATTTTGGTTATGTTTCTCAAAAGGGTATTTTTGTAATTTTGTACACTAAGGGCCTTTGTGTAATTTATCAGAAGTTGGATCGTCTTTTTGTAATTACTGAAAGTTAAGAGTCGTTTGCTTTCTTTCTAAAAACTGTGAGGATCTTTTCATAAATACTTGAAAATCAAAGAGTCTGATTTGACTTTGACCTTGATCTTGCTTTTGACCTTGACTTTTGACTTTTGAAACCGGCAAGGACATGTTTGCAGTTTACTGAAACTTAGGGACCGTTTTGCAAAACCGTAAACTTTTGAGTTCATTTAGACTTTCTGAAACTTGACCGTAAGGAGTTACCTTCTGACTTTCCAACTAACTTGGTCACTGTTGAGTGTTAGCCGTGAGGTTCCATGTTTGTTTCCCTCCTCTGTCACGTAATCTCCATTTATTTTATCTTTTACCTTTTCGACTTCCCTTTGTTAGGTTGTAACCGTTCGTATTCTATTTAGGTTTTTGTTCGTTACTCCGTAATCTAAGCTTTTGAGGGTCTTCTCTGAAGGTTCGCAACCTGAGTTATTCTGTGACTGAGTTCAAGTGATTTCTAAGGTGAGTGTTCACCCCAAAGTTTGTTTGTTTCTAAAACCTGGAAGGCAATGTGCTATGCATGTATATAAACATATGTGTATTGTATTCTGTATGCTACTGCTTTAAAAGTAAATATGCCCTATGCGTGACCATTTTACTTTAGTATGTATGGTGTTGTTCTGTTTGTACTGACTCTTCTGCAGGAATGTAACTCGGTTATCCGAGCACTTTATCTGTTATTGTTTGTGTCTGTTTCTGTGTGGTCGATCGATTAGGTTGTAACTAGGTAGACTTGGGTAGTGTGGACTATCGGATTTATTTGGTTATTGCCTAGTTTATTCCCTTTTGGACGAGGCAGAAGTCGCTGAGGTCTATTAGGGTCGTAGGTTTTGTTTCTGTCTAGAGTTGTACCCTCTGGAGGGAGCTATAAGGGCATTCTGGGAGTAAGAGTAACAAGGCGGGCTGCACCAACGGACTTCACCTTATCTGTTTCTGTCTGTCTTTGTTATGTTATCTGTTTCTGTTACTGATTTGCTTGCTACAAATGTTTATTTTTCGAAACCGTTTACTGTTCTGTTTTTTTTACTTAGAACCTCACTGAGATCCTGTATCTCACACTCTTTCTGTTTTCAAAAATTCCTTCCTTGTACATTCTGTTGAAGAAGATCAAGTCTAGGCGTTCAGCGACTGAGAGTTGGGTTTGGGAGCTCGTGGGATTTTATTTGCTAGAAATAAGAAGAAAAACTCTTTCATCTTCACTGTCTATTTGTTTTAAAATTGACTCTGAGTTTAGTTACCGTTATCACCGTTCTACTTTAAGTTGTAAGCTCATTTGAGCGCCAAAATCCGTCCCTTGACATTTATGGAAGACCGTTACCTTTGAATTTAAAATTTTACTTTATTTTTGAAATAAATATGTTATTTTAAAAATCGGTACCGTTACACTGTTACTCCTCTAACAATCACTTGTAGTTAGGATTATTTCGTAAATTACTCCCTCCATCTATCTTTAATTGTCCCATCTTGACTTTGGCCGGTCAACCGTGTTCGACTTTGACTCTAAGTTTAAGAGTAAGTTGTAGTCAAAGTCGAACACGGTTGACTTGTCAAAGTCAAAATGGGACAATTAAAGATAGATGGAGGGAGTATCATTTAACAATTATAGGCGTGGAACGAAGTTTTCCATGGTTTTGACCTCGATATATCAATTAAAGATCACTTGTAAGCTGTCAAAGTGTCAAAACGAGCAATAGATTGATGGACGTCCCTGTTAGTGTCTTGACTCACTAGACCGGTCACTCTTGGCACACTAGACCGGACATTAATTCATCATAACAACTCCCTCTCTTCCTCAACACGCATCACACTTCAATTAAAAAAGAAAGAAAGCAGCCGATCGATACGTCTTCTTCTTCATTCTTCATTCTCATTCTTATCTATATACCCGTTTTCAACGAGCGAGCAAAGAACAATGGCTGACAATGGCGCAGTTCATAACAATGGTGCAGGTGCCGATGAGTACGGAGGAGGGCCGGTTGATGCTCGACTTATTAGGGGTAAGGAAGAAATTGAATTGTGTGATTGATATTAATTCTTCATATATCAATTAGTTCATCTTCAACTTATACATGCAATTTGTTGATTTCACATGTAATGGGAATGCTAACTGCTTACCAATTTGACTTCAAATTTGATAACTAACTTGCTTCATGTAGAGAATACCATAGCCCTATGCTTTCTATTTTTTAACAATGGTTAGAGGTTGGATTTTTGGATGAATATTCAATTTCTTCATCTGATCCTCTGTTTCCGTTGTTATACTTTGTTGTTTACTTATTAGAACATGTACATTTGTTGTTGTTTAGGATATCTTGAATTCCTGTAGACATTGTAGTTTTCTAATTGGTTTTCTGTCATCTATACAATTGAACGCAAGCATTGTATCATTACGTAGATTATTGTAATGCCTCATTTAGTATTGTTGATTTTTTGCATGTTTGACTCCACACATTGTTTTTACAGGGCCCCCTTCTACATTGCACTCAATCATATGCCGTTCGGGAGGGAGATGGAGGACAATGCCCGGAGGATTGCGATACTGTGGAGGCGCTACTCGCTATATCCATTGTGTAAACCACCCTTTGGTTAGCCTGTCAGATCTTTTTATGGTTGTGATCAAGATGAGAGTTCCCGGACCTCTACCAAAGAGGTTCTGGTATCATGAACACGGGTAAGAATATCATCAAGGGCTGGTTACCATCGAAGACGATCCTCATCTTGAGGATATGTGAGTGAATGTCCTCGTGCATTGTGCAGGAGCTGCGGTGATATTTATGGAAGACATGGAACGTGAGTTGGTTGATGGTACAGATGAAGTTGCATATACTCTGCCAGACCAGGTTCCAACTGTTCAAGAGAACTACGAGATAATTGGCCACAACCGGCTTGCAAAACTGAGCCTCGCCAATGAGGAGTTTCAGGATCCTTACACCTTGTGGAAGGAACGAAATCAAGGGGTTGTCTGGTACGTGTCTGGTGATGCTGTCCCTCGAGTTATTGGGTGTGACGGAGTATTTTGAGTGATATTTCCCCGTGGCTTGTTCTTAACCGTAGAATTAACTTGGCGCCTGTAGGCAGGTACTTTTGTAATTTGAATTTGTAAAATGTACGTGTTGCAGCTATTGTAGTTTTGAAGTTTGAAACTGTAGTTCTGTTAGATTGATTTCTGATGTTAGTTCCCTGTAGTAACTTATATTATGTTTGGTACAATTACATATGTGGTCAGTTTAAAGCTTTCTACTATTGCTATGTGATTAAATTCTGCTTGTCACTGCATTAATTTCTCTTAGTTTTGGTTCTTGAACCCCAAATGAACCAAACTTGGTTAGTATAATTTTCAAAGGCCTAAAACACTTTGAGGAAATTTCCTTATACACTTGCAACATGATTAAGTGCAGAATCCATGTTGTACCAATTCCCTTTTTATTTTTTTCTGAATTTGCTTCTTATTTTTGCTGATTTTTCCTCTCATGTCTAACTACTTTTTTGTCTTGCAATTGAGAACTAACATAACTTGAACAACTTTGAAAAGGCTATAATAGGTTGGAAAAATCTTCTTAAACACTAGAAGATCATTTATGGGAAGAATCTACGTAATAGTAGGTAATTTTTCTATTTTTCCCCGAGTTTCCTGTCAACTTTATATATTTTCTGGCTTTGCAACTTGTTTGCATCCAAACTTCATGAACATAAGTTTACAAAGCCTTGATGAATTTGATAAGAGGTCCATTTACACTAGAAGAGGCTTTACGAGCAAAATCAATGAAATAACAGTCCATTTTTCTATTTTTCTCTGATTTTTCAAATTTATTTTCCTATTTTCTGACTTTGCTACTTGATATCAACCCAACATGATGCAAATAAGTCTTAAAATGCCTAAAGGAACTTGGGGAAGTGGCCATATACACTAGAAGAGGTTTTGTTGACAGAATCAATGTAACAGCAGTCTATTTTTTTTTCTCTGATTTTTCAAATATTTTTCCTATTTTCTTACTTTGCTATTTGATATCAACCAAACATGATGCACATAAGTCTAAAATGCTTAAAGGAACTTGGGGAAGTGGCCATTTACACTAGAAGAGGGTTTACGGGCAGAAACAATGAAACAACAGTCCATTTTTCTATTTTTCTCTGATATTTCAAATTTATTTTCCTATTTTCTAACTTTTCTACTTGATACAAACCAAACATGATGCACATAAGTCTAAAATGCCTAAAGGAACTTGGGGAAGTGGCCATATACACTAGATGAGGTTTTGTTGACAGAATCAATGTAACAGCAGTCTATTTTTCTTTTTGTCTCTGATTTTTCAAACATTTTTTCCTATCTTCTGACTTTTCTACATGATATCAACCAAACATGATGCACATAAGTCTAAAATGCCTAAAGGAACTTGGGAAAGTGGCCATATACACTAGAAGCGGTTTAATGAACAGAATCAATGAAACAGCAGTCCATTTTTCTATTTTCTCTTGTTTTTAAAATTTATTTTGCTATTTTCTGACTTTGCTACTTGATATCAACCAAACATGATGCACATAAGTCTAAAATGCCTAAGGGAACTTGGGGAAGTGACCATATATACGAGAAGAGGTTTTGTTGACAGAATCAATGTAATAGCAGTCCATTTTTCAATTTTTCTCTGATTTTTCAAACATTTTTTCCTATCTTCAGACTTTGCTACTTGATATCAACCAAACATGATCTTTTGTGTTGTTCTCAACTTTTAGTCAGCACCATATGACTAAAAGTTGAACAACATTATGCACAACATTGAAACTATTCCTTTCCCTTTTTTTCTTAATGGACCTTTCAACATATTAACTATTATTTTCCTCTATTAATTACTCAGCTGATCTTATCTCTATTCTTGGGGAAGTGGAGATGTCAGTTTGACCATTGAAAACTAGTCTCCTTTAAATGAATGGCTATGAATGCTTGTTATGTGTCTATATATCTCACTACTTGTTATGTGGCTATATGTGTGTACATTAAAGCTTATTCCACTAACCTCTCTACAACCTTCTTCTCCTGCTTTTGCCTTCTTCCACCAGAGAATATGACCTACTACAATACTGGTGCTCACTTTTCTCCTTCTGATGGCGGTGGCTTGGATACAATGATACTCTCTCGTTCGCTAAGTATTATTCCCAAATTCACCGTTCATCCAATTGGAAAACCTATTTCTTTGCCAAAACCTAAAGGTCGACCTAAATCCAGAAGAGTGAATCATTGGCTTTCCTCTATTCGGAAATTTTCTTTCTTCATAAAAAAGGGGAGAAGAGTTTCCAAGAATATGGTAGCATGGCATAATGATTCTACAAAATATGTTAGCAAGGCGTAATGCCTCCTATCTGATCTGCAGCTCCGTCTTTTTTTGTTTCTCCTCTCCCTCCTTCATCACGGGGATGCAGTAGTCGTATTTTGTCCACGGCGGTGCATCAAAGCTTGTTTGCCAGAGGCCCCCCGTACCCTAAAGCTGTCAATTAGCTTGTTTCTCAGGGACGTGGGTGGATGCTTAATTCCTTGGAGAACGGAGAAAGAAATAGAGTAGAGATCAAAGGCATAGCCGAGACTGTCGGATCAATCGGAAAGCTATGCACAACTAGTCTTACTTTCTGTTTTTATGTTCGACTTATATAAAGATCTTTGTAACAGTTAGGTGTGGAGAAATAAGGTGGTTTATGAGTAAATTTGTAAAACTTTGTAATCTGTTTTCCAGTGAATGAATAAAGATGTTTTGTTGAATGTTGAAAATTATGTTCTGCATTTTACTTGGCCTTATTTGTGACCGTTCATATACAGGTAATTTTTCTATTTTTCTCTGAGTTTCCTCTCAACTTTATATATTATCTGGCTTTGAAACTTGTTATCATCCAAACTTCATGAACATAAGTTTACAAAGCCTTAATGAACTTGATAAGAGGTCCATTTACACTAGAAGAGGTTTTGTTGGCAGAATCAATGAAATACCAGTCCATTTTTCTATTTTTCTCTGATTTTTCAAACATTTTTTCCTATTTTCTGACTTTGCTACTTGATATCAACCAAACATGATGCACATAAGTCAAAAATGCCTAAAGGAACTTGGGGAAGTGGCCATATACACAAGAAGAGGTTTTGTTGGTAGAATCAAATGTAATAGCAGTCCATTTTTCTATTTTTCTCTGATTTTCAAACATTTTTTCCTATCTTCTGACTTTGCTACTTGATATCAACCAAACATGATGCACATAAGTCTAAAATGCCTAAAGGAACTTGGGAAAGTGGCCATATACACTAGATGAGGTTTTGTTGATAGAATCAATGTAACAATGATGAACGAGATTGTCAGACTCAATTGATCAAATAAATTTGTTTTTAGCCAAAGGCAATTCACAACTACAACGAAAACCAAGGCACGTAGTGTAGAAGTAAAATAAGCTCGAGTGTCGATCTCTATGGACTATAACTAGCTTTATCTAATTTAACTTAAACTATAAATCAGTAATCAAGCAAAGCACAGATTTTTCTTATCAATATGATGGAAGTTAGTGATAGTATGGTCATTCAAAGCAACGAGTAATAATCATGCATGAAGTACTTGAAGTTTGTATAGAGATCTATGATCATGAATTGTCCTACGTGTTCCTTTCAATTCAACACTACGAAGATAGATGGCTTAGATAGATCAAAGAAATAAAACAATAAATCAAGTCTTAAACGCGCGAAGCCACTCATGCATAATCAAGAACCCTAGCTAAGAAATCACATACTATCACCAACGATAGATTTAACTACTCATATTGCAATCAACAAGAATCAAAGCAAGATTGAATGAAAACATGTTGAAAGAAATAAATAAAAGCAGAAAAATCGTGAGATACAAGTTACCAACGAAGGTTGTCAATCTCCGGTGAATTGCTAACTCACAAGCAAGAATTGAGAATCAACGATGTCCAATCTCTATGCTAAAGCTTCCAAATCAATAAGAAAAATAGTCTTCTATGCTAATAATTCCAAGAACAGGCTCTGGAGAATTTGTCTCTCAAAATAATGTGAAAAGGTCTGAAAAACGTAGAGAATGGGCAAACATATATAGATGTCGGAAACTGGGGGCGAATCGCCTGGGGTCCCAGGCGAACCGCCTGGCACCGGGCGAACCGCCTGGGAGCTCCAGGTCAGTGGAGACGCGTTTTCTTCAATCTTTTCCTTTTCGGACTCGGATTTTTCCTTCTAGTGACCTTTAAGCCTTGAAACTCGTCACCTAGGCCTCAAATCTCATCCGGAACCTTCTAGATACACCACGAATGTCCTCGAAACACCAAAACCTTGTCCTCTTCATCAATATTGCCCATAAAAACACGTTTTTCACCTAAAACCTGAAAAATGCAAAGAAAATGGAAACGTGACACTATTCTAATAAAATGCACTAAAATATAAGCTAAATTAACTTAGAGGATAGTTAAATTGGTGAAAAAAACTCGAATGAAAGTGTAAAATACACGTTCATCAAACTCCCCAAACCGAACCTTTGCTTGTCCTCAAGCAACTAAGCTAGACTCTAATGCAAAAAATCAATGCAACACACAAAGTGGAGTCTCATGCCAAATGATATGAACTAATCTATTGAGTCTATCAAAAACTTATGAACAAAGACCATACAAATCATAACATGGATATTGGTTGAAGAATGCCTCGATTGACTCATACACATTCACATATGCAATATGTTAAACAAGATAGTCTCTCGTAACATTCTCTACCTGGACCTAGTCAGTGACGACGTAATGAAACATGTTAAAATATGAATGGTTGTCCCGTGCCTATGAAACTGAGGACTTACTACTGTTCACCAAGTTAAGACTTTCTCTCAAAGAGGTCGAACCAATACTGGCTCTCATCAAACGAAGGAGGTTCCCTAAAAGTTCACACTCCCCTATTCTACCCATCTCTTAAGCAAAGTCATAAACTATCACCACTTCCTTGATGGCAGGACGAGAGTGGTCTAGAACAGATGACACTCAAACAAACGAAAGACACACTTTACAACTCGATTACGAACATTACATGAATTGAAAAACGAGACAAACAATTTGCTAAACTGCTTTGTGGCTTTCTTTGGACCCTTCTTTGCTTTTTTGGGATCTTATTTTTTTTTCTTTTTTTCTTTTATCCAGATTTTTTTTCTTTTTCCTGGAATCTTTTTTCTTTTTTTTTCTATTTTTTCCTTTTTTTTTTTTTTTTTGTATATAGCCAGTAGTAGTACAACGAAAAAGAAATTACAATGACTCACAAACGACCTCCCCAAACCTATTCGAAAAAATAGGTTGGAGCACAAACTTTACGAAAAAGGAAAACAAACTCACAACACTCAAAATTGAATAACAAGCCATAACGATAGCATAAACCCCTCCCCAAACCTATTCGTTAGAATAAGTTTCAAACAAAGGATCACACAATCTCACACTACCTCCTTCCTAGGCATTTAGCAATCTCAAAGCAAGGTGAAGACTTGTTGCCTCTTAGGTACATAATTACACGGGAGAACAACCACAAGACTCTAACATGCATCATCTTATTATAAAGGCCTTCGTGAACCGCAGTAGAGAAAACACCACTAAGTGATGTCGAGACTACCAACCTTAACTAAGTGCATATATAAATGTGACAAGCCAAGCGAGAAAAACCTCAAACAAATTCATAGAGATGAAACGCATGGTCAAAGATCATAACTAGTTAATCTACCCAATAATAAAGTTCAAACAATTTGGCAATAAACTCCACACAAAAAACATGCAAAACTATACTAGGATGAATGTAATGTATGCAACTAAATACTAAGAAAGCGGTAAACGTGCAAATGCAAACAAAGGGTTTCACGAGTTTATCATAAGAAAAACAAGTATAGAGATAGCCAGCGATAACCCCCCCCCCCCCAAACCTGAACGTCGTCACTCGTCCCGAACGTCGAAAGTGGATTTAAGGTGACAGCTAACTTGTACCTGTAACCTATAGGACTCAAAGAAACTCGTGAGAAACCAAAACGGGCGATAAAAGAAGTAAAAAGATCAATAATTTAGCATAATAGGAGAAAAGTGGGGTTCCGAATGAAAATCCGGGCCTCCGGGTTTCTGGACACCCGGGACGAACCGCCCCAGGTGGGGGGCGATTCGCCTGGGGCGTCCAGAACGTCCAGGGTTTCTGGACACCCAGGGCGAACCGCCCCAGATGGGGGGTGATTCGCCTGGGGCGTCCAGAACGTCCCAGGCAGCCTGGACTTGCCAGGCGAATCGCCCCACGTGGGGGGCGGTTCGCCTGGCATCTCCAGACTCCTGGAGACGCCTTTTTCCTCCCAAAACGCAAAATTATCATCTTAAAACCTATTTTATCACCAAAATCATACGAAAATATAAAATAAGACACAATGACATGCTCAAAACAACAAAATACAACATACCTATCCTTAAGTAGAGGTGGGAAAGGTTAGTTCGAGATGATCAACCTCTACTTGATCACTAGGAAGCTCGAAGTATGGTTTCACTCGTTGCCCATTCACTTTGAAAGTATTGACCGTCTTTGGATCCAAGAGTTCTACAGCTCCATGGGGAGAAACTTGGCACAATCTCGTATGGTCCATCCCAACGAGTATGGAGCTTTCCAGTAAATAAACGAAGGCGAGAATTAAACACCAAAGCTTTTTGACCAGGAATCAGTTCCTTACGTACTATACCACGATCATGATACTTGTTGGTACGCTCCTTGTAGATCTTGGCGTTCTCATAGGCACCGAGGCGTAATTCATCAAGCTCATCAAGTTGTAAAAACCGTTCTTCGCCAGCTTTTCCCAAATCAAATTTAGCTCTTTAATAGGCCAATATACCTTGTGTTCCAATTCCACAGGAAGATGGCATGCTTTCCCATACACAAGTCTATACGGAGTGGTTCCAATCACCGTCTTGTAGCAAGTTCTATACGACCAAAGCGCATCATTCAATTTTCTAGACCAATCTTTCCTACTAGACTTCACCACTCGCTCGAGAATCTTCTTAATCTGACGGTTGCTAACTTCAACTTGTCCCGAAGTCTGTGGATGATATGGCGTAGCAACACTATGGGTGACATCGTACTTCTTAAGAAGAGAAGCAAAGGTTCTGTTGACGAAGTGCGAACCTCCATCACTGATAATTGTCCTAGGACATCCAAATCTAGAAAAGATCACATCCTTTAAGAACTTCGTAACAACCGCGGCATCATTCTTTCTTGTGGGAATTGCCTCTACCCACTTTGTCACATAATCCACCGCGACGAGAATGTATTCGTAACATCCACTTGATGGAAACAGTCCCATGAAATCAATGCCCCACACGTCGAAAGGCTCGACCACTAGATTCCCTTGAAGGGGAATTTCCTCCTTCTTGCAAATATTACCCCCTCGTTGACACGGGTCACAATTTTTCACAAAACTTCGAGCATCTTGGTGCAAACTTGGCCAGAAAAATCCCGCTTGTAGCACCTTGCGAGCCGTTTTAATGCCACTATAGTGTCCACCGCAATGAAGCTCATGGCAATGACTCAGCACACTTTGTTGTTCTTCTTGCGGAATGCACCTTCTCAGAATTCCATCAGCTCCTTCTTTAAAAAGATTCGGATCATCCCATATGTAATACCTGCAATGCTTGGCAAGAGCTCTCCTATCGGAGGCTGAAAAATTAGTTGGGCAAATACCCATAGCCAAATAGTTCACAATATCAGCATACCATGGCTCTTCAGTGACTTTCATTAAGTGCTCATCAGGAAGATCATCATTAATAGGAATCGAATCCACGGGAATATTAGGAATTCTAGACAAGTAATCAGCAACCAAATTCTCCCTACCAGCTCTATCAACTATGGTCAAATCAAAATCTTGTAACAATAAGACCCAACGGATTAACCTTGGCTTAGAATCTTGTTTGGCAATTAAATGTCGTAAAGCAGCATGATCAGTATGGACATTCACAGGATGACCAATCAAGTAAGACCTAAACTTTTGTAAAGCAAAAACAACAGCTAAAAATTCCTTTTCAGTAGTTGTATAATTAACTTGAGCTGAGTCTAAAGTCTTACTAACATAATAAATCACACGATACTGCTTATCAACTTTTTGGCATAGAACAACACCCATAGAAAAATTCGAAGCATCACACATTATCTCAAAAGGATGTTTCCAATCAGGTGGCACAACAATAGGAGCAGTAACAAGCTTTTCTTTAAGGGTATTAAAAGCAACCAAGCATTCATCAAAAAAATGGTAAACCACATCTTTTGCTAGTAAGTTACTTAGAGGTTTATCAATTTTCAAAAAGTCTTTAATAAACCTCCTATTAAAACCAACATGACCAAGAAAAGATTGCAATTCTTTCACACAAGTGGGTGGGGGGAGTTTCTCAATTATTTCGATCTTAGCCTTATCAACCTCAATCCCCCTTTCAGAAACCACATGTCCTAGAACAATGCCTTCTCTAACCATATAATGACTTTTCTCCCAACTCAAAGTTAGATTGCATTCGATGCATCTTTTCAAAACAAGATCTAGTCTATGCAAACACTCATCAAAAGAATCACCGAAGAGAGAAAAATCATCCATAAAAACTTCAACAAATTTGGTCACCATATCAGAGAAAACAGAAAGCATGCACCTTTGAAAAGTGGCGGGGGCGTTACATAGCCCGAATGGCATCCTCCTATAAGCAAACGTCCCGAATGGGCAAGTGAATGTCGTCTTCTCCTGATCATCCGGTGCAACCGGAATCTAGTAGAAACCTGACAAGCCATCAAGAAAACAATAAAATTGCCACCCCGCAAGGCGGTTTAGCATGTCATCAATAAATGGCAAAGGGAAGTGGTCTTTCTTGGTGGCGGCATTCAACCTCCTATAATCAATGCACATTCGCCACCCCGTGATTTTCCTAACAGGTACTAACTCTCGCTTCTCATTCTCTTCTACCATAATCCCAGATTTCTTAGGAACTATACTGATGGGGCTCACCCATCGACTATCAAGAATGGGATAGATCATATCGGCGTCTAGCAACTTAATCACCTCTTTCTTCACTACTTCTTGCATCGCAGGATTTATCCTACGCTGAGGTTGCCTAACGGGTTCGGCATCTTGCTCTAGAGTGATATTGTGCACACACCGTGTTGGGCTAATTCCCTTTATATCACTAATCCCCCATCCTATGGCTGCAGAATTTTTTCTTAAGACCTCAATTAGCTTACCTTCTTCATCGCAAGAGAGGTGTGAAGAGACTATCACAGGTTTTTTCTTATTTTCCCCTAAGTAGACATACTTGAGGTGTGCAGGAAGGGGCTTTAATTCTAAGCTAGGCTCTTCTAGAAATTTGCTCTGTACCTCTTCTTCATCTAAAGGTTCAAGCACTTCTCCTACGGGAATTTTAAGCGTACTATCCATCATCTCAACTATCTCCCTTGCTTCTTCGGATAAGTGGCAAGTCGCAACCTGCATGGTTAGTGCCTCCTCAAGAGGTTCACGATTATCATAGCAATGATGAAATTCAGAAATCACAGAATCATAGCAATCGACAAAATTTAATTCTTCTACGACTTCCTTATCTCCTATGCTACATCCTACCAATTCAATTTCCTCACCCATTATCTCCATGGAGATTTTCTTGCCTTTGAGTTCAAGGCATGTATTTGTAGTGTCCATGAATGGTCTTCCAAGCAACACCACGTGCTCACGAACATGGCTCTTCCCTTCATCAACCGACTTCATGATAACAAAATCTGCAGGAATTATTAGTTTATCAACTTTTACAAGGATATCTTCATCTATTCCCACAGGACGCTTCACGCTATGGTCTGCCATTTGTACAACCATCTCGGTTGGCTTTACTTCTCCAAGATCTAGAGCTTTATAGACGGAGTATGGCATGAGATTGATGGTAGCTCCTAAGTCGAGCATAGCCTTGGTGGACCGCCCATTGCCCATAGTAATGTCAATTATGAAGCTTCCTGGATCACGTTGCTTCGTTGGAAGTTCCACAATAGAATTCATCGTCTCGATTCTTTTGTTACTCTTTACCTCCCGAAAAAACTTTGTTTAGGTGGGAATATTCTGAATTAATTCCAATAGAGGTACATTAACTTCGACCTTAGAGAGGCGTTGGTACAGAGGTGACTCCATTATATCCTTTTTGACCAGTTTGATTCTACTAGGGAATGGTACATGAGGTTTTTTGGGCACATATGGATTGGAGGACTTATGAATCACCTCCATATTATTAGGCGTATCCCCCGTAACCTTATCATCGACAACGTCTCCTTCGGGTATTTGAGGTGTATCGTCCTGCACTTGAGGTTCTTCCAAACTTTGACCAGTCTTGTTCAGTGCTTGTTCCTACATCGTTAGTCACAGTAGATTTAATATGTTTAGGACGTACAAAATTAGGAATTGTAGTTACCTTTCCACCTCGGAGGAGTAGTTTTACTTCCTCGTACTCAGGAACCTCAGTAGTAACAGTTGGAAGTGGCTTGGGATCGATGAAATCAGCTTCTGGTGTCGAAACGGGGGAGCTGGGGTCGTCCAGCTCCCTGGAGTTGGGGGGCGATTCGCCCCCTGCCCCGGGCGAATCGCCTGGGGCGAGCTGGGACGCTCCCAGCTCTCTGCCTGTGGGGGGCGATTCGCCCCCTATGCTGGGTGGTTCGCCCCCCACCTCCAGAGGGGCGTCTCCGTCAAAAACCTCCCCATCTTCGAGTTTATGAACCTCCTCTACTTTTTCACACTTTAACAAGCTTAATTTCTCCAGTAGCTGCTCAGTTACTTCGACCCCTTCAAAAACTTTCGCTAAACGGAGATTATCTTCAACTTGTCCGGCATGTGCAATTTCATAAACACTTTCGATGGCCTTCATTCCTGCGTAAAACGCAAGTTCATCCTCCTCACTGATATCTTCGTCTTCAGAATGTCCTTCGTATAAGCCTTTAGTTTCGCCCCGATTTGAATTCCCATTGGTGACTTGACTCGACATTAGCCTCTCAGATTGTGCAGAACCACTGGCGTACCTTCGAAAGACCTTCTCTACCTCTTGAACTGTACATTCTTCTAATCCTCCACACATCCCATCCACTTGAAGCCTAACATCATCACGTAGACCACCAACAAAATACCAAATCAGCTCCCCGTCGTCGAAACGGTGATGGGGGAACTCACGTTTATACAACTCAAAACGTTCGTAGGTGTCACAAAATCGCTCATACTCTCCTTGCTTGAAGTGTTCGATCCTATTTCGTGAGATACAAGTTACCAACGAAGGTTGTCAATCTCCGGTGAATTGCTAACTCACAAGCAAGAATTGAGAATCAACGATGTCCAATCTCTATGCTAAAGCTTCCAAATCAATAAGAAAAATAGTCTTCTATGCTAATAATTCCCAGAACAGGCTCTGGAGAATTTGTCTCTCAAAATAATGTGAAAAGGTCTGAAAAACGTAGAGAATGGGCATATATATAGATGTCGGAAACTGGGGGGCGAATCGCCTGGGGCCTGGCGTGCTAGGCGAACCGCCTGGGAGCTCCAGGTCGGTGGAGACGCGCTTTCTTCAATCTTTTCCTTTTCGGACTCGGACTTTTCCTTCTAGTGACCTTTAAGCATTGAAACTCATCCCCTAGGCCTCAAATCTCATCCAGAACCACTGGCATACCTTCGAAAGACCTTCTCTACCTCTTCAACTGTACATTCTTCTAATCCTCTACACATCCCATCCACTTGAAGCCTAACATCATCACGTAGACCACCAACAAAATACCAAATCAGCTCCCCGTCGTCGAAACGGTGATGGGGGCACTCACGTTTATACAACTCAAAACGTTCGTAGGTGTCACAAAATTGCTCATACTCTCCTTGCTTGAAGTGTTCGATCCTATTTCGTAAGGCAATTGTCTCATGGTAAGGCATAAACCGCGCCAGAACTCCTCTACTACTTGGCTCCATGTTTTCAGCGATCCTGGTGCTAACCTGGATATCCAAAGCCTTGGCTCATATCCGAGAGCGAAAGAAAATAATCTCCTGTATAATTGGTCCTCAGTGAACCCCTTTGCTGGAACTTTTGTTATTTCTTCCTTATAGGTGATGAACCGGAATTTGTCAGATTCTAATTAATCAAATAAATTTGTATTTAGCCAAAGGCAATTCACAACTACAACGAAAACCGTAGTGTAGCAGCAAAATAACCTCGAGTGTCGATCTCTAAGGACTATAACTAGCTTTATCTAATCTAACTTAAAATATAAAATCAACAGACGACTTAGAAAAGGTTTTTCTTATCAGATAATTGAGGCTGGTGATAGTATGATCATTCAAAGCATAGCAGGTTAATAATCATGCATGAAGTACCCGATCGTTTTGCATAGAGATCTTTGATCAATGAATTGTCCAATTGTGTTCGTTATAATTCAACACTACGAAGATAGAGGTTTTAGATAGATCAAAGAAATAAAGCAATAACTCAAAGTCTAATTCGCTTTACAACCATCATGCATAATTATTAACCCTTCGCTAAGAAATCACATACTATCACCAACGAGAAGTTTAGCTACTCATAGATGTCATGCAATCAACAGAAATCATAGCAAGATTGAATGAAAACATGTTGAAAGATAAATAAATATAAATAGAAAAACTGTAAGATACAATGTTACTGAAGGTTGTCAATCTCCGAAGAATCACGATCTTACAAGCTCCAAAACGATAAGAAAAAGTATCTCCTAAGCTAAGAATCCCCAGAACAGGCTCTGGAGAATTCCTACCTAAAACTAATGAGAAAGGTGAGAGAAAAGGTCTGAGAAAGTATGAAAAACGGAGAAAACTGAGCAACTATATATAGTGATTCGGCAGGTGTGGGGCGAGTCGCCCCACACACCGGGCGATTCGCCTGGTGTGGGGCGGTTCGCCCCACGTCCCGGGCGACTCGCCCGGGACCTCCAGTCGGTCGGTTACCCGTTTTCGACGCGTTTTTGGATTTCTTTTCCTTTTCGGACTCGGTTTTTGCCTTCTAGTGACCTTTTAGCCTTCAGACTCGACCCCTAGACTTCAAATCCTATCCGGAATCTTCTAGATACTCCAAAAAGGCCTTCGGAACACCAATTCCTTGTCTACTTCATTATAATTGTCCGGTAAACCTCGTTTTTCACCCAAAACCTGTAAAATACAAACTAAAGGGAAACGTGACACTATTCTAATAAAATGCACTAAAATATAGCTAAATTAACATAGAGGATAGCTAAATTGGTGAAAAGAGACTCGAATGAAAGTGTAAAATACACGTTCATGAAACTCCCCAAACCGAACCTTTGCTTGTCCTCAAGCAACTAAGTTAGACTCTAATGCAAAAAACAATCCAACACAAAAAATGGAGTCTCATGCCAAATGAAATGAACTAATCTATTGAATCTATCAAAAAACATATGAACAAAAACCATACAAATCATAACATGAATATAGGTTGAAGAATGCCTCGATTGACTCATACACATTCACATAAGCACTTATGTCAAGACAAGATAGTCTCTCGTAACATTCTCTACCTGGACCTAGTCAGTGACGACGTAATTAAACATATTAAAGTACGAATGGTTGTCCCGTGCCTATGAAACTGAGGACTTACTGCTCTTCACCAAGTTAAGACTTTTCCTCAAAGAGGTCGAACCAATACTGGCTCTCATCAAACGAAGGAGGGTTCCCTAAAAAGATTACACTCCCCCTATTCTACCCATCTCTCAAGGAAAGCCTTAAGCTATTCACCACTTCCTGAATGGCAGGACGAGGGTGGTCTAGAACAGATGACACTCAAACGAAAAGAAAAGATAGAAAATTACAACACAATTACGAACATTACATGTATTGAAAATTGAGACACAACACTTTGCTAAACTGCTTTTTGGCTTTTTTTGGACCTTTCTTTGCTTTTTTGGGGTCTTTTTCTTTTTTTTTTTTTCTTTTCAGTTTTTTTCTTTTTTCTGGAATTTTTCTTTTTCATTTTTTTCGAATTTTTTTAAGCCAGCAGTAGCACAAAAAAGAAACAATTACACACACACGACTTCCCCAAACCTATTCGAAAGAATAGGTTGGAGTATAAAATTTACGAAAAAGAAAAATAAACTCACAACACAAAATTGAAAAACAAGTCTAATGATAGCGTAACCCCCTCCCCAAACATATTCGAAAGAATAGGTTGCAAACAAAGGATCACACAATCTCACACTACCTCCTTCCTAGGCATTTAGCAATCTCAAAGCAAGGTGAAGACTTGTTGCCTCTTGGGTACATAATTACACGGGAAAACAACCATAAGACCCTAACATGCATCATCCTATTATAAAGGCCTTCGTGAACCGCAGTAGAGAAAACACCACTAAGTGATGTCGATACTACCAAGCTTAACTAAGTGCAATACATAAATGTGACAAGCCAAGCGAGAAAAACCTCAAATAAATTCATAGAGATGAAGCATATGATTAATGTCATAATTAGTTAATCTACCCAATAAAAAAGTTCAAAAAATTTGGCAATAAACTCCACGTAAAACATGCAAGACTATCCTAGGATGAAAGTAGTGTATGCAACTAAAAACTAAGAAAGCGGTAAACGTGCAAATGCAAACAAAAAACAAGATACCAATCAACACAAAGCTAAACAATACTTAACATCAAGGTTCACATCCCATCGCCCTCATGAAACTTAAGCTAGTCCCTAGCAAAAGAGAATGAGTAAATAAAAAGTGATACTAGATGTTACCGAACGGTTTGGCCTCGGTCGGCTGAGAGTGAACATGTGAAAAGACTAGTTATCGGGATTGTTATCCCCATAATAGTCTCTCCACATGTCAAACAGGAGATCCTGTTGCTGCTGGATGAGTTGTTGTTGTTCCCACATTATCTACCTCTCCTCTCGGCGATACTCCTCAATCATCTCCCAATCACGGTTGCGCTGGGCAATGTGTCCGTCAAGGTCATGTCGCATTCCTTGGACAGTAGTGGTCAAGGCTGCAACACTAGCATCGATATGGGCCCCAAAATTAGAGAAGTCAAAACCTTGAGACCCATGTGGTGCTCGAGGCGGTGCATGTGGTGCTCTATGGACAAAAGTAATATCCGGGATAGGGGCTCGGTCATCATCAGCTTCCATAGCATCCTCATAATCATTTTCATTGTCAGATCAGTCGGTTGGAAGGGAGCTTCCACATCAGTAGCAGCAGACGTGGGGTTCTTCATTTGATACCTAGTCAGCTGCACATCAATAGTCGAAGGTGAAAGGGCAGCGACCTCGCAATCCCCCTCATCAATGTCCTCGACCCCGTAATATTTGTAGTAGGCAGTGATGAAGCTTGGAAAAATGAAGGGCTTCTTCTTCCTCTCCCAATGGCGCTCATACTCGGCATACATGATGTGACCGATGTCGATTCGATACTTTCCTATCAAGCAGTAGAGGTGCTCGGCATAATTCGGCTGTATCCAAGTGTCATTCATTCTAGGGATCAAGTTGAAAATGCAGAATTTTATGACCACCTTAGCTTCGATGCTAAGGTCACTCTGACGGATCCGTGCAGGTTGTGCTCCGGTATCTGGATACCTATACTCCCTGTTGCAGATCACATCTCTAATGGCAGTTCCGATCCCCCTAGTGGCCCTTGAATATTCGTAGGAGTGGTTGCTTCCTGTGAACTCCCGTTCCCCAAGATGGATGAAGGCAGAAATTGAGGCCGGCGTCCATGGTACTATTACGCCCCGAACGAGTACCCCCTCCTTCTCCTCAAGATCAGTGTATCCAGCATAGAACTCATGAAGGAGACTCGTATCGTACCCCTTGAACCGGTTGGAAGTATACCAAACCCAATTCCTTTTCCTCGCCAGACGAGAGAGCGTCCTGTACCCCACCCTGTGAGCTACTTCATCCGGAATGTCTATCCTTCTGTCCGGTATAATCGATCGCCCACCTTGAGCTAGCTCTGCTTCGAGCCTCTGTCGGACATCTATTGCGGCTAGAGACAACTCGTACAACTCGTGGGAAGGTTGGGAGCTTGATGCTGCCCCCTTACCCTTCTTGCTTGAGCCAGCTTTCTTCGATCCTCGTGGAGCCATGATTCCTACAAACAACAATTAGTATCTTGTATGACACAAAACAGACTTATGCATATGCAAATGCAAGGGCGAACATACGAGCGATATCTACAACAATCGAACTCCTCAAAACCTCCATGTCTAGTCTAGCTACTTCAATATGCAACATATCAATATAATTACTACATGCACATATCACATTATGCTCTTGCTAGACAACAAATAGCCTTGAATCATAAGGCTCAATTCATACCATAGTAGCAAAAAATCTAGCATCATAAATCCTCAACTTCATCAATCGTGCATTCTACCAACATGACCATCATTATCACATCAACAAACACAAGTTTAAACATGGAATGAAAGGAAAAGATACATTGCATAACAAGATATAGACATCTAATAGCAAAATTCTCAAACCAACAAACCAAGCCTAATTGAACATGCAATTGATAGTGAATAACATTTCTAATCACACAAATCATCAACCCATACATCATATAATCTTAATTGAAGCATAAATCAAAAAACCCCGAAATTTGAAAAATTAGGGTTCATGTGAGATTACCTCAAATCCGAAGATTGAATGAACTAGGAAGAAATTTGTTCGGATGAAAAGAAAGATCACGTAATGGGCTTCGATTGAAGCTAAAGAACACACAATTTGATGGAGTAATGAAGATTTTATGAAGGATTGAAAAGATTTTGAAATTTTGGGAATTTTTGGAGTAAGAAATGAAGAAGATGGAGAAAATGAGGAGAATGGGGGGTGACCCCCATTTTTTAATTCTCCAGATTCGTGGGGCGAGTCGCCCCGTGCGGAGTGAATCGCCCCCCATGGTGGGCGATTCGCCCCCCACCTCCTGAGGTGGGGAGACGAAACTTTCGAAAAAACGCGGTTTTTAATCCCCGAAAACCATTTTACTCATAAAACCACTCGAAAAAAGTTCACTCAAACACAAACATAAGCACATACGACACACAGACGAACAAATTCACATATGAAAAGAAAATTGTTCAATCAATGAATGCATGCAATAAAGCGATAAAAACTCCGGGTTGCCTCCCGGATAGCGCCATTGTTTATAGTCTTTGACTCGACTCCTTCTTGCGCCTAGCTCTTCTTCTTGAGGGTACTAGACTTCCCCTTCATGGATCTTCTCCTCATGCCACGAACCTGTGAATAAGAATGAACATAGATAGCAAGACCACAGTAGTTAACAGTGTGAGAAGCATTGAAGTGATCAGGTGGATCAGATATGGCTCGCAACACATGTCGCTTGCCATCCACCTCAATGGTGCAAGTCCTTCGGTAAATGTCTATCACGGAGCGTAGTTTAGTCAAGAACGTTCGCCCCAAGAGAACAACATCTCCCATCCCAGGTGTAGACGCCGGCATAACTACAAAATTGGTGTATACAGAAGCTTCATCAATCTTAACCAATACGTTCTTCACAACGCCTTCGGGTCTCACAAAGGATCCATCCGCCAATTGCACAATAGCCTTATGCTCAGATAGTTTTCCAAGGCTACTCTTCTCAAACACATTCATCGGGAGCACATTAGAGTAGGATCCCGTGTCTAGTGTAGCACGGACATCTTCAAGTTCACCAATCCCGACCTTAACATTGAAACTTTGAGGGAGTGGCTCGGGATCCTCTTGCTCGTCTTCACTCTCATCAGTACCAAGGTCCTTCTCTTCTTCCTTGGCTAGTGGGGGTTCTTCATTCTTGGAACACTCACACTTAGCAACCTTCTTGATGGTGATTTCAACAGGTAGATCACCCACCAAGGTAATGGACATCGACTTCTCAGTGTTGCTAGGTAGTTTCCCTTGCTCCCTAGTTGTTCCTCGGTCAATCAACTCTTGCATCTTTTGATGGGCAAGCCTAGTGCTCTCTTCCAATCGATCAAGCCTCGCCCTAGTCTTCTCAGAATCTTCTTCATAACGTTTGAGAAAACTTTGGGTGTGATCAACCATCTTTTGCAAGTTCTCCATCTGTAGAGCTGTCTTCGACTTTGGTTGCTCTTTCGGAGCGGGATTTTCGCAGTGATCATTACCATAGTTAAGCCTACTACGGTCTTGGTTAGGGCCATAAGTTATGCTAGCCGGTGCATATCCTTGATTGTTTCGGAACCCTCTTCTCCAAAATCCACCTCGAGGATTCCTACCGTCTTGTCCGTAACTAGCTTCCTGAGTACCAAATTCCGTAGCAAAAGCTTCCTCTTCGCCTCCTTGAACCCAGTTGCCATATTCATATGCAAGCTCTGATCTGCACATATGAGCCCCATGCCCATAGTTCTTGCATATTCGGCAAACTTCGTTCGACACAGATGTTCCAGTTGCGCTCTTGAGGACTTGCTTCAATTCGTTGGTAAAACACTCGAATCGATCCCCATTCCCCCCATACATAGGGGCTTCTTGAGTAGGTGGAGCTTAAGGTCCACGTCTCCTAACCATTGCTCTTGGGTCCTTGAATTGCGAACCCTTAGCAAGCCTTTCGAAAACTGCCCAAACGGCTTCCGCGGTTTCCTCCCAAATATTGCCACGGCATTGGATATCCACCACTTGTTGGTTCTCGAAGGTTAGTCCATTGTAGAAGTGTTGGACTAGATCCGAAAGCTCAAAACCATGGTGAGGGCACTTGAGTGCAATACATAAATGTTACATAACCATGTTGAGCTAGTTATAGTCCTTAGAGATCGACACTCGAGGTTATTTTACAGCTACACTACGGTTTTCGTTGTAGTTGTGACTTGCCTTTGGCTAAAAACAAATTTATTTGATTAATTGAGTCTGACCAACTTCGGTTCATCAAATTGGCGCCGTTGCAGGGGACTATATTCCTTTTTTCTCTTTAGCTTATTTATATTTTCAGCATTCAATTCCTAGAATTAATAGTTTAGTTTATTTTGTTTTTTTTCTTGATACTATTTTCAAATTTATCTCGATTTATCGTTGAATTTCAGATTTGGCGATTTCTAACAGAACTGATTTTCGGTTGTGAGTTACTTCTGTCACAGATATTCAGATCTTGTGATGGCTCGCTGATGAATGTGTATTTTACACTTTCATTTGAGTATTTTTCACCTATTTTAGCTATCCTCTATGTTAATTTAGCTATATTTAGTGCATTTTATTATAATAGTGTCACGTTTCCCTTTAGTTTGTATTTTACAGGTTTTCGTTGAAAAACGAGGTTTTCCGGGCAATTATATTGAAGTAGACAAGGAATTGATGTTCCAGAAGCCTAATTGGAGTATCTGAAAGATTCCGGATAGGATTTGAAGTCTAGGGGTCGAGTCTGAAGGCTAAAAGGTCACTAGAAGGCAAAAACCGAGTCCGAAAAGGGGAAGAAATCCAAAAACGCGTATCTGGCCGAAAAACACTCCCGGGCGAGTCGCCCAGGACGTGGGGCGAATCGCCCCACACCAGGCGAATCGCCCGGTGTGTGGGGCCCTTCGCCCCACACAATTCGAATGCCTATATATAGTTGCTCAGTTTTCTTCGTTTTTCATATTTTTCCAGACCTTTTCTCTCACCTTTCTCAGTAGTTTTAGGTAGGAATTTCCCAGAGCCTGTTCTGGGGGTTCTTAGCTTAGGAGATACTTTTTCTTAGCAGTTTGGAGCTTGTAAGATCACGATTCTTCGGAGATTGACAACCTTCGGTAACATTGTATCTTACAGTTTTTCTATTATATTTATATATCTTTCATCATGTTTTCATTCATTCGTGGTATGATTTCTATTGATTGCATGACATCTATGAGTAGCTAAACTTCTCGTTGGTGATAGTATCTGATTTCTTAGCGAAGGGTTAATAATTATGCTAATGGCTATATCGCACATTATACTCTGAGTTATTGCTTTATTTCTTTGATCTATCTAAATCTATATCTTCGTAGTGTTGAATAATTACGGAACACAACTAGACAATTCATTGATCAAAGATCTCCATGCAAGACCGAGGAATTTATGCATGATTATTAACCTGCTATGCTTTGAATGACCATACTATCACCAATCTCCATTATCTGTTAAGAAAAACCTTTGCTAAGTCGTTTGTTGATTTTATATTCTTAAGTTAGATTAGATAAAGCTAGTTATAGTCCTTAGAGATCGACACTCGAGGTTATTCTACTGCTACACTACGATTTTCGTTGTAGTTGTGAATTGCCTTTGGCTAAATCCAAATTTATTTGATTAAGTTGGAACCCGACAATCCAACGTTTCATCAAATTGGCGCCGTTGCCGGGGACTATACTCCTTTTTTCTGTTTAACTTTTTTATATTTTCAGCATTCAATTCCTAGTTCTAGTAGTTTTAGTTTTCCTATTTAATCTCTCTCTGATACTCCTTTCCTAATTTGTTACAGATAGTGTATGCCACATACACGATCTAGAGGAACACCGCTTGCTGATTCAATTGCTGAGATCGACAGAGTCTACCACCAAAGAAGGCGACTACTTCAAAGGCGTGAACTAGAGGAAATAGAGGATACCGATTTCTCTGAATCTCTACATAGTCTTTTCAAGGAAATCAACGGAATGGCAGAAGCTAGACCACTGAAAGCATGGGTTCAACCCTCCAAGGATCGTATGAGGGGACCGGCGATTGTTCTTTCGTCTGCAACTCGAGATCTGGAAATCAAGAACCACGCGTTCCAACAACTTCCGAGGTTCTATGGCTTAGCAAGGGAAGATGTGATGGGGTATTTGCACGATATCGATGATTTCGTCAACCAACTCCCACGACCCGGAGCTGAAATAACAACGGATGAGTTGAGGATGAAGGTTTTTGCGATGGGGCTTGGTGACAGAGCCAAGTCATGGTTGAGTTCTCTACCAGCGGGCTCGCTGGACACTTGGGAGAAGTTTTTTTCAGCTTTCATGGAAAATACTTCCCTCACACCTTGACTACCGCGCTTAAGGCGCAAATCACTGGGTTCAAACAAGACTATGATGAGACCATCCACACCGCGTTCGAAAGGTTCCAAGACCTCATGAACAAGTGCCCTCACCATGGTTTTGAGCTATCGGATCTAGTCCAACACTTCTACAATGGACTAACGTTCGAGAACCAACAAGTGGTGGACTTCCAATGCCGTGGCAATATTTGGGAGGAAACCGCGGAAGCTGTCTCGGCAGTTTTCGAAAGGCTTGCTAAGGGGTCGCAGTTCAAGGACCCAAGAGCAATGGTTAGGAGACGTGGACCTGAAGCTCCACCTACTCAAGAAGCCCCTATGTATAGGGGGAATGGGGATCAATTCGAGTGCTTTACCAACGAATTGAAGCAAGTCCTCAAGAGTGCCACTGGAACATCTATTTCGAACGAAGTTTGCCGAATATGCAAGAACTATGGGCATGGGGCTCATATGTGTAGATCGGAGATTGCATATGATGATGGCAACTGGGTTCAAGGAGGCGAAGAGGAGGCCTTTGCTACGGTATTTGGTACCCAAGAAGCTAGCTACGGACAAGATGGTAGGAATCCTCGAGGTGGATTTTGGAGAAGAGGGTTCCGAAACAATCAAGGATATGCACCGGCTAACCAAACTTATGGCCCTAACCAAGACCGTAGTAGGCTTAACTATGGTAATGACCACTGCGAAAACCCCACTCCGAAAGAGCAACCGAAGTCGAAGTCGGCTCAACTGATGGAGAACTTGTAAAAGATGGTTGATCACACCCAAAGTTTTCTCAAACATTATGAAGAAGATTCTGTGAAGACTAGGGCGAGGCTTGATCGATTGGAAGAGTGCACTAGGCTTGCCCATCAAAAGATGCAAGAGTTGATCGACCGAGGAGCAAGTAGGGAGCAAGGCAAGCTGCCTAGCAACACTGAGAAGTCGATGTCCATTACCTTGGTGGGTGATCTACCTGTCGAAATCACCATCAATAAGATTGCTAAGTGCGAGTGTTGCAAGAAGGAAGAACCCCCACTCGCCAAGGAAGAAGAGAAAGACCTTGGTCCTGACGAGAGTGAAGAGGAGCAAGAGGATCCCGAGCCACTCCCTCAAAGTTTCGATGTTAAGGTCGGGATTGGTGAACTAGAAGATGTCCGTGCCACACTAGACACGGGATCCTACTCTAATGTGCTCCCAATGAATGTGTTCGAGAAGAGTAGCCTTGGGAAACTATCTGAGCATAAGGCTATTGTGGAACTGGCGGATGGATCCTTTGTGAGACCCGAATGCGTTGTGAAGAACGTATTGGTCAAGATTGGTGAAGCTTCTTTATACACCAATTTTGTAGTTATGCCGGCATCTACACCTGGGATGGGGGATGTCGTTCTCTTGGGGCGAAAGTTCTTAACCAAGCTACGCTCCGTGATAGACATCTACCGAAGGACTTGCACCATTGAGGTGGATGGCAAGCGACACGTGTTGCGAGCCATATCTGACCCACCCGATCGCTTCAATACTTCTCACACTGTTAACTATTGTGGTCTTGCTGTTGATGAAACGGTTTGTCAGACTCGATTAATCAAATAAATTTGTATTTAGCCAAAGGCAATTCACAACTACAACGAAAACCGTAGTGTAACAGTAGAATAACCTCGAGTGTCGATCTCTAAGGACTATAACTAGCTTTATCTAATTTAACTTGAGAATATAAAATAGCAGACGACTTAGCAAAGGTTTTTCTTAACAGATAATGGAGATTGGTGATAGTATGATCATTCAAAGCATAGCAGGTTAATAATCATGCATAAATTCCCCGGTTTTGCATAGAGATCTTTGATCAATGAGTTGTCCAGTTGTAATTATTCAACACTACGAAGATACAGATTTAGATAGATCAAAGATCAATGAATTGTCCAATTGTGTTCAATAATTATTCAACGATACGAAGATAGAGATTTAGATAGATAAAAGAAATAAAGCAATAACTCTAGGTATAATGCGCGATATAGCCATTAGCATAATTATTAACACTTCGCTAAGAAATCACATACTATCACCAACGAGAAGTTTAGCTACTCATAGTTGTCATGCAATCAACATAAATCATACCACGAATGAATGAAAACATGATGAAAGATATATAAAAATAAGTAGAAAAACTGTAAGACACAAAGTTACCGAAGGTTGTCAATCTCCGAAGAATCACGATCTTACAAGCTCCAAATTGCTAAGAAAAAGTATCTCCTAAGCTAAGAACCCCCAAAACAGGCTCTGGGAAATTCCTACCTAAACCTACAGAGAAAGGTGAGAGGAAAGGTCTGGAAAAGTATGAAAAACGGAGAAAAACTGAGCAACTATATATAGGCTTCGAATTGTGTGGGGCGAAGGGCCCCACACACCGGGCGATTCGCCTGGTGTGGAGCGATTCGCCCCACATCCCGGGCGACTCGCCCGGGAGTAAATTTCGGCCAGATACGCGTTTTCGACGCGTTTTTGGATTTCTTCCCCTTTTCGAACTCGGTTTCTGCCTTCTAGTGACCTTCTAGCCTTCAGATTCGGTCCCTAGACTTCAAATCCTATCCGGAATCTTTCATATACTCCAATTAGGCTTCTGGAACACCAATTCCTTGTCTACTTCAATATATTTGCCCGGAAAACCTCGTTTTTCAACCAAAACCTGTAAAATAAAAACTAAAGGGAAACGTGACACTATTCTAATAAAATGCACTAAAATATAGCTAAATTAACATAGAGGATAGGTAAAATAGGTGAAAAAGACTCAAATGAAAGTGTAAAATACACATTCATTAGCTCTCTATGTTCATTCTTATTCACAGGTTCGTGGCATGAGGAGGAGAACCATGAAGGGGAAGTATAGTACCCTAAAAAAGAAGAGCTAGACGCAACCAAGAGTCGAATCAAAGACTTTAAACAATGGCGCTATCCAGGAGGCAACCCGAAGTTTTTATTGCTTTTTTTTTTTTTTTACCGCTTTATTGAATGCATTCATACTTGAACAATTTTGTTTTCATATGTGAATTTGTTCGTCTCTGTGTCGTATGTGCTTATGTTATGTTTGAGTGAGGTTTTTCAACTGGTTTCATGAGAAAAATGGTTTTCGGGGACTTAAAAAACTGCGTTTTTCGAAAGTTTCGTCTTCCCGCCTCAGGAGGTGGGTGGCGAATCGCCCCGCGCGTCCAGAGAGCCACATGCGGGGCGATTCGCCCCACACGGGGCGACTCGCCCCACGCCTGGGGCGACTCGCCCTGCGTTACTGCAGAGGTAAAAAACGGGGGTTGCCCCCCATTCCTCTCATTTTTCTTCATCTCCTTCATCTAACTCCAAAAAATTCTCTATTTTTCAAAATATCTTCAATGCTTCATAACTGCTTCATTATTCCATCAAATTGTGTGTTCTTTAGCTTCAATCGAAGCTCGTTACGTGCTCTCATCCGAACAAATTTCTTCCTAGTTCATTCAATCTCCAGATCTGAGGTATCTTCTTTTGAACCCTAATTTTTCAATTTTGGGAGTTTTCTAATTTGAGCTTCAATTAGGCTTATATGATGTATGGGTAGGTTGTTCGTGTGATTAGAAGCATTATTTACTATCAATTGCATGCTCAATTATGCTTGGGTTGTTGATTTGGGAATTTTGCTACTAGAGGTTTTTATCTTGTTATGCAATGTATCTTTATCTTCGATTCCATACATATGATTGTGTTTACTGATGTAATAATGATGGGTATGATGGTAGAATACATAATTGTTGAGTATGAGAATTTATGATGATAGAATTTTTCGCTACTATGGTATGAATTGAGCCTTATTATTTGGATTATTGGTTGTCTAGCACGAGCGTAAAGCGATATGTATATGTCGAAATTCTTTTGGTATGTTGCATATGAGTAGCTAGATTAGACATGAAGGATTTGTGGAGTTTGATTGTTGATTTTATCACTTGTGTGTTTCGTTCTTACATTAGCATATGCATGAGTCAGTTTTGTGTCATACGAGGTACTAACTGTTGTTTGTAGGAACCATGCCACAAAGGGAGAGGAGCACTCCCGTTTGGCTGCTATGAAGTATTGGAGGGGGATCGATTACAACCATGTCAAGGAGAGTGATCTCGTTAGAGGTGCGTTCGAGCCACGGGCTCTTGCAACAACGTCGCGGTTTATCCAAGAGGAGGAGCGAGAATCTACCTGGAGTAAGGACTCCTATGCCTTTTCATGCACCACCGAAGGGATAGAAACAATTATTACGTCAGGAATCTATCACAAGGACTGCAAAGTTCGTGTGAAAAGGAAGGCACCGGTACGACCTCACCACAACGGATTCAGTTTTGAGTCGACAGTGGTGAGAAAGTTCCGAATCGCTAGCTTCGTTCCAAAACATAATGACATGGGCACCCGGCCCCTATTAGGGGTGCACCTTCACTGCCTCTAAAGGGAGCATCATATAGACATCGGGGGCATCAACCGTAGAGAATGTGGTCGACATTGGAAAAAATGGAAGACGACCTCTGAGTATCCGAACAGCTTGCTGTAACCTCCTCGGGGTGTAAAACGTTGGAGAGGGAGGCTCTGATACCACTGCTCTTTCCCCTTCAACAGTTCACAACCTATTGGAGAGATACCGGGTGGAAGATTCCATAACAGCGGCGGCCAATCTTGAAGATTCTCTTCGATAATGCAACTCTACTGGTGATGATGTTGGTGACATTAGTGACAATGAAGACAATAGGGACAATGATGATACAGATGGTTGAGTTGGTCCTATCCGATCTATTAATGGAACTACCGCCAGTACCACAAGCCCCGATGATCACCTATAAGGCCCATGGAGCAGTCCCAATAACTTACAAGCAGCATACTCAGCCGACCGAGGCCAAACCATGCGGTAACATCTAGTATCACATCTTATTTCCTCATTTTCTTACTGCTAGGGACTAGCTTTAAATTCATGAGGGGGGATGGGATTTAAGTGAACTAGTGTTGTTAGTTTGGAGCTTGACATTGATGGTTTAGAGCTTGCCATTGATGGTTTAGAACTTGGGATTGGTAGGTTGAGTATAGTACCTTGCATGTTTATCCGTTTGCATTTGCATTTGCACGTTTACTGCTTTCTTACTTTTTAGGTTGCATACACTACATTCATCCTAGGATAGTCTTGCATGTTTTATTTGGAGTTTATTGCCAAATGTTTTGAGCTTTTTTATTAGGTAGGTCAACTAACTATGACATTAATCGTATGCCTCATCTCTATGAATCTGTTTGAGGTTTTTCTCGCTTGGCTTGTCACATTTATGTATTGCAATTAGTTAAGCTTGGTAGTCTCGACATCACTTAGTGGTGTTTTCTCTACTGCGGTTCACGAAAGCCTTTATAATAGGATGATGCATGTTAGGGTCTTATGGTTGTTTTCCCGAGTAATTATGTACCTAAGAGGCAACAAGTCTTCACCATGCTTTGAGATTGCTAAATGCCTAGGAAGGAGGTAGTGTGAGATTTTGTGATCCTTTGTTTGCAATCTATTCTTTCGAATAGGTTTGGGGAGGGGGTTACACTATCATTAGACTTGTTTTTCGTTTTTCAATTTTGTGTTGTGAGTTTATTTTTCCTTTTTCGTAAATTTTGTACTCCAACCTATTCATTCGAATAGGTTTGGGGAGGTCGTTTGTGTGTTATTGTTTCTTTTTCGTTGTGCTACTGCTGGCTAAAAAGATCGAAAAAAAAGAAAAAAATTCCAGGAAAAAAGAAAAAAAAACTGGAAAAGAAAAAAAGAAAAAAGAAGAAAAAAAGAAAAGACCCAAAAAAAGCAAAGAAGGGTCCAAAAAAAGCCAAAAAACAGTTTAGCAAAGTGTTGTGTCTCATTTTCCAATTCTTGTAATGTTCGTAATCGTGTTGTAATTTTCTTTCTTTTCTTTTCGTTTGAGTGTCATATGTTCTAGACCACCCTCGTCCTGCCATTCAGGAAGTGGTGAATAGCTTAAGGCTTTGCTTGAGAGATGGGTAGAATAGGGGAGTGTTATCTTTTTTAGGGAACCCTCCTTCGTTTGATGAGAGCCAGTATTGGTTCGACCTCTTTGAGGAAAAGTCTTAACTTGGTGAACAGTAGTAAGTCCTCAGTTTCATAGGCACGGGACAACCATTCGTATTCTAACGTGTTTCATTACGTCGTCACTGACTAGGTCCAGGTAGAGAATGTTACGAGAGACTATCTTGTCTTGACATAAGTGCTAATGTGAATGTGTATGAGTCAATCGAGGCATTCTTCAACCTATATTCATGTTATGATTTGTATGGTTTTTGTTCATATGTTTTTTCATAGATTCGATAGATTAGTTCATTTCATTTGGCATGAGACTCCATTTTTTGTGTTGCATTGCTTTTTGCATTAGAGTCTAGCTTAGTTGCTTGAGGACAAGCAAAGGTTCGATTTTGGGAGTCTGATGAATGTGTATTTTACACTTTCATTTGAGTCTTTTTCACCTATTTTAGCTATCCTCTATGTTAATTTAGCTATATTTAGTGCATTTTATTAGAATAGTGTCACGTTTCCCTTTGGTTTGTATTCCCACACCAGGCGAATCGCCCGGTGTGTGGGGCCCTTCGCCCCACACAATTCTAATGCCTATATATAGTTGCTCAGTTTTCTCGGTTTTTCATATTTTTCCAGACCTTTTCTCTCACCTTTCTCAGTAGTTTTGGGTAGGAATTTCCCAGAGCCTGTTCTGGGGGTTCTTAGATTAGGAGATACTTTTTCTTAGCAGTTTGGAGCTTGTAAGATCACGATTCTTCGGAGATTGACAACCTTCGGTAACATTGTATCTTACAGTTTTTCTATTTATATTTATATATCTTTCATCATGTTTTCATTCATTCTTGGTATGATTTCTGTTGATGGCATGACATCTATGAGTAGCTAAACTTCTCGTTGGTGATAGTATGTGATTTCTTAGCGAAGGGTTAATAATTATGCTAATGGCTATATCGCGCATTATACTCTGAGTTATTGCTTTATTTCTTTGAACTATCTAAATCTATATCTTCGTAGTGTTGAATAATTACGGAACAGAACTGGACAATTCATTGATCAAAGATCTCCATGAAAGACCGAGGAATTTATACATGATTATTAACCTGCTATGTTTTGAATGACCATACTATCACCAATCTCCATTATCTGTTAAGAAAAACCTTTGCTAAGTCGTTTGTTGATTTTATATTCTTATGTTATATTAGATAAAGCTAGTTATAGTCCTTAGAGATCGACACTCGAGGTTATTCTACTGCTACACTACGGTTTTCGTTGTAGTTGTGAATTGCCTTTGGCTAAATACAAATTTATTTGATTAAGTTGGAACCCGACAATCCAACGTTTCATCACTCGCCCACTTTTGAAATCATGGGTTCAACCCAACAAAGCACTGATGAGAGGTCCGGCTATTGTTCTTTCTGCTGCAACTCGAGATTTGGAAATCAAAAGTATCATGTTCCAGCAACTCCCGAGGTTCTATGGGTTGGCTAGGGAGGATGTTATGGGATACTTGAATGATATTGACAATTTTGTCAACAATCTTCCAAGGCCCGGAGCAGGGATAACGGATGATGAGCTGAGGATGAAGGTTTTGCTATGGGGCTTGGTGATAAAGCCAAGGCATGGTTAGGCTCTCTGGAAGCCGGATCACTAGACACCTGGCCCAAGGTGTATTCTGCTTTTATGGAGAAATACTTTCCTCACCCATTGACTACCGTGCTTAAGGCGCAAATCACTGGATTCAAACAAGACTATGATGAGACCATCTACACCGCTTTCGAGAGGTTCAAGGACCTCATGCACAAGTGTCCACACCATGGTTTTGAGCTACCTGATCTTGTCCAGCACTTCTACAATGGACTCACATATGAGAGTCAACAGGTGGTGGATTTCCAATGTCGTGGTACTATCTGGGAAGAGACCGCCGAGGATGTGTGGGCGTGTTTCGAAAGGCTTGCCAAAGGATCTCAGTTCAAGGATCCAAGAGAAATAGTTAGGAGGCGTGTACCTGAGGCTCCACCAAACCAGGAGATCCCAATGCATGGAGTGAAAGGTGTGAGTGGCGATAGGTTCGAAGGTTTCGCCAATCAGATGAGGCAAGCTCTAAGTGGCCTAATCGGAACATCTCTCTCCAACGAGGTATGTGGGGTGTGCAAGAATTATAGGCATGGGGCTCATATGTGTAGATCAGATCTAGCACGAGAAGATGTTCACTGGGTAAACCGTAGTAATCCTACTCCTAAGGTCGAAGCATCTACATCCAAGTCAGCAACTCTCTTGGATAATTTACAGAAATTGGTGGATTTCACCCAAGTATTTTTGAAGAGATACGAGGAGGATTCGGCGAAGATCAATGCTCGTCTGGATCAATTGGAATCTAGAGCTAGTAGAGAGCAGGGGAAGTTACATAGCAACACTGAGAGGTCCATGTCGATCAACTTGGTGGGAGATCTTCCGGTGGAAATCACCACTAAGCAAGTTGCTGCGTGCGAGTGTTGTGCAAAAGACGAGCCTCCATTGGCCAAGGAGAAATATAAAGATTTGGGACTCAACGTAAGTAATGAAGAACCTAAGGATCCTGAACCAATTCCTGATAGCTTTGATGTTAAGGTTGGGATTGGTAGTCTCGATGACGTCCGTGCTACACTAGATACGGGATCTTACTCGAATGTGCTACCCATGAATGTGTTTGAGAAGAGTGGCCTTGGAAAGCTTTCGAAGCATAAGGCCATTGTGCAACTAGCGGATGGATCCTTTGTACGACCCGAGGGCATTGTGAAGAATGTATTGGTTAAGATTGGTGAAGCTTTTGTGTACACCAATTTCGTTGTGATGCCGGCATCTACACCTGGGATGAGTGATGTCGTTCTCCTGGGGCAAACCTTCTTGACCAATCTACGCTCCGTAATCGACATCTACCGAAGAACTTGCACTATTGAGGTGGATGGCAAGCAACATGTGTTGCGAGCTATATCTGATCCTAGTCCTCGCTTTAATGCTTCTCATACTATTAACTATTTTGGTCTTGTTGTGTATGTCCATTCTCATTCTCAGGTACTAGGTATGAGGAAGAGATCAATGAAGGGGAAGTCTAGTACCCGTAAGGGCAAGACCTAAGGAGCGCGAAGGAGTCGAGTCAGAGACTTTTTAAACAATGGCGCTATCCGGGAGGCAACCTGGAGTTTTATCGCTTTCTTAGTATTTAGTTGCATACACTACATTCATCCTAGTATAGTCTTGCATGTTTTATGTGGAGTTTATTGCCAAATTTTTTGAAATTTTTTATTGGATAGATTAACTAGTTATGACCTTAACCATATGTTTCATCTCTATGAATTTGTTTGAGGTTTTTCTCGCTTGGCTTGTAACATTTATGTTTGCACTTAGTTAAGCTTGGTAGTCTCGACATCACTTAGTGGTGTTTTCTCTACTGCGGTTCACGAAGGCCTTTATAATAGGATGATGCATGTTAGGATCTTATGGTTGTTTTCCCGAGTAATTATGTACCTAAGAGGCAACAAGTCTTCACCTTGCTTATAGATTGCTAAATGCCTAGGAAGGAGGTAGTGTGAGATTGTGTGATCCTTTGTTTGCAACCTATTCTTTCGAATAGGTTTGGGGAGGGGGTTACGCTATTATTAGACTTGTTTTTCGATTTGAGTGTGTTTTGTGAGTTTGTTTTCCTTTTTCGTAAAGTTTGTGCTTCAACCTAATCTTTCGAATAGGTTTGGGGAGGTCATTTGTGAGTCATTGTAATTTCTTTTTCGTTGTGCTACTGCTGGCTATAAAAAAAAATCGAACAAAAAAAGAGAAAAATTCCAGGAAAAAGAAAAAATATTTGGAAAAGAAAAAAAAAAGAAAAAAAAAGAAAAGACCCAAAAAAAAAGCAAAAAAAGGGTCCAAAGAAAGCTAAAAAGAAGTTTAGCAAAGTGTTTGTCTTGTTTTTCAGTTCTTGTAATGTTCGTAAACGAGTTGTAATTTTTGTCTTTAATTTGTTTGAGTGTCATCTGTTCTAGACCACCCTCGTCCTGCCATTCAGGAAGTGGTAAATAGTTTAAAGGCTTTGCTTGAGAGATGGGTAAAATAGGGGAGTGTGAACTTTTAGGGAACCCTCCTTTGTTTGATGAGAGCCAGTATTGGTTCGACCTCTTTGAGGAAAAGTCTTAACTTGGTGAACAGCAGTAAGTCCTCAGTTTCATAGGCATGGGACAACCATTCGTATTTTAACATGTTTCATTACGTCGTCACTGACTAGGTCCCGGTATAGAATGTTACGAGAGACTATCTTGTTTGACATAAGTGCATATGTGAACGTGTATGAGTCAATCGAGGCATTCTTCAACCAATATCCATGTTATGATTTGTATGGTTTTTGTTCATAAGTTTTTGATAGATTCAATAGATTAATTCATTTCATTTGGCATGAGACTCCATTTTTTGTGTTGCATTGTTTTTTGCATTAGAGTCTAGCTTAGTTGCTTGAGGACAAGCAAAGGTTCGGTTTGGGGAGTTTGATGAACGTGTATTTTACACCTTCATCCGAGTCTTTTTTCGCCTATTTAGCTATCCTCTATGTTAATTTAGCTATATTATAGTGCAGTTTATTAGAATAGTGTCACGTTTCTCTTTAGTTTGCATTTTTCAGGTTTTAGGTGAAAAACGTGATTTTTCGGGCAATTATATTGAAGAGAACGAAAAATCGGTGTCTCGTGGTCATCCGTGGTGTATCTAGAAGGCTCCGGACGAGATTTGAGGTCTAGGGGACGAGTTTCAAGGCTTAAAGGTCACTAGAAGGCAAAATTCGAGTCCGAAAAGGAAAAGAAGACCAAAAACGCGTCCTCTCCAACTGGAGCTCCCGGACGGTTCGCCCCACACCAGGCGGTACGCCCGGTGTCTGGGGTGATTCGCCCCACGCGTTCCGAACTCCTATATAGTTGCTTCTGTTTCTACGTTTTTCATACTTTCTCAGACCTTTTTTCATACTTTTCACATTAGTTTTAGATAGGAATTCTCAAGAGTATGTTCTGGGAATTCTTAGCATAGGAGACTATTTTTCTTATCAATTTGGAGGATTATCTTGCTTGTGAGTTCGCAATTCTTCGGAGATTGACAACCTTCGTCGGTAACATTGTATCTCACGATTTTTCTATTTATATTTATATCTTTCAACATGTTTTCATTCAATCTTGGTTTGATTTCTGTTGATTGCATGACATCTATGAGTAGCTAAATCTATCGTTGGTGATAGTATGTGATTTCTTAGCTAGGGTTCTTAATTATGTATGATGGTTGTAACGCGAATCAAACTTTGAGTTATTGCTTTATTTCTTTGATCTATCTAAGCCCTCTATCTACGTAATGTTGAATTGAACGGAACACATTGGACAATTCATGATCTTAGATTTCTATGCAAAACGATCGGGTACTTCATGCATGATTATTAACCTGATGCTTTGAATGATCATACTATCACTAATTTCCATTATCTTTGATAAGAAAAATCTGTGCTAAATCGTTTGTTGAGTTTATAGTTTAAGTTAAATTAGATAAAGCTAGTTATAGTCCTTAGAGATCGACACTCGAGGTTATTTTACTGCTACACTACGGTTTTCGTTGTAGTTGTGAATTGTCTTTGGCTAAAAAAAAATTTATTTGATTAATTGAGTCTGACAAACTTCGGTTCATTAGAGCATCACAACTTGTTCTGCTGGAGAGGCACCTTTGAATTTTGCTTTCGTATTTTCTCTGATTTGAGCAATCAGATTGGAGTTCATTAGTTGAGAATATGCCAGATTTTCTAGAAGTATGGAATGTACAAAGGTCTCGAGTCTCAGTAAAGAGATTCTATTTTTCTCGTTGGACAGATGAAGGTGAAGATCAGAGAAATCCATCCTTCTGTACCGTTGCTAGTTGCTGACACATTTAACAACTCTGGTCAAGGTATTCCTTTTGAAGTTCGAGTAAAGTTCTTCTGAACTTACTTCCAAATCTTCAGTGATGTGAACCACTTCAGTGGTCTCTTTTTGAGCCTGAAAAAGAATAAAATTAAATTCAGGAAGGTTTTGGAAAATAGTTTTAGAGTCTAAAACTGGAACATGATTTACCTGCTGAAGTTCAGCAAGCTCATGTTGCACACTTTGTTGTGCTGGCACTATTTCCATTGCTTCAGGGGCTTGAGAAGCATCCTTGAATTGTTCATCCTGAAATAATTTTAAGTTAGATACAAGTAATAAGTTGTCAAACTTAGTAGATTTACCAAAAACTTCATCTACCTGCTGAACAGGAGTTGTGGATTCCGGTGCAGAAGTTTCAGCAATCTTCTGACTTGTATCTTGAGAAGTCTGTAAGGAAACAATGATATCAGCAAAAGATATAGTTTCAGAAAAAGATATAGTTTCAGATATAGTTAACTACCTGCTGAAGAAGGGCAGGTGGTGACTCAGTCCTTTCAGCAATGACAACATCTTCATTATCTGGGACTTGTTCTTCAACAGACTTCTTTTCTTGCTCTATTTGAGAAGGTTGTGCAGATTCAGCAATCTCCCTTGTCTCTGAATTGACAAGTTGAGCAGAGACATCTTGATCTTTAAGTTCACTTCTTGTCATGAACAGGTCTACTGACTTGTTGGAGGTGTCATCAATCTCCAATTCCATTTGTTGGCTTAAGTCTGTCAGCACCAGTTGGACTTTTTCAATAGATGTTATTGGTGAACTAGGTCTAATATTCTCAGCATCACGAGATGCGTCATCGAATAGTGTCTCTTGTGGTATTTCAGCAACCTCTGGGACTTGAACCATTGCAGTCTCAGCGACTGGTTCTTCAGCAATTGCAGCTTCAGCAACTGTAGCTTCAGCAACTTGATGAGTTGCTTGTTCAGCAACCATCTTTTCAGCAGCATTGTCAGCAAGTGCCGCTCTTCTCAAATCAGCAGCAATATCACTTGCTGGTTCCAGAGTATGGTCATCGAGATTATCTACAATGTAGATATCGGAGACTGTGGCAGGAATTTCATTTCCATTGCCTTGTGGTCTTATTTCAGCAGATGTATCAACGTTGGGTTGATTGTTGAAGGCTTCTACAAACACTTCAACATTGTTGAAGGCTTCTGCAAACACTTCAACAACATCTACTGGAGTGGCTTGCGTTTCAGCAACCACTGGAGCATCATCTGAAAGATCATGGACAATTGGAACGGACTTACGTGCCGTTGTTTTCTTTCTTGGGTAAGTCTTTGTCCGTTTCTTCTTGGGAATGGGGTCACCTGATGACGCTGCAGTTTGAGTGTCATCATCAACTTTCCTCTTTTTCTTCTTAGATTTTTCACTGGGTGCATTAGTTTCAGCAACCGCAGTGGCTCCAGCAGCAACATCTGCAGTTGTTGCATTCTCAGCAACGACTGTTGTACACTTACCTTGTTGATCACCATCTGCAGCAGTTGCATTCATGGACTGATTTTCAGTCTCCGCAACATTTGCAGCTGTTGTATACCTGTCTTGCTGACCAACACTGACAACATTTGCAGCTGTTGTCTTCTTTGATTTATTGTCACCAAGCTTAGGTCCATTCTGCTTGTAGAAGGCTCTTCCCACATTGCATACTGATTTCTTAATCGGCAATGGGTTTCTCAGCTGAATCCGGAAGTATTCAAGGATATAGCATATTTTTAGTCCATACATTACTGTGAAGGTAGGTGAGACTGTGTTGTCTTCAACCTTTACCTTGAACTTAGTAACACAATCAACAAGTCTGTTGTTAATGTACTTAGCCTAGTTGAGCTCTGTTCTGTTCTCATGGATATGCATCAGCAATGGCCACCTTCTCAAGCCAACTTGTTCTATTCCTCCAACTTGGGAGTTTAAGACTTTGATTAGTAGCAGAGCTACTAGACCTAGCGAATGGCAGAGATGCTTCCTTTTTACGTGCTTTGAGGTCCAAGTCACGGGAGCAATCTCTCCTTTCTTCATCTTTTCATTTCTGACATCACCGTAGAAGGCTTCTACTTCTTCATCAGTGGCAGTGATGTCATCTTCAGTTCCAGTAGTTGGAATCGAAAAGATGTTGGTTAAATCAATCCATTTCAGGATGATTTGCACACCTTGAACTGTGGTATAAATCACTTTTTCAGTGACTCCTTGTCCATCAGTGGGAGTTTGGATTTCTGCATTATTGTAGAACTCCATAGTATCTAACATACTCACTTTCTCAGGGCGAGCAGTTATGAAGAAAAGAAGGCCTTGTTGATTTATCAAATTCAACGCCTCTTCATTTTCCTCATCTAGTTCTTGTTCATAGAAGTATCTAATATACTTCTCCTTGGCAAATCCGCCCCATTGCATCATCTGTTCACACTTTGCAGTGTCAAGATATGCAGGCGGCATGGGTCTTTCGGTGATTCTGTCGTTTTTCAACACAATTTTCAATGTGTTGGTTTCCGGAATTTCAACTGGTGTAGTGCTTTTCCCAGCACTATCAGCTTTGGACGATTTTGAGGTCTTGGAGGACTGTCTCTTTGGAGCCATCTCTTATATAGCGGGAGAAATGTACGAAAAAGATAACTTTCTTTTAGACCGGAGGTACAGTGAATTCAGGGCACAAGCTATAAAATTTGTAGAGAAACGAAATGTGAGTTAAAGAATTTTAACTTTCTCTAACTCTTTGTTTATATACTATCTCTGTTGTGTAAGAAGCTCAACGGTTTTGAGTTCTCAGCTAGGGTAAAACAGAGATTCATCTGTGTTAGTGGAGCCTTTGCATTAAATGCGTATTGGTCCACTAACAAAAACCGTCAGAGCACACTTTCTTTCTGTGATATCAACCGTTAGATCAAAAACTACTTTAAATCAATGGCCACGATTGTGTTTCATGTCATGATTAACAGCGAGTTTATATGTGCCACGATTAACGTCACAAATCAATTTTACCTTGATTCACGGGATTTAATCCTTTTTACCCCAGCGCTAATTTCTTGCTAAAGTAAATGAAAATCTTTTCAGCGATTTGGACAAATTGACTTTTGCACTTACCTTTTTAGGTAACATGCCTTACATTTGCTGAAAATGTCCCCCTTAATCAAATATCTCATATTTCTTTAAGTTGAAAGACATTTCTGAGTTCCCCCTTAATCAAATCCGAGAAGTGTTCTTGCTCTTTGCTGAGTTCCCGTCTCAGGTTTTTTCTTTGATACTTGAATACATGTTTCAGTATCTTTGATTGTCTGAATGCTCGTTTCAGCAATCTTTACAGTTTTTCTCTTGCTGAGTGCCCGTCTCTGATGAACGAGATTGTCAAACTCAATTAATCAAATAATTTGTTTTTTAGCCAAAGGCAATTCGCAACTACAACGAAAACCAATGTACGTAGTGTAGAAGTAAAATAACCTAGAGTGTCGATCTCTAAGGACTATAACTAGCTTTATCTAATTTAACTTAAACTATAAACTCAACAAACGACTTAGCACAGATTTTCTTATCAATAATAATGGAAGTTAGCGATAGTATGATCATTCAAAGCATCAGGTTAATAAACATGCATGAAGTACTTGAACGTTGGCATAGAAATCTAAGATCATGAATTGTCCAATGTGTTCCGTTCAATTCAACACTACGAAGATAGAGGGCTTAGATAGATCAAAGAAATAAAGCAATAAGTCAAGTCTAAATCGCGTTACAGCCACTCATGCATAATTAACAACCCTAGCTAAGAAATCACATACTATCACCAACGATAGATTTAGCTACTCATAGATAAATTGCAATCAACAGGAATCAATGCAAGATTGAATGAAAACATGTTGAAAGAAATAAATAAAAGTAGAAAAATCGTGACATACATGATGAAACGCGGATGTCGTGCTCCGAATTCAATCAAATAAAATTTGTATTTAGCCAAAGGCAATCCACAACTACAACGAAAACCGTAGTGTAGTAGTAGAATGACTCGAGTATCGTTCTCTCACGACTATAACTAGCTTTATCAAATCTAATTTAGAATATAAAAACAGCAGACATATAGCAAAGGGGGTTTCTAACAGATAATGGAGATTGGTGATAGTATGATCCTTCAAAGCATAACGGGTCGATAATCATGCGTAAATTCCTCGGTCTTGCATAGAGATCTTTGAATCAATCTAGTGTCCTGTTGCAATTATTAAGCACTACGAAGATAGTGGGTCTGACAAGTCAATCACTTTTGTCCTAATGTGTTCCGTAATTATTCAACACTACGAAGATAAACTCGCAAACAGGTAGACGAGGGTCCAATTGTGCATAATAATTAATACAACATACGAGAATTTAGGTTGTGCCTGATCAACGAAATAAAGCAATGACACGGAGTATAATGCGCGATATAGCCATTAGCATGATTATCTTCCCTTCGCTAAGAATTCACATACTACCACCAACGATAAGTTTAGCTACTCATAATAGGCATGCAATCAACAGAAATCATAGAAGAAAACATGTTGAAAGATAAATAAGAATAAGTAGATTAAACTGTAAGATACAAAGTTACCGAAGGTTGTCAATCTCCGAAGAATTGCGATCCTACAAGCTCCAATCCGCTATGAAAAAGTGTCCCCTAAGCTACGGACCCCCAGAACAGGCTCTGGGAAGTCCCTACCTAAAACTACAGAGAGAGGTGAGAAAGTAGGTCTGGAAAAGTATGATTTTCGGAGAAAACTGAGCAACTATATATAGGTCTCGAATTACTTTGGGGCGGTTCGCCGCACACGCAGGGCGGTTTGCCCGGTGTGGGGCGGTTCGCCCCACATCTGCGGCCGTTCGCCCCGGAGAAAAATTCGCGGAATTCCGCGTTTTCGACGCGTTTTTGGATTTCTTCCCCTTTTTGGACTCGGTTTCTGACTTCTAGTAGCCCTCTAACATCCAGATTCGGCCCCTAGACTCCAAATCCTATCCGGAAACCTTCAGATACTCCAAATAGGCTTCTGGAACACCAATTCCTTGTCAGCTTCAATATATTTGCCCGGAAATCCTCGAATTCTAACCAAAACTTGTAAAATAAAATCTAAAGGGAAACGTGACACTATTCTAATAAAATGCACTAAAATATAGCTAAATTAACATAGATGATAGCTAAAATAGGTGAAAAAGACTCGAATGAAAGTGTAAAATACACATTCATCAAACTCCCCAAACCGAACCTTTGCTTGTCCTCAAGCAACTAAGCTAGACTCTAATACAAAAAACATGCAAGACACAAAATGGAGTCTCATGCCAAATAAAATGAACTAATCTACTGAATCTATCAAATAACATATGAACAAGAACCATATAAATCAAAGCATGAATATAGGTTGAAGAATACCTCGATTGACTTATACACATCCACATAAGCACTTATGTCAAGACAAGATAGTCTCTCGTAACATTCTATACCTGGACCTAGTCAGTGACGACGTAATGAAGCATGCTAAGATACGAATGGTTGCCCCGCGCCTATGAAACTGAGGACTTACTGCTGTTCCATCATGTTAAGACTTTTCCTCAAAAGAGGTCGAACCAGTACTGGCTCTCATCAAACGAAGGAGGGTTCCCTATAAAAGATAACACTCCCCTATTCTACCCATCTCTCAAGTAAAGTCTTAAGCTATTCACCACTTCCTGAATGGCAGGACGAGGGTGGTCTAGAACAGATGACACTCAAGACAAAAAAGATAAAAAATAGAAAAACACGATTACGAACATTACAAGAATTGGAAAAGACTCAAACTTTGCTAAACTGCTATTTGGCTTTCCTTTTTTTGGACCCTTCTTTGCTTTTTTGGGGTGTTTTCTTTTTTTCTTTCCAGATTCTTTTTCTTTTCTTTTTCTCTTTCTTCTTTTTTTTTGATTTTTTTCTAGCCAGCAGTAGCATAACAGAATGATAAACAAAATGACTCACACGACTTCCCCAAACCTATTCGAAAGAATAGGTTGGAGTACAAAATTTACGGAAAAGGAAAAATAAACTCACGATACGAAAATGAAAAACAGAAACAAGTCTAATGATGGTGTAACCCCCTCCTCAAACCTATTCGGAAGAATAGGTTATAAACAAAGGATCACACAACCTCTCACTACCTCCTTCCTAGGCATTTAGCAATCTCAAAGCATGGTGAAAACTTGTTGTCTCTTAGGTACATAATTACTCGGGAAACAACCATAAGACCTTAACATGCATCATCCTATTATAAAGGCCTTCGTGAACCGCAGTAGAGAAAACACCACTAAGTGATGTTGAGACTACCAAGCTTAACTAAGTGCAATACATAAATGTGACAAGCCAAGCGAGAAAAACCTCAAACAAATTCATAGAGATGAAGCATACGATCAATGGCATAGTTAGTTGGTCTACCCAATAAAAAAGTTCAAAAAATTCGGCAATAAACTCCATATAAAACATGCAAGACTATCCTAGGATGAATGTAGTGAATGCAACCTAAAAAATCTAAGAAAGCAATAAACGTGCAAATGCAAAAGTAAACAAAGAAACAAGATACCATACTCAACATCACAAAGCCAAACAATACTTAACATCATGGTTCACATCCCATCCCCCTCATAAAACTTAAGCTAGTCCCTAGCAAAAGAGAATGAGTAAATAAAAAGTGATACTACATGTTACCGAACGGTTTGGCCTCGGTCGGCTGAGAGCGAACATGTGAAAAGACTAATTATCGGGATTGAAATCCCCATAATAGTCCCTCCACATGTCGGACTGGAGATCATTACCACTAATGTTATCCATTATCAAATGAAAACGAATCTTTTGCATCCGTTCCATTACTCCTCGCATCTTGGGAACCATCCTTGGCTCCTCTCCATATCTGCTCAAGCAAGTCCACGATTCCCTGAAAACTAAAATTAACAAAACCAAGAAAACAAAATCTAAAAAATAACTAAGGGAATCAGATGGAAAATAAAAAGAGTAAAGAGGATCAAAACTCCTTTGGAACTCATAGGGGGGCGCATGGACCAGAACGTAGGAGTCAAGATCAAGAGTATCTGCAGCAATTGATTCAGAGACACCAAAATCTTCAGAGATTGGCTCCTCGACCTCAACACAACTGACGCCTTCACTCTCTGACTCAAGTGAAGCAATGGATTCAGTTATCAACTCCTCCACGACTTCCTCTTGACCAACAACCTCGACATCTGCAAGTAAGGACGTGGAATCCAAGCTAAGAACTGAGGAGACTTCATCAATGGATTCTTCTCCACATTCCTCTTCATCGGCAATGTCGATTTCTGGTGGCTGACTACTGAAGCGAGACGTCCATGCCCCTAACCCGGGAGGTGAGTCCCTATCCCAATGTTCCAGAAACTTGCTGGTTACTTCACCCCAAGTGCGCAACGATTTATCCGGCGGGATTCTGAGCCATCTTCGAGCGTACCCTTCCAAGGCTCCCATAAATCCTCTCATACAAAGTTGCTCATGTGATAAAATAACCCCCTCCTCATTCTCACGAGGTATCCTCAACACACCTTCCTCGTATGTGTCTAAGAACCCTCTTGGATCATCACCCATTGAAAACGTGGAGAGAATGGAGTAGTACGCAGGATCAAAGTCATAATTCCTGCAATCGTCATCCAATGTTATGCAAGGCCCTCGAGGCATCACATACCGGGGCAACGGTGGTTGACTCATCCTTCATATAACTAGTTTCTGCACAGGAGGAAATAAGAAACCAAGGAGCAGAATCCACAAAAGAAAAACAAAAACTTGCAAAGAAAAGCACAAAAAGTGCAAACAAACACAATGTAACCGAGAACTACGAGAGCGCAAGCACGTAAGGTAACCGAGATCAGATTAGATGAATTTTCTGAAAAAGATAGGGGGGGGGGGGAAGAAATAAGGTAAGAATGTGAGATTTCCTGAGAGCAAACCCCCAGAGCCTGTTCTTCTGTAGGGAACCGAATGCTGAAAATATAAACAAATTAAATAGAAAAAAGGAGTATAGTCCCCGGCAACGGCGCCAATTTGATGAAACGCGGATGTCGTGCTCCGAATTCAAGCAAATAAAATTTGTATTTAGCCAAAGGCAATCCACAACTACAACGAAAACCGTAGTGTAGTAGTAGAATGACTCGAGTGTCGTTCTCTCAGGACTATAACTAGCTTTATCAAATCTAATTTAGAATATAAAAACAGCAGACAGATAGCAAAGGGGGTTTCTAACAGATAATGGATATTGGTGATAGTATGATCCTTCAAAGCATAACGGGTCGATAATCATGCGTAACTTCCTCGGTCTTGCATAGAGATCTTTGAATCAATCTAGTGTCCTGTTGCAATTATTAAGCACTACGAAGATAGTGGGTCTGACAAGTCAATCACTTTTGTCCTAATGTGTTCCGTAATTATTCAACACTACGAAGATAAACTCGCGAACAGGTCGACGAGGGTCCAATTGTGCATAATAATTAATACATCATACGAGAATTTAGGCTGTGCCTGATCAACGAAATAAAGCAATGACACGGAGTATAATGCGCGATATAGCCATTAGCATGATTATCTTCTCTTCGCTAAGAATTCACATACTACCACAAACGATAAGTTTAGCTACTCATAATAGGCATGCAATCAACAAAAATCATAGAAGAAAACATGTTGAAAGATAAATAAGAATAAGTAGATTAAACTGTAAGATACAAAGTTACCGAAGGTTGTCAATCTCCGAAGAATTGCGATCCTACAAGCTCCAATCCACTATGAAAAAGTGTCCCCTAAGCTACGGACCCCCAGAACAGGCTCTGGGAAGTCCCTACCTAAAACTACAGAGAGAGGTGAGAAAGTAGGTCTGAAAAAGTATGATTTTCGAAGAAAACTGAGCAACTATATATAGGCCTCGAATTACTGTGTGGCGGTTCGCCCCACACGCCGGGCGGTTCGCCCGGTCTGGGGCGGTTCGGCCCACATCTGCGGCGGTTCGCCTCGGAGAAAAATTCACGGAATTCCGCGTTTTTGGATTTCTTCCCCTTTTCGGACTCGGTTTCTGACTTCTAGTAGTCCTCTAACCTCCAGATTCGACCCCTAGAATCCAAATCCTATCCGGAAACCTTCAGATACTCCAAATAGGCTTTTGGAACACCAATTCCTTGTCATCTTCAATATATTTGCCCGGAAATCCTCGAATTTGAACCAAAACCTATAAAATAAAATCTAAAGGGAAACGTGTCACTATTCTAATAAAATGCACTAAAATATAGCTAAATTAACATAGAGGATAGCTAAAATAGGTGAAAAAGACTCGAATGAAAGTGTAAAATACACATTCATCAATACAATGTTACCAACGAAGGGCGTCAATCTCCGAAGAATTTCTAACTCACAAGCAAGAATTGATAAACAACGAGGTCAAATTGCTATGCTTAATCCTCCAAATTGATAAGAAAAAGAGTCTCCTATGCTAAGAATTTCCAGAACAGGCTCTGAAAAACGTAGAAAAACAGGCAACTATATATAATGTTCGGAATTGCACGGGGCGAACCGCCCCAGACACCGGGCAATTCGCCTGGTGCGGGGCGATTCGCCCCACGTCCCAGGCGATTCGCCTGGGACGTCCAGACCGACTCTAGCGAGATTTAGTCTTCTTTTCCTTTTCGGACTCGGATTTTGCCTTCTAGTGACCTTTAAGCCTTGAAACTCGTCCCCTAGGCCTCAAATCTCATCCGGAACCTTCTAGATACTCCACGAATGTCCTCGAAACACCAAAACCTCGTCCATTTCATCAATATTGCCCATAAAAACATGTTTTTCACCTAAAACCTGAAAAATGCAAAGAAAAGGGAAACGTCACACTATTCTAACAAAATGCACTAAAACATAAGCTAAATTAACCTAGAGGATACCTAAATTGGTGAAAAAGACTCGAATGAAAGTTTAAAATACACGTTCATCAAACTCCCCAAACCGAACCTTTGCTTGTCCTCAAGCAACTAGCTAGACTCTAATGTAAAAAACCAATGCAACACACAAAGTGGAGTCTCATGCCAAATGAAATGAACTAATCTATTGATTCTATCAAAAACTTATGAACAATGACCATACAAATCATAACATGGATACTGGTTGAAGAATGCCTCAATTGACTCATACACATTCACATATGCACTATGTTAAACAAGATAGTCTCTCGTAACATTCTCTACCTGGACCTTGTCAGTGACAACGTAATGAAACATGTTAAAATACGAATGGTTGTCCCATGCCTATGAAACTGAGGACTTACTGTTGTTCACCAAGTTAAGACTTTTCCTCAATGAGGTCGAACCAATACTGGCTCTCATCAAACGAAGGAGGGTTCCCTAAAACTTCACACTCCCCTATTCTACCCATCTCTCAAGCAAAGCCATAAACTATTCACCACTTCCTGAATGGCAGGACGAGGGTGGTCTAGAACAGATGACACTCAAACAAACAAACGACAAACTTTACAACTCGATTACGAACATTACATGAATTGAAAAACAAGACAAACACTTTGCTAAACAGCTTTTTGGCTTTCTTTGGACCCTTCTTTGCTTTTCTGGGGTCTTTTTTCCTTTTTTTCTTTTCTTTTCTAGATTTTTTTTCTTTTTCCTGGAATTTTTCCTTCTTTTTTTCGATGTTTTTTCTTTTTTTTTTTTTTTTTGTATATAGCCAGCAGTAGCACAACGAAAAAGAAATTACAACAACTCACAAACGACCTATTCGAAAGAATAGGTTGGAGCACAAACTTTACGAAAAAGGAAAACAAACTCACAACACTCAAAATTGAAAAACAAGTCTAATGATAGCGTAACCCCCTCCCCAAACCTATTCGAAAGAATAGGTTGCAAACAAAGGATCACACAATCTCACACTACCTCCTTCCTAGGCATTAAGCAATCTCAAAGCAAGGTGAAGACTTGTTGCCTCTTAGGTACATAATTACTCGGGAAAACAACCATAAGATCCTAACATGCGTCATCTTATTATAAAGGTCTTCGTGAACCGCAGTAGAGAAAACACCACTAAGTGATGTCGAGACTACGAAGCTTAACAAAGTGCAAACATAAATGTGACAAGCCAAGCGAGAAAAACCTCAAAAAAAAAAATCGTAGAGATGAAACAAATGGTTGAAGGTCATAACTCGTTAATCTACCCAATAAAAAACTTCAAAAAATTTGGAAATAAACTCCTCAAAAACATGCAAGACTAGACTAGAATGAATGTAGTGTATGTAGTGTATGCAACTAAATTACTAGGAAAGCGATAAACGTGCAAATGCTAATGCAAACGAATACAAGATACCATACTCAACATCATAAAGCCAAACAATACTTAACATCATGGTTCACATCCCATCCCCCTCATGAAACTCAAGCTAGTCCCTAGAAAAAGAGAATGATTAAATAAAAAGTGATACTAGATGTTACCGAATGGTTTGACCTCGGTCGGCTGAGTATACAAGAATGGACTTGTGAAAAGACTAATTATTGGGATCGTAATCCCCATAATAGTCCCTCCACATGTCAGACAGGAGATCATTGGACTGCTGTAGAGCCTCCTGTTGCTGTCGGATGAGCTGTTGATGCTCCCACATTATCTCTCTCTCATTCCGGCGATGCTCCTCAGCTATTTCCCAATCGCGGTTACGTTGGGCAATGTGTCCATCAAGATTATGTTGTAACCCTTGGACAGAAGTGGTCAAGGCTGCAACACTAGCATCAACTCTACCGAAACGGTCATCGAGGTAGGCCCGAAAATCAGAGAAGTCAATACCTCTAGACCCATGTGGTGCTCGAGGCGGTGCATGTGGCGGTCTACGGACAGAAGGAATATCAGGAATAGGAACTCAGCCAGCTCCATCATCAGTTTCCATAGCATCCTCATCCTTCTCCTCATCATTATCATCATCAGAATCACTCTGTTGGAGGGAAGTGTCAACATCAGCAGCAGCAACCGTGGGGTTCTTCATACGATACCTATTCTGTTGCACATCAATAGTTGAAGGGGAAAGAGCAGCGACCTCAGAATCCCCCCCAACAATGTCCTTAACCCCGTGATATTTGCAATATGTTGTGTGATGAATGTGTATTTTACACTTTCATTCGAGTCTTTTTCACCTATTTTAGCTATCCTCTATGTTAATTTAGCTATATTTTAGTGCATTTTATTAGAATAGTGTCACGTTTACCTTTAGATTTTATTTTACAGGTTTTGGTTGAAATTCGAGGATTTCCGGGCAATTATATTGAAGTTGACAAGGAATTGGTGTTCCAGAAGCCTATTTGGAGTATCTGAAGGTTTCCGAATAGGATTTGGAGTCTAGGGGCCGAATCTGGAGGTTAGAAGGCCACTAGAAGTCAGAAACCGAGTCCGAAAAGGGGAAGAAATCTAAAAACGCGTCGAAAACGCGGAATTCCGCGAATTTATCTCCGGGGCGAACCGCCGCAGATGTGGGGCGAATCGCCCCACAGTAATTCGAAGCCTATATATAGTTGCTCAGTTTTCTCCGAAAATCATACTTTTCCAGACCTACTTTCTCACCTCTCTCTGTAGTTTTAGGTAGGGACTTCCCAGAGCCTGTTCTGGGGGTCCGTAGCTTAGGGGACACTTTTTCATAGCGGATTGGAGATTGTAGGATCGCAATTCTTCGGAGGTTGACAACCTTCGGTAACTTGTATCTTACAGTTTAATCTACTTATTCTTATTTATCTTTCAACATGTTTTCTTCTATGATTTCTGCTGATTGCATGCCTATTATGAGTAGCTAAACTTATCGTTGGTGGTAGTATGTGAATTCTTAGCGAAGGGAAGATAATCATGCTAATGGCTATATCGCGCATTATACTCCGTGTCATTGCTTTATTTCGTTGATCACGCACAGCCTAAATTCTCGTATGTTGTATTAATTATTATGCACAATTGGACACTTGTCGACCTGTACGCGAGTTTATCTTCGTAGTGTTGAATAATTACGGAACACAATAGGACAATAGTGCTTGACTTATCAGACCCATTATCTTCGTAGTGCTTAATAATTGCAACAGGACACTAGATTGATTAAAAGATCTCTATGCAAGACCGAGGAATTTATGCATGATTATCGACCCGTTATGCTTTGAAGGATCATACTATCACCAATCTCCATTATCTGTTAGAAAAACCCCTTTGCTATCTGTCTGCTGTTTATATTCTCTTGCTAAATAGATAAAGCTAGTTATAGTCCTGAGAGAACGACACTCGAGTCATTCTACTACTACACTACGGTTTTCGTTGTAGTTGTCGATTGCCTTTGGCTAAATAACAAATTTATTTGATTAATTAGAATCTGACAAATTCCGGTTCATCAAATTGGCGCCGTTGTCGGGGACTATACTCCTTTTTTCTGTTTAATTTGTTTATATTTTCAGCTTTAGATTCCTAATTCTATTAGTTTTAGTTTTCCTATTTAATCTATCTCTGATACTCCTTTCCTAGCTTGTCACAGATATTCAGGTCTTGTGATGGCTCGCCCACTTTTGAAATCATGGGTTCAACCCAACAAAGCACTGATGAGAGGTCCAGCTATTGTTCTTTCTGCTGCAACTCGAGATTTGGAAATCAAAAATTGCATGCACCAGCAACTCCCGAGGTTCTATGGGTTGGCTAGGGAAGATGTTATGGGATAACTGAATGATATTGACGATTTTATCAACAATCTTCCAAGGCCCGGAGCAGGGATAACGGACGATGAGCTAAGGATGAAGGTTTTTGCTATGGGGCTTGGTGATAAAGCCAAGGCATGGTTAGGCTCTCTGGAAGCCGGATCACTAGACACCTAGGACAAGGTGTATTCTGCTTTTATGGAGAAATACTTTCCTCACACATTGACTACCGCGCTTAAGGCGCAAATCACAGGATTCAAACAGGACTATAATGAGACCATCTACACCGCTTTCGAGAGGTTCAAGGACCTCATGCACAAGTGTCCACACCATGGTTTTGGGCTTCCTGATCTTGTCCAACACTTATACAATGGACTCACATATGAGAGTCAACAGGTGGTGGATTTCCAATGCCGTGGTACTATCTGGGAAGAGACCGCCGAGGATGTGTGGGCGTGTGTCGTAAGGCTTGCTAAAGGATCTCAATCCAAGGATCCAAGAGCAATGGTTAGAAAGCGTGGACCTGAGGCCCCACCAAACTAGGAGATCCCAATGCATGAAGTGAATGGTGTGAGTGGCGATAGGTTCGAAGGTTTCGCCAATCAGATGAGGCAAGCTCTAAGTGGCCTAATCGGAACTTATCTCTCCAACGAGGTATGTAGGGTGTGCAAGAATTATGGGCATGGGGCTCATATGTGTAGATCAGATCTAGCACGAGAAGATGTTCACTTGGGAAACCGTAGTAATCCTACTCCTAAGGACGAAGCATCTACATCCAAGTCAACAACTCTCATGGATAATTTACAGAAATTGGTGGATTTCACCCAAGTGTTTTTGAAGAGATACGAGGAGGATTCGGCAAAGATCAATGCTCGTCTGGATCAATTGGAAGCTAGAGCTAGTATAGAGCAAGGGAAGTTACATAGCAACACTGAGAGGTCCATGTCGATCAGCTTGGTGGGAGATCAACCAGTGGAAATCACTATTAAGCAAGTTGCTAAGTGCGAGTGTTACAAGGATGAAGAGCCTCCACTAGCCAAGGAAGAAGACAAGGACCTTGGTACTGATGAGAGTGGAAAGAAGCAAGAGAATCCCGAGCTACTCCCTCAAAGTTTCGATGTTAAGATCGGGATTGGCAAACTTGAAGATGTCCGTGCCACACTAGACACGGGATCTTACTCGAACGTGCTCCCTTTGAATGTGTTTGAGTGTTTGAGAAGAGTAACCTTGGAAAACTATCTGACCATAGGGCTATTGTGCAACTGGCGGATGGATCCTTAGTGAGACCCGAAGGCGTTGTGAAAAATGTGTTGGTCAAGATTGGTGAAGCATCTGTATACACCAATTTTGTAGTTATGCCGGCGTCTGCACCTGGGACGGGGGATGTCATTCTCTTGGGACGAATGTTCTGGACTAAGCTACGCTCCGTGATGGACATCTACCAAAGAACTTGCACTATTGAAGTGGATGGCAAGCAACATGTGTTGCAAGCCATATCTGATCCACCTGATCCGCCTGATAATTCTTACACTACTCACTACTGTGGTCTTGCAGCCTATGTTCTTTCTTATTCACAGGTTCGTGGCATGAAGAGGAGATCAGTGAAGGGGAAGTCTAGTACCCGCAAAAAGGAGAGCTAGGCGCAGACAGGAGTCGAGTCAAAGATTTTAAACAATGGCGCTATCCAGGAGGCAACCCAGAGATTTTATCACTTTCTTTACCGCTTTAGATTTTATCTCACGAGTTTGATTGAGTATTATAGGTCACTTATACAAGCATTAGCTCTCACCTTGGATCCACTTTCGACGTTCGGGACGAGCGACGACGTTCAGGTTTGGGGAGGAGGTTATCGCTGGTTATCTCTATACTTATCTTGCTTATGATAAACTCGTGAATTTTTTTGCATTTGCACGTTTAGTGCTTTCCTAGGATAGTCTTGCATGTTTTATATGGAGTTTATTGCCGAATTTTTTGAACTTTTTTATTGGGTAGATTAACTAACTATGCCATTAATCATATGCTTCATCTCTATGAATTTGTTTGTGGTTTTTCTCGCTTGGCTTGTCACATTTATGTATTGCACTTAGGTTAAGCTTGGTAGTCTCGACATCACTTAGTGTCGTTTTCTCTACTTCGGTTCACGAAGGCCTTTATAATAGGATGATGCATGTTAGGGTCTTATGGTTGTTTTCCCGAGTAATTATGTACCTAAGAGGCAACAAGTCTTCACCATGCTTTGAGATTGCTAAATGCCTAGGAAGGAGGTAGTGTGAGGTTGTGTGATCCTTTGTTTATAACCTATTCTTCCGAATAGGTTTGGGGAGGGGGTTACACCATCATAGACTTGTTTCTGTTTTTCATTTTCGTATCGTGAGTTTATTTTTCATTTTCCGTAAATTTTGTACTCCAAGCCTATTCTTTCGAATAGGTTTGGGGAAGTCGTGTGAGTCATTTTTCTTTTTTTTATGCTACTGTTGGCTAAAAAAATCGAAGAAAAAAAAGAAAAAATTCCAGAAAAAAGAGAAAAAGATCCTGGAAAGAAAAAAAAAAAGAGAAAAAAAAGAAAACACCCCAAAAAAAGCAAAGAAGGGTCCAAAAAAAAGAAAGCCAAATAGCAGCTTAGCAAGGTGTTGAGTCTTATTTTCCATTTTTGTAATGTTCGTGTTGTGAATTTTTGTCTTTTATTCTTGAGTGTCAACTGTTCTAGACCACCCTCGTCCTGCCATTCAGAAAGTGGTGAATAGCTTAAGACTTTACTTAAGAGATGGGTAGAATAGGGGAGTGTTATCTTTTATAGGGAACCCTCCTTCGTTTGATGAGAGCCAGTACTGGTTCGACCTCTTTGAGGAAAAGTCTTAACATGGTGAACAGCAGTAAGTCCTCAGTTTCATAGGCATGAGAGAACCATTTGTATCTTAGAATGCTTCATTACGTCGTCACTGACTAGGTCCAGGTAGAGAATGTTACGAGAGACTATCTTGTCTTGACATAAGTGCTTATGTGGATGTGTATAAGTCAATCGAGGTATTCTTCAACCTATATTCATGCTTTGATTCATATGGTTTTTTTTCATATGTTATTTGATAGCTTCAGTAGATTAGTTCATTTTATTTGGCATGAGACTCCATTTTGTGTCTTGCATGTTTTTTGCATTAGAGTCTACTTAGTTGCTTGAGGACAAGCAAAGGTTCGGTTTGGGGAGTTTGATGAATGTGTATTTTACACTTTCATTCGAGTCTTTTTCACCTATTTTAGCTATCATCTATGTTAATTTAGCTATATTTTAGTGCATTTTATTAGAATAGTGTCACGTTTCCCTTTAGATTTTATTTTACAGGTTTTGGTTGAAATTCGAGGATTTCCGGGCAATTATATTGAAGTCGACAAGGAATTGGTGTTCCAGAAACCTATTTGGAGTATCTGAAGGTTTCCGGATAGGATTTGGAGTCTAGGGGCCGAATCTGGAGGTTAGAAGGCCACTAGAAGTCAGAAACCGAGTCCGAAAAGGGGAAGAAATCCAAAAATGCGTCGAAAACGCGGAATTCCGCGAATTTATCTCCGGGGCGAACCGCCGCAGATGTGGGGCGAACCGCCCCACAATAATTCGAAGCCTATATATAGTTGCTCAATTTTCTCCAAAAATCATACTTTTCCAGACCTACTTTCTCACCTCTCTCTGTAGTTTTAGGTAGGGACTTCCCAGAGCCTGTTCTGGGGGTCCGTAGCTTAGGGGACACTTTTTCATAGCGGATTGGAGCTTGTAGGATCGCAATTCTTCGGAGATTGACAACCTTCGGTAACTTGTATCTTACAGTTTAATCTACTTATTCTTATTTATCTTTCAACATGTTTTCTTCTATGATTTCTGCTGATTGCATGCCTATTATGAGTAGCTAAACTTATTGTTGGTGGTAGTATGTGAATTCTTTGCGAAGGGAAGATAATCATGCTAATGGCTATATCGCGCATTATACTCCGTGTCATTGCTTTATTTCGTTGATCACGCACAGCCTAAATTCTCGTATGTTGTATTAATTATTATGCACAACTGGACACTTATCGACCTGTACGCGAGTTTATCTTCGTAGTGTTGAATAATTACGGAACACAATAGGACAATAGTGCTTGACTTGTCAGACCCATTATCTTCGTAGTGCTTAATAATTGCAACCGGACACTAGATTGATTCAAAGATCTCTATGCAAGACCGAGGAATTTATTCATGATTATCGACCCGTTATGCTTTGAAGGATCATACTATCACCAATCTCCATTATCTGTTAGAAAAACCCATTTGCTATCTGTCTGCTGTTTATATTCTCTTGTTAAATAGATAAAGCTAGTTATAGTCCTGAGAGAACGACACTTGAGTCATTCTACTACTACACTACGGTTTTCGTTGTAGTTGTGGATTGCCTTTGGCTAAATAACAAATTTATTTGATTAATTAGAATCTGACAAATTCCGGTTCATGACTGTGATGAAACTCGGAAAAATGAAGGGCTTCTTCTTCTTCTCCCAGTGACGCTCGTATTCTTCATACATGATCTGTCCGATGTCTATACGATGCTTGCCCAACAAGCAGTAGAGGAGCTCAGCATAGTTCGGCTGAATCCATGTGTCATTCTTCCTAGGGATCAGGTTGAAAATACAAAATTTCATAACCACCTTAGCCTCAAGACTAAGGTCACTCTGATGGATCTGTCCAGGTTGTGCCCCGGTTTCTGGAAACACATATTCCCTGTTGCAAATCACATATGTGATGTCACTTCCAATCCCCCTAGTAGCCCTCGAATACACATAGGAATGGTCACTTCCGGTGAACTTCCGTTCCCCCAAATGGATAAAATCAGAAATTGAGGCCGGAGTCCATGGCACGATTACGCCTCTAACAAATACCCCCTCCTTCTCTTCAAGATCCGTATAGCCAACATAAAACTCATGGAGGAGGCTCTTATCATACCCCTTGAATCAGTTGGAAGTAAACCAACCCCAATTCCTATTCCTTGCCAAACGAGAGAGCACCTTGTAACCCGGTCGGTTAGCATGGCCGTCTGGAATTTTTATCCTTCTATCCGGAATGGTCGATCGTCCACCTCGAGCAAGCTCTTCTTGTAGCCTCAAACGGACGTCAATCGCAGCAAGTGACAACTCAAATAACTCATGGGAAGGTTGGGAGCTTGAAGCTGCCCCCTTGCCCTTCTTGCTCTTAGACGAGCCAGCTTTCTTCTTGTCACGTGGTGGCATGGTACCTACAAGCAGCAATTAGTATCTTGTATGGCATAAAACAGATTCATGCATATGCAAATGCAAGAGTGAAACACACGAGTGATAACGTCAACAAATCGTACTCCTCAAAACCTCCATGTCTAATCTAGCCACTTCTAGAACTAAAATGCAACACACCAACATATCTTAGACATGTAACATATCACATTAAGCTCTTGCTAGACAACAAATAGCCTTGAATCATAAGGCTCAAATCATACCATAGTAGCAAAAAATATAGCATAAAAAATCCTCAAACTCATCAATCATGCGTTCTACCATCATGTCCATCATTATCATATCAATAAGCACACCCATAGTCATGGAATGAAAGGAAAAGAAACAATGCACCTTAAGACATAGACATCTAGTAGGCAAAATTCTCAAACCAACAAACCAAGCATAATTGATCATGTAACTGATAGTGAATAACGTTTCTAATCACACAAACAATCAATCCATACATCATATAAGCTCAATTGAAGCATAAATCAAAAAACCCCAAAATTTGAAAAATTAGAGTTCATGTGAAGTTACCTCAGACCCGAAGAATGAATGAACTACGATGAAATTTGTTTGGATGGAAAGAAAGAGCACGTAATGGGCTTCGATTGAAGCTAAAGAACACAAAATTTAATGGAGAATTGAAGATTTTATGAAAGATTGAAGATTTTTTGAGTTTTTGGGTGTTTTGGAGTAAGAGAAGTGAAGAAGATGAGATAATGAGGATTTGGGGGAGGAATCCCGCTCATATTCTATCTGAAAACGGGGGACGATTCGCCCCGTGTGTTGGGCGATTCGCCCCCCATCGCCAGAGAGCGTGAAGTTCTCTGGCGGTGTGGGGCGAATCGCCCCATATGTGGGGCGAATCGCCCCCACTGCCAGAGAGCCTGAAGCTCTCTGGCGACGTGGGGCGATTCTCCCCCCATGGGGGGCGATTCACCCCCCACCTCCAGAGGTGGGGAGACGAAATGTTTCGAAAAAAGTTCAGTTTTTATCCCCGAAAACAATTCTCCTCATAAAAACACTCGAAAAAATTCACTCAAACATAAATAAAAGCAAATTGCTCTATGTATGAATGCATGCAATGCAATAAAGCGATAAAAAAGTGATAAAAACTTTGGGTTGCCTCCCGGATAGCGCCATTGTTCATAGTCTTTGACTCGACTTCTTCTTGCTCTTAGTTCTTCTTTTTGAGGGTACTAGACTTCCCCTTCATGGATCTTTTCCTCATGCCACAGATCTGTGAATGAGAATGAACATAGACAGCAAGACCAAAGTAGTTAATTGTGTGAGAAGCATTGAGGTGAATATTTGGATCAGATATGGCTCGCAACACATGTTGCTTTCCATCCACCTCAATGGTGCAAGTTCTTCGGTAGATGTCTATCACGGAGCGTAGCCTAGTCAAGAAAGTTCGCCCCAAGAGAACAACATCCCCCATCCCAGGTGTAGACGTCGGCATAACTACAAAGTTGGTGTACACAGAAGCTTCACCAATCTTAACCAATACGTTCTTCATAACGCCTTCGGGTCTCACAAAAGATCCATCCGCATATTGCAAAATCGCCTTATGCTCAGATAGTTTCCCAAGGCCACTCTTCTCAAACACATTCATTGGGGGCACATTAGAGTAAGATCCCGTATCTAGTGTAGCACGAACATCTTCAAGTTCACCAATTCCTACGTTAGCATCGAAACTCTCAGGAATTGGCTCGGGATCCTCTTGCTCCTCATCACTCGCATCAAATCCAAGGTCCTTCTCTTCTCCCTTGGCTAGTGGAGGTTCTCCATCCTTGCAACACTCACAATTAGCACCATTCTTGATAGTGATCTCAACAGGAAGATCACCTACTAAAATAATACACATCGACTTCTCAGTGGTGCTAGGTAATTTCCCATGCTCCCTACTCGCTCCACGGTCAATCAACTCTTGCATCTTTTGGATGGGCAAGCCTAGTGCTCTCTTCCAAACGATCCAGCCTTGCCCTAGTCTTCTCAGAATCTTCTTCATAACGCTTAAGAAAACCCTGGGTGTGATCAACCATTTTCTGCAAGTTTTCCATGAATAGAGCCGTCTTCGACTTCGATTGCTCCTTGGGAGTGGGATTTTCGCAGTGATCATTACCATAGCTAAGCTTACTACGGTCATGGTTAGGGCCATAAGTTTGGCTAGTCGGTGCATATCCTTGATTGTTTCGGAACCCTCTTCTCCAAAATCCACCTCGAGGATTCCTACCATCTTGTCCATAGCTAGCTTCTTGAATACCAAATTCCGCAGCAAAAGCTTCCTCTTCGCTTCCTTGAACCCAATTGCCATCATCATATGCAAGCTTCGATCTACACATATGAGCTCCATGCCCATAGTTCTTGCATATTCGGCAAACTTCATTCGACATAGATGTTCCAAAGAAGCTCTTGAGGACTTGTTTCAACTCATTGGTAAAGCACTCGAATCGATCACCATTCCCCCCGTACATAGGGGCCTCTTGAGTAGGTGGAGCTTCAGGTCCACGTCTCCTAACCATTGCTCTTGGATCCTTGAATTGCGAACCCATAGAAAGTCTTTCGAAAACCGCCCAAACGGCTTCCGCGGTTTCCTCCCAAATATTGCCATGACATTGGAAATCCACCACTTGATGATTCTCAAAAGTTAGTCCATTGTAGAAGTGTTGGACAAGATCCGAAAGCTCAAAACCATGGTGAGGGCACTTGTTCATGAGGTCTTGGAACCTCTCAAACGCGGTGTAGATGGTCTCATCATAGTCTTGTTTGAATCCAGTGATTTGCGCCTTAAGCGCGGTAGTCAATGTGTGAGGAAAGTATTTCTCCATGAATGTTGAAAAAACCTTTGCCCAAGTGTCAAGCGAACCCGCCGGTAGAGAACTCAACCATGCCTTGGCCTTGTCGCCAAGCCCCATAGCAAAAACCTTCATTCTCAACTCATCCGCTGTTATTTCAGCTCCGGATCGTGGAAGTTGGTTGACGAAGTCATCGATATCACGCAAGTACCCCATCACGTCTTCCCTAGCCAAGCCATAGAACCTCGGAAGTTGCTGGAACATGTGGTTTTTTATTTCCAGATCTCGAGTTGCAGACGAAGAACAATCGCCGGTCCCCTCATACGATCCTTGGTGGGTTGAACCCATGATTTCAGTGGTCTAGCTTCTGCCATTACGACTATTTCTTCAAAAAGACTGTGTAGAGATTCAGAGAAATCGGTATCCTCTATTTCCTCTAGTTCACGTCGTCGAAGTAGTCGCCTTCTTTGGTGGTAGACTCTGTCGATTTCAGCGATTGGTTCAGCAAGCGGTGTTCCTCTAGATCGTGTACTCCGCATAAACTATCTGTAACAAGCTAAGAAAAGAGTATCAAGAGAGATCAGATTAACTAAACTACTATAACTAGGAATTGAATGCTGAAAATATAAATAAGCTAAACAGAAAAAAGGAGTATAGTCCCCGGCAAAGGTGCCAATTTGATGAACGAGATTGTCAGACTTAATTAATCAAATAAATTTGTTTTTAGCCAAAGGCATTTCACAACTACAACGAAAACCAAGGTACGTAGTGTAGAAGTAAAATAACCTCGATGTCGATCTCTAAGGACTATAACTAGCTTTATCTAATTTAACGTAAACTATAAACTCAACAAACGACTTAGCATAGATTTTCTTATCAATAATAATGGAAGTTAGCGATAGTATGATCATTCAGAGCATCAGGTTGAAAAACATGCATGAAGTACTTGAACGTTTGCATAGAAATCTAAGATCATGAATTGTCCAATGTGTTCCATTCAATTGAACACTACGAAGATAGAGGGCTTAGATAGATCAAAGAAATAAAGCAATAAGTCAAGTCTAAATCGCGTTACAGCCACTCATGCATAATTAAGAACCCTAGCTAAGAAATCACATACTATCACCAACGATAGATTTAGCTACTCATAGATAAATTGCAATCAACAGGAATCAAAGCAAGATTGAATGAAAACATGTTGAAAGAAATAAATAAAAGTAGAAAAACCGTGAAATACAATGTTACCAACGAAGGGCGTCAATCTCCGAAGAATTGCTAACTCACAAGCAAGAATTGATAAACAACGAGGTCCAATTGCTATGCTTAATCCTCCAAATTAATAAGAAAAAGAGTCTCCTATGCTAAGAATTCCCAGAACAGGCTCTGGAGAATTTGTCTCTCAAAATAATGTGCAAAGGTCTGAAAAACGTAGAAAAGCAGGGAACTATATATAATGTTCGGAATTGCACGGGGCGAACCGCCCCAGACGCCGGGCGATTCGCCTGGTGCGGGGTGATTCGCCCCACGTCCCAGGCGATTCGCCTGGGACGTCCAGACCGACTCTAGCGAGATTTTAGTCTTCTTTTCCTTTTCGGACTCAGATTTTGCCTTCTAGTGACCTTTAAGCCTTGAAACTCGTCCCCTAGGCCTCAAATCTCATCCGGAACCTTCTAGATACTCCACGAATGTCCTCGAAAAACCAAAACCTCGTCCATTTCATCAATTTGATGAACGAGATTGTCAGACTCAATTAATCAAATAAATTTGTTTTCAGCCAAAGGCAATTCACAACTACAACGAAAACCAAGGTACGTAGTGTAGAAGTAAAATAACCTCGAGTGTCGATCTCTAAGGACTATAACTAGCTTTATATAATTTAACTTAAACTATAAACTCAACAAACGACTTAGCACAGATTTTCTTATCAATAATAATGGAAGTTAGCGATAGTATGATCATTCAAAGCATCAGGTTAATAAACATGCATGAAGTACTTGAACGTTTGCATAGAAATCTAAGATCATGAATTGTCCAATGTGTTCCATTCAATTGAACACTACGAAGATAGAGGGCTTAGATAGATCAAAGAAATAAAGCAATAAGTCAAGTCTAAATCGTGTTACAGCCACTCATGCATAATTAAGAACCCTAGCTAAGAAATCACATACTATCACCAACGATAGATTTAGCTACTCATAGATAAATTGCAATCAACAGGAATCAAAGCAAGATTGAATGAAAACATGTTGAAAGAAATAAATAAAAGTAGAAAAACCGTGAGATACAATGTTACCAACGAAGGGCGTCAATCTCCGAAGAATTGCTAACTCACAAGCATGAATTGATAAACAACGAGGTCCAATTGCTATGCTTAATCCTCCAAATTGATAAGAAAAAGAGTCTCCTATGCTAAGAATTCCCAGAACAGGCTCTGGAGAATTTGTCTCTCAAAATAATATGCAAAGGTTTGAAAAACGTAGAAAAGCAGGCAACTATATATAATGTTCGGAATTGCACGGGGCGAACCGCCCCAGATGCCGGGCGATTCACCTGGTGAGGTGCGATTCGCCCCACGTCCCAGGCGATTCGACTGGGACGTCCAGACCGACTCTAGCGAGATTTTAGTCTTCTTTCCTTTTCGAACACGGATTTTGCCTTCTAGTGACCTTTAAGCCTTGAAACTCGTCCCCTAGGCCTCAAATCTCATCCGGAACCTTCTAGATACTCCACGAATGTCCTCGACACACCAAAACCTCGTCCATTTCATCAATATTGCCCATAAAAACACGTTTTTCACCTAAAACCTAAAAATGCAAAGAAAAGGGAAACGTGACACTATTCTAATAAAATGCACTAAAATATAAGCTAAGTTAACCTAGAGGATAGCTAAATTGGTGAAAAAGACTCGAATGAAAGTGTAAAATACACGTTCATCAAACTCCCCAAATCGAACCTTTGCTTGTCCTCAAGCAACTAGCTAGACTCTAATGCAAAAAACCAATGCAACACACAAAGTGGAGTCTCATGCCAAATGAAATGAACTAATCTATTGAGTCTATCAAAAACTTATGAACAATGACCATACAAATCATAACATGGATATTGGTTGAAGAATGCCTCGACTCATACACATTCACATATGCACTATGATAAACAAGATAGCCTCTCGTAACATTCTCTACCTGAACCTAGTCAGTGACGACGTAATGAAACATGTTAAAATACGAATGGTTGTCCCGTTCCTATGAAACTGAGGACTTACTACTGTTCACCAAGTTAAGACTTTTCCTCAAAGAGGTCGAACCAATACTGAATCTCGTCAAACGAAGGAGGGTTCCCTAAAAGTTCACACTCCCCTATTCTACCCATCTCTCAAGCATAGCCATAAACTATTCACCACTTCCTGAATGACAGGACGAGGGTGGTCTAGAACAGACGACACTCAAACAAACAAAAGACAAACTTTACAAGTCGATTACGAACATTACATGAATTGAAAAACAAGACAAACACTTTGTTAAACTGCTTTTTGGCTTTCTTGGGACCCTTCTTTGCTTTTCTAGGGTCTTTTTTCCTTTTTTTTTTCTTTTCCAGATTTTTTTTTCTTTTTCCTGGAATTTTTCCTTCTTTTTTTCGATATTTTTTTCTTTTTTTTTTTTTTTTTGTATATAGCCAGCAGTAGCACAACGAAAAAGAAATTACAACGACTCACAAACGACCTATTCGAAAGAATAGGTTGGAGCACAAACTTTACGAAAAAGAAAAACAAACTCACAACACTCAAAATTGAAAAACAAGTCTAATGATAGCGTAACCCCCTCTCCAAACCTATTCGAAAGAATAGGTTGCAAACAAAGGATCACACAATCTCACACTACCTCCTTCCTAGGCATTTAGCAATCTCAAAGCAAGGTGAAGACTTGTTGCCTCTTAGGTACATAATTACTCGGGAAAACAACCATAAGATCCTAACATGCATCATCTTATTATAAAGGCCTTCGTGAACCGCAGTAGAGAAAACACCACTAAGTGATGTCTAGACTACCAAGGTTAACTAAGTGGAAACATAAATGTGACAAGCCAAGCGAGAAAAACCTCAAACAAATTCATAGAGATGAAACATATGGTTAAAGGTCATAACTAGTTAATCTACCCAATAAAAAACTTCAAAAAATTTGGAAATAAACTCCACATAAAACATGCAAGACTAGACTAGAATGAATGTAGTGTATGTAGTGTATGCAACTAAATTACTAGGAAAGCGATAAATGTGCAAATGCTAATGCAAACGAATTTCAACAAAATACAAGGTACTATACTCAAAATACCAATGCCAAGCTCCAAACTAACAACAATAGTTCACTTAAATCCCATCCCCCCTCATGAAACTAAAGATAGTCCTTAGCAATAGGAGAATGAGGAAATAAGAAGTGATACTAGATGTTACCGAGTGGTTTGGCCTCGGTCGGCTGAGTATACAGGATGTAAGGTATCGAGATCGCTCGAGGGCCCTTGTTGGTGATCATCGGAGCCCGTGGTGGTGGTGGTGGTTCTACTAGCAGATCGAATAGGGCCAAATCCTCAATCAGTATTCATGGTATCCTCATTGTCCCTATTGTCTTCATTGTTACCATCATCATCATTAGAAGAATTGCGTTGTCGAAGAGAAGCCTCAAGATTAGCCGCTGCAACTATGGGGTTTTCCATCCGGTATCTCTCTAATAGCCCGTGAATTGTTGAAGGGGAAACAGTAGTGCTCTTAGAGTCTCCCTCACCAATGTCCTCTACCCCATGAAACTTACAGTAAGCTGTGATGAAACTCGGAAACTCAGGTTTTCTTCTTCTTTGCCCAATGTCTCCCATATCCTTCATGGATGATGCTCCCGGTGCCTATATGGTGCTCCCTCAATAAGAAGTTGAGGACCACCACAAAGAAGGGCTAGGTGTTCGTGTCATTATGTTTTGGAATCAAGTTAGCGATACGGAAATTCATCACCACTGTCGACTCAAGACTAAATCTGTTGTGATGAGGCCGCCCCGGTTGCTTCCTAGTCTCTCGAACCTTGCATTCCGTGTGGCAGATTTCTGCCGTGATATTGCTTCCAATCCCTTTAGTGGTACGTGAATAGACATAACAATGGTCACTCCCCGTGAATTCTCGTTCCACCATATGGATAAAGCGCGAAGTTGATGCGAAAGTCCATGGCTCGAACACACCTCTAACGAGATCACTCTCCTTCTCTTGAAGATTAGTATACCCAACATAGAACTCATGGAGAACGTCCTTGTCAAACCCGTCGACATGGTTGGAATCCAACCACCTCCAATACCTCATTGTAGCCAAACGAAAGTGCTCCTCTCTCTTTGTGGCATGATACCTACAAACATCCATTAGTACATTGTACAGCAAAAAGCTTCATGCATATGAAAATGCAAGAGTGAAACAAACGAGTAACTTCATCATAACGCCTAATCTTCAAAACACCAAATCTAAACTAGCTACCATGATGCAACGTATCAACATATCATAATATGTAACATATTGCAACAAGCTTTATGCTAGATAACTAGTAACCTCAAATCATAAGATTCATTCAAATCGTAGTACTCAAAAATTTCACCAAAAAGTCTCAAACCCCATCAATCAAGTGTTCTACCAACATGTCTACCTTTATCATACCAATAATCTCATCATATAACATGGAATGAAAGAAAAGAAGCAGTGCAAAATGAGACATAGACATCAAGTAAGCAAAATTCCCAATTTATCAAACCAAGCAAAAATGATGATGAATGTGTATTTTACACTTTCATTTGAGTCTTTTTCACCTATTTTATCTATCCTCTATGTTAATTTAGCTATATTTTAGTGCATTTTATTAGAATAGTGTCACGTTTCCCTTTACTTTTTATTTTACAGGTTTTGGTTGAAAAATGAGATTTTCCGGGCAATTATATTGAAGTAGACAAGGAATTGGTGTTCCAGAAGCCTATTTGGAGTATCTGAAAGATTCCGGATAGGATTTGAAGTCTAGGGCTCGAATCTGGAGGTTAGAAGGCCACTAGAAGTCAGAAACCGAGTCCGAAAAGGGGAAGAAATCCAAAAACGCCTCGAAAACGCGTTCTGGACCGAAAATTACTCCCGGGCGAATCGCCCGGGATGTGGGGCGAATCGCCCCACACCAGGCGAATCGCCCGGTGTGTGGGGCCCTTCGCCCCACACAATTCGTAGCCTATATATAGTTGCTCAGTTTTTCTCCGTTTTTCATACTTTTCCATACCTTTTCTCTCACCTTTCTCTGTAGTTTTAGGTAGGAATTTCCCAGAGCCTGTTCTGGGGGTTCTTAGCTTAGGAGATACTTTTTCTTAGCAGTTTGGAGCTTGTAAGATCGCGATTCTTCGGAGATTGACAACCTTCGGTAACATTGTATCTTACAGTTTTTCTACTTATTTTTATATATCTTTCATCATGTTTTCATTCATTCGTGGTATGATTTCTGTTGATTGCATGACAACTATGAGTAGCTAAACTTCTCGTTGGTGATAGTATGTGATTTCTTAGCGAAGGGTTGATAATTATGCTAATGGCTATATCGCGCATTATACTCTGAGTTATTGCTTTATTTTTTGATCTATCTAAATTTCTATCTTCGTATTGTTGAATAATTATTGAACACAATTGGACAATTCATTGATCTCTTGATCTATCTAAATCTATATCTTCGTAGTGTTGAATAATTACAACTGGACAATTCATTGATCAAAGATCTCCATGCAAGACCGAGGAATTTATGCATGATTATTAACCCGTTATGCTTTGAATGACCATACTATCACCAATCTCCATTATCTGTTAAGAAAAACCTTTGCTAAATCGTTTGCTGTTTTATATTCTAAATTAGATTAGATAAAGCTAGTTATAGTCCTTAGAGATCGACACTCGAGGTTATTCTACTGCTACACTACGGTTTTCGTTGTAGTTGTGAATTGCCTTTGGCTAAATACAAATTTATTTGATTGCTTGGAACCCGAAAATCCAACGCATCATCAAATTGGCGCCGTTGCCGGGGACTATACTCCGTTTTTCTGTTTAATTTGTTTATATTTTCAGCATTCAATTCCTAGTTCTAGTAGTTTTAGTTTTCCTTTTTAATCTCTTTCTAATACTCCTTTCCTAGTCTTAGTAGTATTTGATATCTAGAAATTTTCTTGATTTTCGAGATTTCTAACGAGGCTAATTTTCAGTTTTGAGTTACTCCTGTTCAGATTTCCAGGTATGACGACCTTAAAAGCTCGCTTGACACCCACGTTCTCGCAAGTCAGGAAAGGGTCAGCTATATACTTGGAAGAAGAGTTATCGGAGTATGAGGTAACAAGTTCTATAGTGAGAAGGATTCCGAGGTTCGAAGATGGAGTGGGGATGAATCCGTTAAGCTTCATCAGGTCCTATGAGGAAGAAATAGCAAAAGTTCCAGCAAAGGGGTTCACTGAGGACCAATTATGCAGGAAATTATTTTCTTTTGCTATGGGATATGAACCAAGGATTTGGATAGCAAGGTTAGCACCAGGATCACTGAGGACCTGGAGCCAAGTAGTAGAGGAGTTCTTGGCACGTTTCATGCCTTACCATGAGACGATTGCACTGCGGAATCGGATCGAACACTTCAAGCAAGGAGAATACGAGCGGTTCTATGACACCTATGAACGTCTTGAGCTGTATAAACGTGAGTGCCCCCACCACCGTTTCGACGACGGGGAGCTGATTTGGTTTTTTGTTGGAGGACTACGTGATGAAGTTAGGCTTCAAGTGGATGGGATGTGTGGAGGTTTAGAAGAATGTACATTTGAAGAGGCAGAGAAGGTCTTTCAAAAGTACGCCAATGGATCCGCACAATCCGAGAAAATAAAGTCGAATGAAGTCACCAACATATATTCAAATCAGGGCAAAACTGACGAGTTATACGAAGGATATTCTGAAGACGAAGACATCAGTGAGGAGGAGGAACTTGCGTTTTACGCAGGGATTAAAGCCATTGAGAGTGTTTTCGAGATAGCACACGCAGGGCATGCTGAGAACAATCTTCGCATCGAAAAGGCCTTTGAAGCGGTCGAAGTAACTGAGCAACTCATCAAGGAGCTTAGCCTGTTGAAGTGCGAAAAGTGCGGGAAAGCAGTCGAAGACACCCCCCTAGAAGTAGTGGGCGAACCACCCGAGGTAGGGGGCGAATCGCCCCCCAACTCCATGGAATTGGACGACCGCACTTCCTCCGATGTGACACCTGAAACTGATCCCGAGCCACTTCCAATTGTTACCACCAAGGAGAATGAATGCGAAGAGGTGAATCTACTACTCCGTGAAGGCAAGATGACCAAAATTCCTAACTTCGTGCGTCCTAAACGGGTTGAATCTACTGGGACCGAGAATACAGGACCAAGCACAGAACAAGAGGTTAGCGGAAGTTCCAAAGAACCTCAAGAAGTTCCGGAAAGGAATGATGAACCAAGACCATCTGTGGAAGACATAGGTGATGATGAGGTCGAGGTAGGAACTCCTATGCCAGGGGAACTTCACAAATCTTCTAATCCGTATGTACCTCCAAAGCCACATGTACCATTCCCAAGTCGGATCAAGCAAGCCAAGAAGGATATTCGAGAATCACCCCTATTCCAACGCCTCTCGAAAGTGGAAGTCAATGTGCCCCTCTTGGAGTTAATCCAAAACATTCCAACTTATACGAAATTCTTTCATGAGATCAAGAACAAAAAGGTTACTCCAGGAACGGAAGTGAATGGGGTTGAAATGGTCAACTCAATTGCCGGATTGCCCGTGAAGAAGAAGGATCCTGGAAGTTTCATCATTGACATCGCCTTAGGGAATGGACGAACTACAAAGGCAATGCTTGACTTAGGGGCTAGCATTAACTTAATGCCCTATTCGGTATACAAGGCCCTGGATCTCGGAGAATTGACACCAACTGATATGGTCGTACAAATGGCAGACCAAAGTGTGAAGAGGCCGGTCGGGATAATAGAAGAAATTCTTGTGAAGGTGGAAAAGTTGATAATCCCAGCTGATTTTGTAATAATGAAGTCTGCGGACGAGGGAAAGAGCCATATTCGAGAGCACGTAGTACTACTTGGGAGACCGTTCATGGCGACCACCAACACATGCCTTGAATTTAAGGGCAAGAAAATAACCATGGAGGTAATGGGCGAGAAGATTGAGTTGGTAGGATGTAGCATCGGAGATAAGGAAGTCACAGAAGAGTTAAAATTTGTCGATTGTTATGATTCCGTGATTTCCAAATTTCATCATTGCCATGATAATCGTGAACCACTTGAGGAGGCACTAACCATGCAAACTGAGACGTGCTACATGACCGAAGAAGCAAGGAAACTAGTTGAAATAATGGATAGCACCCCAGAAATTCCCGCAGGAGAAGAGGTACTTGAACCCTTAGACGAAGAAGAGGAAGAAAGTAGATTTCCTGAAGAGCCTAGCTTAGAATTGAAACCACTTCTTGCGCACCTCAAGTATGTGTACTTAGGAGAAAATCAGAAGAAGCCTGTAATTGTCTCCTCACATCTCTCCGACAATGAAGAAAGTAAGCTGATTGAAGTATTGAAGGAAAATTCCGCAGCTATAGGATGGGGGATCAGTGATATCAAAGGAATTAGCCCTACACGGTGCGTGCACAACATCACTCTAGAGCAAGATGTCAAACCCGTTAGGCAATGATGAATGTGTATTTTACACTTTCATTCGAGTCTTTTTCACCTAATTTAGCTATCCTCTATGTTAATTTAGCTATATTTTAGTACATTTTATTAGAATAGTGTCACGTTTCCCGTTAGATTTTATTTTACAGGTTTTGGTTGAAATTCGGAGAAATACGGGCATTTATATTGAAGTCTACAAGGAATTGGTGTTCCAGAAGCATATTTGGAGTATCTGAAGGTTTCCGGATAGGATTTGGAGTCTAGGGGCCGAATCTGGAGGTTAGAAGGCTACTAGAAGTCATAAACCGAGTTCGAAAAGGTGAAGAAATCCAAAACCGCGTCGAAAACGCGAAAATTCCACGTTTACACTAGGGGGCGAACCGCCCCAGCTCTCGGGCGAACCGCCCCAGAGTATTTTCGGGCCTATATATAGTTGCGAGTTTTCTCTCCGAAAATCATATCTTTCCAAGCCTACTTTCTCACCTCTCTCTATAGTTCTAGGTAGGAACTTCCCGGGGCTTGTCCTGGGAGTTCCATAGCTTAGGGGATACTTTTTCAAAGCAGATTGGAGCGCGTAGGATCGCAATCATCCGGAGATTGACAACCTTCGGTAACTTTGTATCTTACAACTTTTATCTACTTATTTTATATATTCTTTCAATATGTTTTCTTCTATGATTGCTATTGATTGCATGCACATTATGAGTAGCTAAATTTATCGTTGGTGGTAGTATGTGAATTCTTAGCGAGGGAAGATAATCATGCTAATGGCTATATCGCGCATTATACTCCGTGTCATTGCTTTATTTCGTTGATGAGTTGAACACCAAAATTCTCGTATGTTGTATTGATCATTATGCACACTAGGACACTTGTCGGCCAATCAGACTTAATTATCTTCATAGTGTTGAATGATTACGGAACACAATAGGACGTTAGTTGTTGACAGGTCAGACCCATATTATCTTCGTAGTGCACAATACTTACAACAGGACCCAAGATTCATTCAAAGATCTCTATGCAAGACCGAGGAATTTATGCATGATTATCGACCCATTATGTTAAGAAGGACCATACTATCACCAACCTCCATTATCTGCTTGAAAACCCCCTATTGCTTTTTATTTGCTGTTTTATATTTTCTTGATTAAATAGATAAAGCTAGTTATAGTCCTGAGAGAACGACACTCGAGTCATTCTACTGCTACACTACTGGTTTTCGTTGTAGTTGTGGATTGCCTTTGGCTAAATAACAAATATTATTTGTTGAATCGAGACCTGACAAATATCCGTTCATCAAATTGGCGCCGCTGCCGGGGACTATACTCATTTTTTCTGTTTAATTTGTTTATATTTACAGCTTTCAATTCCTAATTCTACTAGTTTTAGTTTTCCTTTTTAATCTCTCTCTGATACTGCTTTCCTAGTTTGTTTCTAATCACCTTTCCTAGTCTGTTTCTAATCACCTTTCCTAGTCTGTTTCTAATCACCTTTCCTAGTCTGTTTCTAATCTTCTAGCTTGTCACAGATATTCAGGTCTTGTGATGGCTCGCCCACTTTTGAAATCATGGGTTCAACCCAACAAAGCATTGATGAGAGGTTCGGCTATTGTTCTTTCTGCTGCAACTCGAGATTTGGATATCAAAAGTTGCATGTACCAGCAACTCCGGAGGTTCTATGGGTTGGCTAGGGAAGATGTTATGGGATACCTGAATGATATTGACGACTTTATCAACAATCTTCCAAGGCCCGGAGCAGGGATAACGGACGATGAGCTAAGGATGAAGGTTTTTGCTTTGGGGCTTGGTGATAAAGCCAAGGCATGGTTAGGCTCTCTGGAAGCCGGATCACTAGACACCTGGGACAAGGTGTATTCTGCTTTTATGGAGAAATACTTTCCTCACACATTGACTACCGCTCTTAAGGCGCAAATCACAGGATTCAAACAGGACTATAATGAGACCATCTACACCGCTTTCGAGAGATTCAAGGACCTCATGCACAAGTGTCCACACCATGGTTTTGGGCTTCCTGATCTTGTCCAACACTTCTACAATGGACTCACATATGAGAGTCAACAGGTGGTGGATTTCCAATGCCGTGGTACTATCTGGGAAGAGACCGCCGAGGATGTGTGGGCGTGTTTTGAAAGGCTTGCTAAAGGATCTCAATCCAAGGATCCAAGAGCAATGGTTAGAAGGCGTGGACCTGAGGCCCCACCAAACCAGGAGATCCCAATGCATGAAGTGAATGGTGTGAGTGGCGATAGGTTCGAAGGTTTCGCCAATCAGATGAGGCAAGCTCTAAGTGGCCTAATCGGAACTTCTCCCTCCAACGAGGTATGTAGGGTGTGCAAGAATTATGGGCATGGGGCTCATATGTGTAGATCAGTTCTAGCACGAGAAGATGTTCACTTGGGAAACCGTAGTAATCCTACTCCTAAGGACGAAGCATCTACATCCAAGTCATCAACTCTCATGGATAATTTACAGAAATTGGTGGATTTCACCCAAGTGTTTTTGAAGAGATACGAGGAGGATTCGGCAAAGATCAATGCTCGTCTGGATCAATTAGAAGCTAGAGCTAGTAGAGAGCAAGGGAAGTTACATAGCAGCACTGAGAGGTCCATGTCGATCAACTTGGTGGAAGATCAACCAGTGGAAATCACCATTAAGCAAGTTGCTAAGTGCGAGTGTTACAAGGATGAAGAGCCTCCACTAGCCAAGGAAGAAGAGAAGGACCTTGGTACTAATGAGAATGGAAAGAAGCAAGAGAATCCCGAGCCACTCCCTCAAAGTTTCGATGTTAAGGTCGGGATTGGTGAACTTGAAGATGTCCGTGCCACACTAGACACGGGATCTTACTCGAACGTGCTCCCTTTGAATGTGTTTGAGTGTTTGAGAAGAGTAACCTTGGAAAACTATCTGACCATAGGGCTATTGTGCAACTGGCGGATGGATCCTTAGTGAGACCCGAAGGCGTTGTGAAAAATGTGTTGGTCAAGATTGGTGAAGCATCTGTATACACCAATTTTGTAGTTATGCCGGCGTCTGCACCTGGAACGGGGGATGTCATACTCTTAGGGCAAACATTCTTGACTAAACTAGCTCCGTGATGGACATCTACCAAAGAACTTTCACTATCGAAGTGGATGGCAAGCAACACGTGTTGCAAGCCATACCTGAACCGCCTGATATTACTACTCACTACTGTGGTCTTACGGCCTATATTATTTCTTATTCACAGGTTCGTGGCATGGAAAGGAGATCAATGAAGGGGAAGCCTAGTACCCGCAGAAAGAAGAGATAGGCGCGGACAGGAGTCGAGTCAAAGACATTAAACAATGGCGTTATCCGGGAGGCAACCCGGAGATTTTATCGCTTTCTTTACCGCTTTAGATTTTATCTCACGAGTTTGATTGAGTATTATAGGTCACTTATACAAGCATTAGCTCTCACCTTGGATCCACTTTCGACGTTCGGGACGAGCGACGACGTTCAGGTTTGGGGAGGAGGTTATCGCTGGTTATCTCTATACTTATCTTGCTTATGATAAACTCGTGAAATTTTTTGCATTTGCAGGTTTACTACTTTCCTAGGATAGTCTTGCATGTTTTATATGGAGTTTATTGCCGAATTTTTTGAACTTTTTTATTGGGTAGATCAACCAACTATGCCATTAATCTTATGCTTCATCTCTATGAATTTGTTTGAGGTTTTTCTCGCTTGGCTTGTCACATTATGTATTGCACTTAGTTAAGCATGGTAGTCTCGATATCACTTAGTGGTGTTTTCTCTACTGCGGTTCACGAAGGCCTTTATAATAGGATGATGCATGTTAGGGTCTTATGGTTGTCTCCCGAGTAATTATGTACCTAAGAGGCAACAAGTCTTCACCATGCTTTGAGATTGCTAAATGCCTAGGAAGGAGGTAGTGTGAGGTTGTGTGATCCTTTCGTATGTTAGCATGCATCATTACGTCGTCACTGACTAGGTCCAGGTAGAGAATGTTACGAGAGACTATCTTGTCTCGACATAAGTGCTTATGTGGATGTGTATAAGTCAATCGAGGTATTCTTCAACCTATATTCATGCTTTGATTTATATGGTTTTTGTTCATATGTTATTTGGTAGATTCAGTAATTTAGTTCATTTTATTTGGCATGAAACTCCATTTTTTGAGTGTTGCATGTTTTTTGTATTAGAGTCTAGCTTAGTTGCTTGAGGACAAGCAAAGGTTCGGTTTGGGGAGTTTGATGAATGTGTATTTTACACTTTCATTCGAGTCTTTTTCACCTAATTTAGCTATCCTCTATGTTAATTTAGCTATATTTTAGTACATTTTATTAGAATAGTGTCACGTTTCCCTTTAGATTTTATTTTACAGGTTTTGGTTGAAATTCGGAGAAATACGGGCATTTATATTGAAGTCTACAAGGAATTGGTGTTCCAGAAGCATATTTGGAGTATCTGAAGGTTTCCGGATAGGATTTGGAGTCTAGGGGCCGAATCTGGAGGTTAGAAGGCTACTAGAAGTCATAAACCGAGTCCGAAAAGGTGAAAAAATCCAAAACCGCGTCGAAAACGCGAAAATTCCGCGTTTACACTGCGGGGCGAACCGCCCCAGCTCTCTGGCGAACCGCCCCAGAGTATTTTCGGGCCTATATATAGTTGCGAGTTTTCTCTTCGAAAATCATATCTTTCCAAGCCTACTTTCTCACCTCTCTCTATAGTTTTAGGTAGGAACTTCCCGGGGCTTGTCCTGGGAGTTCCATAGCTTAGGGGATACTTTTTCATAGCAGATTGGAGCGCGTAGGATCGCAATCATCCGGAGATTGACAACCTTCGGTAACTTTGTATCTTACAACTTTTATCTACTTATTTTATATATTCTTTCAATATGTTTTCTTCTATGATTGCTATTGATTGCATGCACATTATGAGTAGCTAAATTTATCGTTGGTGGTAGTATGTGAATTCTTAGCGAGGGAAGATAATCATGCTAATGGCTATATCGCGCATTATACTCCGTGTCATTGCTTTATTTCGTTGATGAGTTGAACACCAAAATTCTCGTATGTTGTATTGATCATTATGCACACTAGGACACTTGTCGGCAAATCAGACTTAATTATCTTCGTAGTGTTGAATGATTACGGAACACAATAGGACGTTAGTTGTTGACAGGTCAGACCCATATTATCTTCGTAGTGCACAATACTTACAACAGGACCCAAGATTCATTCAAAGATCTCTATGCAAGACCGAGGAATTTATGCATGATTATCGACCCATTATGTTAAGAAGGACCATACTATCACCAACCTCCATTATCTGCTTGAAAACCCCCTATTGCTTTTTATTTGCTGTTTTATATTTTCTTGATTAAATAGATAACGCTAGTTATAGTCCTGAGAGAACGACACTCGAGTCATTCCACTGCTACACTACGGTTTTCGTTGTAGTTGTGGATTGCCTTTGGCTAAATAACAAATATTATTTGCTGAATTGAGACCTGACAAATCTCCGTTCATCAGGCAACCTCAGCGAAGGATAAATCCAGCCATGCAAGAGGTGGTAAAGAAAGAAGTGATCAAGTTGCTAGATGCTGATATGATTTACCCCATTCCTGATAGTCGATGGGTGAGCCCGGTACATGTAGTTCCTAAGAAATCAGGAGTCACGGTGGAATAGAATGAGAAGGGAGAATTGGTACCGGTTAGGAAGACCACTGGATGCCGGATGTGCATTGACTATAGAAGATTAAATGCCGCCACTAAAAAGGACCACTTCCCTTTACCATTTATAGATGACATGCTAAACCGCCTTGCGGGGCGGAAATTTTATTGTTTTCTTGATGGTTTATCAGGTTTCTACCAGATTCCGATAGCACCGGAGGATCAGGAGAAGACGACATTCACTTGCCCATTCGGAACATTTACCTATAGGAGGATGCCATTTGGACTATGCAACGCTCCCGCCACTTTTCAAAGGTGCATGCTTTCTGTTTTCTCTGACATAGTAACTAAATTTGTTGAAGTTTTCATGGAAGATTTTTCCCTTTTGGTGATTCGTTTGATGAATGCTTGGAAAGATTAGATCTTGTTTTGAAAAGGTGCATTGAATGCAACTTGACCTTAAGCTGGGAGAAGAGTCATTATATGGTTAGAGAAGGCATTGTTCTTGGACATGTAGTTTCTGAAAGAGGTATTGAGGTAGACAAGGCTAAGATCGAAATCATTGAAAAACTTCCCCCACCTACTTGTGTGAAAGAATTGCAATCTTTTCTTGGCCATGTAGGTTTCCATAGGAGGTTTATTAAAGATTTTTCGAAAATTGCTAAACCTTTAAGTAGCTTGCTTGCAAAAGATGTGGTTTTCCATTTCTCTAATGAATGCTTAGTTGCTTTTAATACCCTTAAGGAAAAGCTTGTTTCTACTCCCATTGTTGTGCCGCCTGATTGGAATCTTCCTTTTGAGATTATGTGTGATGCTACGAATTTTGTTATGGGTGCTGTTATATGCCAAAAAGTTGATAAGCAGTATCGTGTGATTTATTATGTTAGTAAGACTCTAGACACTGTAAAAGTTAATTATACAACTACTGAAAAGGAATTTTTAGCTGTTGTCTTTGCTTTACAAAAGTTTAGGTCTTATTTAATTGGCCATCCTGTGAATGTCCATACTGATCATGCTGCTTTGAGACATTTGATAGCTAAGCAAGATTCTAAGCCTAGATTAATCCGTTGGGTCCTTTTGCTGCAAGACTTTGATTTGACCATAGTGGATAGAGCTGGTAGGGAGAATTTATTAGCAGATTTATCTAGAATACCTAATATCCCTGTTGATTCAATACCCATCAATGAGGACCTCCCTGATGAGCACTTAATGAAGGCTAATGAAGAGCCATGGTATGCAGTTATTGTAAACTATTTGGCTATGAATGTTTGTCCCACTAACTTTTCAGCCTTAGACAACAGAGCTCTTGCCAAGCGTTGCAGGACTTACATATGGGATGATCCGCATCTATTCAAGGAAGGAGCTGATGGGAATCTAAGGAGATACGTGCCACAAGAAGAGCAACAAAGTGTGCTGAGTCATTGCCATGAGCTTAATTGTGGGGGACACTATAGTGGGTTGAAAACAGCTCGCAAGGTACTGCAAGCAGGATTTTTCTAGCCAACAATATACCGAGATGCTCGAAATTTTGTGAAGAATTGTGACCCATGTCAACGAGGTGGTAGTATTGGCAAGAAAGATGAAATGCCCCTTCAAAGGAATCTAGTGGTAGAACCTTTCGATGTATGGGGCATTGATTTCATGGGACCATTTCCATCAAGTGGAGGCTATGTATACATTCCTGTTGCAGTGGATTATGTGACTAAATGGGTGGAGGCAATTCCTACAAAAACAAATGACGGCGCAGTGGTTATGAAGTTCTTGAAGGAGGTAATATTCTCTAGATTTGGGTGCCCTAGGACAATCATCAGTGATGGAAGGTCACACTTCGTCAATAGAACGTTTGCCTCCCTTCTTAAGAGATACAGTGTCCACCATAGTGTCGCTACACCATATCACCCGCAGACATCGGGACAAGTCGAAGTCAGCAACCGTCAAATTAAGAAGATCCTGGAGCGAGTAGTGAAGCCTAGTAGGAAGGATTGGGCAGGAAAATTGAATGATGCACTTTGGGCATACAGGACTAGCTACAAGACGGTGATCGGGACCACTCCGTACAGACTTGTGTATGGGAAAGCATGTCATCTTCCCGTAGAACTGGAACATAAGGCATATTGGGCTATAAAGGCACTCAATCTTGATATGGGAAAAGCTGGCGAGGAACGATTGTTGCAACTAGATGAGCTTGATTAATTACGACTAGGTGCTTATGAAAATGCCAAGATCTACAAGGAACGTACTAAGAAGTATCATGATCGTGGTATAGTACGTAAGGAATTGATCCCTGGACAAAAAGCTTTGGTATTTAATTCTCGCCTTCGACTATTTCCTGGAAAGCTCCGTACTCGTTGGGATGGACCGTACGAAATTATCGAAGTTTCTCCCCATGGAGCTGTAATACTCTTTGATCCAAAGACGGGAAATACCTTCAAGGTGAATGGCCAGCGAGTGAAGCCATACTTCGAGATATCTAGTGATCAAAGGGAGGGGGTTACACCATCATTAGACTTGTTTTTCGTTTTTCATTTCTGTGTTGTGAGTTTATTTTTCCTTTCTCGTAAATTTTGTACTCCAACCTATTCTTTCGAATAGGTTTGGGGAAGTCGTTGTGAGTCATTTTGTTTCTCTTTTCGTTATGCTACCGCTGGCTAAAAAAAATCGGAAAAAAAGAAGAAAGAAAAAATCCAGGATAAAAGAAAAAAAAAAGAAAAAAAGGAATTGGAAAAGAAAAAAAAGAAAAAAAAGGAAAAGACCCCAAAAAAGCAAAGAAGGGTCCAAAAAGAAAGCCAAAAAGCATTTTAGCTAAATGTTGTGTCTCATTTTCCAATTCTTGTAATGTTCGTAATCGTGTTGTAAATTTTCTATCTTTTCTTTTGTTTTGAGTGTCATCTGTTCTAGACCACCCTCGTCCTGCCATTCAGGAAGTGGTTAATAGCTTAAGGCTTTGCTTGAGAGATGGGTAGAATAGGGGAGTGTTATCTTTTATAGGGAACCCTCCTTCGTTTGATGAGAGCCAACACTGGTTCGACCTCTTTGAGGAAAAGTCTTAACTTGGTGAATAGCAGTAAGTTCTCAGTTTCATAGGCACGGGACAACCATTCGTATCTTAACATGTTTCATTACGTCGTCACTGACTAGGTCCAGGTAGAGAATATTACGAGAGACTATCTTGTCTTGACATAAGTGCTTATGTGGATGTGTATGAGTCAATCGAGGCATTCTTCAACCCATATTCATGTTTTGATTTATATGGTTTTTGTTCATATGTTTTTTGATAGATTCATTAGATTAGTTCATTTTATTTGGCATGAGACTCCATTTTTTGTGTTGCATTGTTTTTTGCATTAGAGTCTAGCTTAGTTGCTTGAGGACAAGCAAAGGTTCGGTTTGGGGAGTTTGATGAATGTGTATTTTACACTCTCATTTGAGTCTTTTTCACCTATTTTAGCTATCCTCTATGTTAATTTAGCTATATTTTAGTGCATTTTATTAGAATAGTGTCACGTTTCCCTTTAGTTTTTATTTTACAGGTTTTGGTTGAAAAACGAGGTTTTCCGGGCAATTATATTGAAGTAGACAAGGAATTGGTGTTCCAGAAGCCTATTTGGAGTATCTGAAAGATTCCGAATAGGATTTGAAGTCTAGGGGTCGAATCTGGAGGTTAGAAGGCCACTAGAAGTCAGAAACCGATTCCGAAAAGGGGAAGAAATCCTAAAACGCGTCGAAAACGCGTTCTGGGCCGAAAATTACTCCCAGGCGAATCGCCCGGGATGTGGGGCGAATCGCCCCACACCAGGAGAATCGCCCGGTGTGTGGGGCCCTTCGCCCCACACAATTCGTAGCCTATATATAGTTGCTCAGTTTTTCTCCATTTTTCATACTTTTCCAGACCTTTTCTCTCACCTTTCTCTGTAGTTTTAGGTAGGAATTTCCCAGAGCCTGTTCTGGGGGTTCTTAGCTTAGGAGATACTTTTTCTTAGCAATTTGGAGCTTGTAAGATCGCGATTCTTCGGAGATTGACAACCTTCGGTAACATTGTATCTTACAGTTTTTCTACTTATTTTTATGTATCTTTCATCATGTTTTCATTCATTCGTGGTATGATTTTTGTTGATTGCATGACAACTATGAGTAGCTAAACTTCTCGTTGGTGATAGTATGTGATTTCTTAGCGAAGGGTTGATAATTATGCTAATGGCTATATCGCGCATTATACTCTGAGTTATTGCTTTATTTCTTTGATCTATCTAAATCTCTATCTTCGTATTGTTGAATAATTATTGAACACAATTGGACAATTCATTGATCTCTTGATCTATCTAAATCTATATCTTCGTAGTGTTGAATAATTACAACTGGACAATTCATTGATCAAAGATCTCCATGCAAGACCGAGGAATTTATGCATGATTATTAACCCGTTATGCTTTGAATGACCATACTATCACCAATCTCCATTATCTGTTAAGAAAAACCTTTGCTAAATCGTCTGTTGTTTTATATTCTAAATTAGATTAGATAAAGCTAGTTATAGTCCTTAGAGATCGACACTCGAGGTTATTCTACTGCTACTCTACGGTTTTCGTTGTAGTTGTGAATTGCCTTTGGCTAAATACAAATTTATTTGATTGCTTGGAACCCGACAATCCAACGCATCATCAAATGAGCAAGCAATTGGTAATGAAAATTGATTCTATTCACATAAACAATCAACCCATATATTATATAAGCTCAATTGAAGCATAGATCAAGAAACCCCCAAATTTGAAAAATTAGGGTTCATGTAAAGTTATCTCAGATCTGAAAAACGGATGAACTAGGATGAAAGTTGTGCGGATAGAATGGAAGAGCATGTAATGGTCTTCGATTGAAGCTAAATAACAAAACATTTGATGGAGAATTGAAGGTTTTATGTAAGATTGAAGATTTTTTCAGTTTTTGGGTGTTTCGGAGTAATAGAGGTGAAGAAGATGTGATAATGAGGATTTGGGGGAGGAATCCCGCCCATATTCTATCTGACAACGGGGGGCGATTTGCCCCGTGTGTCGGGCGGTTCGCCCCCCATCGCCAGAGAGCGTGGGGAGACGAAATTTTTCGAAAAAAGTTCAGTTTTTATCCCCGAAAACCATTCTCCTCATAAAAATACTCGAAACAATTCACTCAAACATAAACATAAGCACAAAACATCACATAAACGAACAAATTCACATAGAGAAAGGCAAATTGTTCAATGTATGAATGCAATGCAATGCAATAAGGCGATAAAAACTTCGGGTTGCCTCCCGGATAGCGCCATTGCTTATAGTCTTTGACTCGACTTCTTCTTGCTCTTAGTTCTTCTTTTTTAGGGTACTAGACTTCCCCTTCATGGATATTTTCCTCATGCCACGAACCTGTGAATGAAAATGAACATAGACAGCAAGACCAAAGTAGTTAATGGTGTGAGAAGCATTGAAGTGAATATTTGGATCAGATATGGATCGCAACACATGTTGTTTGCCATCCACCTCAATGGTGCAAGTTCTTCGGTAGATGTCTATCATAGAGCGTAGCTTAGCCAAGAACGTTCGCCCCAAGAGAACAACATCCCCCATCCCAGGTGTAGACGCCGGCATAACTACAAAGTTGGTGTACACAGAAGCTTCACCAATCTTAACCAATACGTTCTTCACAACGACTTCGGGTCTCACAAAGGATCCATCCGCCAATTGCAAAATCGCCTTATGCTCAGATAGTTTCCCAAGGCCACTCTTCTCAAACACATTCATTGGGAGCACATTAGAGTAAGATCCCGTATCTAGTGTAGCACGAACATCTTCAAGTTCACCAATTCCTACGTTAACATGGAAACTCTCAGGAATTGGCTCTGGATCCTCTTGCTCCTCATCACTCGCATCAAATCCAAGGTCCTTCTCTTCTTTCTTGGCTATTGGAGGTTCTCCATCCTTGCAACACTCACAATTAGCACCCTTCTTGATAGTGATCTCAACAGGAAGATCACCTACTAAAGTAATACACATCGACTTCTCAGTGGTGCTAGGTAATTTCCCATGCTCCCTACTCGCTCCACGGTCAATCAACTCTTGCATCTTTTGATGGGCAAGCCTAGTGCTCTCTTCCAAACGATCCAGCCTCGCCCTAGTCTTCTCAGAATCTTCTTCATAACGCTTAAGAAAACCCTGGGTGTGATCAACCGTTTTCTGCAAGTTTTCCATGAGTAGAGCCGTCTTCGACTTCGATTGCTCCTTGGGAGTGGGATTTTCGCAGTGATCATTAGCATAGCTAAGCTTACTACGGTCTTGGTTAGGGCCATAAGTTTGGCTAGCCGGTGCATATCCTTGATTGTTTCGGAACCCTCTTCTCCAAAATCCACCTCGAGGATTCCTACCATCTTGTCCATAGCTAGCTTCTTGAATACCAAATTCCGCAGCAAAAGCTTCCTCTTCGCTTCCTTGAACCCAATTGCCATCATCATATGCAAGCTCCGATCTACACATATGAGCTCCATGCCCATAGTTCTTGCATATTCGGCAAACGTTCCAGGCGATTCGCCTGGGACGTCCAGACCGACTCTAGCGAGATTTTAGTCTTCTTTTCCTTTTCGGACTCGGATTTTGCCTTCTAGTGACCTTTAAGCCTTGAAACTCGTACCCTAGGCCTCAAATCTCATCCGGAACCTTCTAGTTACTCCACGAATATTCTCGAAACACCAAAACCTCGTCCATTTCATCAATATTGCCCATAAAAACACTTTTTTCACCTAAAACCTGAAAAAATGCAAAGAAAAGGGAAACGTGACACTATTCTAATAAAATGCACTAAAATATAAGCTAAATTAACCTAGAGGATAGCTAAATTGGTGAAAAAGACTCGAATGAAAGTGTAAAATACACGTTCATCAGTCTCAGCAAGTGATCAAGTTTCCTAACAAATACCCGTTTTGAAGGAATTACTTGCTGAATGCCTGTTTCAGCAATCATGTAGTGAACTATCATTTCTTTTAGAAGTAATCAGTGGAAGGAACTTTATACATGTAAGCATACTTTGACTTGCTGAATGCCTGTTTCAGCAATCTGCCAATTGTATCCCTTACTATTGAGGTAGTTCAATCAATCCAAGGTTATACCTTAAAATTCCGAACCTATTATCTGGTAGGGGCTTGGAAAAGATATCAGCAAGTTGATCATCAGTACCTACTTTCACAACCTCAATGTCTCCGTTTTCCATATGATCTCTAATGAAATGATGTCTAATATCAATGTGCTTTGTCCTTGAGTGGAACTTAGGATTTTGCGTGATAGCAATAGCACTCGTATTATCACAAAAGATTGGTGTTTTCTTTGCCAAAATACCATAATCTCTTAATTGTTGCTGAATCCATAGGATTTGAGCTGTGCAACAACCAGCCGCAATGTACTCATATTCAGTGGATGAATTGGAAACACAAGTTTGCTTCTTGCTGAACCATGATATTAATCTAGTACCTAGAACTGACAAGTTCCAGAAGTACTTTTTCTATCAAGAGTTGATCCTCCATGATCAGCATCAGAATAACCAACCAATCCCAATCCAGAATCTTTAGGATACCATAATCCAACATTGACTGTACCTTTGACATATTTCAGTATCTTAAGTGCCTTTTTGTAGTGTGATTCTCTTGGATCAGATTGGAATCTTGCACACACACAAACAGCATACTGAATGTCAGGTCTACTTGTTGCTAAATACAACAAGGAACCAATGAGCTTTCTATACTTGTGTTCTTCAACACACTTATCTTCTTTAGTATAGCCCAATTTGATAGTAAGACTCATAGGGATCTTTTCAGGTTTTTCTTCCTCTTTGATCCTAAACTTTATGAGCATTTCCTTTGCATACTTTGCTTGATTTATGAATATTCCATCTTTGAGTTGCTTGACTTGCAATCCTAGGAAATAATTCAATTTACCCATCATACTCATTTCAAACTTGTTTGTCATGAGTTTGGCAAAATCATCACAAAGTTGCTTGTCCTTAGATATAAATATTATGTCATCCACATAAATCTGAACTAGACTATTTTACCATCATGGTTCATGGTAAACAAAGTTTTGTCAACTTCACCTTTCTTGAAACCATTATGCAACAAGAACTTAGCTAAGGTATCATACCAAGCTCTTGGTGCTTGCTTTAGACCATATACAGCTTTCTGAAGCTTGTATACCATCTTGGTTTCTGAGGGAAGTTCAAAGCTAGGGGTCGTTCCAAGTAGACTTCTTGAGCAAGTTCACCATTTAAGAATGCACTTCTAACATCCATTTGATAAACAATGAAGTCATTGTGAGCAGCAAAATCCAAGAAAAGTCTAATTGCATCCAATCTTGCAACTGGTGCATAAGACTCATCATAGTCCAATCCTTCAGTGTGACAGTAACCTTGAGCAACTATGATAGTGTATATGTCCTAGAGACAGTCCTTACTAAGGGCATAGTGCCCTTATAGAGGGCATATATGTACTATTACACAGGTCAGCGTAATATAATATATGTCTGTTGCGTTTACTATTGAGTATCGCTTTCATATTTATATTACACCAGGCATGCAGCATGTCATATCTCTATTACTGTCTGTATTGATATTAAACATGTCCCCTCGGATAGATGACCGATCACACCGATAGTGGGAGCTATGTGAGTTATCACCTATCCCAAACTCTCCCTAGTCGAGGTTCATCTCGGATGTAGGGGTCTGAATGAACCAGACGAGACTAGTATGCGTGAAGGTTATACTTGTTGGAGAAAGTGTGAGCCGATCCCACGGCCACGGAACGGATTGTTGGACAATCGAGAAACGTTCCCATAACTGCGCATAGTTCTTCGAAGAAGTATCGAACACTGGAAGTACCCACCGGACACTCCCATCGATGTATACTCTACACCGAAGTGTCTATGGGAACCGGTGAGTTATCGAAGTGATGCCAGTCGTCCTTTGGACTTACAGGACTTTATCATCATATTTGTTGCCCCATATCCTTGGTGGACCCGTCGATGTCAGCTCTGAATAAGCAGTTGACCTAAGACACGATCCAGGATTATGGCTACATACAAATGGGGATGATAAGTGATTCTGTGAAGGATTCATCTCTCAAGTGTAGCACAGGAGAGCACTGCTCATAGTCGTTCATAGATGTGATGGTAAAATCGCTGGCCAGCGTATCAATATTATTATGATTGTCATAATAGATATTGGATTCACCATGCAACTCACTGAAGACGCCTGTGGATGTATTATTGGGATAGACACTTCATCGATCCTAGATACATTCGAGCAAGTCAGATAAAGGGACGTTACCATCGCCGCATTGAGCGCAACAGACTTCGCAACGAAAGGGTTAGCTTTGAGAAACCTCTCAAACGTCCTCATGTATTAATATTGCAAATGGAACCGTCTAGGAATTACATGTTGCCTAGTCTAGGACTTGCTTAATACGATGGGGCCCTATGGGTCACACTATGTGGTGATTCAGCCTATCAGAATATCCTTGAAGATGGAATTGCAATTAATTTGGAAATAATTGTGATTGATGGATTATAATTGATTTGGAATTAATTATAATATTTGGTGGCTCAATTAATGATTTTGAATTATTAATTGAATTGGCTAATTAATTGTATTTTAAGTAAATACAATTAAAGATTATATTTTGGAAATATAATAGAGGTTTGATTTGAAAGGATATGTCAATTTAGAATTAACATATGCACTTGGGCAAAATCTACTTGGAGTTTGAATTGGCTTAGAACTATAAGTGGGTCCCAAAATTGGGACCCACCTATTTCCCATAGGACTGGGCGCGCGCGCGCGTTAGCTAGATAGGGGAAGGAGTTCGACTCCTTCCTCTATTAGAAGTCCAAGGGATAAGTTACATTTTCTTGATTGAGTTTTATTTTGATTGGGAATGAATCTAGACTTGACATTGGTTTCTAGTGCGATAAGAATTAGATTCTTATTCCTTTACGAAGTCTAATTGCTTATGCTTTAGGCTTCTATTGACTACTATATATAGTAGACTATTAGAGAGTTTTTGACATAGACTTTCACAGTCATTCTACCCAGTTTTCTTAGAGAAAATAAAACTCTCCCATCCTCTATAAGCCTACGCGCGCGCCACATACCGGAGGAATCGCCGCCCCATCTTCTTGGTCACACAAAGAATATCCTAGCATTCTTTCGATAGGCTGTTCATCCGTGGATACCAAGGTTGAGGTTCTAGGAGCTGGAAACTAACTTTTATTGTCTTGCAGATAATCGAAGTATTGCAGATATCTTCGACTTCGACGAAGGAGAAGATACACTGGATTATTACGAAGACTTGGAAGCTGCTTTGGAAGTAAGGTTAGTCTTCTAATTGACGTGTTTACATATATACGACATATACATAATCAATTAACCTGCATGTTAAGAAAATTTTTGAAATTCCGCTGCGTACCATAGGTGTAACTCTGACCGTATTTTCTTACAGTGGTATCAGAGCCAGGTTAATTGATTACGTATATACGTATATATATTGTATGATTTTGTAGATATGTGGATGCAATTGATTCTATGATTAATTCGATTTTCAAAAGTTTTGTTTTTATATAAATTTAGAATTTATATTTTTTCAAAAAAAAAAAAAAAAGTTTAAAATATATATATTGAACGGGCCGCCTGCGTGACGCAGGCGTGCCGCCGGTGCCCGGGCGCCTGTGGGAGGCAGGCGCCCGTGCCCGCGGCCGCAGGCACGGTAGGGGACGGTCCCGTCCCATATTTTAATATATATATATTTTCCAGGTTAGACCCAAAATCAAATTTTGAAAATTTTGAGGATTGAATTTTATATTTGGAATATAAATATGATTTAATTGTAATTGTTTTTAACTATAGGGGTTAAATTTAATTAGTATAAAGTTAAAAGGCTTATTTGTAATTTATCAATTTATTGTTTATTGGAAATTAGTCCTTCTACTTTTGAATTTTAGATTTAACACCTCCAAGGTTTCAAAAATTACAATTAAGAACTTCGGGTTTTCAAATATTGCTACTTGCTCAATAGAATTTTCGATTTTCAATCTAGTCCAAATTTTCAATTATTTCATAGAGATTATAAGTATGGGATTATAATTTTCATAATGAAATTATGAAGTCATTTGTCATCCACATAGGCTACTACTTGTTTCATATGCTCGATATGCTATTGTTTGACAATGCATGTTTAAATACCAAGTATTTTACTTTCCGTTCGACCGCTATGCACGCGAGGGTAGGCGGCGCCCTCTTGTATGTCGGACCGCATATTTTATGTATGGGTAGGCGGCACCCATTATGTGCTTGACCGCGTTTAGAAGTAGAATGGATAGGCGGCATCCATTACGTGTAGACCGCTCATGCATGATGGGTAGGCGACGCCCTTATTTGTTTGTAGATGACTGATAACAACCCTCAAGCGACAAGCCCCAACCAATATAAGTACAGAAATATATATATGTATGTATTTCTGAGATGCTTTCCATAGGGTGCTTTAATTCTGAACTTTCATTGCGTTTTCTTGTATTGGCGACCTCGTCTTACAGACTCGCAGTGATCGTCAGATTAGAGTAAGCCTATGGTTATGACTTACTGCATATTATATTTAGCGACCTCGATAGGTACAATATGTAGGGCATCGGGTTAAATTAGATCTAACAACCAAGAGTTGCGTGACGCAATTGGATAGTCCTACCGGTCATATTATGCTGTGCGACCAGCCCCCGTTGGAGTATAACATAGTATGGATTTGGATCTTGGCCACTACGGTAACTTGTTGGACATTACCCGTATGTTGATTTTGGGGGCAAGCATATGTGAAAATAGTGGGAGCTAAACAGCTAAAGGACCTTGTTGTTTAGTTATGTTGACTGTGTATTTAGAAATAATATTTCAATAGTTGATTTATTATTTTCGTTCTATATTGTTTCTCCTGGAAAACCGAAATGGCGAGTATCTCGCTCCGTGCTGTCTTAGAGAAGCAAATTTTGACCGGACCAAACTTCCTAGATTGGATCAGGAATATATGTTTGGTGCTGAGGTACGAAAGGATTGAGTACGTCTTGGACGAGGCTAATCCCGTGTGTCCCGAGAATCAGACTGCCGATCAAGTTGCTGATTTGGAATCAAGCCAACAAGGCAAAGTCTGATAAGCATCATGAGGATGCTAGATTCGCGCAGTGTATTATGCTGGCGGCAATGAGCAGAGCTGTAGAGGCAACATGAAAGCATGTTGCCGTATGAGATGCTGAAGCATCTTGAGTCGCTCTTTAAGACGACAGCTAGAAGTGTTGAATTTGATTTGATCAAAGAGATACACAGATGCAAGCTCAATGAAGGAGGGAACATGTCTGAACATGTTCTCAAGATGAGAATAAGATCATGGTGATCTTTGTCCTTCAATCATTGTCGAGTTCGTATTCGCAATTCATCGTTAACCACCATGAATGCGAAGGACGTAACACTTCCCGAACTCCATAATCTGCTAAAGACATATGATCAAACTCTTCCTAAGAAGGAAAAGTCGATCATGTTTGTTGGGCAACCGTCTAACCCAAAACCCGAGAAACAAAGGTGCTAAGGGTAAGGGAAATTCGGGAGCCAATGCTAACACTTCGAGTGATTAGCTTAAGCGTCTGAACCAGAAAAGGAAGTTCAAGAGGAGCGGAACGGTACACACAGATGAATATCTTTTCTGTAAGCAGAAAGGGCATTGGAAGAATGATTGTCCTAAACTAAGGGCAGATCAAGCTAATAAGCCGCCAGCTTCTAGCTCAGGTATGTTTGTTATTGAAATGAACATGACTACTTTTGACTCCAATGGTTGGGTATTAGATACGGCCTGTGGCTCGCACATTTATAATAATGTGCAAGGGGCCATTGAACACAGGCTAGTCAAGCAAGGTGAAATCGACTTGCATGTTGGGAACGACAATCCAGCTGAAGCCAAACGCGTTGGACGCTGCAAGATAGATTTACCTTCAGGACAATGTTTGGAACTTGATAACGTTTATTTTGTTCCATCCATTGTCAGTAATATTATTTCCATTCCATTGTTGGACAATTTGGGTTTTTCCTAATACTTGTTATTTTTCATTAAATGACCAGTATTATGGAAAAGCTCGCTTAGTGAATGGTTTACATATTTTGCAACGTAGTCTACCTTTATTTCAAATACATAACAAACAACCGTCTTCAAGTAGGAAGAATAATCCATCTTATCTATGGCATTGTTGGCTAGGCCATATCAATGAAACACGGAAATTCAAAGACTAAGGAAGTTGGACTACTTAGAACCATTTGATTTTGAATCATATGGTACGTGTGAATCATGTGTTAAGGGTAAGATGACGAACAAACCTTTTGTTGGACAAGGTGTTCGTGCCACTCGCTGCTTAGAGCTCATACATACCGATGTATGTGGACCTTTTAAAGTCCATGCGCGTGGGGGTTATCCTTACTTCGTTACCTTTACTGACGATTTCTCAAGGTATGGGTATATTTATCTTATGACGAATAAATCCGAGACCTTTGGAAAATTCAAGGAGTTTAGGAATGAGGTCGAGAATGAATTGAACCTAAGGATAGTCACTCTTCGATTAGATCGAGGAGGTGAATACCTTAGTGAAGAATTTATCGACTACTTGAAGGAAAATGGAATTCAATCGCAATGGACTCCTCCTGGAACACCACAATTGAATGGTGTGTCTGAGAGAAGGAATCGAACCCTGTTAGACATGGTGAGATCAATGATTGGATTCTCGACTCTTCCAAAATATCTATGGGGATATGCATTACAAACTACAATCTACATTCTGAACCATGTGCCATCTAAATCATTGGAGAAAAACTCCTTATGAGTTATGGAAGAGAAAGAAGCCCTCACTGGGCTATCTTAGACCTTGGGGCTGTCTTGCGATAGTCAAACTGATGCTCACTGATAAGTTAGATGCCAAGGGTGTCAAAGTATATTTCATAGGATATCCTCGTTAGACGAGAGGCTATGAATTCTATCATGCTGAAGATCACTAGGTGATAGTATCTAGAAACGTTAAGTTTTTAGAAGCAGAATACCTCGAAGAAGAGAGGTTAGATGACATGATAGAACTTGAAGAAATTCAAGACTTTGACACGCGTGAACATGAGTTCTCTAAATCTTCTGATTTGGACTCAAGTTCATTGGGAGCTTTCGAAGCAGACAAGGGTAATGATATGACACTTGCTAGGCATGTCATAGTCAGTGGGAGTCCTGTGATTAGATCAACAGTAGAAACCAAACCAATAGAACCCGTTGTCAATCAAACTGTGCAACGAGTTGCACAAGAGCAGCCTCCCGCTAGGGAACAGGGTCGCGGGGCGCGACCAGCTGCATCAGTGCCCACTGATAATGTTCGTGTTACACGAAGCCAGAAAGGAAAAGCACCAGAACAAGTCGAGCTCCGTAGGTCGAAGAGGATCCTAAAAGGACTTCAGAAGCAAAGCTTTATGATAGAAGACATCAGTGAACTTGATGTCGACTTATCAGATCGGGAAAATCCCGAGACCTACAAAGAGGCAATAATTGATATTGACTCAGACAAATGGCAAGAGGCCATGGAATTGGAAATGGACTCCATGTACCTGAACCAAGTTTGGAACTTGGTAGACTTGCCCCAAGAGGTTAGACCTATTGGGTGTAAATGGGTCTTTAAACGAAAGACAGATGCCGATGGCAAGGTACAAATGCACAAGGCTAGACTTGTGGCGAAAGGCTACACACAAAGGTATGGCATCGATTACGATGAAACCTTTTCACCGGTAGCAAAATTGAAGTCCATTCGAATTCTACTTGCGATAGCTGCCTACTATGATTATGAGATCTGGCAGATGGATGTAAAGACTGCCTTCCTCAATGGCAACCTTGAGGAAGAGGTCTATATGGTACAGCCGGAAGGTTTTATTAGTAAAATCAGGCCAACTGATGTATGCAAATTACAAAGATCCATCTATGGGCTAAAGCAAGCGTCAAGGAGCTGGAATATCCGCTTTGATGAAGCTGTCATATCGTTTGACTTCATCAGAAACAAGGAAGATCCCTGTGTCTACGCTAGACACAGCGACAAAGGAGTTGTTTTCATGATCATTTATGTAGATGACATTTTGATCATGGGAAACAATGTCTCTATGATAGAAGAGACTAAAGTTTGGTTATCAAGTACCTTCTCGATGAAGGACTTGGTTGAAGCGAACTACATCCTAGGTATCAAGATCTTTAGAGATAGATCCAAGAGAGAGGAAGAAGTAACAGAAGGCCTATCTATCTTCTTTATTCTAGCTTTTGTTACATCAGTGGTTACTCTTTTCTTTTCTTCGCGGAGTGCTTTAGCTATGTGCCATACCTTTCACTTCAATGGGTTATCTTGTTAATACAACAATTTCCCTCAACCAGAGTAATCTGGTCCCTCAGTCCATTTTGTTCCTGTTAGGGTTGTCCACGCCTTCTTTCGGAGCAAATCATGCAAACTGGTATATATAGACAGAGGCATTCACTTTACATTCACTGTGGGAAAGAAAGCAGGTGCACAATTGAAGATTCCGATGGGGCGAAAGAGCTTTATTTTATCCGCAATTACTTGTTTTTCCTTCCACGTCTGCGTTGCTTTCTCTGTTAAAGAAGAATTGAGAAACTTGGATAACTTCGATAAATGGGAAAGCAGGATGCAAAAGCAAGCAGACTTAAACCTACTTCTGCAAAACGGAAACTCCGACCAAAACGGGAATGGGCTAGGGTTATGAACTTCACCCTATCTCGAAACTATCCTCCGAACCGTAAAAATCACCTTTGGATCTTACTTAAAATAGAATCTTCCATAAAATTCGAAGATTAAAATACCGCGTTTTTTCGAAAGTTTCGTCTCCCCACCTCAGGAGGTGGGGAGACGAAACTTTCGAAAAAACACGGTATTTTAATCTCCGAAAACCATTTTACTCATAAAACCACTCGAAAAAGTTCACTCAAACACAAATATAAGCACATACGACACAGAGACGAACAAATTCACATATGAAAAGCAAATTGTTCAATGAATGAATGCATGCAATAAAGCGGTAAAAAAGCGATAAAAACTCCGGGTTGCCTCCCGGATAGCGCCATTGTTTATAGTCTTTGACTCGACTCCTTCTTGCGCTTAGCTCTTCTTCTTGAGGGTACTAGACTTCCCCTTCATGGATCTTCTCCTCATGCCACGAACCTGTGAATAAGAATGAACATAGACAGCAAGACCACAGTAGTTAACAGTGTGAGAAGCATTGAAGTGATCAGGTGGATCAGATATGGCTCGCAACACATGTCGCTTTCCATCCACCTCAATGGTGCAAGTCCTTCGGTAAATGTCTATCACGGAGCGTAGTTTAGTCAAGAACGTTCGCCCCAAGAGAACAACATCCCCCATCCCAGGTGTAGACGTCGGCATAACTACAAAATTGGTGTATACAGAAGCTTCACCAATCTTAACCAATACGTTCTTCACAACGTCTTCGGGTCTCACAAAGGATCCATCCGCCAATTGCAGAATAGCCTTATGCTCAGATAGTTTTCCAAGGCTACTCTTCTCAAACACATTCATTGGGAGCACATTAGAGTAGGATCCCGTGTCTAGTGTAGCACGGACATCTTCAAGTACACCAATCCCGACCTTAACATCGAAACTTTGAGGGAGTGGCTCGGGATCCTCTTGCTCCTCTTCACTCTCATCAGTACCAAGGTCCTTCTCTTCTTCCTTGGCTAGTGGGGGTTCTTCATTCTTGCAACACTCACACTTAGAAACCTTCTTGATGGTGATTTCAACAGGTAGATCACCCACCAAGGTAATGGACATCGACTTCTCAAGGTTGATAGGTAGTTTCCCTTGCTCCCTACTTTCTCCTCGGTCAATCAACTCTTGCATCTTTTGATGGGCAAGCCTAGTGCTCTCTTCCAATCGATCAAGCCTCGCCCTAGTCTTCTCAGAATCTTCTTCATAACGTTTGAGAAAACTTTGGGTGTGATCAACCATCTTTTGCAAGTTCTCCATCAGTAGAGCTGTCTTCGACTTTGGTTGCTCTTTCGGAGCGGGATTTTCGCAGTGATCATTACCATAGTTAAGCCTACTACGGTCTTGGTTAGGACCATAAGTTTGGCTAGCCGGTGCATATGCTTGATTGTTTCGGAACCCTCTTCTCCAAAATCCACCTCGAGGATTCCTACCGTCTTGTCTGTAGCGAGCTTCCTGAGTACCAAATTCCGTAGCAAAAGCTTCCTCTTCGCCTCCTTGAATCCAGTTGCCATCATCATATGCAATCTCCGATCTGCATATATGAGCCCCATGCCCATAGTTCTTGCATATTCGGGAAACTTCGTTCGACACAGATGTTCCAGTTGCGCTCTTAAGGACTTGCTTCAATTCGTTGGTAAAGCACTCGAATCGATGCCCATTCCCCCCATACATAGGGGCTTCTTGAGTAGGTGGAGCTTCAGGTCCACGTCTCCTAACCATTGCTCTTGGGTCCTTGAATTGCGAACCCTTAGCAAGCCTTTCGAAAACTGCCCAGACGGCTTCCGGGGTTTCCTCCCAAATATTGCCACGGCATTGGAAATCCACCACTTGTTGGTTCTCAAAGGTTAGTCCATTGTAGAAGTGTTGGACTAGATCCGAAAGCTCAAAACCATGGTGAGGGCACTTGTTCATGAGGTCTTGGAACCTCTCAAACGCGGTGTAGATAGTATCTTCATAGTCTTGTTTGAACCCAGTGATTTGCGCCTTAAGCGCGGTAGTCAAGGTGTGAGGGAAGTATTTCTCCATGGAAGCTGAAAAAACCTTCTCCCAAGTGTCCAGCGAGCCCGCCGGTAGAGAACTCAACCATGACTTCGCTCTGTCGCCAAGCCCCATAGCAAAAACCTTCATCCTCAACTCATCCGTTGTTATTTCAGCTCCGGGTCGTGGGAGTTGGTTGATGAAATCATCGATATCGTGCAAGTACCCCATCACATCTTCCCTTGTTAAGCCATAGAACCTCGGAAGTTGTTGGAATGCGTGGTCCTTGATTTCCAGATCTCGAGTTGCAGACGAAAGAACAATCGCCGGTCCCCTCATACGATCCGTGGAGGGTTGAACCCATGCTTTCAGTGGTCTAGCTTCTGCCATTCCGTCGATTTCCTTGAAAAGACTGTGTAGAGATTCAGAGAAATGGGTATCCTCTATTTCCTCTAGTTCACACCTTCGAAGTAGTCGCCTTCTTTGGTGGTAGACTCTGTCGATCTCAGCAATTGAATCAGCAAGCGGTGTTCCTCTAGATCGCGTATTTCGCATACACTATCTGTAACAAGCTAGGAAAGGAGTATCAGAGAGAGATTAAATAGGAAAATAAAAACTACTAGAACTAGGAATTGAATGTTGGAAATAAATAAAAGCTAAACAGAAAAAGGAGTATAGTCCCCGGCAACGGCGCCAATTTGATGAACCGGAATTTGTCAGATTCTAATTAATCAAATAAATTTGTATTTAGCCAAAGACAATTCACAAATACAACAAAACCTTAGTGTAGCAGTAAAATAACCTCGAGTGTCGATCTCTAAGGACTATAACTAGCTTTATCTAATCTAACTTAAAATATAAAATTAACAGACGACTTAGCAAAGGTTTTTCTTATCAGATAATGGAGGCTGGTGATAGTATGATCATTCAAAGCATAGCAGGTTAATAATCATGCATGAAGTACCCGATCGTTTTGCATAGAGATCTTTGATCAATGAATTGTCCAATTGTGTTCGTTATAATTCAACACTACAAAGATAGAGGTTTTAGATAGATTAAAGAAATAAAGCAATAACTCAAAGTCTAATTCGCTTTACAGCCATCATGCATAATTATTAACCCTTCGCTAAGAAATCACATACTATCACGAACGAGAAGTTTAGCTACTCATAGATGTCATGCAATCAACAGAAATCATAGCAAGATTGAGTGAAAACATGTTGAAAGATAAATAAATATAAATAGAAAAACTGTAAGATACAATGTTACCGAAGGTTGTCAATCTCCGAAGAATCGCGATCTTACAAACTCCAAAACGATAAGAAAAAGTATCTCCTAAGCTAAGAATCCCCAGAACAGGGTCTGGAGAATTCCTATCTAAAACTAATGAGAAAGGTGAGAGAAAAGGTTTGAGAAAGTATGAAAAACGGAGAAAACTGAGCAACTATATATAGTGATTCGGCAGGTGTGGGGCGAGTCGCCCCACACACTGGGCGATTCGCCTGGTGTGGGGCGGTTCGCCCCACGTCCCGGGCGACTCGCCCGGGACCTCCAGTCGGTCGGTTACACGTTTTCGACGCGTTTTTGGATTTCTTTTCCTTTCCGGACTCGGTTTTTGCCTTCTAGTGACCTTTTAGCTTTCAGACTCGACCCCTAGACTTCAAATCCTATCCGGAATCTTCTAGATACTCCAAAAAGGCCTCTGGAACACCAATTCCTTGTCTACTTCAATATAATTGCCCGGTAAACCTTGTTTTTCACCCAAAACCTGTAAAATACAAACTAAAGGGAAACGTGACACTATTCTAATAAAATGCACTAAAATATAGCTAAATTAACATAGAGGATAGATAAATTGGTGAAAACAGACTCGAATGAAAGTTTAAAATACACGTTCATCAGTTGTGCTTGCTGAAACTAAAACTGACCACTTGCTGACAACATATGTGACCTCCTTGCTGAAAAGTACTTGCATTTTGGCTCCAACGTTCATATTTGAATTTGATTCAAAAGAACATTAAATGCAAAGTAGGCACGCGAAGAACATGAAGACAAGAAGACAAATGAAGAACGCTGCTGAAAGTACAAAAGCAAGATAGTGACATCTTAAGGTACAAAGCCTTAGAATAGAGTTCATCAGGCAAGAGTAGAAGGTGTGTCAACAACGTGATCAAACTCTCACTTGTACTTTAAACACTAAAAACCTTCTCTACTCTTTACTGCTTGTTGTTCCCTTTAAACAACAAGAAAAGACTAGGGGTGGGGGGTGAATAGTCTTTTCAAACTTTCGTCGTTTAAAAACTTTCTCAACAAGGACTTATTACGTTTCAGTAATGAGTTTGCTGATACTTAAATTTCTTAGCAAGCGCAAGTTACTTTTCAGTTCCGAGTTTTGCTGATACTTAAAATCAGAGAGCGGAAGTCTTTGATACAATAAGTGCTTTGTCAGTAAGTGATAGTTTCAGCAAGTGAAGCGAGTGACTGTGTACAGATAGATATGCTTTGCTGAAAACTAAATGCAGTAAGTAAATCACACAAACACTTTTATAGTGGTATCTGAGAGTGGCGTAATCTCTCAACTAATCCACTTTGTCCTTTCTAGGACTGAATCCACAAAGACAAGTTTGAGGTTCCTTACAACACCTATCTAGAGCGATTCAAACAGAAACCAAAGCACACTTGCTTCGTTTCCAACCTAACTAGAGAACGAAACCTTGTTCTCCTCCAAACTTGGGACTTTTAATCAGCAACCCTATGCTCGATTAAGTTCCCCCTGAATATCACGCTTGAAAGGGTGTATTTTCAGTTAGAGAGGTTTGGGATGAGATAACTTGATTATAACTTATTCAGTTACAACAAATAATCTAAGAAACAAAACTTTGAATACTTTGCAGTAAACAAGTTTGATTGTTTCTGGTCTCAAGACTTGTTCTTGTTCGAAAGAAAGAAAACTTAACTAATTTCTTAGCTGTGTATGTTCTACTTCTTCACAAGTAGCTTTTCCAAGCTTTAAGTCTTGGAACGGATCAATGGCAGTAAAGAGTATTTGAATGGTATGTGAGTTTAAGCACAAGTGAGAGTTTGATCACGTTGTTGACACACTTCAACTCTTTGCCGGAGGACCTCTATTTATAGTGAATCAAGGAGCCGTTTGAATTTCAAATTCTAAGGCTTTTGTTCCTTAAGATGTCACTATCTTGCTTTTGTACTTTCAGCAGTGTCCTTTATTTGTCTTCTAGTCTTTATGTCCTTCGCGTGCATGCTTTGCATTTAATGTTCATTTGAATGAAATTCAAACATTAACGTTGGAGCGCAAATGCAAGTACTTTCAGCAAGGAGGTCACAAATGTTCATCAGCAAGTGGTCAGTCTCAGTTTCAGCAAGCACAACCTACTCTGTCGTTTAGATTTTCACTTATGCAAGCTGTTGCTGAAGTTTCCACTTTCTGAGCAACATGTGCCTTTGTAGATACCAGTCTTCAGAAATCTTCTAGTGTTCAGTTCTTCGAATTCTTCAAGTTTCTGAACGGTTCTAAATGCTTCAATAGTTTGTTTGTGTAAACAAATTACATCATCAGCAAATGCTTCAATAGGTTGTATTTCTTTTCAGAAAACAAGATACATCATAAGCGGTAAAACTAACCTATCTAGCACCTACTCTATGTCTTCAGCAAACGTTCCTCTTTTAGAATGTCCTTAAAATTCAAAATCCCTATGGACCTTAAGAGTACTAGTTACTGGACTTTCCTTAATTTAGCATGGTTAATTGCTCATCAAAATTACAAGTTTCCTAAAAAATTTCCCCCTTTTTGATGTTAGCAATCCATGGCTAAATTAATCGTTACCCTTTTAGAGGTTTCTGATGTTGAATAAATCAGTTGATTAATGCAAGCATACTTGAATAATTAAACAGTAAGCATAAGTAAATTGCATAATCAAAAACCAATAAGAGTCAAAAGCTTCATTGTTGATAGTTATCTTTCAGTAAGTTTACAAGAAAGTTCAGAGATAACTACACAAAATCAGCAAACAAAACTTAAACAAAGCTATTACAGAGATTTAAGCTCTTTCAGAGGATTTTCTCAAAATCTCTCTTACACTCTTCTCAGCAAGTGTAGTAAATTCAACACAGTCCTTTGCGTAATCTTCAAGTAGCTTACGGACTTGTAGTTGAAGAATCCTTGCATTCATGCAGGCGGTATGATGATGTTTTTCAGCATTCATTTCCTTGTAGTGAACCACCCACAAGTGCATGCCCCAATTGCTGGCATGGAGAAGTTGTGTATCTGAAATGCTTTTAGCATGAATCTTCCTTAACCAGAGAAGATCTTCTTCTTGATCCTTAACAGTGAAATAGAAGTACTCATAAGGAATCAATCCAAGTTTCTTCTTTGATTTCTTGGTTAAAGGGTCAAAGTAATAGGAAACACCAATTGGTTTTATCAAATCAGGTTCTTGTTTCAAGGTCTTACCAATTGAAGTTCTTCTTACCAAGACTTCCAGATTCAGCCATCTCCCAGCAATGTTTCTTGGTAGGGAAGGAGGATCCCTTTCTTTTCTTTTCACCTTGAGATCAATCCAAGTGTACATTTGGTTCAGTACAGCTGTTGGAAAGAAATAATTTACCAGCAAGTCTTCCAGCTTTAAGATCCAGCAACCATGAACGTTTCTGATCACATTCTGAGTGGTTTCCTCATTACTGGTCCTTGTATATTCAATGCCGGAGCCAATAGCAATGTTGTCCAGCCTCTTTTCTTCCTGTCTTTGCCTTCTTCTTCTTGACTTTGCATTTTCTTGATCTCTTGCTGAAGATCTTGAGTCAGAAGAGAAATGCTTTGAATGGCCAGACGGAGTTAAGGCTGTTATTGGTCTAGCTCTTATGGCTTGAGCTATGGTCTGATTGTCATCATCATCATCATCTTCATCATTCAGATCTTGATGACTTTCAGTGTGACAGAATTCATGAGTTTCAGCAGAAGTTTTTCTCTTTTTCGGACTTGCTGAATTCAACTCAGAATCTGCTTGTCTTTTAGAACTCTGCTCTCTTTCAGCAAGAGGTTCTATAGTCAGTGGCGCTTCAGTAGGGGTTTTCTTCCTTGAAGATCTCTTTTGCTTATCTTCCCCCTTAGACATGGATTGCATCATTGGAGTAATGTGCAGAGAAAAGAACTCATTGCAATTTTCAGCAAGAGTGCTTAGGCTGCTGTATTTCATGATAATTGCTTGTTGATTAGAGGTCAGCTTTGACAATTCTTGTTTAATACTCACCATATTCTCCTCATGTCTGCGCTCTGTTGCGACCTTATCTTCAATGAAAGTCTGAGCCTTGACTAATGCAGACTTTGCTAACCGGAGTGCTTGACTTACATCTTCTTCATAACTTTTGTGGTAAAGATTGATGTCTTTCTGAGCTATTGTAAGAGTAGTAGTGCGTTTTAGCAAAGTAGCCAATATTTTTCCGATGTCAAGCGGACTCTCAGCAAGTAGTGCATCATCTTCTGCTTTGCAGGCGCTGTGGACTTCCATTAGTTCTTTAATTATTGGAGTGAAATCCTCCACATTTGGGAACGACACTAAATTTGGAGTCAAGGAATGAACTTTGATCTCAGAAGCAAATTGATCATCTCTTGTCAGCAAATGACTTCTCAAGTGATCTCCTACATCATGTTCATAGTCAGGAGGAGGAATTTCAACCACTTTGGGTTCATTTTTCTTTGAGTGATCATCCTCATTTGATGAAAGATCATCTTCATCGTCAGATTCATCAAGGCCAAGAACCTTGGTTCCTAAATCTGCAGCTTCATTCCTTTCTGGTTGAGTGGTTGCTGATGGCAACGCTTCAGACTCAACGACTGGAGTTTCACCAGTAGTAAGCTTTAATTGAGTAGTTGCTTAGGGCAACGTTTGAGACTCAATGACTGGAGTTGCACCAGTAGTAGATGGAAGGGAGGGGACTTCCTGTGGCTTTACTCCTGAAGATTGAGCAATATCCAAATTCTGCGTATGCCTTGCATGAATTTGGAGACTATTTTGAAGTGCTCTTTGGTAATCTTCATCCATTTCTTCATCATCATCAAGGTTTGGATCAGTGACCTTGGCATCGAGTAAAGATAACTCGGCATCAGAAAGCTTGCTCTTGCCATGTTTCAATGCGGCTCGCTTTCTGGCGTATTCTTTTTCAGTATCAGCGCCTTGTACAGGTGCTTGAGTACTTGTTTCATCAGGAGCAGGTTGAGATTCTTGCTGACTTGGTGTATGATTAGCTTGCTGATTGTTTTGATTCTCAGTCTCAGCAACTGTCAGTTTAAGTCCACCAGCATCAGGACTAGGATCAGTAGGAATGTTTTGTCATCATCGTCGTCCTTTTTATCCTTAGAATCTTTACCTTCATCATCACTGGGATCAGTAGGAATGTTTTCATCTTCTTCTTCCTCATCATCATCTGTCAATATAACCAACACGAGATACTTGTACAAAGCAACACTCGTAAGTTCCTCTTCTTCATTGATTTTGTGGGGATCAGCCACCACGGGTACAAATGAACCATTGAGCATCACAGCTTGTTCAGCTGGAGAGGCACTCTTAAATTTGGCCTTCATATTCTCTCTGATTTGAGCAATCAGATTCGAGCTCATTGGCTGAGAATATGACATGTCTTCTGGAATTATAGAGTGGACAAAGGTCTCGAGTTTCAGCAAAGAAGACCTCTTTTTCTCGTTTGATAGATGAACATGAAGGTCAGAAAAGTCCATCCTTCTATACCTTTGCCAGTTGCTGACAGACTTAGCAACTCTTGACAAGGTAGATCTCTTGAAGTCTAATTAAAGTTCTTCAAAACTTACTTTTGGATCTTCAGTGATGTGACCCACTTCAGTGGTCTCCTTTTGAGCCTGAAAAAGAATAACATTATGTTCAAGAAAGGTTTGGATAATAGTCTTAGAGTCCAAAGCTGAAACATGATTTACCTGCTGAGATTCAGCAAACTCATGTTGCACACTTGTTTGTGCTGGTACTATTTCCATTCCTTGAGGAGCTTGAGAAGCATCCTTCATTTGTTCATCCTGAAATAATTGTGAGTTAGATACAAGCACTAAGTTGTCAAACTTAGTTGTATTACCAAGAACTTTAACTACCTGCTGAGCAGGAAGTGTTGATTCTGGTGCAGAGGCTTCAGCAACCTTCTGACTTGTATCTTGAGAAGTTTGTAGAGAAATCATTATATTAGCAAAATATTGAGTTTCAGATAGTGAAGATCTGCTTATGGTTGAGTTAACTACCTGCTGAAGAAGGACAAGTTGTGGCTCAGTCCTTTCAGCAACGACAACTTCTTCAATAACTGGGACTGTTTCTTCAGCAGACTTCTTTTCTTGCTCTGTTTGAGAAAGCTGTGCAGGTTCAGCAATCTCCCTTGTCTCTGAAATGACAAGTTGAGCAGAGGCATCTTGACCCTTGAGTTCACTGCTTGTCATGAAAACATCGATTGATTTGTTGGAAGTATCTTCAACATCCAACTCCATTTGATGACTTAGTTCTTTCAGCACCAGCTGAACTTTGTCAATGGATGTTTTCGGTGAACTAGGTCTAGTATTCTCAGCATCACGAGATGCGTCGTCGAATAATGTCTCTTGTGGTGTTTCAGCAACTTCTGGGACTTGAACCATTGCGGTCTCAACAACTGGTTCTTCAGTAACTTGATGAGTTGCTTGTTCAGCAATCATCTTTTTAGCAACGGCAGCTTCAGCAAGTGCCGCGGTTCTTATATCAGCAGCGATATCAATCACTGGTTCCATAGTCTGATCATCAAGATTATCTACAATGTAGATATCTGGGATTGAGGCAGGAATTTCATTTCCACTGCCTTGTGGTCTATTCTCAGTAGATGTATCAACATTAAGTTGATTGTTGAAGGCTTCCGCAAACACTTCAACATTGCCGACATAGGTCTCAGTAACCACTTTGTCAACATCTACTGGAGTTTGTGTTTCAACAACTGCTTGAGAGTCGTCTGAAAGATCATGGAAAATTGGTACTCACTTGTGAGCTAGTGTTTTCTTTCATGGGTTACTTGTCCTTTTTCTCTTGGGGACGGGGTTAGCTGATGACGCTGCAGTCTGAGTGTCATCATCAGCTTTCCTCTTTTTCTTCTTTGATTTTTCCAGTTTCTCTCCAGCTGTAGCGTCAGTAGTTGCATTTTCAGCAACGGGTGTAGTGGTCTTAGCATGATCACCATCTACAGCAGTTTCATCAACAACTTTTTCAGTTGCTGGAACATTTTGTTGCTGAGTGGTAACATCTGCAACTGTTGTATACCTTTCTTGCTGACTTGTGCTGACAACATCTGCAGTTGTTGTCTTCTTAGATTTTTCAAGTTTCTTGCCAGCAATCTTAGGTACATTCTGCTTGTAGAAGGCTCTTCCCACATTGCATACAGATTTCTTGATTGGCAATGGGTTTCTCAGCTGAATCCTGAAGTGTTCAAGGATATAGCATATCTTCAGTCCATACATGACTGGGAAGGTAGGTGAGACGTTGTTGTCTTCAACCTTGACCTTGAATTTAGTAACACAATCAACAAGTCTGTTGAAAATGTACTTTGCCCAGTTGAGATCCGTTTTGTTCTCATAGATATGCATCAGCAACGGCCACCTTCTCAAGCCTACTTGTTCTATTCCTCCGACTTGGGAGTCTAAGACTTTGATTAGTAGCAGAGCTACTAGACCAAGTGAATGGTAGAGATGCTTCCTCTTAACGTGCTTTGTCCAAGTCACGGGAGCAATCTCTCCTTTCTTCATTTTCTCATTTCTGACATCACTGTAGAAGGCTTCAATTTCTTCATCAGTGGAAGTGATGTCATCTTCAGTTCCAGTGGTTGGAATCTGAAAGATTCCTGCTAAATCAGTCCATTTCAGGACGATTTGCGTATTCTGAACTGTGGAGAAGATCACTTTTTCAGTGACTCCTTGACCATCAGTTATGGACTGGATTTCTGCATTGTTATAGAACTCCATAGTATCTAACATGCTCACTTTCTTAGGGCGAGCTGTTATAAAGTGAATGAGGCCTTGCTGTTTAATGAAGTCAAGAGCCTCCTCATTGTCACCGTCAAGTTCTTGTTCATAGAAGTATCGGATATACTTCTCCTTTGCAAAGCCACCCCATTGCATCATCATCTCACACTTTGTAGTGTCTAGATATGCGGGAGGCATGGGTTTTTCTGTTATCCTATCGTTTTTCAACACAACTTTCGCTGTGTTAGTCACCGGAGTTGTCACCGGAGCAGTGCGTTTTTCAGCACTGTCAACCTTAGACGACTTTGATGTCTTAGATGACTGTCTCTTTGGTGCCATTTCTTTATATAGATTAGAAATGTGTACGAAAAAGATTATTTGCTTTTTGACCGGAGGTACAGTAGATTCAGGCTAAAATTTGCAGAGAAAGGAAATGTGAGTTAAAGAATTTTGTCTTTCTCTAACTCCTTGTTTATATAGTGTCTCTGATGTGCAAGAAACTCAATTGATTTTGAGTTCTCAGCAAGGGTAAATCAGAGTTCAACAGTTAGTGGAGCCTTTGCATTAAATGCGTAGTGGCCCACTAACAAAAACCGTCAGAGCACTCTTTCTCTTTGCAATGTTAACCGTTAGATCAAAAATGCCTTTTAATCAATGGCCACGATTGTATTTCATGTCATGATTATTAGCGAGTTTATCTGTGCCCGATTAACATCAAAAATTGATTTTACCTAGATTTATGGGATTTGATTGCTTGCTGAAGTAAACAAGAATCTTTTCAGCGAGTTTGTGTAACCAGCCTTGTTACTTGCTGAAAGTTCCCCCTTAATTAGACATCTCAAATTTCTTTAAGTTAAAAGATATTTCTGAGTTCCCGTATCAACAAATTCTTTTTATCTTGAGATATCTTTTGGTAAAATCTGAGAAGTGAGTTTGCTCTTTTCTGAGTTCCCATCTCAGAATTTTCCTTTGATACTTGAATACCTATTTCAGTATCTTTGATTGTCTGAATGCCTGTTTCAGCAATCTTTAAGGCTTTTCTCTTACTGAGTGTCTGTCTCAGCAAGTGATCAAGTTTCCTAACAAATACCCGTTTTGAAGGAATTACTTGCTGAATGCCTGTTTCAGCAATCATATAGTGACTTATCATTTCTTTTTAGAAGAAATCAGTGGAAGGAGCTTTTATTCAAGTAAGAATACTTTGGCTTGCTGAATGCCTGTTTCAGCAATCTGCCAATTGTATCCCTTATTGAGGTAATTCAATCAATCTATTATCTGGTAGGGGCTTGGTAAAGATGTCAGCAAGTTTATATAGTGTCTCTGATGTGCAAGAATCTCAATCGATTTGAGTTCTCAACAAGGGTAAATCAGAGAAACAATAGCGTTAATGGAGCCTTTGCATTAAATGCGTAGTGGCCCACTAACAAAAACCGTCAGAGCACTCTTTCTCTTTGTAATGTTAACCGTTAGATCAATAACTCCTTTTAATCAATGGCTGATGAATGTGTATTTTACACTTTCATTTGAGTCTTTTTCACCTATTTTAGCTATCCTCTATGTTAATTTAGCTATATTTTAGTGAATTTTATTAGAATAGTGTCACATTTCCCTTTAGTTTGTATTTTACAGGTTTTGGGTGAAAAACGAGGTTTTCCGGGCAATTATATTGAAGTAGACAAGGAATTGGTGTTCCGAAGGCCTAATTGGAGTATCCAGAAGATTCCGGATAGGATTTGAAGCCTAGGGGTCGAATCTGAAGGCTAGAAGGCAAAAACCGAGTCCGAAAAGGAAAAGATATCCAAAAACGCGTCGAAAACGCATTTCAGCCGAAAAAGCTCCCGGGCGAGTCGCCCGGGACGTGGGGAGAATCTCCCCACACCAGGCGAATCGCCCGGTGTGTGGGGCCCTTCGCCCCACACCTGCCGAATGCCTATATATAGTTGCTCAGTTTTCTCCGTTTTTCATACTTTTTCAGACCTTTTCTCTCACCGTTCTCATTAGTTTTAGGTAGGAATTCTCCAGAGCCTGTTCTGGGGATTCTTAGCTTAGGAGATACTTTTTCTTAGCGTTTTGGAGCTTGTAAGATCGCGATTCTTCGGTGATTGACAACCTTCGGTAACATTGTATCTTACCGTTTTTCTATTTATATTTATATATCTTTCATCATGTTTTCATTCATTCGTGGTATGATTTCTATTGATTGCATGACATCTATGAGTAGCTAAACTTCTCGTTGGTGATAGTATGTGATTTCTTAGCGAAGGGTTAATAATTATGCTAATGGCTATATCGCGCATTATACTTTGAGTTATTGCTTTATTTATTTGATCTATCTAAAACCTCTACCTTCGTAGTGTTGAATAATTACAGAACACAATTGGACAATTCATTGATCAAAGATCTCTATGCAAAACCGGGGACTTCATGCATGATTATTAACCTGCTATGCTTTGAATGACCATACTATCACCAATCTCCATTATCTGTTAAGAAAAACCTTTGCTAAGTCGTCTGTTGATTTTATATTCTTAAGTTAGATTAGATAAAGCTAGTTATAGTCCTTAGAGATCGACACTCGAGGTTATTCTACTGCTACACTACGGTTTTCGTTGTAGTTCTGAATTGCCTTTGGCTAAATACAAATTTATTTGATTAATTAGAATCTGACAAATTCCGGATCATCAATGGCCACGATTGTATTTCATGTCATGATTATTAACGAGTTTATCTGTGCCCGATTAACGTCACAAATTGATTTTACCGAGATTTATGGGATTTGATTGCTTGCTGAAATAAACAAGAATCTTTCCAGCGAGTTTGCATAAATAGCCTTGTTACTTGCTGAAAGTTCCCCATTAATCAGACATCTCATATTTCTTTAAGTTAAAAGACATTTCTGAGTTCCCGTATCAGTAAATTCTTTTTATACTTGAGATATCTTTTGGTAAAATCTGAGATGTGAGTTTTGCTCTTTTCTGAGTTCCCGTCTCAGAATATTCCCATGATACTTGAATACCTGTTTCTGTATCTTTGATTGTCTGAATGCCCATTTCAGCAATCTTTAAGGTTTTTCTCTTACTGAGTGCCTGTCTCAGCAAGTGATTAAGTTTCCTAACAAATACCCGTTTTGAAAGAATTACTTGCTGATTGCCTGTTTCAGCAATCATGTAGTGACTTACCCTTTCTTAGAAGAAATTAGTGGAAGGAGCTTTTAATTAAGTAAGAATACTTTGGATTGCTGAATGCCTATTTCAGCAATCCGCCAATTGTATCCTTTATTGAGGTAATTCAATCAATCCAAGGTTATACCTTAGCATTGCGAATCTATTATCTGGTAGGGGCTTGGTAATGATGTCAGCAAGTTGATCATCAGTACCCACTTTTACAACCTCAATATCTCCCTTTTCCACATGATCTATAATGAAATGATGTCTAATATCAATGTGCTTAGTCCTTGAGTGAAACTTAGGATTTTGCGTGATAGCAATAGCACTTGTATTATCACAAAAGATTGGTGTTTTCTTTGCAGAAATACCATAATCTCTTAATTGTTGCTGAATCCATAGGGTTTGAGTTGTGCAACAACCAGCCGCAATGTACTCAGATTCAGTAGATGAATTGGAAACACAGGTTTGCTTCTTGCTGAACCATGATATTAATCTAGTACCCAAAAACTGACAAGTTCCAGAGGTACTTTTTCTATCAAGAGTTGATCCTCCATGTTCAGCATCAGAATAACCAACCAATTCAAGTCCAGAATCTTTAGGATACCATAATCCAACATTGACCGTACCTTTGATATATTTCAGTATCTTAAGTGCCTTTTTGTAGTGTGATTCTCTTGGATCAGATTGGAATCTTGCACACACACAAACAGCATACTGAATGTCAGGTCTATTTGATGTTAAATATAACAAGGAACCAATGAGCTTCCTATACTTGTGTTCTTCAACACTTTTATCTTCTTTAGTATAGCCCAATTTGGTACCAACACTCATAGGGATCTTTTCAGGTTTTTCTTCCTCTTTGATCCTATACTTTATGAGCGTTTCTTTCGCATACTTTGCTTGATTTATGAATATTCCATCTTTGAGTTGCTTGACTTGCAATCCTAGGAAATAAATTCAATTTTCCCATCATACTCATTTCAAATTTGTTTGTCATGAGTTTGGCAAAATCATCGCAAAGTTTCTTGTCCTTAGATCCAAATATTATGTCATCCACATATATTTGAACTAAGAGTATTTTACCATCATGGTTCATGGTAAATAAAGTTTTGTCAACTTCACCTTTCTTGAAACCATTATCCAGCAAGAACTTAGCCAAGGTATCATACCAAGCTCTTGGTGCTTGCTTTAGACCATATACAGCTTTCTGAAGCTTGTATACCATCTTGGTTTCTGAGGGAAGTTCAAAGCCAGGGGGTTGTTCTATGTAGACTTCTTCAGCAAGTTCACCATTCAAGAATGCACTTTTAACATCCATTTGGTAAACAATGAAGTCATTGTGAGCAGCAAAGGCCAAGAAAAGTCTGATTGCATCCAATCTTGCAAATGGTGCATAAGACTCATCATAGTCCAATCCTTCAGTCTGACAGTAACCTTGAGCAACTAAACGTGCTTTGTTTCTTGTTACTTCACCAGACTGACTCAGCTTGTTTCTGAACACCCACTTTGTACCAATAGCTTTCTTGCCTTCAGCAAGAGGTACAAGTTTCCAGACTTTGTTCCTTTCAAATTGATCCAGTTCTTCTTGCATTGCCTTGATCCATTCAGAATGCTTTAGAGCTTCTTCTATGGTCTTGGGTTCAATTTCTGAAACAAAGCAAGAGAACAATGATTCTACTTCTACGACATTTGCTTCTTTAGCAAGTCCATGAGTAGCAGAAACTTTGGATCTAGTCACTTGGCGTTTGTCAATATCACCAATCATATCCGTAGACGGATGATCTCTAATCCATTTGTTAACAGGCTTTCTGCTCGTTGGATCTGGATATGTTTGCTCATCAGCATGTGACTCTTCAGCATGTTCTTGTTAAGTACTACTGGTATTTTGTGTCTCTGCTGAGATTGGTTCATCAGCTATTGCTTGTTCAACATTGCTAGATTGTGGTAACTCATCAGCAGGCACGGGAGGTTGCGTAGTTTCAGCAACTTCCGGAGCAACTGAGTCTTTTGCTGGAAATTTTTTGTCGTGAACTATATTTATCTTGTCATGACTTGGGGGAGGAGAGTCATTGTCAGAATCATCATTTAGTTCAATTGACATGATTTGCCTAGCATCAGATTCAGTTCTTTGCTCATGTATGATTAGCTTTTCCATACATTCTGATATTTCTTCTTCAGCAGGCACTCCTTGTGTCTTTTCGTAGAATACAACATGCACTGATTCTTCGATCTTTTGTGCCTTTTTGTTGTAAACTCTATAAGCTTTACTATGCAAGGAGTAACCAAGAAATATCGCTTCGTCTGCCTTTGGTTGAAATTTTCTTAGGTATTCTCTACCGTTATTAAGAACGAAACACTTACAACCAAATGCTCTTAGATGAGTGATATTAGGAGGTCTACCAACAAACAATTCATACGGAGTTTTGTTGTATTCCTTAGTAATCATACATCTGTTTTGAGTGTAACAGGCGGTATTAATCGCTTCAACCCAGTAAGCCTCACTTATTTCAGTGTCAGCAAGCATTGTTCTTGCGGCTTCTTTTAGAGTACGATTCTTCCGTTCAGCAACATCGTTTTGTTGTGGTGTCCTTACTGAGGATAACTGATGTTGTATGCCTTTTAAAGTGCAATACTCAGTTATGTACTGGTTAACAAACTCAGTACCATGGTCTGTCCTTATGACTTTTACCTTATCATTTTTCATGACTTCAAGCTTATTCAGCAAGTTAGGTATTTCAGTCCTTGTTTCAGATTTGTGCTTGATAAATACTACACAAGTGAATCTTGAATAGTCATCTACCACCACCAGACCATACTTCTTACCAGCATAGCTTGTTGAAGAAGATTCAAACAAGTCCATGTGCAAGAGTTGTAAAGGTTTTGTAGTTGACGGTACTGCCTTGTTCTTAAAAGAAGATTTGGTTTGCTTTCCTTGCTGACATGCATTGCAAACACCATCCTTCTTAAAAGTAACCTTAGGTAATCCAACTACAAGTGCCTTTTTAGACAACTTATTCAGCGTCTTGAAGTTTAGATGACTTGTTCGTTTATGCCATAACCATGCTTTTTCAGCAAGGTAATCGTGATCTGAGACAAGGCATTTTTCAACGATTGCTGAAGACCAATCTACGGTGTACAAGCCTCCTGATCTTCTTGCAATCATAATAACCTTCTTTGTCTCGAAATCTATAAGTTTACATTCATCACTTTTGATTTTGATGAAGTATCCTTTGTCAGCAAATTGACTCATGCTGAAAAGGTTAAACTTAAGATTTCTGACATAAAGAACTCCCGAAATGGTAATGCATCCTAACTTCACGTCACCATAACCTTTTGTAGAACCAGAGCCTCCACCAGCAAACCTTATTGTTGGACCTTTAGACCACCGTCTATAGTTGTGCTTTCCACAACCACTGTCAAAGTGCCAGATTGCATCGTTTGTCTCCGTGGCTGAAGTCTGCACAATCAAGAGCAAACAAGTTAATTATCCAATGTTGGATGTCCATTAACATGTTCAAGAATGCGTCCAGTGGAAACCCAAGTCTTAAGTTTTTCACCTTTGACTTGTTTTCTACTTGCTGAGGAACTAGAAGGTATAGAGCCAAAAAACTTTTGATTCTTGCTGATCAAGTCCACTTTTTGATGTGGTGTCTTGCTCGGTTTACCTTTTTGCTGAATATACTTTTCAGTAAGTTTTTTTCTAGCAAGGTTCCTTCTAGCCCTAGCATTTTGAGTCTTTTCAAAACTCTTAGGCTTGATTTTGTTCATCTCTTTGAAGTATCTTTGCTGACTTTGCTTATACTCGTGAAAAAGTTGACTTTGCTTGGTTTTGAAACCGAGTCCACTTTTCGGAGAATGCTGAGCTTTTGTGTCAGCAACCTTACTTGATTCAGGTTTATCAGCAAAGGTCTTCTGATTACTTTTAGTAATCTTGCCTTTTGACTTAAGAAATTGCTTTTCAGCAACTTGTTTGGCGGAATGCTTTACAACATCCTTTTTCTTTACAGTTTGCTTTTTAGCAACCTGTTTTCCTTTTAAAGTCTTATTACTTTGAGTAGCAACAACGGGCTTTAAGGTCGTAGGTACTTGATTGCATTTTTCAGCAACCTTATATTGACCAAACTGATAGAGTTTTGGTTGACCACTATTAGTAGAGCGTACAAAGGAAATCGGTGATTTGTCTTTACTCAAGATTATTACGTCATCATCTTCATACGTTGCACCTAAACTTTCTTTCTGAGATGGATTTCTCAAATAAGAGTTTAGTTCAGTCAGCGTATTACTTACATCAACATAAGATTTGAAATTGATTTTCATCTTTTGCATCTCTTGGATTTCAGCAAGTAACTTTAGAATTGAGGACTGATACTCTTCCAATTCTATGGCCATTTGAGAATTCTTCTCTGTAGCTTCAGCAATCAACTTCTTGAGACGCCTTATTTCAGCATCCTTTTCTTCTGTCTCTTCCTTCAGCAAGACATACTTTTCAGTAGTCTGCTTGGTCAGAGTCTCAGCATTCTGTAGTTTCTCTTGCTGTTTGCTCAGAGTTTTCTCAAATCTTTCGATTTTTCCTTGAATCTTGTCAAGGTCAATCTCGTCTTCACTTTTTGAGTCAGAGTCAGAAGTAGGATTGTTTACCTGACCGGCCATGAGGCAGAACTCGTAGTTTGATACATCTGGATAAGCTTCCATGGTTATTCCAAAACCTTCCTTGCCAATCTCCACGTCAAGAGTGGCTTCTTCATCGTCAGTGTCTGAGCTTTCTTCCTCACTGTCTTCGGATATAGTATCAATGCACAATGCATCAATTTTTTCTTGAAGCTTCTTCTTTTCTTCAGCAGTAAAAGCTCTTTTGAACTTCTTCTTCTTCTTTTCAGCAGATTTGCCTTTCAGCAAAGGACAATTTGCTTTGAAGTGTCCAGGCTTTTTGCAGTTAAAGCAGAGATCATTTCCAACTGCTGGTTCTTCTGATGAGGTTGCTTGCTGAGCTTGCTTGTTCAGCGAGCTAGTCTCATTCTTGTACTTATGGTAGTTGTTACCAAGATGCTTTTTCAGCTTCTCTTTTGCTTTTCACCTTTCGAGTTCCTTATTGATGAATTTCTTCATGTTTTTAATAACCAAAGCATTTTCATCAGCAGGCTCTTTATCATTCTTCTTTTCAGAAGATGACGGCTTTGCAGCAAGAGCAATGTTTTGCGATTTTTCAGCAAACACATTTTCTCTTTGCTTTGTCTCGTAGTTGACAGTAGCAAGATGAGAGAACAACTTTGTTGGTGTAATGTCTGGAATTCCTTGATTGTAGTAGAAGTTCTGAGTGTGGATCCATTCTTGGTTCAGACTTCTGATGATGGTTTTCACCTTCTCAGAATCTGAGTAAAGATTTCCAACACCCAAGGCTGCCATCTCACTAACCAGAGTTGTGAATCTGAAGTCCAAGTCTTCCAGTGACTCATTTGTACCTTGTTTAAAGTTCTGGAACTTTAACTTCAGCACTTCGAGTTTGTTTTCCTTGGTTTTGTCAGATCCAGCACAAAGATCTAGAACCATTTTCCAAGCTTCCTTAGAAATTTTAGCACCCCATAGTTTGCACTGTATAGTATCCGGAGTTGATCGAATGATGATGTTTCTTGCTTGGCCATCAAGACGGAATCTCTTGGCTTCGTCGGAAGTCCATTCCTCTCTTGGTTTTGGAACGACAGTATCAACTGGTTCGCCTAAGATAGTTTCCTTTCCAGCTTTTGTGGTTTTGTGAGGAAAACTTCTTCCAACCTTAGTGATTTTGATAGGTCCATCATTAATGACAGTAACCATCTCACCACTAATGGCCTCAAGATGTAGCATCATGTTGTTTCGCCATTTTTCGTAGTTTTCCAGCTTCAGCAAGGGAGCGTCTCCTAAAGACATCCTGTCAGCAAAAGACTACCAAACTGATCAAGTGAGAGTGATTTACGGAAAGCACCTAAGGGGATCTAGGTTCAGTGCTGAAGGTTAAAGAACCTCCAGCTCTGATACCACTTGTTGGTCCCTTTAAACAACAAGAAAAGACTAGAGGGGGGGGGGGTGAATAGTCTTTTCAAACTTTCGTCGTTTAAAAACTTTCTCAGCAAGGACTTATTACTTTTCAGTAATGAGTTTGCTGATACTTTACTTTCTCAGCAAGCGCAAGTTACTTTTCAGTAACGAGTTTTGCTCATACTTAAAATCAGAGAGCGGAAGTCTTTGATACAATAAGTGCTTTGTCGCTAAGTCATAGTTTCAGCAAGTGAAGTGAGTGACTGTGTACAGATAGATATGCTTTGCTGAAAACTAAATGCAGTAACTAAATCACACAAACACTTTTATAGTGGTATCTGAGAGTGGCGTAATCTCTCAACTAATCCACTTTGTCCTTTCTAGGACTGAATCCACTAAGACAAGTTTGAGGTTCCTTACAACACCTATCTAGAGCGATTCAAACAGAAACCAAAGCACACTTGCTTCGTTTCCAACCTAACTAGAGAACGAAACCTTGTTCTCCACCAAACTTGGGACTTTTAATCAGCAACACTATGCTCGATTAAGTTCCCCCTGAATATCACGCCTGAAAGGGTGTATTTTCAGTTAGAGAGGTTTGGGATGAGATAACTTGATTATAACTTATTCAGCTACAACAAGTAATCTACGAAACAAAACTTTGAATACTTTGCAGTAAACAACTTTGATTGTTTCTGGTGTCAAGACTTGTTCTTGTTCGAAAGAAAGAACAGTTAACTAATTTCTTAGTTGTGTATGTTCTACTTCTTCACAAGTAGCTTTTTCAAGCTTTAAGTCTTGGAATGGATCAATGGCAGAAAAGAGTATTTGAAGGGTATGTGAGTTTAAGCACAAGTGAAAGTTTGATCACGTTGTTGACACACTTCAACTCTTTGCCGGATGACCTCTATTTATAGTGAATCAAGGAGCCGTTTGAATTTCAAATTCTAAGGCTTTTGTTCCTTAAGATATCACTATCTTGCTTTTGTACTTTCAGCAGCGTCCTTTATTTGTCTTCTAGTCTTCATGTCCTTCGCGTGCATGCTTTGCATTTAATGTTCATTTGAATGAAATTCAAACATTAAGGTTGGAGCGCAAATGCAAGTACTTTCAGCAAGGAGGTCACAAATGTTCATCAGCAAGTGGTCAGTCTCAGTTTCAGCAAGCACAACCTACTCTGTCGTTTAGATTTTCATTTATGCAAGCTGTTGCTGAAGTTTCCACTTTCTGAGCAACATGTGCCTTTGTAGATACCAGTCTTCAGAAATCTTCTAGTGTTCAGTTCTTCGAATTCTTCAAGTTTCTGAACGGTTCTAAATGCTTCAATAGTTTGTTTGTGTAAACAAAGTACATCATCAGCAAATGCTTCAATAGGTTGTATTTCTTTTCAGAAAACAAGATACATCATAAGCGGTAAAACTACCCTATCTATCACCTACTCTAAGTCTTCAGCAAACGTTCCTCTTTTACAATGTCCTTACAATTCTAAATTCCTATGGACCTTAAGAGTACTAGTAACTGGACATTCCTTAATTTAGCATGGTTAATTGCTCATCAAAATTACAAGTTTCCTAACACTGCCTATTGATCCGTTCCAAGACTTAAGCTTGAAACAAAAGCTACTTGTGAAGAACTAGAACATTCACGGCTAAGAAATTAGTTAAGTGTTCTTTCTTTGGAACAAGAACAAGTCTTGACACCAGAAACAATCAAGCTTGCTTACTGTAAAGTATTACAAAGTGTGTTTCTTTAGATAACTTATTATAGCTGAAAAGTTATACTCAAGTCATCTCATCCCAACCTCTCTAACTGATAAATACCCTTTACAGGCGTGAAATTCAGGGGGGAATTAATCAAGCATAGTGTTGCTGTTTATAATCCCAAGTTTGGTGGAAAAGAAGATTACAGTTCTCTAGTTTAGGTCGGAAACAAGGCAAGTGTGCTTTGGTTTCTAAGAATCATTAGTGATAGGATTTGTAAGGAACCTCATATCTTATCATAGTGGATTCAGTCCTAGAAAGGACAAAGTGGATTAGTCGAGAGATTACGCCACTCTCAGATACCACTATAAAAGTGTTTGTGTGATTTACTTTACTGCACTTAGTTTTCAGCAAGTACGTTTATCATACTTTGTGACTCTGCTCACTTGCTGAAACTAGCTCTCTGATAAAAACACTTTTTGTAAAATACTTCCGCACTCTGTTTTTAAGTATCAGCAAACTCATTACTGAAAGTAATAAGCACTTGCTGAGAAAGTTAAGTACCAGCAAACTCATTACTGAAAAGTAATAAGCACTTGCTGAGAAAGTTTTAAACGACGAAAAGTTTGAAAAGCACTCATTACCTCTAGTCTTTTCTTGTTGTTAAAGGGACCAACAACTGGTATCAGAGCTGGAGGTTCTTTAACCTTCAGCACTGAACCTATATACCCTTAGGTGCTTTCCGTAAATCACTTTCACTTGACCAGTTTGGTAGTCATTTGGTGACAGCATTTCGTTAAGAGACGCTCCTTTGCTGAAGCTGGAAAACTATGAAAAATGGTGAAACAACATGATCCTACATCTTGAGGCCATTAGTAATGAGATGGTTACTGTCATAAATGATGGACCAATCAAGATCACTAAGATTGAAAGAAGCTTTCCTCACAAGATCACAGATGATGGTGAAAATGAAACTATCTTAGGAGAACCGGTCGATACCGTCGTTCCAAAACCAAGAGAGGAATGGACTTCAGACGAAGCCAAAAGATTCCGTCTTGATGGCCAACCAGAAACATCATTATTCGATCTACTCCAGATACTATACAGTGCAAACTGTGGGGTGCCCAAACTGCAAAAGAAGTTTGGAAAATGGTTCAAGATCATTGTGCTGGATCTGACAAAACCAAGGCAAACAAACTCGAAGTGCTAAAGTTGAAGTTTCAAAACTTCAAACAAGGTGCCATGAGTCCCTAGAAGACTTGGATTTCAGATTCACAACTCTAGTGAGTGAGATGGCTGCGTTAGGAGTTGGAAACTTCTATTCAGATTCTGAAAAGGTGAAAACCATTATTAGAAGTCTGAATCAAGAATGGATCCACACTCAGAATTTCTACTATAATCAAGGAATGCCAAATATCACTCCAACCGAGTTGTTCTCGCATTTGCTACTGTCAACTATGAGACAAAGCAAAGAGAAAGTGTGTTTGCAGAAAAATCGCAAAACATTTCTCTTGCTGCCTAGCCGTCATCTTCTGAAAAGAAGAATGATAAGAGCCTGCTGATGAAAACGCTCTTGCAATTTGAAACATGAAGAAATTCATCAGTAAGGAACTTGAAAGGCGAAAAGCATCTTGGTAACAGCTACCATAAGTACAAAAATGAAGCTAGCTCGCTGAACAAGCAAGCTCAGTAAACAAACTCTTGGAAGAACCAGCAGTTGGCAATGATCTTTGCTTTTATTGCAAAAAGCCTGGACATTCAAAGAAAATTGCCCCTTACTGAAAGGGAAATCTGCTGAAAAGAAGAAGAAGTTCAAGAAGGATTTGATTGCTGAAGAAAAGAAAAAGCTCAAGCAAAAATCGATGCTCTTGCAATGAAACAAGCTCTGAAGACAGTGAGGTAGAAAGTTTCAGACACCGAAGAAGAAGAAGCCACTCGGATGTAGATATAGGCAAGGAAGTATGTGGATAAACTATGGAAGCTTATCCGATGTGTCAAACTACGAGTTCAGCCTCATGGCCGATCAGGTAAATTGTCCTACCTATGACACTGATTCGAAAGTGAAGATGACATTGTCCTTGATAGAATTCAAGGAAAAATCGAAAGATCTGAGAAAAACTCTGAGCAAACAGCAAGAGAAACTACATAATGTTGTACTTCTGACTAAGCAAAACTACTGAAAGTACGTCTTGCTGAGCGTTGAGTCAGAAAAGAAGGATGTTGAAATATTGCATCTCAAGAAGTTCGTTGCTGAAGCTCAGAGAAAAATGCTCAAATGGCATAGAATTGGAAGAATATCAGTCCTCAATTCTAAAGTTACTTGCTGAAATACAGAAATGAAAAAAGATGAAAGTCAATTTCAAATCTTATGCGGATGCTAGTAACACGCTGCCTGAACTAAACTCTTATCTGAGAGATCCATCTCAGAAAGAAGGTTTAGGTGCCACGTTATGAAGGTGATGACGTAATACTCTTGAGTAAAGACAAATCACCAATTACCTTTGTTCGTGCAACTGATAGTGGTCAACCAGAACTCTATCAAATTAGTCAATCTAAGGTTGCTGAAATAAGCAATCAAGTACCTACGACCGAAAAGTCCGTTGTTTGCTACTCAAAGTAACTAGACTTAAAAGGAAAACAGGTTGCTGAAAAGCAAACTGTTCAGAAAAAGGATGTTGTAAAGCACTCCGCCAACACGTTGCTGAAAGCAATTTTTTAAGACTAAAGGCAAGATTACTAAAGTAATCAGAAACCTTTGCTGACATAACCTGAATCAAGTAAGGTTGCTGAGACAAAAACTCAGCATACTCCCAAAAGTGACCTTGGGTTCAAAACCAAGCAAAACCAACTTTTCATGAGTATAAGCAAACTCAGCAAGATACTCAAAGAATTGAACAAAAACCAAGCTAAGAGTACTGACAATACTAAAATGCTAGGACCAGAAGAAACCTTGCTAGAAAAGAACTTACTGAAAAGTATGTTCAGCAAAAGGGTCAACCAAGCAAGACACCACATCAGAAAGTGGACCTGATCAGCAATGATCAAAAGTCTTTCGGTTCTAAACCTTCTAGTTCCTCAGCAAGTAGATAAACAGTCACAGATTGAAAAACTCAAGACTTGGGTTTCCATGGGCGTTTTCTTGAACATGTTAATGGACATCCAATATTGGATAATTAACCTTGTTTGCTCTTGATTGTGCAAACTTCAGCCAGAGGCAAACCATGCAATTGGCACTTTGACAG
>CM051457.1:64055700-64615122 GCA_028274465.1 Plantago ovata
AATAACCCTAACATGCATCATCCTATTATAAAGGCCTTCGTGAACCGCAATAGAGAAAACATCACTAAGTGATGTCGAGACTACCAAGCTTAACTAAGTGCAATACATAAATGTGACAAGCCAAGCGAGAAAAACCTTAAACAAATTCGTAGAGATGAAGCACATGATTAATGGCATAGTTAGTTGATTTACCCAATAAAAATGTTCAAAAAATTTGGCAATAAACACCATATAAAACATGCAAGACTATCCTAGGATGAATGCAGTGAATGCAACCTAAAAACTAAGAAAGCAGTAAACGTGCAAATGCAAATGCAAAAATTTCACGAGTTTATCATAAGCAAGATAAGTATAGAGATAACCAGCGATAACCCCCTCCCCAAACTTGAACGTCGTCGCTCGTCCCTAACGTCGAAAGTGGGCTCAAGGTGAGAGCTACACTTGTATAAGTGACCTATAATACTCAATCAAACTCGTGAGAAAACAAAACAAAACACACTAACCTTTTGTGGAAGTGGTAAGGGTAAGCTCAAGGTGATCAACCTCCCTTTGATCACTAGATATCTCGAAGTATGGCTTCACTCGCTGGCCATTCACCTTGAAGGTATTTCCCATCTTTGGATCAAAGAGTTTTACAGCTCCATGGGGAGCAACTTCGATAATTTTGTACGGTCCATCCCAACGAGTACGGAGCTTTCCAGGAAATAGTCGAAGGCGAGAATTAAATACCAAACTTTTTTGTCCTGGAATCAATTCCTTACGTACTATACCACGATCATGATACTTCTTAGTACGTTCCTTGTAGATCTTGGCATTTTCGAAAGCACCTAGTCGTAATTCATCAAGCTCATCTAGTTGCAACAATCGTTCCTCGCCAGCTTTTCCCATATTAAGATTGAGTGCCTTTATAGCCCAATATCCTTGTGTTCCAGTTCTACGACAAGATGACATGCTTTCCCATACACAAGTCTGTACGGAGTGGTCCCGATCACCGTCTTGTAGCTAGTCCTGTATGCCCAAAGTGCATCATTCAATTTTCGTGCCCAATCCTTCCTACTAGGCTTCACTACTAGCTCCAGGATCTTCTTAATTTGACGGTTGCTGACTTCGACTTGTCCCGATGTCTGCGGGGTGATATGGTGTAGCGACACTATGGTGGACACTGTATCTCTTAAGAAGGGAGGCAAACGTATTGACGAAGTGTGACCTACCATCACTGATGATTGTCCTAGGGAACCCAAATCTAGAGAATATTACCTCCTTCAAGAACTTCATAACCACTGCGTCGTCATTTGTTTTTGTAGGAATTGCCTCCACCCATTTAGTCACATAATCCACTGCAACAAGAATGTATACATAGCCTCCACTTGATGGAAATGGTCCCATGAAATCAATGCCCTATACATCGAAAGGTTCTACCACTAGATTCCCTTGAAGGGGCATTTCGTCTTTCATGCCAATACTACAACTTCGTTGACAGGGTCACAATTCTTCACAAAACTTCGAGCATCTCGTTATATTATTGGCCAGAAAAATCCTGCTTGCAGTACCTTGCGAGTTGTTTTCAACCCACTATAGTGTCCCCCACAATTAAGCTCATGGCAATGACTCAGCACACTTTGTTGCTCTTCTTGTGGCACGTATCTCCTTAGATTCCCATCAGCTCCTTCCTTGAATAGATGCGGATCATCCCATATGTAAGTCCTGCAACGCTTGACAAGAGCTCTCTTGTCAGAGGCTGAAAAGTTAGTGGGGCAAACATTCATAGCCAAATAGTTTACAATATCTGCATACCATGGCTCTTCATTAGCCTTCATTAAGTGCTAATCAGGGAGGTCCTCATTGATGGGTATCGAATCAACAGGCATATTAGGTATTCTAGATAAATGATCTACTACTAAATTCTCCCTACCAGCTCTATCCACTATGGTCAAATCAAAGTCTTGCAGCAAAAGGACCCAACAGATTAATCTAGGCTTAGAATCTTGCTTAGCTATCAAATGTCTCAAAGCAACATGATCAGTATGGACATTCACAGGATGGCCAATAATATAAGACCTAAACTTTTGTAAAGCAAAGACAACAGCTAAAAATTCCTTTTCAGTAGTTGTATAATTAACTTGCGTAGAGTCTAGAGTCTTACTAACATAATAAATCACACGATACTGCTTATCAACTTTTTGGCATAAAACAGCACCCATAGCAAAATTTGAACCATCACACATAATCTCAAAAGGAAGATTCCAATAAGGCGGCACAACAATGGGAGCAGAAACAAGTTTTTCCTTAAGGGTATTAAAAGCAACTAAGCATTCATTAGAGAAATGGAAAACCACATCTTTTGCAAGCAAGCTACTTAAAAGTTTAGCAATTTTCGAAAAATCTTTAATAAACCTCCTATGAAAACCTACATGGCCAAGAAAAGATTGCAATTCTTTCACACAAGTAGGTGGAGGAAGTTTTTCAATGATTTCGATCTTAGCCTTGTCTACCTCAATACCTCTTTCAGAAACTACATGTCCTAGAACAATGCCTTCTCTAACCATGTAATGACTCTTCTCCCAGCTTAAGGTCAAATTGCATTCAATGCACCTTTTCAAAACAAGATCTAATCTTTGCAAGCATTCATCAAACGAATCACCAAAAAGGGAAAAATCATCCATGAAAACTTCAACAAATTTAGTTACCATGTCAGAGAAAACAGAAAGCATGCACCTTTGAAAAGTGGCGGGAGAGTTGCATAGTCCAAATGGCATCCTCCTATAGGCAAATGTTCCGAATGGGCAAGTGAATGTCGTCTTCTCCTGAACCTCCGGTGCAATCGGAATCTGGTAGAAACCTGATAAACCATCAAGAAAACAATAAAACTTCCGCCCCGCAAGGCGGTTTAGCATGTCATCTATAAATGGTAAAGGAAAGTGGTCTTTCTTAGTGGCGGCATTTAATCTTCTATAGTCAATGCACATCCGCCATCCAGTGGTCTTCCTAACCGGTACCAACTCTCCCTTCTCATTCTCTTCCACCGTGACTCCTGATTTCTTAGGGACTACATGTACCGGGCTCACCCATCGACTATCAGGAATGGGGTAAATCATATCGGCATCTAGCAACTTGATCACTTCTTTCTTTACCACCTCTTGCATGGCCGGATTTATCCTTCGCTGAGGTTGCCTAACGGGTTTGGCATCTTGTTCTAGAGTGATGTTGTGCACACACCGTGTAGGGCTAATTCCTTTGATATCACTGATCCCCCATCCTATAGCTGCAGAATTTTCTTTCAATACTTCAATCAGCCTACTTTCTTCATCGTTGGAGAGATGTGAGGAGACAATTACAGGCTTCTTCTGATTTTCTCCTAACTACACATACTTGAGGTGCACAGGAAGCGGTTTCAATTCTAAGCTAGGCGCTTCAGGAAACCTACTTTCTTCCTCTTCTTCATCTAAAGGTTCAAGTACCTGCTCTCCTGCGGGAATTTCTAGGGTGCTATCCATTATTTCAACTAGTTCCCTTGCTTCTTCGGTCATGTAGCACGTCTCAGTTTGCATGGTCAGTGCCTCCTCAAGTGGTTCACGATCATCATGACAATGATGAAATTCAGAAGTCACGGACTCATAGCAATCGAGAAAATTTAACTCTTCCGCGACTTCCTTATCTCCGATGCTACATCCTACCAACTCAATCTTCTCGCCCATTACCTCCATGGTTATTTTCTTGCCCTTAAGTTCAAGGCATGTGTTGGTAGTCGCCATGAACGGTCTCCCAGTAATACTACGTGCTCACGATATGGCTCTTTCCCTCGTCTGCAGACTTCATTACTACAAAATAAGCTGGGATTATCAATTTGTCCACCTTCACAAGGATGTCTTCTATTATCCCGACCGGCCTCTTCACACTTTGGTCTGCCATTTGGACGACCATATCAGTTGGTGTCAATTCTTCGAGTTCCAGGGCCTTGTACACCGAATAGGGCATTAAGTTAATGCTAGCTCCTAAGTCAAGCATTGCCTTCGTAGTTCGTCCATTCCCTAAGGCGATGTCGATGATGAAACTTCCAGGATCCTTTTTCTTCACGGGCAATCCGGCAATTGAGTTGACCGTTTCAACCCCATTCACTTCCTTTCCTGAAGTAACCCTTTGTTCTTGATCTCACGAAAGAATTTCGTATAAGCTGGAATGTTTGGATTAACTCCAAGAGAGAGACATTGACTTCCACTATTTACAGGCGTTGGAATAGGGGTGATTCTTGAATATCCTTCTTGGCTGGCTTGATCCGACTTGGGAATGGTACATGTGGCTTTGGAGGCACATATGGGTTAGAAGATTTGTGAAGTTCCCCTGGCGTACGAGTTCCTACCTCGACTTCGTCATCACCTATGTCTTCCACAGATGGTCTTGGTTCATAATTCCTTTCCGGAACTTCTTGAGGTTCTTTGGAACTTCCGCTAACCTCTTGTTCTGTGCTTGGTCCTGTATTTTCAGTCTCAGTAGATTTTACCCGTTTAGGACGCACGAAGTTAGGAATTTTGGTCATCTTGCCTCCACGGAGTAGTAGATTCACATCTTCGCACTCATTCTCCTTGGTAGTAACAGCTGGAAGTGGCTCGGGATCAGTTTCAGGTGTCGCATCGGGAGAACTGGGGTCGTCCGATTCCCTGGAGTTGGGGGGCGATTTGCCCCCTACCTCGGGTGGTTTTCTCACTACTTCCAGGGGGGGTGTCCTCGACTGCTTTGCCACACCTTTCGCACTTCAACAGGCTAAGCTCCTTGATAAGTTGCTCAGTTACTTCGAACGCTTCAAAAGCCTTTTCGTTGCGAAGATTGTTCTCAGCTTGCCTTGCGTGTGTTATGTCGAAAACACTCTCAATGGCTTTAATCCCTGCGTAAAACGCAAGTTCCTCCTCCTCACTGATGTCTTCGTCCTCAGAATATCCTTCGCATAACCCGCCAGTTTCACCCTGATTTGAATATATGTTGGTGACTTCATTCGACATTAGTTTCTCGGATTGTGCGGATCCATTGGCGTACTTTTGAAAGACCTTCACTGCCTCTTCAAATGTACATTCTTCTAAACCTCCACACATCCCATCCACTTGAAGCCTAACTTCATCACGTAGTCCTCCAACAAAAAACCAAATCAGCTCCCCGTCGTCGAAACGGTGGTGGGGGCACTCACGTTTATACAGCTCAAAACGTTCATAGGTGTCACAGAACCGCTCGTATTCTCCTTGCTTGAAGTGTTCGATCCGATTCCGCAGTGCAATCGTCTCATGGTAAGGCATGAAACGTGCCAAGAACTCCTCTACTACTCAGCTCCAGGTCCTCAGTGATCCTGGTGCTAACCTTTCTATCCAAATCCTTGGTTCATATCCCAGAGCAAAAGAAAATAATTTCCTGCATAATTGGTCCTCGGTGAACCCCTTTGCCGGAACTTTTGCTATTTCTTCCTCATAGGACCTGATGAAGCTTAACGGATTCATCCCCACTCCATCTTCGAACCTCGGAATCCTTCTCACTACAGAACTCGTTACCTCATACCCTAATAACTCTTCTTCCAAGAATATAGCTGACCCTTTCCTAACTTGCGAGAACGTAGGTGTCAAGCGAGCTTTTAAGGTCGTCATACCTGGAAATCTGGAACAGGAGTAACTCAAAACTGAAAATTAGTCTCGTTAGAAATTTCTAAGATCAAGAAAATTTCTAAAAAACGAATACTACTAAGACTAGGAAAGGGGTATCAGAGAGAGAGATTAAATAGGAAAACTAAAAACTACTAGAACTAGGAATTGAATGCTGAAATTATAAACAAATTAAACAAAAAAAAGGAGTATAGTCCCCGACAGAGGCGCCAATTTGATGAACTTGGAATTGTCGGGTTCCAATTAATCAAATAAATTTGTATTTAGCCAAAGGCAATTCACAACTACAACGAAAACCGTAGTGTAGCAGTAGAATAACCTCGAGTGTCGATCTCTAAGGACTATAACTAGCTTTATCTAATTTAACTTGAGAATATAAAATAGCAGGCGGCTTAGCAAAGGTTTTTCATAACAGATAATGGAGATTGGTGATAGTATGGTCATTTAAAGCATAGCAGGTTAATAATCATGCATAAATTCCCCGGTTTTGCATAGAGATCTTTGATCAATGAGTTGTCCAGTTGTAATTATTCAACACTACGAAGATATAGATTTAGATAGATCAAAAGATCAATGAATTGTCCAATTGTGTTCAGTAATTATTCAACAATACGAAGATAAAGATTTAGATAGATCAAAGAAATAAAGCAATAACTCTAGGTATAATGCGCGATATAGCCATTAGCATAATTATTAACCCTTCGCTAAGAAATCACATACTATCACCAACGAGAAGTTTAGCTACTCATAGTTGCCATGCAATCAACAGAAATCATACCATGAATGAATAAAAATATGATGAAAGATATATAAAAATAAGTAGAAAAACTGTAAGATACAATGTTACCGAAGGTTGTCAATCTCCGAAAAATCGCGATCTTACAAGCTCCAAATTGCTAAGAAAAAGTATCTCCTAAGCTAAGAACCCCCAGAACAGGCTCTGGGAAATTTCTACCTAAAACTACAGACAAAGGTGAGAGGAAAGGTCTGGAAAAGTATGAAAAACGGAGAAAAACTGAGCAACTATATATAGGCTTCGAATTGTGTGGGGTGAAGGGCCCCACACACCGGGCGATTCGCCTGGTGTGGGGCGATTCGCCCCACATCCCGAGCGACTCGCCCGGGAGTAAATTTCGGCCAGATACGCGTTTTTGGATTTCTTCCCCTTTTCGGACTCGTTTCTGACTTCTAGTGACCTTCTAGCCTCCAGATTCGACCCCTAGACTTCAAATCCTATCCGGAATCTTTCAGATACTCCAATTAGGCTTCTGGAACACCAATTCCTTGTCTACCTCAATATAATTGCCCGGAAAACCTCGTTTTTCAACCAAAACCTGTAAAATAAAAAGTAAAGGGAAACGTGACACTATTCTAATAAAATGCACTAAAATATAGCTAAATTAACATAGATGATAGCTAAAATAGGTGAAAAAGACTCAAATGAAAGTGTAAAATACACATTCATCTGTATTCAAGTATCAAAAGATAAATCTGAGATGGGAACTCAGCAAAGAGCAAGATTTCTTCTCACTAAAAGAAAATTTACCTAAAAATATCTCAATATAAAAGGATTTACTGAGACGGGAACTCAGGAATATCATTGACCCAAAGACAAATGAGATATTTGATTGGGAACTTTCAGCAACTACAAGGCTTGTTAATTAAAGAGTAATTGCTAAAGTCAGAAGGATAGAGAGAGGTGAGAAAGTAGGCTTGGAAAGATATGATTTACGGAGAAAAAACTCGCAACTATATATAGGCCCGGAAATTGCCCGCGGCGGTTCGCCCGAGGCACGGGGCGGTTCGCCCCACAGTGTAAACGCGAAATTTTCGCGTTTTCGACGCGGTTTTGGATTTCTTCACCTTTTCGGACTCGGTTTATGACTTCTAGTAGCCTTCTAAACTCCAGATTCGGCCCCTAGACTCCAAATCCTATCCGGAAACCTTCAGATACTCCAAATATGCTTCTGGAACACCAATTCCTTGTAGACTTCAATATAAATGCCCGTAATTCTCCGAATTTCAACCAAAACCTGTAAAATAAAATCTAAAGGGAAACGTGACACTATTCTAATAAAATGTACTAAAATATAGCTAAATTAGCGTAGAGGATAGCTAAATTAGGTGAAAAAGACTCGAATGAAAGTGTAAAATACACATTCATCAAACTCCCCAAACCGAACCTTTGCTTGTCCTCGAACAACTAAGCTAGACTCTAATACGAAAAACATGCAAGACACAAAATGGAGTTTCATGCCAAATAAAATGAACTAATCTACTCAATCTATCAAATAACATATGAACAAAAACCATATAAATCAAAGCATGAATATAGGTTGAAGAATACCTCGATTAACTTATACACATCCACATAAGCACTTATGTCAAGACAAGATAGTCTCTCGTAACATTCTCTACCTGGACCTAGTCAGTGACGACGTAATGATGCATGCTAAGATTTGAATGGTTGCCCCGTGCCTATGAAACTGAGGACTTACTGCTGTTCCACCATGTTAAGACTTTTCCTCAAAAGAGGTCGAACCAGTACTGGCTCTCATCAAACGAAGGAGGGTTCCCTATAAAAGATAACACTCCCCTATTCTACCCATCTCTCAAGTAAAGTCTTAAACTATTCACCACTTCCTGAATGGCAGGACGAGGGTGGTCTAGAACAGATGACACTTAAGACAAAAAAGATAAAAAATAGAAAAACACAATTACGAACAATACGAAAAATGGAAAAGACTCAATACTTTGCTAAACTGCTATTTGGCTTTTCTTTTTTGGACCCTTCTTTGCTTTTTTGTGGTCTTCTTTTTTTTTCTTTTTTTTTTCTTTCCAGATTCTTTTTTCATTTTCTTTTTCCTTTTTTTTTCTGGAATTTTTCCTTTTTTTTTCGATTTTTTTTTCTAGCCAGCAGTAGCATAACAAAGAGAGAAACAAAAAGACTCACACGACTTCCCCAAACCTATTCGGAAGAATAGGTTAGAGTACAAAATTCACGAAAAAGAAAAAATAAACTCACGATACGAAGAATGAAAAACAGAAACAAGTCTATGATGGTGTAACCCCCTCCCCAAACCTATTCGGAAGAATAGGTTATAAACAAAGGATCACACAAACTCACACTACCTCCTTCCTAGGCATTTAGCAATCTCAAAGCATGGTGAAGACTTGTTGCCTCTTAGGTACATAATTACTCGGGAAAACAACCATAAGACCCTAACATGCATCATCCTATTATCAGGCCTTCGTGAACCGCAGTAGAGAAAACACCACTAAGTGATGTCGAGACTACCATGCTTAACTAAGTGCAATACATAAATGAGACAAGCCAAGCGAGAAAAACCTCAAACAAATTCATAGAGATGAAGCATACGATTAATGGCATAGTTAGTTGATCTACCCAATATAAGAGTTCAAAAAATTCGGCAATAAAACTCCATATAAAACATGCAAGACTATCCTAGGAAAGCAGTAAACGTGCAAATGCAATTAAAAAAAAACAAGACTATCCTACTCAACATCACAAAGCCAAACAATACTTAACATCATGGTTCACATCCCATCCCCCTCATGAAACTTAAGCTAGTCCCTAGCAAAAGAGAATGGGTAAATAAAAAGTGATACTAGATGTTACCGAATGGTTTGGCCTCGGTCGGTTGAGTATTCAAGAATGGACTCAAGAGTACCTCCCCACGGTGGCCGCCATTCTCTTGGTCCGATGTAGCAAACAGACCTAGGAAGCTTCAAAGATCTCACCATGGTGAATGGACTGGTTTGCTTTGCAGGCACATCCAATAAGGACTTCATCAATAGGAGGACATTCACTTTGACTTCATCGAGGTGCTTGTTTAGTGGTGGCTCCTGTGTATCTTGCTTGTCAAGCTTTCCACCTTGGAGAAGTAGATTCACCTCTTTGTACTTAAGAACCTCAGTAGTAACGGAAGGAAGTGGTTTTGGGTTGATGCGAATGTCTGGGAGTAAAGAAACAGGGGAGCTGGGGTCGTCCAGCTCACTGGTCATGGGAGGCGGTTCTCCCCCCATGCTAGGCGACTCGCCCCCCACCTCCAGGGGGCGTCGCCTTCCAATCCTTTCTCCTCTTCAAGTTCTCGAACTTCTTCTACTTCAGCACAATTCAACAAGCTGAATTCTTCCGTAAGATGCTCAGTTACTTCAACTTCTTCAACAACTTTTGCTATACGAAGGTCATCTTCAACTTGCTCGGCATGTGCATCTTCCTCACTGATTTCTTCGGTTTCAAAATATTCCTCGGATGAGCTTCCTGCTTCACCTCGATCTACTTCCTTTGCGGTGATGTGAATTGGTATGACCTCATCGGATTGTGTTGAACCTCTGGCGTACTTACGGAGGACTTCTTCTGCCTCGTCGACCGTACATTCTCCCAGACCGCCGCTCAACTGATCCACTCTAAGTCGTTCCTCTTCACGAAGTCCACCAACGAAGCACCAAATCAACTCCCCATCTTCGAAACGGTGATGGGGGCACTCACGTTTATACATCTCAAAACGTTCGTGGGCGTCACAAAACTGCTCATACTCTCCTTTCTCGAAATATTGGATCCTTTCACGTAAGGCAATCGTCTCATGATAAGGCATGAACCGCGCCAAGAACTCCTCTACTACTTGGCCCCAAGTTTTCAGCGATCCTGGTTCAAACCTTGCAATCCAACGCCTCGGCTCATACCCAAGAGCAAAAGAAAATAGTTTTCTGCACAATTGGTCCTTTGTAAACCCTTCTGCTGGAATTCTTTCTATTTCCTCCTCATAGGATCGAATGAAACTCCATGGGTGCATCCCTGCTCCATCTTCGTACCTCGGTAAGTACCTCACCATGGACTCCGTCACCTCATACCTTCTTAACTCGTCGTCCAGGTATATGGATGATCCTCTCCTCACCTGCGAGAATTGGGGTGTCATGCGAGCGCGCATGGACATCATACCTGTATGTCTGTAGTAAAAGTAACTCAAAACTAAAAATTAGCCTCGTTAGAAATTTCGAAAATCGAGAATATTTCTAGATATCGAATACTACTAAGGCTAGGAAAGGAGAATTAGAAACAGACTAGGAAAGTAGTATCAGAGAGAGATTAAATAGGAAAACTAAAACTAATAGAATTAGGAATCTAAAGCTGTAAATATAAACAAATTAAACAGAAAAAAAGGAGTATAGTCGGGGACAGCGGTGCCAATTTGATGAACGTGTCAGATTCAGTCAAATAAATTTGTATTTAGCCAAAGGCAATCCACAACTACAACGAAAACAGTAGTGTAGTAGCAGAATGACTCGAGTGTCGTTCTCTCAGGACTATAACTAGCTTTATCTATTTAACAAGAGAATATAAAACAGCAGATAAAAAGCAATAGGGGGTTTTCAAGCAGATAATGGAGGTTGGTGATAGTATGGTCCTTCTTAACATAATGGGTCGATAATCATGCATAAATTCCTCGGTCTTGCATAGAGATCTTTGAATGAATCTTGGGTCCTGTTGTAAGTATTGTGCACTACGAAGATAATATGGGTCTGACCTGTCAACAACTAACGTCCTATTGTGTTCCGTAATCATTCAACACTACGAAGATAATTTAGTCTGATTGGTCGACAAGTGTCCTAGTGTGCATAATGATCAATACAACATACGAGAATTTTGGTGTTCAACTCATCAACGAAATAAAGCAATGACACGGAGTATAATGCGCGATATAGCCATTTGCATGATTTAATTCCCTCGCTAAGAATTCACATACTACCATCAACGATAAATTTAGCTACTCATAATGTGCATGCAATCAATAGCAATCATAGAACAAAACATATTGAAAGAATATAAAATAAGTAGATAAAAGTTGTAAGATACAAAGTTACCGAAGGTTGTCAATCTCCGGAGGATTGCGATCCTACGTGCTCCAATGTGCTATGAAAAAGTATCCCCTAAGCTATGGAACTCCCAGGACAGGCCCCGAGAAGTTCCTACCTAAAACTATATAGAGAGGTGAGAAAGTAGGCTTGGAAAGATATGATTTTCGGAGAGAAAACTCGCAACTATATATAGGCCCGGAAATTGCCCGCGGCGGTTCGCCTGAGGCACGGGGCGGTTCGCCCCACAGTGTAAACGCGAAATTTTCGCGTTTTCGACGCGTTTTTGGATTTCTTCACCTTTTCGGACTCGGTTTATGACTTCTAGTAGCCTTCTAACCTCCAGATTCGGCCCCTAGACTCCAAATCCTATCCGGAAACCTTCAGATACTCCAAATATGCTTCTGGAACACCAATTCCTTGTAGACTTCAATATAAATGCCCGTAATTCTCCGAATTTCAACCAAAACCTGTAAAATAAAATCTAAAGGGAAACGTGACACTATTCTAATAAAATGTACTAAAATATAGCTAAATTAGCGTAGAGGATAGCTAAATTAGGTGAAAAAGACTCGAATGAAAGTGTAAAATACACATTCATCACACACTACCTCACACTACCTCCTTCCTAGGCATTTAGCAATCTCAAAGCATGGTGAAGACTTGTTGCCTCTTAGGTACATAATTACTCGGGAAAACAACCATAAGACCCTAACATGCATCATCCTATTATAAAGGCCTTCGTGAACCGCATTAGAGAAAACATCACTAAGTGATGTCGAGACTACCAAGCTCAACTAAGTGCAATACATAAATGTGACAAGCCAAGCGAGAAAACCCTCAAACAAATTCATAGAAATGAAGCATACGATTAATGACATAGTTAGCTGATCTACCCAATAAAAAGTTCAAAAAATTCGGCAATAAACTCCATATAAAACATGCAAAACTATCCTAGGAAAGCAGTAAACGTGCAAATGCAATTAAAAAAAACAAGACTATCCTACTCAACATCACAAAGCCAAACAATACTTAACATCATGGTTCACATCTCATCCCCTTCATGAAACTTAAGCTAGTCCCTAGCAAAAGAGAATGAGTAAATAAAAAGTGATACTGGATGTTACCGAACAGTTTGGCCTCGGTCGGCTGAGTATTCAAGAATGGACTCAAGAGTACCTCCCCACGGTGGCCGCCATTCTCTTGGTCCGATGTAGCAAAGAGACCTAGGAAGCTTCAAAGATCTCACCATGGTGAATGGACTGGTTTGCTTTGCAGGCACATCCAATAAGGACTTCATCAATAGGAGGACATTCACTTTGACTTCATCGAGGTGCTTGTTTAGTGGTGGCTCCTGTGTATCTTGCTTGTCAAGCTTTCCACCTCGGAGAAGTAGATTCACCTCTTTGTACTTAAGAACCTCAGTAGTAACGGAAGGAAGTGGTTTTGGGTTGATGCGAATGTCTGGGAGTAAAGAAACAGGGGAGCTGTGGTCGTCCACCTCACTGGTCATGGGAGGCGGTTCTCCCCCCAGGCTGGGCGACTCGCCCCCCACCTCGAGGGGGGCGTCGCCTTCCAATCCTTTCTCCTCTTCAAGTTCTCGAACCTCTTCTACTTCAGCACAATTCAACAAGCTGAATTCTTTCGTAAGATGCTCAGTTACTTCAACTACTTCAACAACTTTTGCTATACGAAGGTCATCTTCAACTTGCTCGGCATGAGCATCTTCCTCACTGATTTCTTCGATTTCAAAATACTCCTCGGATGAGCTTCCTGCTTCACCTCGATCTACTTCCTTTGCGGTGATGTGAATTGGTATGACCTCATCGGATTGTGTTGAACCTCTGGCGTACTTACGGAGGACTTCTTCTGCCTCGTCGACCGTACATTCTCCCAGACCGCCGCTCAACTGATCCACTCTAAGTCGTTCCTCTTCACGAAGTCCACCAACGAAGCACCAAATCAACTCCCCATCTTCGAAACGGTGATGGGGGCACTCACGTTTATACATCTCAAAACGTTCGTAGGCGTCACAAAACTGCTCATACTCTCCTTGCTCGAAATATTGGATCCTATCACGTAAGGCAATTGTCTCATGATAAGGCATGAACCGCGCCAAGAACTCCTCTACTACTTGGCCCCAAGTTTTCAGCGATCCTGGTTCAAACCTTGCAATCCAACGCCTCGGTTCATACCCAAGAGCAAAAGAAAATAGTTTCCTGCATAATTGGTCCTTAGTAAACCCTTCTGCTGGAATTCTTTCTATTTCCTCCTCATAGGATCGAATGAAACTCCATGGGTCCATCCCTACTCCATCTTCGTACCTCGTTAAGTACCTCACCATGGACTCCGTCACCTCATACCTCCTTAACTCGTCTTCCAGGTATATGGAAGATCCTCTCCTCACCTGCGAGAATTGGGGTGTCATGCGAGCGCGCATGGACATCATACCTGTATGTCTGTAGTAAGAGTAACTCAAAACTAAAAATTAGCCTCGTTAGAAATTTCGAAAAATCGAGAATAAATCTAGATATCGAATACTACTAAGGCTAGGAAAGGGAAATTAGAAACTGACTAGGAAAGCAGTATCAGAGAGACATTGAAAAGGAAAACTAAAACTAGTAGAATTAGGAATCTAAAGCTGTAAATATAAACAAATTAAATAGAAAAAAGGAGTATAGTCCCCGGCAGCGGCGCCAATTTGATGAACGCGGATGTCGTGCTCCGAATTCAGTCGAATAATATTTGTAATTAGCCAAAGGCAATCCACAACTACAACGAAAACCGTAGTGTAGCAGTAGAATGACTCGAGTGTCGTTCTCTCAGGACTATAACTAGCTTTATCAAATCTAATTTAGAATATAAAAACAGCAGACAAATAGCAATAGAAGGTTTCTAGCAGATAATGGAGATTGGTGATAGTATGGTTCTTCTTAACATAAAGGTCGATAATCATGCATAAATTCCTCGGTCTTGCATAGATATCTTTGAATCAGTCTAGTGTCCTGTTGCAAGTATTAAGCACTACGAAGATAATTTGGTCTGACTAGTCAATCACGATTGTCCTAATGTGTTCCGTAATTATTCAACACTACGAAGATAATTGGTCTAATGGTCGACTAGTGTCCAATTGTGCATCATAATCAATACAACATACGAGAATTTTGGTTACAACTGATCAACGAAATAAAGCAATGACACGGAGTATAATGCGCGATATAGCCATTAGCATGATTATCTTCCCTTCGCTAAGAATTCACATACTACCACCAACGATAAGTTTAGCTACTCATAATAGGCATGCAATCAACAGATATCATAGAAGAAAACATGTTGAAAGAATATAAAATAAGTAGAATAAAACTGTAATATACAAAGTTACCGAAGGTTGTCAATCTCCGGATGATTGCGGTCCTACGAGCTCCAAACTGCTATGAAAAAGTATCCCCTAAGCTACAGAACTCCCAGGACATGCCCCGGGAAGTTCCTACATAAAACTATAGAGAGAGGTGAGAGAGAAGGTCTGGAAAGATATGATTTTCGGAGAAAAACTGAGCACTATATATAGGCCCCGAAAAACTACGGGGCGGTTCGCCCCAGAGTATTCTCGCGGAATTTCCGCGTTTTTGGATTTCTTCACCTTTTCGGACTCGGTTTCTGACTTCTAGTAGCCTTCTAACCTCCAGATTCGGCCCCTAGACTTCAAATCCTATCCGGAAACCTTCAGATACTCCAAATAGGCTTCTGGAACACCAATTCCTTGTCAACTTCAATATAATTGCCCGGAATTCTTCGAATTTCAACAAAACCCGTAAAATAAAATCTAAAGGGAAATGTGACACTATTCTAATAAAATATACTAAAATATAGCTAAATTAACATAGAGGATAGCTAAAATAGGTGAAAAAGACTCGAATGAAAGTGTAAAATACACATTCATCATTGAGCGCAACAGACTTCGCAACGAAAGGGTTAGCTTTGAGAAACCTCTCAAACGTCCTCACGTATTAATATTGCAAATGGAACCGTCTAGGAATTCCATGTTGCCTAGTCTAGGACTTGCTTAATACGATGAGGCCCTATGGGTCACACTATGTGGTGATTCAGCCTATCAGAATATCCTTGAATATGGAATCGCAATTAATTTGGAATTAATTGTGATTGATGGATTATAATTGATTTGGAATTAATTATAATATTTAGTGCATCAATTAATGATTTGGAATTATTAATTGAATTGGCTAATTAATTGTATTTTATGTAAATACAATTAAAGATTATATTTTGGAAATATAATAGAGGTTTGATTTGAAAGGATATGTTAACTTAGAATTAACATATGCACATGGGCAAAATCTACTTGGAGTTTGAATTGCCTTAGAACTATAAGTGGGTCCCAAAATCGGGACCCACCTAACACCCTTAGGACACGCGCGCGCGCGAGATGGAGTAGGGGAAGGAGTTCGACTCCTTCCTCTATTAGAAGTCTAAGGATAAGTTAGATTTTCCTGATTGAGTTTTAATTTGATTGGGAATGAATCTAGACTTGATATTGGTTTCCTAGTGCGATAAGAATTAGATTCTTATTCCTTTATGAAGTCTAATTGCTTATGTTTTAGGCTTCTATTGACTACTATATATAGTAGACTATTAGAGAGATTTTGACATAGATTTTCACACAGTTGAAGAATCAAATTCTTAGAGAATAATTCTACCCAGTTTTCTTAGAGAAAATAAAAGCTCTCCCCTCCTCTATAAGCCACACGAGCGCGCCACATGCTGGAGGCTGTTCATCCGTGGATACCAAGGTTGGGTTCTAGGAGCTGGAAACTAACTTTTATTTTCTTGCAGATAATCAAAGTATTGCAGATATCTTCGACTTCGACGAAGGAGAAGATACAACAGATTATTACGAAGACTTGGAAGCTGCTTTGGAAGTAAGGTTAGTCTTCTAATTGACGTGTTTATATATATACGGCATATACATAATCAATTAACCTGTATGTTAAGAAAATTTTTGAAATTCCGCTGCGTACCCTAGGGGTAACTCTGACCATATTTTCTTACAGTGGTATCAGAGCGAGGTTAATTGATTACGTATATATATTATATGATTTTGTAGATATGTGGATGCAATTGATTCTATGATTAATTCGATTTTCAAAAGAGTTTGTTTTTATATAAAATTAGAATTTATATTTTTTCAAAAAAAAAAAATTTAAATATATATATTGACAGGGCCGCCTGCGTGACGCAGGCGCCCCGGGTGCCTGCGGGCACCCGCGCCTGGGGCGCCGGGCGCCTGCGTGGCGCCCCGGGTGCCAGCGGGCACCCGTGCCTGCGGCCACAGGCGCACGGCGCCAGGGGCGCTGGGCGCCTGCGTGCCGCAGGCGCCTGCGGCCACAGGCACACGGCGCCTGGCACCTGCGGGCGCAGGCGCCGGGCGCCCGCGGCCGCAGGCACGGTAGGGGACGGGACTAGGTCCCGTCCCATATTTTTATATATATATATTTTTTCGGGTTGGACCCAAAATCGAATTTTGAAAATTTTGAGGATTGAATTTTATATTTGGAATATAAATATAATTTAATTGTAATTGTTTTTAACTAGAGGGGTTAAATTTGATTAGTATAAAGTTAAAGGGCTTATTTGTAATTTATCAATTTATTGTTTATTGCAAATTAGTCCTTCTACTTTTGAATTTTAGATTTAACACCTCCAAGGTTTCAAAAATTACAATTAAGTCCTTCGAATTTTCAAAAATTGCTACTTGGTCAATAGAATTTTCGATTTTTCAATGTAGTCCAAATTTTCAATTATTTCATAGAGATTATAAGTATGGGATTATAATTTTCATAATGAAATTATGAAGTCATTTGTCATCCACATAGGCTACTACTTGTTTTGTTTGCTCGATATTTTACTTTCCGTTCGACCGCTGTGCATGCGAGGGTAGGCGGCGCCCTCTTATATGTCGGATCGCATATTTATGTATGGGTAGGCGGCACCCATTATGTGCTTGACCGCGTTTAGAACTAGAATGGATAGGCGACATCCATTACGTGCAGACCGTTCATGCATGATGGGTAGGCGGCGCCCTTATTTGTTTGTAGATGGCTGATAACAACCCTCAAGCTACAAGCCCCAACCAATATAAGTACAGAAATATATATATGTATGTATTTCTGAGATGCTTTCCATAGGGTGCTTTAATTCTGAACTTTCATTGCGTTTTCCTGTATTGGCGACCTCGTCTTACAGACTCGCAGTAATCGTCAGATTAGAGTAAGCCTATGGTTATGACTTACTGCATATTGTATCTAGCGACCTCGATAGGTACAATATGTAGGACATCGGGTTAAATTAGATTTAACAACCAAGAGTTGCGTGACGCAATTGGATAGTCTTACTAGTCCTACCGGTTGTATTAGGCTATGCGACCAGCCCCCGTTGGAGTATAGCATAGTATGGATTTGGATCTTGGCCACTACGGTAACTTGTTGGACATTACCCGTATGTTTGTTGTGGGGGCAAGCATATGTGAAAATAGTGGGAGCTAAACAGCTAAAGGACCTTGTTGTTTAGTTATGTTGACTGTGTATTTAGAAATAATATTTCAATAGTTGATTTATTATTTTCGTTCTATATTATTTCTCCTGGAAACCGAAATGGCGAGAATCTCGCTCCGTGCTGTCTTAGAGAAGCAAATTTTTACCGGACCAAACTTCCTAGATTGGATCAGGAATATATGTTTGGTGCTGAGGTACGAAAGGATTGAGTACGTCTTGGACGAGGCTAATCCCGTGTGTCCCGAGAATCAGACTGCCGATCAAGTTGCTGATTTGGAATCAAGCCAACAAGGCAAGGTCTGATAAGCATCATGAGGATGCTAGATCCGTGCAGTGTATTATGTTGGCGGCAATGAGCAATGAGCTGTAGAGGCAACATGAAAGCATGTTGGCGCATGAGATGCTGAAGCATCTTGAGTCGGTCTTTAAGACGACAGCTAGAAGTGTTGAATTTGATTTGATCAAAGAGATACACAGATGCAAGCTCAATGAAGGAGGGAACATGTCTGAACATGTTCTCAAGATGAGAATAAGATCATGGTGATCTTTGTCCTTCAATCATTGCCGAGTTCGTATTCGCAGTTCATCGTTAACCACCATGAATGCGAAGGACGTAACACTGCCCGAACTCCATAATCTGCTGAAGACATATGATCAAACTCTTCCTAAGAAGGAAACGTCGATCATGTTTGTTGGGCAACTGTCTAACCGAAACCCGAGAAACAAAGGTGCTAAGGGTAAGGGAAAGTCGGGAGCCAAGGCTAACACTTCGAGTGATAAGCCTAAGCGTCTGAACCAGAAAAGGAAGTTCAAGAGAAGCGAAACGGTACGCACAGATGAATGTCATTTCTGTAAGCAGAAAGCACATTGGACGAAAGATTTCCCTAAGCTGAGGGCAGATCAAGCTAAGAAGCCTCCGACTTCTAGCTCAGGTATGTTTGTTATTGAAATGAACATGACTACTTTTGACTCCAATGGTTGGGTATTAGATACAGCCTGTGGCTCGCACATTTATAATAATGTGCAAGGGGCCATTGAACACAGGCTAGTCAAGTAAGGTGAAATCAACTTGCATGTTGGGAACAACAATCCAGTTGAAGCCAAACGCGTTGGACGCTGCAAGATAGATTTACCATCAGGACAATGTTTAGAACTTGATAACGTTTATTTTGTTCCATCCATTGTCAGAAATATTATTTCCATTCCATTGTTGGACAATTTGGGTTTTCCTAATAATACTTGTTATTTTTCATTAAATGACCAGTATCATGGGAAAGACTCGCTTAGTGAATGGTTTATATATTTTGCACAATAGTCTACCTTTATTTCATAACAAACAACCGTCTTCAAGTAGGAAGAATAATCCATCTTATCTATGGCATTGTCGGCTAGGCCATATCAATGAAACACGGATTCAAAGACTAAGGAAGTTGGACTACTTAGAACCATTTGATTTTGAATCATATGGTACATACGAATCATGTGTTAAGGGTAAGATGACGAACAAACCTTTTGTTGGACAAGGTGTTCGTGCCACTCGCTGCTTAGAGCTCATACATACCGATGTATGTGGACCTTTTAAAGTCCATGCGCGTGGGGGTTATCCTTACTTCGTTACCTTTACTGACGATTTCTCAAGGTATGGATATATTTATCTTATGAAGAATAAATCCGAAACCTTTGGGAAATTTAAGGAGTTTAGGAATGAGGTCGAAAATGAATTGAACCTAAGGATAGTCACTCTTCGATCAGATCGAGGAGGTGAATACCTTAGTGAAGAATTTATCGACTACTTGAAGGAAAATGGAATTCAATCGCAATGGACCCCTCCTGGAACATCACAATTGAATGGTGTGTCTGAGAGAAGGAATCGAACCCTGTTAGACATGGTGAGATCAATGATTGGATTCTCGATTCTTCCAAAACATCTATGGGGATATGCACTACAAACTGCAATCTACATTTTGAACCGTGTACCATCTAAATCAGTGGAGAAAACTCCTTATGAGTTATGGAAGGGAAAGCACCAGAACCAGTCGAGCTCCGTAGGTCGAAGAGGATACTAAAAGGACCTCAGAAGCAAAGCCTTATGATAGAAGACATCATTGAATTTGATGTCGGCTTATCAGATCGGGAAGATCCCGAGACCTACAAAGAGGCAATAATTGATATTGACTCAAACAAATGGCAAGAGGCCATGGAATTGGAGATGGACTCCATGTACCTGAACCAAGTTTGGAACTTGGTATACTTGCCCCAATGGGTTAGATCTATTGGGTGCAAATGGGTCTTTAAACAAAAGACAGATACCGATGGCAAGGTACAAACGCACAAAGCTAGGCTTGTGGCGAAAGGCTACACGCAAAGGTATGGCATCGATTACGATGAAACTTTTGGCACCGGTAGCAAAATTGAAGTCCATTCGAATTCTACTTGCGATAGCTGCCTACTATGATTATGAGATCGGGCAGATGGATGTAAAGACTGTCTTCCTCAATGGCAACCTTGAGGAAGAGGTCTATATGGTACAGCCGGAAGGTTTTATTAGTAAAACCAGGCCAACTGCTGTATGCAAATTACAAAGATCCATCTATGGGCTAAAGCAAGCGTCAAGGAGCTGGAATATCCGCTTTGATGAAGCTGTCAAATGGTTTGACTTCATCAGAAGCAAGGAAGATCCCTGTGTCTACACTAGGCACAGCGATAAAGGAGTCGTTTTCATGATCATCTATGTTGATGACATTTTGATCATGGGAAACAATGTCTCTATGCTAGAAGAGACTAAAGTTTGGTTATCAAGTACCTTCTCAATGAAGGACTTGGGTGATAGATCCAAGAGGATGTTAGGATTGACACAGTCCACCTACATCGACAAAATACTGAAGCGTTATAAGATGGACGACTCGAAGAGAGGCTTTCTCCCAGCTAGGCATGGGATTGTCTTATCAGTTAAGGATGGTCCTAAAACTGATGAAGAAAGAAATGCAATGAGTCGTGTGCCCTATGCTTCGGCAGTAGGGTCTATAATGTATGCAATGAATTGCACAAGGCCCGATGTGGCATATGCGCTTAGTGTCACTTGTCGACACCAACAGAATCCAGGAGTACCTCACTGGACTGCTGTAAAGAACATTCTTAAGTACCTTCGACGGACTAAGGAAATGTTCTTGGTGTTTGGTGGAAAACCAGAATTAAAGATGTCTGGATATGTCAACGCTGGATTTGAATCAGATCCTAATGACTTTGAGTCAAAGACAGGATACGTATTCAAATTGAACGGAGGAGCTATCTGTTGGAAGAGTTCTAAGCAAGCCACGATTGCTGACTCATCCACAGAAGTCGAGTACATTGCTGGATCAGAAGCTTCGTAAGAAGCTGTCTGGATTTCAGAGTTCTTGAAGGAATTGAGGGTTGTTCCTGCTCCTAATCCAATAACGATTTATTGGGACAATACGGGCGCCGTCGCTCAAGCTAAGGAGCCTAGATCTACAAACAAGAACGTACATGTACTTACAAAGTATCACGTTATACGTGAGATTATTGATAGAGGAGAAGTTAGTATAGAACGTGTCTCTACCACGGACAACGTGGCAGATCCTTTCACCAAGGTCTTACAAGTGGAAATCCACTTAAGACATTATGCTAATCTGGGTATTAGGCATAAAGGTGACTGGCTCTAGTCCAAGTGGGAGATTGATAGTGTATATGTCCTAGAGACAGTCCTTACTAAGGGCATGGTGCCCTTATAGAGGACATATATGTACTATTACACAGGTCAACGTAATATAATATATGTTTGTTGCATTTTACTGTTGAGTATCGCTTTCATATTTATATTACACCAGGCTGCAGCATGTCATATCTTTATTACTGTCTGTATTGATATTAAACATGTCCTCTCGGATAGATGACCGATCACACAGATAGTGGGAGCTATGTGAGTTATCATCTATCCCAAACTCTCCCTAGTCGAGGTTCATCTCGGATGTAGGGGTCTGAATGAACCATACAAGACTAGTATGCGTGGAGGTTATACTTGTTGGAGCAAGTGTGAGCCGATCCCACGACCACGGAACGGATTGTTGGACAATCGAGAAACGTTCCCATAACTGCGCATAGTTGTTCGAAGAAGCTTTATCGAACAATGGAAGTACCCACCGGACACTCCCATCGATGTATACTCTACACCGAAGTGTCTATGAGAACCGGTGAGTTGTCGAAGTGATGCCAGTCGTCCTTTGGACTTACAGGACTTTATCATCACATTTGTTGCCCCATATCCTTGGTGGACCCGTCGATGTCAGCTCTGAATAAGCAGTTGACCTAAGACACGATCCAGGATTATGGCTACATACAAATGGGGGTGATAAGTGATTCTGTGAAGGATTCATCTCTCAAGTGTAGCACAGGAGAGCACTGCTCATAGTGGTTCATAGTTCCGATGGTAAAACCGCTGGCCAGCGTATCAATATTATTATGATGGTCATAATAGATATTGGATTCACCATGCAACTCACTGAAGACGCCCGTGGATGTATTATTGGGATAGACACTTCATCGATCCTAGATACATTCGAGCAAGTCAGATGAAGGGACGTTACCATCGCCGCGTTGAGCGCAACAGACTTCGCAACGAAAGGGTTAGCTTTGAAAAACCTCTCAAACGTCCTCACGTATTAATATTGCAAATGGAACCGTCTAGGAATTCCATGTTGCCTAGTCTAGGACTTGCTTAATACGATGAGGCCCTATGGGTCACACTATGTGGTGATTCAGCCTATCAGAATATCCTTGAAGATGGAATCGCAATTAATTTGGAATTAATTGTGATTGATGGATTATAATTGATTTGGAATTAATTATAATATTTAGTGGCTCAATTAAAGATTTGGAATTATTAATTGAATTGGCTAATTAATTGTATTTTATGTAAATACAATTAAAGATTATATTTTGGAAATATAATAGAGGTTTGATTTGAAAGGATATGTTAATTTAGAATTAACATATGCACATGGGAAAAATCTACTTGGAGTTTGAATTGCCTTAGAACTATAAGTGGGTCCCAAAATCGGGACCCACCTAACACCCTAAGGACACGCGCGCGCGCGTGATGGAGTAGGGGAAGGAGTTCGACTCCTTCCTCTATTAGAAGTCTAAGGGATAAGTTAGATTTTCCTGATTGAGTTTTAATTTGATTGGGAATGAATCTAGACTTGATATTGGTTTCCTAGTGCGATAAGAATTAGATTCTTATTCCTTTATGAAGTCTAATTGCTTATGCTTTAGGCTTCTATTGACTACTATATATAGTAGACTATTAGAGAGCTTTTGACATAGATTTTCACACAGTTGAAGAATCAAATTCTTAGAGAATTATTCTACCCAGTTTTCTTAGAGAAAATAAAAGCTCTCCCCTCCTCTATAAGCCACACGCGCGCGCCACCTGCCGGAGGAATCGCCGCCCCATCTTCTTGGTCACACAAAGAATATCCTAGCATTCTTTCCGATAGACTGTTCATCCGTGGATACCAAGGTTGAGGTTCTAGGAGCTGGAAACTAACATTTATTGTCTTGCAGATAATCAAAGTATTGCAGATATCTTCGACGAAGGACGAAGGAGAAGATAAAGCAGATTATTACGAAGACTTGGAAGCTGCTTGGGAAGTAAGGTTAGTCTTCTAATTGACGTGTTTATATATATACGGCATATACGTAATCAATTAACCTGTATGATAAGAAAATTTTTGAAATTCCGCTGCGTACCCTAGGGGTAATCTTACCATATTTTCTTACAAAATAAAGTTAGTATTTTGTCCAAAAAGAATACATACACCACCACCTTTCCTTGCCATGCCCAGCCCAAGACCCGGCCCGGCTCCTGGCGGAGCCAGGTGGGTGCGTGAGCGTAAAGTAATTGATGAATGTGTATTTTACACTTTCATTTGAGTCTTTTTCACCTATTTTAGCTATCCTCTATGTTAATTTAGCTATATTTTAGTGCATTATATTAGAATAGTGTCACGTTTCCCTTTAGTTTGTATTTTACAGGTTTTGGGTGAAAAACGAGGTTTTCCGAGCAATAATATTGAAGTAGACAAGGAATTGGTGTTCCAGAAGCCTAATTGGAGTATCTGAAAGATTCCGGATAGGATTTGAAGTCTAGGGGTCGAGTCTGAAGGCTAAAAGGTCACTAGAAGGCAGAAACCGAGTCCGAAAAGGGGAAGAAATCCAAAAACGCGTCGAAAACGCGTTTTGGACCCAAAAACACTCCCGGGCGAGTCGCCCAGGACGTGGGGCGAATCGCCCCACACCAGGCGAATCGCCCGGTGTGTGGGGCACTTCGCCCCACACAATTCGAATGCTTGTATATAGTTGCTCAGTTTTCTCCGTTTTTCACACTTTTCCAGACCTTTTCTCTCACCTTTCTCAGTAGTTTTAGGTAGGAATTCTCCAGAGCCGGTTCTGGGGGTTCTTAGCTTAGGAGATACTTTTTCTTAGCAGTTTGGAGCTTGTAAGATCGCGATTCTTCGGGGATTGACAACCTTCGGTAACATTGTATCTTACAGTTTTTCTATTTATATTTATATATCTTTCATCATGTTTTCATTCATTCGTGGTATGATTTCTGTTGATTGCATGACATCTATGAGTAGCTAAACTTCTCGTTGGTGATAGTATGTGATTTCTTAGCGAAGGGTTAATAATTTTGCTAATGGCTATATGGCGCATTATACTCTGAGTTATTGCTTTATTTCTTTGATCTATCTAAATCTATATCTTCGTAGTGTTGAATAATTACGGAACACAACTGGACAATTCATTGATCAAAGATCTCCATGCAAGACCGAGGAATTTATGCATGATTATTAACCTGCTATGATTTGAATGACCATACTATCACCAATCTCCATTATTTGTTAAGAAAAACCTTTGCTAAGTCGTCTGTTGTTTTATATTCTTAAGTTAGATTAGATAAAGCTAGTTATATTCCTTAGAGATCGACACTCGAGGTTATTCTACTGCTACACTACGGTTTTCGTTGTAGTTGTGAATTGCCTTTGGCTAAATACAAATTTATTTGATTAGTTGGAACCGGACAATCCAACGTCCATCAAATTGGCGCCGTTGCCGGGGACTATACTCCTTTTTTCTGTTTAGCTTTTTTATATTTTCAGCATTCAATTCCTAGTTCTAGTAGTTTTAGTTTTTCTATTTAATCTCTCTCTGATACTCCTTTCCGAGTTTGTTACAGATAGTGTATGCCACATACACGATCCACAGGAACACCGCTTGCTGATTCAATTGCTGAGATCGACAGAGTCTACCACCAAAGAAGGCGACTACTTCAAAGGCGTGAACTAGAGGAAATAGAGGATACCGATTTCTCTGAATCTCTACACAGTCTTTTCAAGGAAATCGACGGAATGGCAGAAGCTAGACCACTGAAAGCATGGGTTCAACCCTCCAAGGATCGTATGAGGGAACCGGCGATTGTTCTTTCGTCTGCAACTCGAGATCTGGAAATCAAGAACCACGCGTTCCAACAACTTCCGAGGTTCTATGGCTTAGCAAGGGAAGATGTGATGGGGTACTTGCACGATATCGATGATTTCGTCAACCAACTCCCACGACCCGGAGCTGAAATAACAACGGATGAGTTGAGGATGAAGGTTTTTGCTATGGGGCTTGGCGACAAAGCCAAGTCATGGTTGAGTTCCCTACCGGCGGGCTCGCTGGACACTTGGGAGAAGGTTTTTTCAGCTTTCATGGAAAAATACTTCCCTCACACCTTGAATACCGCGCTCAAGGCGCAAATCACTGGATTCAAACAGGACTATGATGAGACCATCTACACCGCGTTTGAGAGGTTCCAAGACCTCATGAACAAGTGCCCTCACCATGGTTTTGAGCTTTCGGATCTAGTCCAACACTTCTACAATGGACTAACATTCGAGAACCAACAAGTGGTGGACTTCCAATGCCGTGGAAATATTTGGGAGGAAACCGCGGAGGCTGTCTGGGCAGTTTTCGAAAGGCTTTCTAAGGGGTCGCAGTTCAAGGACCCAAGGGCAATGGTTAGGAGACGTGGACCTGAAGATCCACCTACTCAAGAAGCCCCTATGTATAGGGGGAATGGGGATCAATTTGAGTGCTTTACCAACGAATTGAAGCAAGTCCTCAAGAGCGCCACTGGAACAACTGTTTCGAACGAAGTTTGCCGAATATGCAAGAACTATGGGCATGGGGCTCATATGTGTGGATCGGAGCTTGCATATGATGATGGCAACTGGGTCAAGGAGGCGAAGAGGAGGCCTTTGCTACGGAATTTGGTACCCAAGAAGCTAGCTACGGACAAGATGGTAGGAATCCTCGAGGTGGATTTTGGAGAAGAGGGTTCCGAAACAATCAAGGATATGCACCGGCTAGCCAAACTTATGGCCCTAACCAAGACCGTAGTAGGCTTAACTATGGTAATGACCACTGCGAAAACCCCGCTCCAAAAGAGCAGCCGAAGTCGAAGACAGCTCTACTGATGGAGAACTCGCAAAAGATGGTTGATCACACCCAAAGTTTTCTCAAACGTTATGAAGAAGATTCTGAGAAGACTTGGGCAAGGCTTGATCGATTGGAAGAGAGCACTAGGCTTGCCCATCAAAAGATGCAAGAGTTGATCGACCGAGGAGCAAGTAGGGAGCAAGGCAAGCTGCCTAGCAACACTGAGAAGTCGATGTCCATTACCTTGGTGGGTGATCTACATGTCGAAATCACCATCAAGAAGGTTGCTAAGTGTGAGTGTTGCAAGAATGAAGAACCTCCACTAGCCAAGGAAAAAGAGAAGGACCTTGGTTCTGACGAGAGTGAAGAGGATCAAGAGGATCCCGAGCCACTCCCTCAAAGTTTCGATGTTAAGGTCGGGATTGGTGAACTTGAAGATGTCCGTGCCACACTAGACACGGGATACTACTCTAATGTGCTCCCAATGAATGTGTTCGAGAAGAGTAGCCTTGGAAAACTATCTGAGCATAAGGCTATTGTGCAATTGGCGGATGGATCCTTTGTGAGACCCGAAGGCGTTGTGAAGAATGTATTGGTCAAGATTGGTGAAGCTTCTGTATATACACCAATTTTGTAGTTATGCCGGCGTCTACACTTGGGATGGGGGATGTTGTTCTCTTGGGGCGAACGTTCTTAACCAAGCTACGCTCCGTGATAGACATCTACCGAAGGACTTGCACCATTGAGGTGGATGGCAAGCGACACGTGTTGCGAGCCATATCTGATCCACCTGATCACTTCGATGCTTCTCACACTGTTAACTACTGTGGTCTTGCTGTCTATGTTCATTCTTATTCACAGGTTCGTGGCATGAGGAGGAGATCCATGATGGGGAAGTCTAGTACCCTCAAAAAGAAGAGCTAGGCGCAACCAGGAGTCGAGTCAAAGACTTTAAATAATGGCGCTATCCGGGAGGCAACCCGGAGTTTTTATCGCTTTTTTACTGCTTTTTTGCATGCATTCATACTTGAACAATTTGCTTTTCATATGTGAATTTGTTCTTCTCTGTGTCGTATGTGCTTATGTTATGTTTGAGTGAGCTTTTTCGAGTGGTTTTATGAGTAAAATGGTTTCGGGGATTAAAAACCGCGTTTTCTTTCGGAAGTTTCGTCTCCCCGCCTCAGGAGGTGGGGGGCGAATCGCCCCACGAGTCCAGAGAGCTCCGCGCTCTCTGGACGCGCGGGGCGATTCGCCCCACGCCCGGGGTGACTCGCCTCGCGTTGCTGCAGGGAGAAAAACCGGGGGTCTCCCCCCATTTATCTCATTTTTCTTCATCTCGTTCATCTTACTCCAAAAAATTCTCAAATTTTCAAAATATCTTCAAACCTTCATAACTTCTTCATTATTCCATCAAATTGTGTGTTCTTTAGCTTCAATCGAATCCCTTTACGTGCTCTTTCTTTTCATCCGAATAAATTTCTTCCTAGTTCATTCAATCTTCGGATTTGAGGTAATCTCACATGAACCCTAATTTTTCAAATTTGGGGGTTTTTTGATTTATGCTTCAATTTAACTTATATGATGTATGGGTTGATGTTTTGTGTGATTAGAAACGTTATTCACTATCAATTGCATGTTCAATTAGGCTTGGTTTGATGGTTTGAGAATTTTGCTATTAGATATATATATCTTGTTATGCAATGTATCTTTTCCTTTCATTCCATGTTTAAACTTGTGTTTGTTGATGTGATGATGATGGTATGTTGGTAGAATGCATGATTGATGAAGTTGAGGATTTATGATGTTAGATTTTTTGTTACTATGGTATGAATTGAGCCTTATGATTCAAGGCATTTGTTGTCTAGCAAGAGCATAATGTGATATGTGCATGTAGTAGTTACATTGATATGTTGCATGATGAAGTAGCTAGACTAGACATTGGGTTTTTGAGGAGTTCGATTGTTGTAGATATGGCTCGTTTGTTCGCTCGTACATTTGCATATGCATAAGTCTGTTTTGTGTCATGCAAGATACTAATTGTTGTTTGTAGGAATCATGGCTCCAAGAGGATCAAAGAAAGCTGGCTCGAGCAAGAAGGGAAAGGGGGTAGCATCAAGCTCCCAACCTTCTCACGACATGTACGAGTTGTCTCTAGCTGCAATAGATGTCCGACAAAGGCTCGAAGCGGAGCTAGCCCAAGGTGGGATATCGATCATACCAGACAGGCGGATAGATATTCCTGATGAAGTAGCTCAAATGGCAGGGTACAGGATGCTCTCCCGATTGGCGACGAAAAGGAATTGTGTTTGGTATACTTCAAACAGATTCAAGGGGTACGACATGAGCCTCTTCCAAGAGTTCTATGTTGGATTCACTGATCTTGAGGAGAAGGAGGGGGTACTAGTTCGAGGCCTAATTGTGCCATGGACACCAGAATCAATTTCTTCATTCATCCATTTTGGGCAACGGGAGTTCACAGGGAGCAACCATGCCTACGAATATTCAAGGGCATCTAGGGGGATAGGAAGTCACATTACGGAGGTGATCTGCAACAGGGAGTACAGGTATCGAGAAACCGGAGTACAACCTGCACGGATCCGTCAGAGTGACCTTAGCATCGAGGCTAAGGTGATGGTGAAATTCTGCATCTTCAACTTGATCCCTAGAAAGAATGACACTTGGATACAGCCAAATTACGCCGAGCTCCTCTACTGCTTGATAGGCAAGCATCGTATCGACATCGGTCACATCATGTATGAGGAGTATGAGCGCCACTGGGAAAAGAAGAAGAAGTCCTTCATCTTTCCGAGCTTCATCACTGCCTACTGCAAATATTACGGGGTCGAGGAAATTGATGAGGGGGATTGCGAGGTCGCTGCCCTTTCACCTTCGACTATTGATGTACAACTTGCTAGGTATCAAATGAAGAACCCCACGCCTGCCGCTGCTGATGTGGAAGCACCCTTCCGACCGTCCGATTCGGATAATGAAAATGACTATGAGGATGCTATGGAAGCTGATGATGGCCAAGCCCCTATTCCAAATATTCCTTTTGCCCATAGAGCACCACATGCACCGCCTCGAGCACCACATGGGTCTAGAGGTATTGACTTCTCTGAATTCCGAGCCTACCTCGACGACCGTTTCGGTAGCGTTGATGCTAGTGTTGCTGCCTTGACCACTTTTGTCCAAGGAATGCGACAAGACCTCGACGGGCACATTGCCCAGCGCAACCGCGATTGGGAGATATTTGAGGAGCATCGCCGAGAGGATAGGCAAGCAAGGTGGGAGCAACAACAGCTCATCCGTTAGCAACAGGAGGCTCTACAACAGTCCAATGATCTCCTGTCTGACATGTGGAGGGACTATTATGGGGATCACAATCCCGATAACTAGTCTTTTCACATGTCCACTCTTAGCCAACCGAGGCCAAACCGTTCGGTAACATCTAGTATCATTTCTTATTATTCATTCTCTTTTGCTAGGGACTAGCTTAAGTTTCGTAAGGGGGATGGGATGTGAACCGTGATGTTAAGTATTGTTTGGCTTTGTGTTGATTTGTATCTTGTTTTTTCGTTTGCATTTGCACGTTTACTGCTTTCTTAGTTTTTTAGGTTGCATACACTACATTCATCCTAGGATAGTCTTGCATGTTTTGTGTGGAGTTTATTGCCAAATTATTTGAACTTTTTTATTGGGTAGATCAACTAATTATGCCATTAATCATATGCTTCATCTATCAATTTGTTTGAGATTTTTCTCGCTTGACTTGTCACATTTATGTATTGCACTTAGTTAAGCTTGGTAGTCTCGACATCACTTAGTGGTTTTTTCTCTACTGCGGTTCACGAAAGCCTTTATAATAGGATGATGCATGTTAGGGTCTTATGGTTGTTTTCCCGAGTAATTATGTACCTGAGAGGCAACAAGTCTTCACCTTGCTTTGAGATTGCTAAATGCCTAGGAAGGAGGTAGTGTGAGATTTTGTGATCCTTTGTTTGCAACCTATTCTTCCGAATAGGTTTGGGGAGGGGGTTACACTATCATTAGACTTGTTTTTCGTTTTTCAATTTTGTGTTGTGAGTTTATTTTTCCTTTTTCGTAAATTTTGTACTCCAACCTATTCTTTCGAATAGGTTTGGGGAAGTCGTTTGTGAGTCATTTTATTTCTTTTTCGTTGTGCTACTGCTGGCTCAAAAACAAAATCGAAAAAAAGAGAAAAAGAAAAATTCCAGAAAAAAAAGAAAAAATAACTGGAAAAGAAAAAAAAGAAAAAGAAAAAAAAAGAGAAAAAAAGACCCCAAAAAAGCAAAGAAGGGTTCAAAAAAAAGAAAGCCAAATAGCAGTTTAGCAAAGTGTTGTGTCTCATTTTCCAATTCTTGTAATGTTCGTAATCGTGTTGTAATTTTCTATCGTTTGTTTTTGAGTGTCATCTGTTCTAGACCAGACCACCCTCGTCCTGCCATTCAGGAAGTGGTGAATAGCTTAGGGCTTGTCTTGAGAGATGGATAGAATAGGGGAGTGTTATCTTTTTTAGGGAACCCTCCTTCGTTTGATGAGAGTCAGTATTGGTTCGACCTCTTTGAGGAAAAGTATTAACTTGGTGAACAGTGGTAAGTCCTCAGTTTCATAGGCACGGGACAATCATTCGTATTCTAACATGTTTCATTACGTCGTCACTGGCTAGGTCAAGGTAGAGAATGTTACGAGAGACTATCTTGTCTTGACATAGGTGCTTATGTGAATGTGTATGAGTCAATCGAGGCATTCTTCAACCTATATTCATGTTATGACTTGTATGGTTTTTGTTCATATGTTTTTTGATAGATTCAGTAGATTAGTTCATTTCATTTGGCATGAGACTCCATTTTTTGTGTTGCATTGTTTTTTGCATTAGAGTCTAGCTTAGTTGCTTGAGGACAAGCAAAGGTTCGGTTTGGGGAGTTTGATGAATGTGTATTTTACACTTTCATTTGAGTCTTTTTCACCTATTTTAGCTATCCTCTATGTTAATTTAGCTATATTTTAGTGCATTTTATTAGAATAGTGTCACGTTTCCCTTTAGTTTGTATTTTACAGGTTTTGGATGAAAAACGAGGTTTTCTGGGCAATTATATTGAAGTAGACAAGGAATTGGTGTTCCAGAAGCCTAATTGGAGTATCTGAAAGATTCCGGATAGGATTTGAAGTCCAGGGGTCGAGTCTGAAGGCTAAAAGGTCACTAGAAGGCAGAAACCGAGTCCGAAAAGAGGAAGAAATCCAAAAACGAGTTGAAAACGCGTTTTGGACCCAAAAACACTCCCGGGCGAGTCGCCCGGTACGTGGGGCGAATCGCCCCACACCAGGCGAATCGCCCGGTGTGTGGGGCCCTTCGCCCCACACAATTCGAATGCCTATATATAGTTGCTTCAGTTTTCTCCGTTTTTCACACTTTTCCAGACCTTTTCTCTCACCTTTCTCAGTAGTTTTAGGTAGGAATTCTCCAGAGCCTGTTCTGGGGCTTCTTAGCTTAGGAGATACTTTTTCTTAGCAGTTTGGAGCTTGTAAGATCGCGATTCGTCGGAGATTGACAACCTTCGGTAACATTGTATCTTACAGTTTTTCTATTTATATTTATATATCTTTCATCATATTTTCATTCATTCGTGGTATGATTTCTGTTGATTGCATGACATCTATGAGTAGCTAAACTTCTCGTTGGTGATACTATGTGATTTCTTAGCGAAGGGTTAATAATTATGCTAATGGCTATATCGCGCATTATACTCTGAGTTATTGCTTTATTTCTTTGATCTATCTAAACCTATATCTTCGTAGTGTTGAATAATTACGGAACACAACTGGACAATTCATTGATCAAAGATCTCCATGCAAGACCGAGGAATTTATGCATGATTATTAACCTGCTATGCTTTGAATGACCATACTATCACCAATCTCCATTATCTGTTAAGAAAAACCTTTGCTAAGTCGTCTGTTGTTTTATATTCTTAAGTTAGATTAGATAAATCTAGTTATAGTCCTTAGAGATCGACACTCGAGGTTATTCTACTGCTACACTACGGTTTTCGTTGTAGTTGTGAATTGCCTTTGGCTAAATACAAATTTATTTGATTAGTTGGAACCCGACAATCCAACGTCCATCAGTAATCGACGTCCTCTCCCGTATAAAATCATGGGTACCCCTTGATTTAAACGGACATGGATTTTGGGAAAGAACTTCAAGTTCGTCCAGCAGACACAACTTTTCAAAAATGGAGGAAATAATTCTACCCAAAAATTTGCCTATTAGGCCGATCCGATAAGCTTTTCTTATTGGGCCAAAATAAAGTTAGTATTTTGTCAAAAAAGAATACACACACCACCACCTTTCCTTGCCGTGCCCAACCCACGACCCGGCCCGGCTCCTGGCGGAGCCAGGCGGGTGCGTGACCGTAAAGTAATCTACGTCCTCTCCCGTCTAAAATCAGGGGTACCCCTTGGAGGCCCAAACCCTCCTGCAAACTAGACACTTATGTCTAGCTCATACTCTTCTCATTTTAGCTATGTGGGATAACTCCCAATTCCAACTCTTGAGCTTCATAGCTAAGTTCTCAACCAACACACTTTGAGCTTTAATTACTCTTTCATCACCAAGAGAATTTTAGTAATTCTTTCTCAAGTGTTTTCTACTATCATAGTAGATTATGCACATTCGATAAAACACAAGTTTTGAATGTGTGAGCGCTCTTTGATTAAGCCACAAAGTCATAGAAAACCCACTTTGAAATTAGTTAAAATTCCTACACTTACCACTCGGTAATGAAATGTTAATTATATAGACTATTAGAGAACAATAGTATCGGGGTACATGATCTGGGCCTTATCAACTAATATTTGGGCCCTAGAATTGAACCTGGTACGAAAAAGCCCAAAAGAAAACAATAGGGAGCATTGAGAAAGACGAAAAGAAATTGAGCTTCTGTTTGGATTTATTGAAGAGAGGATACGAAATTGACGCTACTGTTGCTGTTCAATCTATATACAAGCCGAGATGTTTTCAAGGAGAAGGTTTCTTTCGTTTCCACTGGTCATCGGAGCTTCTGTGTAAGTTTCTTCAGCTTCTCTCCTTTTTCTTCCTGTCCTGTTAGTTGGAGTATGTATGTTTCTGCTTCAATCTTAATTTAATATTATCAATTCGGTAGCTAGGGTTGTGAAACTTGGTATTTTTCTTGCTAATTTTTTGGAGAAAGAAAAAAAAAGGTGAAGTTATATTGCTTATGTATGTTGGGAGTAAATAAAAACCTCAAATTTAAGTTCATGGTGGATTTGACTATTTGAAACTTGAGCATTACTGAATAAACTACTATGTAAACCTTTGATGAGAATTCAGAACAAAGGGTAAAATTTGACATGATCCGGGCGAAATCAATTCAAATCAATAAAAGTTGCTACATTCATGTGCAAGCTATGTTTTGACTATATAACGCACGATTGCTGTGAATTTTTGTGTTATTTGGAGAGAATGGATATCTACTACTAGTAGTGACTACTTGTTAATTTCTGTGGGTTGCATCTTTTCCTCACATCTGAATGCTGGCGCTCGTGGAATGTAGAGATTTGTAAATTGTAATGTCGAGTTAATATTAGTGCTTTTTTATGGGCATTTGATGAAGGTGGCACTTGGGCGATCATATGTGTGGCTTGTTGACTTCTTTGCTTTGTATGATGATGAGTAGAGTAGTAGAAAGGTCTTAGTAATACATTTAGAATGAACTTTATGTTGGTGGTAGTATGCATGTAACTGAGGCTATAAATCAACCAAGTGTTGAGAAGCTCGTAACACAGACATACCTTCTCAGAAGCAATATATTTTTGACTCTAAAATAACCTGACTAATTGATCGAGCATTTGTTAAATTTTCATTGTTTGAGCCTCTTCCAGTTTTGTGGTTTAACTTTGGTAACTAGGATGCATGCGGGAACTTAACGTATCATGTCTTGACCAGAGGTCACTACAATAGTCTGGTAAATGACCAGTATAGTCATGTTATGTTTGCAATATTTTTGGCTCATAATCCAACAAATGAGAAGTTTTTTTTATCGTGTTGTTATGCATGGCTTTGACATCTGTACACTGGTAGTTGAGTTATTTTTGTGCTTACCTGTGTTAATTGTTCAAAATGAGCACCACGTTGAGTGCCTACTGCTATGTGCTTCATGTTACGTGTTCCAGTTGTGGTAGAGACGTGGTATCGTAAGAGAGTGATAGCAACAATTATATAAGAACAACCAACTTATTTCTAACGAAAGCAGGGAGTTTTGGTATGAAATCCAGCTTTCAGAGTTTCGGTTCCTACTAAGCTGAAAAGCAGGTGTTACTTTAGACTGACTATATCCTTTCTTCTCTAATGCGCCTGCTCTTGGTTGCGACACATGCTCAACTGTCTCATGATTTCTGAATCTTTTAGCACTATTTGCAAACATTAAGCGCATTGACTAATAAAGTAATCACTCAATGTTATGTCTTCATCCATATTTGGGGAACTAGCTGTTTGCATATTGAAAGCCCCCGTTTGTTCCTGAGAATTCTATCTTCTGGTTGCTAGTCGAACTGTAGTCTGTAATCTGTTCCATATTCATCCATAATAAGCCCCTGATCTCATTTGATGTGAGGACATTGTGCTACTTGAATTGTACTGGTGATACAGGTTTACACTAGTACTGGAAACGATAGACCAGTTACCTTATGTATAGTATAACTTTATGTGTTTGGTTGAACTGATTATCGAATTTTGACAGTATAGGAGTCGTGTCCGGAAGAGCCCTATTCGGGCCCCCACTTGAAGATTACTGGAGAAAGAAGATGGAAGAAGATGCGGCAGCAAAAGAGATTGAGGCTGCCCAATCCACTCCAGTTTCAACTAGTTGAATAATTTAAGGAGGTGAGGAAGGAATATATGATCTTATGTCCCTAATTGAGAATACCACCAATTCCGATTCCATTTTGTCGAACATGTTGCTACAAAAGCGTAACATCTTCAGCCCAATGCCAACAAATTATTCTGCTTGTTGAATGATAGGATTATTATTGTAATAGAACCATTGACCTCCTCAGGTATCTGATATTGCCTTGCTGTAAGATTCAGTTTATTTGTTCTTTCTTTTCATGTTGTTTCAGTGTTTGCAACACACAGACAGTCGCAAGTCGATGTACTGTTCGTATCTGCCAAATAAATCGCGAATAAACCATCTTAGTTTATTGTGCACTTTGATATGTCAAAGCTGTGGAAGTATACAGTTTTCTGCATTTACTGTGGGAGATAAAAACAGAGAGAACAGAGACTCAAGGTAGACAATATATAGCTGCATGACTTTACTCCATTGGAACTATATCTTTACAAATGTGAAACAGTATGTAGAGAGGTTGAAGAATCATGTGATTTCAATATGATGAATCAGTAGTGTTCAGTATGCAGGAGCAGGAGTCAAAGCCCAAGGGCTATTCAAAATGTGTAAACACAAAGTAAGAGAAACAGAAGCAACATTGGAAGATTTAAAACTCATGTATCTCATCGTTTCGACGCCTCTCTCGACCACCTCCTGATTAACAACATCAACGCCTCTCTTCATGCGCTCCGACAGTTTCTGCAATGTGAAGTCCAGAAAACATCTAATCGTCCCAACAGTCATCATTCCGGTCATATCCACAACGAGCTTCCTATTACTCGGCACTGACAAAGTCGAAGACACCTTCCCAACCCATCCATTGCTACCAACAAGCTTCTTCGGCTTGTAGAAACTGATCTGCTTCTCGTCATCATCATTGACACCATCTTCAAGTTCAATCTTGTTGTAGCAACTCAACTTTGAATTCCGAACTGAACTCTCGTCATCATCATTGACACCATCTTCAAGTTCAATCTTGTTGTAGCAACTCAACTTTGAATTCCGAACTGAACTCGCCTTCCAGAACTGATTAGACGTTCGGATCAAAGTCTCCACTCCACTATTACACACAGAAACCATCAAGTCTTTCACTCTCGCTTCGTGCTTGGGATTAGTCAAGCCTGCGAATATCTCATCGTACGTGTTGATGTTCGCCGTTTTCTCCAGATAAACCGTCACAGCCGTACTAACAAACAGTCTTATGCAATCTGCAATCAACTCTTTGTATTTCTCATCACAAGCAACCTCAATCCACCTCTCGACATTCTTGTTCCTCCCGGAAGAATCTTCGGCATCCGAACATAAGGCCATGACCAAGTTCTTAGCCAAACTGCCAACCACAACAGAAGCAAAACCCGACCCTGCATCCGTAAACAACTTATCGATTACCCTCTCAACGAAACCTGGCCTTTTATCCACACAACCACCATATTGCACAGCATGTTGATCACCATATCCTTGCAGAACACCAACTGTGAGAGCCCTAGTCATCCTAGTTAACGATTCCGAAAACTCATTCGAACTCGTAATCTTGGAAACCTGCTTCAAACTCTGTGGGATTTCATCACAATCGGAATGGAGAATGTCCTTAACATCTCTGGAAAGAATCCCAATAGTGTCAGCTGAATCAGACAACATTTCAGCTACAAATACAAATGCACTGAACAGTTTGAAGAATCTTTGCCTCTTTCTAACAGCAGAAGGCAAGTTGTATAATTTACATGCACCATAAGTGGTTAGACCTAATGCACTCAAGAAAAGAAGCCTCTTCTTGTTTTTCCTGGTAAAGTCTAAACCTTTCTTCAACAGAAGAAAATCCATGATTGAGTAGAATACAAATGTTGAAAGAAAACAAGAGGGAATGTGTAATAATATGAGGAGAAAAGATGCAGTTTGAATACGTGTATGTGTGTATGACTCTCTATCTATCTATCTATCTATGTATAATTGAGTACGGTGTTTTTTTTTTTAATGTTATCCAAGTGTGGGAATTGAAGGGTATGTTAGGTTGGGTTTGGTTTTTGTATAATTACGTGGGAAAGTATAGGGCGATAACTGGAAGTGGATATGGATGATTTGTAGTGTAGAGGGAGAACACTCCCGGTTCATCTGATATTGCACAAATTTTGTTAGAAGTGAAAATTAAGTATTAGATGGACTATTGATTAAGAAAATAGAAAGTATTTGAATAGACACGTATATAAAATAGACTTAAAAAAATTGTTACTTCCTGTGTTATTTTAAGAAGTGTCCCAGTTTAAATTTTTTAAACCAACAACTTTCAATTTTAATTTCCAATTACTCTTAAATTATAATAATAAAATATTTAAAGAAATTATATTATGAAAATATAGAATCTAAATTTTCATAATATAATTTTAGTACATATTTTATTATTATAGTTTAATACTAATTCAGATTAAAGTTTAAAGATTTTGATTGGGAAAAGTCAAACCGGAGAAGAGAGGATATATAAAAATATACTAAACAGACAAATATAAGAGTCTTATTATTGTGAAAAAAAGTAAATTAATTTATGAAGTTTTGAGCAATGCCGAGACAGTATAGTTTATTGGTATTATTATATTAATATATGTTATATGAGTGGTAGTTTTGATAGGATCAGAGGATAGAGATGGACTGAACGTTGAAGCAGTAGAGCGGCTGGAGATAGCTGTTCCAAGACAAGTCAATAGCTTTAGCCTTCTTGAGTCATGGTGGCTACCTCAGCCGACTTCACTATCTGATCTCACCTAGTATATAGATAAAGAATATTATCGGTTATGCCACCTTAGCTAATGCTCACCCTTCCCTACTACCTACAGGATGATGATATGTGGAATTAATTATACGCAAGTGGAACTTACCCGTTATGTGAGACGAATTTTTTGGAAAACATAAAATTCTAATACGTTTACATTTAGGCTTCATCTTCGACTCCTAATTGATTTTTTTAAACGGTAATATTACAAGTACTCCTATACTAGTGTTATAATAAACTTTGTAAACCACCTTGTTTATCCACAATTGGTCACTAACTCACTACTCCATTTCATCTCTAAAGTTAATATTTACATCATAATTCATAAATCTCCCATTTAATTTACTTCTTCTAAATGTTAGATACGAAATGATTGACTCCAAGACAAGTGTAATACTCTAATAAACATTATTATTATTATGGGAATGTCCCACCCGGTTGTTAGTAAAAGTGAGAAAAATTGCCTCTAAGGCTAAGCAGCGGAAGTTTAAAATTTTTATCTCACTAAAACTGATATGACTATATTGTTTATTAAACTGGAAGAAATCACTTACGTGTCCTCCAGTAGATAAGCAAATTGACCGGGTAGCTGTTCCTCAATCTCTAAACAAAGCCTTGCAATCTCCTCGTCCGGCTGGTTGATTTCTTCTTCGTCAGAGATGAAATCTTCTTCAATGGAATCTCCAAGATTGCTCATCAACAGGTTCCTTGTATCCTTAGACCTCGGTATCCACGGGCAGTGTATCCACCAAGAACGCTAGGATGTTCTTCTGTGTTTTTGAGCTTCTGAGAGAAAATTATTTCTTTCTGACTGTCAGAGAGAATTTTCTACGTTGGAATAGAATAGAAGACTTCTTTCTTTCTTTCTGATTTAGTCAGTAAGTTGGTTCAGAAAATCACGTAAGATTTTATCCAAGTAAATCTTACTGATTAGAAGACTCCAAAAGTCTTCAACTAACCAACTAAGAGATAATAATAATAATAATCAATTATCTCAAAAATAAACTAGAAGAAAAAAAAAAATAAATAAAGAGAAAAAAAAAAAAAATAGAAGGGAGGAGGAGAAGAAAGCCGTGGCTGCTAGCAGCCACGGGCTGGGCCTGGCCCAGCAGCACCATGCTGGGCCAATTGGCCCAGCTCTCTTTTCTTCTCTTCTTTCTATTTTCTTTCTTGGGCCCTTGATTCAAATCCCGCCCAAGTGCATAGTCTTCAATTGATTAATTAAATCCAATTCAATTCAATTAATTATATATTCTAAAATATATTCCACACATAATAAATTAATATTAATCCAATTAATAATAACTCTATTATATTTATGTATAATAATTTAATATTAATCTAATTAATATTTAATCCAATATACATAGCTCATTTGTAGAAACACCACCTTGAAGTGTGACCCATAGGGCCTTGCATATTAAGCAACAATCTAATTAAGGTCATAATAAATTCCTAGACAATTTATCAGACAATATTAATATGCAAGGAACGTTTGTGAGGAAAACAAACCACCTGTAGCGTAGGGTACTTTGATGATACGGTCCCTTCATTCATGAACACTCGAATGAGTCTAGAATATGGTTATGTGTCTATTCTATTAACTCCATTCATGGTCTCTCAATCTTATTAGTCGATCTATGAATTATGTCCAAACACCATTTTGACATATTCACATACGGTGGCCACCGGTTTTATGATCGCACTAAATATGAGAAGTGAGTATTCTCTCCTTGTATCTATTACGGAGGAATGAATCCTATCTTGGCCCAATCACTCACACCATATGCTTCCTAATGTACCCAACGCATGCCGTATCTACCCTACTTTAAGAGTGCAAGCGTTGCACATGGTCAAAGTACATTACTCCACATATGATGTAGTATTGGCCTCAAGTCTAAGGACTACTAGCATCACCCTACACACCGATACTACCATAGACACTTAAATAGTTTTACCAAATGGTTTCTCGGTTGGGCATGCCAACACTCTCCAAAGTGTCCATATGTTCATCATGAATAACCAAGTTCATTCGTAGCAGTGAGACCTACTACATCCTCGAAGGATCTAATGCAACATATGCTAGCTTCAATCACATCATTGATATCCCGTATCTCAATGACCTTCAGCTAGTGGCTTATTTTAGGACTTAATTATTGACACACAAGCTCCCACTAACTTGGTGATTACCTTAAGTCCTTGGGAACATTTTATCGAATAATTCAAACAACCAAATAATGTATTCATAAAATGTAATGCCAATTGTATTTAATAATGTATAGATAAATGAACATAAATAAATAACAATAACTGAATGTAATCAAGTACATATTGTCCCTATCGTAGGTTGTCTCTAGGACATATATACTTTCAATCTCCCACTTGGCCTAGAGCCAATCACCTACGTGTCTAACACCTATGTTGTTGAAATGTCTAACATGTTTGTCAATGTTCAACACCTTGGTGAAAGGATCTGCCACATTTTCCTCAGTGGAAACTCGTTCTATAGATACTTCCCCTCTAGCTATCATCTCTCTAATTAGATGATACTTCCTAGGTACATGCTTATTCTTGTTAGTGGATCTTGGTTCCTTTGCTTGTGCAACAGCGCCTTCGTTGTCGCAGTAGACCGTTATAGGACTACTATTAGGAACTACCCCTAGTTCCTTTAGGAATTCTGAAATCCAGACAGCCTCCTTTGAGGCTTCTGCAGCAGCAATGTACTCGGATTCGGTCGTAGAATCAGCCAAGGTGGATTGCTTTGAACTCTTCCAAGTGACGGCTCCACCATTGAGTGTAAACACATACCCAGTTTGTGATTTATAGTCGTCTGGGTCCGATTGAAAACCGGCATCGACATAACCACTCATTCGCAACTCTTGTTGTCCACCATATACCAGAAAGGAATCTTTTGTTCTTCTAAGATACTTAAGAATTGCTTTCACAGCTGTCCAGTGTTTCATACCTGGATTCTGTTGGTGTCGACAAGTACAGCTAAGCGCATATGCCACATCTGGCCTTGTACAATTCATGGCATACATGATAGATCCAATAGCTGACGCATATGGGATTCTTTTCATGTGTTCGATTTCCTCATCTGTAGAAGGACTATCCTTCGAAGTGAGAGCAACGCCATGTCTAGCTGGTAAGAAACCTTTATTGGATCCATCCATATTAAAGCGTTTCTCTATTTTGTCGACATATGTGGACTGTGACAACCCTAACAATCTTCGGGATCTATCCCTATGGATTTTGATTCCAAGAATGTAACAGGCTTCACCTAAGTCTTTCATCGAGAAAGTCTTAGATAACCACTCCTTTGTGGATCGTAACATTTGGACATTGTTTCCCATGATTAATATGTCATCAACATATATAACCATGAAAACAATTCCAGCATCGCTGCGTTTAACATAAACGCATGGATCTTCCGCACATCTGATGTAGTCAAACGATTTGACTGCCTCATCAAAGCGAATATTCCAACTCCTTGAGGCTTGCTTTAGTCCATAAATGGATCTCTTTAGCTTGCAAACTAATTTGGGATTTGACTTAGATGTAAAGCCTTCAGGTTGTATCATATACACCTCTTCCTCGAGATTTCCGTTAAGGAAAGCAGTTTTCACATCCATTTGCCAAATCTCATAATCATAGTATGCTGCTATAGCAAGTAAAATTCGAATAGACTTAAGCTTGGCTACTGGTGAAAAGGTTTCGTCATAATCGATACCATATCGTTGACTATAACCTTTAGCCACCAGCCTAGCCTTGTATGTTTGTATGTTGCCATCAGCATCTGTTTTCCTCTTGAAAACCCATTTGCAACCGATAGGTCTAACCCCTTCTGGTGCATCAACCAAGTCCCATACTTGATTCTCATACATTGAGTCTATTTCGGATTTCATGGCTTCTTGCCACCTTCTTGAATCAATGTCCAACATTGCTTCTTTGTAAGTCTTAGGGTCATCTTTGTGAGATAAGTCAAGTTCAAACTTGTCATTCTCCAAGAGTAAACTTATCTTCTTGGAAGCTCTCACTTCTAACCTTTTAGACCGACGGAGTGCGGGTTTGTTTGGTTGTGCCGGCTGTATATTCTGATTGTGAGATGGTTCAACTTGTTCAATCTGTTGAACAGTTGAAGGCAGGTCAGATGCAACAGTTGCACGTGGTTCAGGTGCAACGGTTGCAACTGTATCCTGGGGAGTTGGTTCTGACATGACCTGTTGAACCGTTCCAGTCGGTTCAGTCAATGTCGGCTCGGTAGGGGCATTTTGGGAATTAGTCAAATTTCCTAAAATGCTCCCACTGGCTGGCAGATATCTTCCCAGAGATGTGCTCGAGCCATAAGATCCTCCTTGAGCTCCCACTGAATCATTGTCATAACTATTTGACAATTCATTAACCTCAATGTTATTTTCTTGTTCTTGGATTTCCTCGAGTTCTATCTCATTTCTACTATGTTGCTTGAAGACATAATCATCTTCCAGAAAGGCAGCCTGTCTGGAAACAATGATGTTATGTTCCTCAGGCAGATAGAAGTAGTAACCCTTGGTTTCCTTAGGATATCCAATAAAATAACATTTCTCACTTCTGGGTTCCAGTTTCCCTGCGAGCATTATTTTCACATATGCTGGACAACCCCAGGCATGCATATGTGAAAGACTTGGCTTCTTGCCATACCATAACTCATATGGTGTTTTCTCGACTGATTTGGACGGAACCCTATTCAGAATATATATTGAGTCTAGTAACGCGTATCCCCATAAGAAGATTGGAAGAGTTGTGAAATTCATCATGGATCTTACCATGTCTAACAAAGTTCGATTTCTCCTCTCAGAAACACCATTCATTTGTGGTGTTCCTGGTGGAGTCCATTGTGATTGAATTCCATTAAGCTTTAAGTAATCCAAGAATTCCTTACTTAAGTATTCTCCTCCTCGATCTGATCGAAGAGTCTTAATACTTCTTTCAAGTTGTTTCTCTACTTAAACCTTATATTCTTTGAATTTCTCAAAAGCTTCAGATTTGTGTTTCATAAGATACACATAGCCAAATCTAGAGAAATCATCGGTAAAGGTTATGAAGTAAGAATACCCACCCCTAGCTTGAGTTTTAAAAGGTCCACACACATCAGAGTGAACTAACTCAAGTACTTGTTTAGCACGAGTACCCTTTCCGGAAAAAGGTTTCTTGATCATTTTTCCTTTAAGACATGATTCACAATTCCCATATGATTCAAAATCAAATGGTGCTAAATAGTCTAACTTTCTTAACCTTGCAATTCTTGTCTCATTAATGTGACCAAGTCTACAATGCCACAAGTAAGTGATATTTCTTGAATTATCAAGCTTTGGTCGTTTGTTTTGTATATGAAATAAATTATGTCTACATTCAAGTAAGTACAAACCATTCATAAGAGGAGCATTTCCAACATCAATACCATTATGCGAAAAATAACAATTATTATTGGCAAAACGGAAGGAAAACCCTTCATTGTCTAACATAGGAATGGAAATAATGTTTCTTACAATAGAAGGAACGAAATAACAATTATTCAGTTCTAAAACAAAACCCGAGGGTAAATTTAATCTATAAGTTCCAACACGTAGGGCAGCAACGGACGATCCATTTCCTACGCGTAGATCAATTTCCCTTGGTCTAACCTGTCGGCTATCAATGAGCCCCTGCAAATTGTTACAAATGTGTGAGCCACAAGCAGTATCTAATACCCAACAATTCGAGTTTTGTGTAGACATATTTATCTCAATGACAAACATACCTTGATGGGAGCCAGATGCACCATGCGTGGTCACAACTCCATCAGCAATTGCCTTTGGGCAATCTCTCTTCCAGTGTCCTTTCTGCTTGCAGTAAAGACACGTATCCTTCTCCATGTTCACCACCTTCTTCTGATTTCCAGCCTTACGCTTAAAAACCTTAGCCTTAGGTCCAATCTTTGGCTTCTTGGTTTGCTTAGTCTTACCCTTTGAGCCATAGCCCTTAGGGTGAGCCTTCGCAGATGATCCAACCAACATAACAGACTTCTTCTTAGGTTGAGCCTGTTCATAGGTCTTAAGCATATTGTGGATTTCAGGAAGTGTAGCATCCTTGGCATTCATATTGTAATTCATGATGAATGTGGAATATGAATCCGGCAATGATTGAAGGATGATAATGACTGAAACACGGTTCTCAAATTTGATTCCAGCAGTTGCCAGTTTCTCAATGAGTCCAATCATCTTGAGCACGTGTTCAGATACATTTCCTCCTTCAGACATCCTCATTTTGAAGATTTCTCTAAGAAGATCAAATTCAACACTCTTAGAAACAGTTCCAAAGAGGCTTTTGAGGTGCACGAGCATTTCATATGGCATCATGTTTTCATGTTGCCTTTGCAGCTCCATAGTCATTGCAGCTAGCATAACACACTGTGCATTAGCAGCATCATCTTTGTGCTTCTGGTGAGCAACTTTGTCAAACTTAGCAAGCTCAGCAGCAGCAGTAGGAGGAGTGGGGATTGGTTCGTCCAAGACGTACTCAATTTTCTCTTGCCTAAGCACCAAACGAATGTTACGGATCCAATCCATAAAGTTTGGACCAGTAAGAGTGCATTTCTCCAAGATCATTCTTATGGATAAATTGGCCATCTTTTCAGACCTAGAGAAGTAAATAAATAAAACTGTAATTAAAACTCTAAAATTAATTTCTATGATTACAATCAGCGACTAAATAAACTAGGACTTTAGCTTTATTTAGTTCTCACTATTTTCACATACTCTTGACCCCTATAGAGAGTACGAACGATTATCTTATAATTGTTGTAGTGAGCCAAGATCCATGCTTGCACTATTATAGCCCCAGCTATGGCTGATCACTATAATAATCAAACAGGTAGGTCTCCAAACCAATTGTACAATACAACTCTTGGTTGATCAAAACTATTTTGATCGATGTCCCTAAATTATGCCTGACGCTATGGCGACTCGACATAATTCAAGTAAGTCATAACCATCACACGGCACCAACAATGGTCCTATGGAAGCAACTTTCTTACGGCAAACAGAGTAAGCACTATGGTGCATATTACTCATGAGATTAGCAAGTCCATTTAACCTTCAATTATGATGGGTGACATCATGCGATTTACTCGAGACTTAAATTGGTTGGGGAACCTTTAAACGGGGTATTTAATCGCTTGACCAAGATCCCTAACATGCATCACATAATGGGTGCCGCCTACCCAAGGCTCATGCAATGCGGTCTAACAAGTAATGAGTGCCGCCTACTCATACATATCAATTGCGGACTAGCAAGTAATGGGTGCCGCCTACCCATGCATATGACAGATGCGGTCCGGAAACGAATGGGTGCCGCCTACCCATACAATAAATGCGGACTAACAATATTTAAATACAATTAAATAATTAAATTGCTCATGTTGACATACAATACATATGATACAACCAAGTTGGAGCATATAAGTAGTTGTTGTGGATCATTATCATTATATGTAAATCAAAATCTAATTTATAAATTCTCTAAGAATTTCCAAAACATTTAAAACAAGTTTTAATAATAATATAATCTTCCAAAGCATTACATTACTATTAAAATGTAGTTTATAAACTATTTATAAACTAACAAACATGTTACTAAATATTATAAACTAATATTTATGGTTCTAAACATTTTAATCACTTTCCAAAAGTATTAATAGGGTTTTAAAATAATTTATAAACCATTTATAAATTAAATAATAAGTTTCTAAAACTCCAAGGACCTCTTTATAATTCTCAGAAAGTTGAAATTAAGTTTCTGGGTCAATTTGAAAACATTTAGCAAAGTCTGGGGTCAATTCAAAATAATCTGAAGTTCAAGGGCTTGAGCCCCAATAAGACAGAATTGTCAAATTGGGACACAAGTCCCTGAATTCTTCTTTCTTGACTATTAGTGACCACCAATGTTTCTGCAAAAGTTCAATTGAGTCCCTGTAACAATGAAAAGTTTCCAAAACCTTCAATCTTCATCTCAACTCGAATCTAAGGTCCACAAACATGTTCTAAACATCATACACCATTGAAGAACAAATCGCAAGGTCATAAAAACGTTTAGAACAGAGAACGAAAAATTTTTTAATAAACTTCCGATCGGGTTGAACGGAATCAACCCAATCGATTCCGTTCGACCCGGTTCTTGCTCGTATCATCTTCCTCATGCTCCAGTGATTCTTCTCCATATAAGTTTGGCTTGATTCGAGTTTATGTTTACAAAGCTTGAAATCACCATTAATGGAGTCTTCAAGCTTCATAACCCATAAACAAATCAAGCATTGAATCTTGAAGGGGACAGAAGAGAAGAGACCATGAACGGAGGAAGATGGCGGCGGCGCCGCGGTCGGAGCCGAGCTCCGGCGCCGGCGAAGTCGACCTGGTCGACTTGGGGAAGAAGAAGAAGACTTCTTCTTCTCCCCTTTTTTTTTGATTTTCCCTTTTCCATTTATCTAATAAATGAATCTGGAAAATAAAATATGAATGTTATTTATTTCCTTTCTTTAAATCTAATATGAAGAATCTGGAAATAAAATACATGCAATAATAAAACCCAATTTTCTTTTCTTTAAATCCAATTAAAGAATCTGGAAATTTTATATTTTTTTTTACATATATATAATAATCCACAACAACATTAAACGTAAATCATAAACGAATATAGTCATGAATCAGCCTAGCTCCGATACCATTGTTAGTAAAAGTGAGAAAAATTGCCTCTAAGGCTAAGCAGCGGAAGTTTAAAATTTTTATCTCACTAAAACTGATATGACTATATTGTTTATTAAACTGGAAGAAATCACTTACGTGTCCTCCAGTAGATAAGCAAATTGACCGGGTAGCTGTTCCTCAATCTCTAAACAAAGCCTTTGATGATACGGTCCCTTCATTCATGAACACTCGAATGAGTCTAGAATATGGTTATGTGTCTATTCTATTAACTCCATTCATGGTCTCTCAATCTTATTAGTCGATCTATGAATTATGTCCAAACACCATTTTGACATATTCACATACGGTGGCCACCGGTTTTATGATCGCACTAAATATGAGAAGTGAGTATTCTCTCCTTGTATCTATTACGGAGGAATGAATCCTATCTTGGCCCAATCACTCACACCATATGCTTCCTAATGTACCCAACGCATGCCGTATCTACCCTACTTTAAGAGTGCAAGCGTTGCACATGGTCAAAGTACATTACTCCACATATGATGTAGTATTGGCCTCAAGTCTAAGGACTACTAGCATCACCCTACACACCGATACTACCATAGACACTTAAATAGTTTTACCAAATGGTTTCTCGGTTGGGCATGCCAACACTCTCCAAAGTGTCCATATGTTCATCATGAATAACCAAGTTCATATATACTTTCACCGGTAACATATGTGTGATTGTGTTTAATTATAATATATTATTTTGCATGTTCGATTTGTTCTATCAAACAAATTACAAATTCCTATTGTATGTCCCGGATGTATGTTTAGTAACTTCACTAGGAGTATAAGGAGATATTCATCCATATCCCATGATTCCCAATGAGCTTCTTGTAATTAATGCATAAGTTGGAGTGGATGCTGTTAGAAATTGATTCACTACACCCAGATCCGGATCTATAATGGAAGGAAGAGTATACACTTTAGATTTTGGACACGTTTAAGGGAAGTATTTCGATGGAGAGAAAAGGATTAGGATATAGATTAGATTTTGCAGAAATACGAAAGATGGGCTCTCGGGAAGTTGATGATTATGTATGCATTATGGACCACTCCATTTTAGCAAACCGAAGTTGATTGGTATTGTTGGTATGCCAGTTCAGGTTAGCTTCTTCACAAGTGGACGTGTGACGAGGGGCCAATCCATATTCCTTCCATACACATTTCTATGGTGAATTTCTTTATTTATTTTTCAAACAAATTATTATTAATAAGTGTGTGTTTGGTTTAAATCTCTCATTTAGAGATCTGATTATAAGGGATTTGAGCCCAAAGTGTAAAATGGACTATTGGAGGGATTTGTGAAGGCCAAATCCCTCCAAATGTTGTTCGTCAAGTTATCTTCAAATAGACATATGTGAGGATTTCAAACCAAATACCTTGTTTGGTAGTAGAGGTATTTAAAACGTATTTCGATAATTGTATAAGAGAGTTTGTTCTCCGTGCAAGTTAGTTATAATTACCAAAATAGAATGACTATACCGCCCTTCGATTTCAAAGTGTTAGTGTTGGTCCCTTTAAACAACAAGAAAAGACCAGATGGGAGGGGGGGGGTGAATAGTCTTTTCAAACTTTCGTCGTTTAAAAACTTTCTCAGCAAGTGCTTATTACTTTTCAGTAATGAGTTTGCTGATACTTAACTTTCTCAGCAAGCGCAAATTACTTTTCAGTAGCTAGTTTTGCTGATACTTAAAATCAGAGAGCGGAAGTTTTTGATACAATAAGTGCTTAGTCGGTAAGTGATAGTTTCAGCAAGTGAAGTGAGTGTCTGTGTACAGATAGATATGTTTTGCTGAAAACTAAGTTCAGTAAGTAAATCACACAAACACTTTTATAGTGGTATCTGAGAGTGGCGTAATCTCTCAACTAATCCACTTTGTCCTTTCTAGGACTGAATCCACTAAGATAAGATTGAGGTTCCTTACAACACCTATCTAGAGCGATCCAAACAGAAACCAAAGCACACTTGCTTCATTTCCAACCTAACTAGAGAACGTAACCTTGTTCTCCACCAAACTTGGTACTTTTAATCAACAACACTATGCTCGATTAAGTTCCCCCTGAATATCACGCCTGCAAGGGTGTATTTTCAGTTAGAGAGGTTTGGGATGAGATAACTTAATTATAACTTATTCAGTTACAACAAGTAATCTAAGAAACAAAACTTTGAATACTTTGCAGTAAACAAGTTTGATTGTTTCTGGTGTCAAGACTTGTTCTTGTTCGAAAGAAAGAACACTTAACTAATTTCTTAGCCGAGTATGTTCTACTTCTTCACAAGTAGCTTTTTCAAGCTTTAAGTCTTGGAACGGATCAATGGCAGTAAAGAGTGTTTGAAGAGTATGTGAGTTTAAGCTCAAGTGAGAGTATGATCACGTTGTTGACACACTTCAACTCTTTGCCGGATGACCTCTATTTATAGTGAAATAAGGAGCCGTTTGAATTTCAAATTCTAAGGCTTTTGTTCCTTAAAATGTCACTATCTTGCTTTTGTACTTTCAGCAGCGTCCTTGTTTTTCTACTAGTCTTCATGTCCTTCGCGTGCATGCTTTGCATTTAATGCTCATTTGAATGAATTTCAAATAGTACCATTGGAGCGCAAATACAAGTACTTTCAGCAAGAGGTCACAAATGTTCATCAGCAAGTGGTCAGTCTCAGTTTCAGCAAGCACAACCTACTCTGTCGTTTAGATTTTCACTTATGCAATGTTGTTGCTGAAGTTTCCACTTTCTGAGCAACATGTGCCTTTGTAGATACCAGTCTTCAGAAATCTTCTAGTCTTCAGTCTTCGAAATCTTCAAATTTCTGAGCGGTTCTAAATGCTTCAATAGTTTGTTTGTGTAAACAAAGTACATCATAAGCAAATGCTTCAATAGGTTGTATTTCTTTTCAAAAAACAAGATACATCATAAACGGTAAAACCAACCTATCTAGCACCTACTCTAAGTCTTCAGCAAACGTTCCTCTTTTACAATGTCCTTAAAATTCTAAATTCCTATGGACCTTAAGAGTACTAGTTACTGGACTTTCCTTAATTTATCATGGTTAATTGCTCATCAAAATTACAAGTTTCCTAATAAATTTCCCCCTTTTTGATGTTAGCAATCCATGGCTAAATTAATTGTTACCCTTTTAGAGGTTTCTAATGTTGAATAAATCAGCTGATTAATGCAAGCATACTTGAATAATTAAACAGTAAGCATAAGTAAATTGCATAATCAAAAACCAATAAGAGTCAAAAACTTCATTGTTGATAGTTATCTTTCAGTAAGTTTACAGGAATGATCATAGATAACTACACAAAATCAGCAAACAAAACTATTTACAGAGAGTTAAGCTCTTTCAGAGGATTTTCTCAAAATCTCTCTTACACTCTTCTCAGCAAGTGCAGTGAATTCAATATAGTCCTTTGCGTAATTCTCAAGTAGCCTACGGACTTGTAGTTGAAGAATTCTTGCATTTTTGCAGGCAGTATGATGATGCTTTTCAGCATTCATTTCCATGTAATGAGTTACCCACAAATGCATGCCCCAATTGCTGGCATGGAGAAGCTGTGTATCTGAAATGCTTTTAGGATGAATCTTCCTTAGCCAGAGAAGATCTTCTTCTTGATCCTTAGCAGTGAAATAGAAATACTCATAAGGAATCAATCCAAGTCTCTTCTTTGTTTTCTTGGTCACGGGGTCAGAGTAATAAGCAATGCCAACTGGTTTTATCAATTCAGGTTCTTGTCTTATAGACTTACCAATTGCAGTTCTTCTTACTGAGACTTCTAGATTCAACCATCTCCCAGCAATATTTCTTGGTAGGGACTCAACCCTTTCTTTCCTTTTTACCTTGAGATCAATCCAAGTGAACATTTGGTTCAATATGGCTGTTGGAAAGAACTCATTCACCAGCAAATCTTCCAGCTTCAAGATCCAGCAACCATGAACGTTTCTGATCACGTTCTGAGTGGTTTCATCATTGCTGGTCTTTGTATATTCAATGCCAGAGCCAATAGCAATGCTGGCCAGCCTCTTTTCTTCATGTCTTTGCCTTCTTCTTCTTGACTTTGCATTGTCTTGATCTCTTGCTGAAGATCTTGAGTCAGAAGAGAAATGCTTTGAATGGCCAGACGGAGTTAAGGCTGTAATTGGTCTAGCTCTTATGGCTTGAGCTATTGTCTGATTGTCATCATCATCATCATCTTCATTCAGAGCTTGACGACTTTCAGTGTGACAAAATCCTTGAGTTTCAGCAGCAGTTTTTCTCTTTTTGGGACTTGCTGAATTTAACTCAGATTCTGCTTGTCTTTTAGAACTTTGCTCTCTTTCAGCAAGAGGTTCTATGGTCATTTGCGCTTCAACAGTAGGAGCGGTTTTCTTTCTTGTAGTTCTCTTTTGTATATTTTCCCCCTTAGACATGGATTGCAACATCGGAGTAATGTGCAAAGAGAAGAACTCATTGCAATTTTCAGCAAGAGTACTTAGGCTGTTGTATTTCATGATGATTGCTTGCTGATCAGAAGTCAGTTTTGACAATTCATTTTTAACACTAACCATATTCCCCTCATGTCTGCGCTCTGTTGCGGCCTTTTCTTCCATGAATGTCTGAGCCTTGACTAATGCAGACTTTGCTAGCCGGAGTGCTTGACTTACATCTTCTTCATAGCTCTTGTGATAAAGACTGATGTCTTTCTGAGCTATTGTAAGAGTAGTAGTGCGTCTCAGCACTGTAGCCAATATCTTTCCGATATCAATCGGGCTCTCAGCAAGCAGTGCATCATCTTCTGCTTTGCAGGCATCATGGACTTTCTTTAGTGCCAAAATTCTTGGAGTAAACTCCTCTACACGTGGGAAAGACACTAGATTGGGGGTCAAGGAATGAACTTTAAGTTCTGAAGCAAATTGATCATCTTGTAGCAGCAATTCTCCTCTTAGGTCATCTCCTTCATCATTTATATAGTCAGGAGGAGGAATTTCAACCTCTTTGGGTTCTTTCTTGGAATTTTCATCCTCATTTGCTGATAGATCATCTTCATCCTCAGATTCATCAAGGCCAGCAACCTTGGAACCTAAGTCAGCAACTTCATTCCCTTTTGGTTGAGTGGTTGCTGATGGCAACACTTCAGACTCAACAATTGGAGTTTCACCAGTAGTAAGTTTTAATTGAGTAGTTGTTGATGGCAATGTTTGAGACTCAATTGCTGGAGTTTCACCAGTAGTAAGCGGAAGGGAGGGGACTTCCTGTGGCTTTACTCCTAAAGATTGACCAATGTCCAAATTCTGCGTATGCCTTGCATGAATTTGGAGACTGTTTTGTAGTGCTCTTTGGTAATCTTCATCCATTTCATCTTCATCATCAAGGTTTGTATCAGTGACCTTGGCATCGAGTAAAGATAACTCGGCATCAGAAAACTGGCTCTTGCCATGTTTCAAGGCAGCTCGCTTTCTGGCGTATTCCTCTTTAGTATCACCGCCTTGTACAGGTGCTTGATTTTCAGTTTCAGCAAGAGCAGGTTGAGATTCATGCTGAGTTGGTGTTTGTTCAGCTTGCTGATTGTCTTGTTGTTCAGTTTCAGCAACTGTGATTTTGTCCACCAACATCAGGACTAGGACCTTGATTGTCATCATCGTCGTCCTTTTTATCCTTTGAATCTTTCCCTTCATCATCATTGGGATCCGTTGGGATGTTTTCATCTTCTTCCTCTTCATCATCATCAGTCAAAATGACTAACTCGAGATGCTTGTATAAAGCAACACTCGTCACTTCCTCTTCTTCATTGATTTTGTGGGGATCAGCCACCACGGGTACAAATGAACCTTTGAGCATCACAGCTTGTTCAGCTGGAGAGGCACTCTTAAATTTGGCCTTTATATTCTCTCTGATTTAAGCAATCAGATTTGAGTGCATTAACTGAGAATATGACATTTCTTCAGGAATTATGGAGTGGACAAACGTTTCGAGCTTCAGCAGAGAAGATCTCTTTTCCTCATTTGATAGATGAAGATGGAGATCAGAAAATTCCATCCTTCTGTACCTTTGCCAGTTGCTGACAGACTTAGCAACTCTTGACAAGGTTGTTCTTTTGAAGTCTAAGTAAAGTTCCTCAGAACTCACTTGTAGATCTTCAGTGATGTGCACCACTTCAGTGGTCTCCTTTAGAGCCTGAAAAAGAGTATTATTTAGATCAGGAGAGGTTTGGATAATTGTCTTAGAGTCCAAAACTGAAACATGAATTACCTGCTGAGTTTCAGCAAGCTCATGTTGCACACTTGTTTGTGCTGGTACAATTTCCATTCCTTGAGGAGCTTGAGAAGCATCCTCCATTTGTTCATCCCGAAATAAATGTGAGTTAGATACAAGTACTAAGTTGTCAAACTTAGTTGTCTTACCAAAAACATTAACTACCTGCTGAGCAGGAAGTGTTAATTCTGGTGCAGAGGCTTCAACAACCGTCTGACTTGCATCTTTAGAAGTCTGTAGAGAGATCATAATTTTAGCAAAAGATTGAGTTTCAGAAATTGAAGATTTGCTTAAGGTTGAATTAATTACCTGCTGAGGAAGGACAAGTTGTGGCTCATTCCTTTCAGCATTATCAGCTTCTTCAGTTTCTGGGACCGTTTCTTCAGCAGACTTCTTGGCTTGCTCTGTTTGAGAAAGCTGCGCGGTTTCAGCAATCTCCCTTGTCTCTGAAATGACAAGTTGAGCGGAAGCATCATGACCCTTAAGCTCACTGCTTGTCATAAAAACATCAATGGATTTGTTGGATGTTTCTTCAATATCCAATTCCATCTGTTGGCTTAATTCTTCCAGTACAAGCTGGACTTTGTCAATTGATGTCTTTGGTGAACTGGAGCCAGTATTCTCAGCATCGCGAGATGCGTCGTCGAATAATGCTTCTTGTGTTTCTTCAGCAACTTCTGGGACTTGAACCATTGCTGTCTCAGCAACTGGTTCTTCAACAACCTGATGAGTTGCTTGTTCAACAACCATCGTTTCAGCAACGGCAGCTTCAGCAAGCGCCGCGGTTCTTATATCAGCAGCGATATCATTAACCGGTTCCAGAGTTGGGTCATCAAGATTATCTACAATGTAGATATCTGGGACTTGGGCAGGAATTTCATTTCCACTGCCTTGTGGTCTATTCACAGTAGAAGGATCAACATTGAGTTGATTGTTGAAGGCTTCCGCAAACACTTCAACGTTGCTGACATAGGTTTCAGTAACCACCTTGTCAACATGTACTGGAGTTTGATTTTCAGCAACTGCTTGGGAATCGTCCGAGAGATCATGGACAATTGGTACTGACTTGCGAGCCAGTGTTTTCTTTCTAGGATTATTTGTCCTTTTTCTCTTGGGGACGGGGTTTGCTGATGACGCTGCAGTCTGAGTGTCATCATCAGCTTTCCTCTTTTTCTTCTTTGATTTTTCGAGTTTTCCAGCAGAGGCGTCAGTAGTTGCATTTTCAGTAACAGGTGTAGTGGTGTCAGCATGATCACCATCTACAGCAGTTTCATCTCTGTCACCACCATCTACAACAGTTTCATCTCTAAGTTGCTGAGTGGTGACATCTGCAGCTGTTGTATACCTTTCTTGCTGGCTTGTGCTGACAACATTTGCAGCTGTTGTCTTTTTAGATTTTTCAAGTTTCTTGCCAGCAGTCTTAGGTACATTCTGCTTGTAGAAGGCTCTTCCCACATTGCATACATATTTCTTGATTTGCAATGGGTTTCTCAGCTGAATCCTGAAATGTTCAAGGATAAAGAATATCTTTATTCCATACATAACTGGGAAGGTAGGGGAGACTTTGTTGTCTTCCACCATAACCTTGAACTTAGTAACACAATCAACAAGTCTGTTGAAAATGTACTTAGCCCACTTGAGCTCCATTTTGTTCTCATAGATATGCATCAGCAGCGGCCACCTTCTCAGGCCTACTTGGTCTACTCCTCAAACTTGGGAGTCCAAGACTTTGATTAGTAGCAGAGCTACTAGACCAAGTGAATGGCAGAGATGCTTCCTCTTAACGTGCTTTGTCCAAGTCACGGGAGCAATCTCTCCTTTCTTCATTTTCTCATTTCTGACGTCACTGTAGAAGGCTTCAATTTCTTCATCAGTGGCAGTGACGTCATCTTCAGTTCCAGTGGTTGGAATCTGAAAGATTTCCGCTAAATCAGTCCATTTCAGGACGATTTGTGTGTTCTGAACTGTAGTAAAGATCACTTTTTCAGTGACTCCTTGACTATCAGTTAGGGACTGGATTTCTGCATTGTTGTAGAACTCCATTGTGTCTAACATGCTCACTTTCTTAGGGCGAGCAGTTATAAAGTTAATGAGGCCTTGCTGCTTGATAAATTCAAGCGCCTCTTCATTGTCACCGTCCAATTCTTGTTCATAGAAGTATCGGATATACTTCTCTTTAGCAAAACCACCCCCATTGCATCATCATATCACACTTTGCAGTGTCAAGATATGAAGGAGGCATGGGTTTCTCGGTGATTCTATCGTTTTTCAACACAACTTTCACTGTGTTTGTTGCCTGAGTAGTCACCGGAGCAGTGCGTTTCTCAGCACTGTCAACCTTAGACGACTTGGAGGTCTTAGATGATTGTCTTTTCGGTGCCATTTCTTTATATAGAGAAGAAAATGTGTACGAAAAAGATAGTTTGCTTTTTGACCGGAGGTACAGTAGATTCAGGCTAAAATTTGCAGAGAAAGGAAATGTGAGTTAAAGAATTTTGTCATTTCTCTAACTCCTTCTTTATATAGTGTCTCTGATGTGTGAGAAACTCAATCGATTTGAGTTTTCAGCAAGGGTAAAACAGAGAAACAGTGGCGTTAGTGGAGCCTTTGCATTAAATGCGTAGTGGCCCACTAACAAAAACCGTCAGAGCATTCTCTCTCTTTGAAATGTTAACCGTTAGATCAATAACTCCTTTTAATCAATGGCCACGATTGTATTTCATGTCATGATTATTACGAGTTTATCTGTGCCCGATTAACGTCACAAATTGATTTTACCGAGATTTATGGGATTAGATTGCTTGCTGAAATAGACAAGAATCTTTTCAGCGAGTTTGCATAAATAGGCTAGATACTTGCTGAAAGTTCCCCCTTACTTAGATATCTCATATATTCTTAAGTTTAAAAGACATTTCTGAGTTCCTGTATCAGTAAATTCTTTTGTACTTGAGATATCCTTTGGTAAAATCTGAGAAATGAGTTTTGCTCATTTTCTGAGTTCCCGTCTCAGAATATTCCCTTGATACTTGAATACCTGTTTTAGTATCTTTGATTGTCTGAATACCCGTTTCAGCAATCTTCAAGGTTTTTCTCTTACTGAGTGCCTGTCTCAGCAAGTGATCAAGTTTTCTAACAAATACCCGTTTTGAAGGAATTACTTGATGAATGCCTGTTTCAGCAATCATGTAGTGACCTATCATTTCTTAGAAGAAATTAGTGGAAGGAGCTTTTAATGAAGTAAGAGTACTTTGGCTTGCTGAATACCTGTTTCAGCATTCTGCCAATTGTATCCTTTATTGAGGTAATTCAATCAATCCAAGGTTATACCTTAGCATTGCGAATCTATTATCTGGTAGGGGCTTGGTAAAGATGTCAGCAAGTTGATCATCAGTACCTACATTCACAACCTCAATATCTCCCTTTTCCACATGATCTCTAATGAAATGATGTCTAATATCAATGTGTTTGGTCCTTGAGTGAAATTTAGGATTTTGCGTGATAGCAATAACACTCGTATTATCACAAAAGATTGGTGTTTTCTTTGCAGAAATACCATAATCTCTTAATTGTTGCTGAATCCATAGGATTTGAGCTCTGCAACATCCAACCGCAATGTATTCAGATTCAGTAGATGAATTGGCAACACAGGTTTGTTTCTTGATGAACCATGATATTAATCTAGTACCCAAAAACTGACAAGTTCCAGAGGTACTTTTTCTATAAAGAGTTGATCCTCCATGATCAGCATCAGAATAACCTACCAACTCAAGTCCTGTATCTTTAGGATACCATAATCCAACATTGACTGTACCTTTGACATATTTCAGTATCTTAATTGCCTTTTTGTAGTGTGATTCTCTAGGATCAGATTGGAATCTTGCACACACACAAAGAACATACTGAATGTCAGGTCTACTTGCTGTTAAATACAACAAGGAACCAATGAGCTTCCTATACTTGTGTTCTTCAACACTTTTATCTTCTTTAGTATAGCCCAATTTGGTACCAACACTCATAGGGATCTTTTCAGGTTTCTCTTCCTCTTTGATCCTAAACTTTATGAGCATTTCTTTCGCATACTTTGCTTGATTTATGAATATTCCATCTTTGAGTTGCTTGACTTGCAATCCTAGGAAGTAATTCAATTTTCCCATCATACTCATTTCAAACTTGTTGATCATGAGTTTGGAAAAATCATCACAAAGTTGCTTGTCATTAGATCCAAAAATTATGTCATCCACATAAATTTGAACTAAGAGTATTTTACCATCATGGTTCATGGTAAATAAGGTTTTATCAACTTCACCTTTCTTGAAACCATTATCCAGCAAGAACTTAGCCAAGGTATCATACCATGCTCTTGGTGCTTGCTTTAGACCATATACAGCTTTCTGAAGCTTGTATACCATCTTGATTTCTGAGGGAAGTTCAAAGCCAGGGGGTTGTTCTAAATAGACTTCTTCAGCAAGTTCACCATTCAAGAATGCACTTTTAACATCCATTTGGTAAACAATGAAGTCATTGTGAGCAGCAAAGGCCAAGAAAAGCCTAATTGCATCCAATCTTGCAACTGGTGCATAAGACTCATCATAGTCCAATCCTTCAGTGTGACAGTAACCTTGAGCAACTAAACGTGCTTTATTTCTTGTTACTTCACCAGACTCACTCAACTTATTTCTGAACACCCACATTGTACCAATAGCTTTCTTGCCTTCAGCAAGTGGTACAAGTTTCTAGACTTTGTTCCTTTCAAATTGATCCAGTTCTTTTTGCATTGCCTTGATCCATTCAGAATGCTTTAAAGCTTCTTCTATTGTTTTAGGTTCAATTTCTGAAACAAAGCAAGAGAACAATGATTCTACTTCTACAACAGTTGCTTCTTCAGCAAGTCCATGAGTAGCAGAAATATTGGATCTAGTCACTTGGCGTTTATCAATATCATCAGCATGTGACTCTTCAGCATGTACTTGTTCAGTACTACTGGGATTTTGTGTCTCTGCTGAGATTGGTTCATCAGCAACTGCTTGTTCAGCATTGTTAGATTGTGGTAACTCATCAGCAGGCACGGGAGGTTGCATAGTTTCAGCAACTTCCGGAGCAACTGCGTCTTTTGCTGGAAATTCCTTGTCGTTAACTATATTTATCTTGTCATGACTTGGGGGAGGAGAGTCATTGTCAGAATCATCATTTAGTTCAATTGACTTGATTTGCCTAGCATTTGATTCAGTTCTTTGCTCATGTATGATTAACTTTTTCATACATTCTGATATTTCTTCTTCAGCAGGCACTCCTTGTGTCTTTCAGGGTACAATTCTTCCGTTCAGCAACACCGTTTTGTTGTGGTGTCCTTACTGAGGATAACTGATGTATGTACTGGTTTACAAACTCAGTACCATGGTCTGTCCTTATGACTTTTACCTTGTCATTTGTCATGACTTCAAGCTTATTCAGCAAGTTAGGTTTTTCAGTCCTAGTTTCAGATTTGTGCTTGATAAATACTACCCAAGTGAATCTTGAATAGTCATCTACCACCACCAGACCATACTTCTTACCAGCATAGCTTGTTGAAGAAGATTCAAACAAGTCCATGTACAAGAGTTGTAAAGGTTTTGTAGTTGACGGTACTGCCTTGTTCTTGAAAGAAGATTTGGTTTGCTTTTCTTGCTGACATGCATTGCAAACACCATTCTTCTTAAAAGTAACCTTAGGTAATCCAACTACAAGTGCCTTTTTAGACAGCTTATTCAGCGTCTTGAAGTTTAGATGACTTGTTCGTTTATGCCATAACCATGCTTTTTCAGTAAGGCAATCGTGATCTGAGACAAGGCATTTTTCAACGATTGCTGAAGACCAATCTACGGTGTACAAGCCTCCTGATCTTCTTGCAATCATAATAACATTCTTAGTCTCGAAATCTATAAGTTTACATTCATCACTTTTGATTTTGATGAAGTATCCTTTGTCAGCAAATTGACTCATGCTGAAAAGATTAAACTTAAGATTTTTGACATAAAGAACTCCCGTAATGGTAATGCATCCTAACTTCACGTCACCATAGCCTTTTGTAGAACCAGATCCTCCACCAGCAAATGTTATTGTTGGACCTTTAGACCACCGTCTATAGTTTATAAGGTTATTCTTGTTGCCCGTCATGTGCTTTCCACAACCACTATCAAAGTGCCAGATTGCATCGTTTGTCTCCGTGGCTGAAGTCTGCACAATCAAGAGCAAACAAGTTAATTATCCAATATTGGATGTCCATTAACATGTTCAAGAATGCGTCCAGTGGAAACCCAAGTCTTAAGTTTTTCAACTTTGACTTGTTTTCTACTTGCTGAGGAACTAGGAGGTTTTGAGCTGAAAGACTTTTGATTCGTGCTGATCAAGTCCACTTTCTGATGTGGTGTCTTGCTCGGTTGACCTTTTTGCTGAACATACTTTTCAGTAAGTTCTTTTCTAGCATGGTTCCTTCTAGCCCTAGCATTTAGAGTCTTTTCAGAACTCTTAGGCTTGATTTTGTTCATCTCTTTGAAGTATCTTTGCTGACTTTGCTTATACTCGTGAAAAAGTTGACTTTGCTTGGTTTTGAAACCGAGTCCACTTTTCGGAGAATGCTGAGCTTTTGTGTCAGCAACCTTACTTGATTCAGGTTTGTCAGCAAAGGTCTTGTGATTACTTTTAGTAATCTTGCCTTTTGACTTAACAAATTGCTTTTCAGCAACTTGTTTGGCGGAATGCTTTACAACATCCTTTTTCTTTACAGTTTGCTTCTCAGCAACCTGTTTTCCTTTTAAAGTCTTGTTACTTTGAGTAGCAACAGCGGGCTTTACGGTCGTAGGTACTTGATTGCATGTTTCAGCAACCTTAGATTGACCAAACCGATATAATTCTGGTTGACCACTATCAGTAGCACGTACGAAGGAAATCGGTGATTTGTCTTTACTCAAGATTTCTATGTCATCACCTTCATACATTGCACCTAAACCTTCTTTCTGAGATGGATCTCTCAAATAAGAATTTAGTTCAGTCAGCGTATTACTTGCGTCAGCATAAGATTTGAAATTGATTTTCATCTTTTTCATTTCTTGGATTTCAGCAAGTAACTTTAGAATTGAGGACTGATACTCTTCCAATTCTAATGCCATTTGATAATTCTTCTCTGTAGCTTCAGCAATCAACTTCTTAAGACGCCTTATTTCAGCATCGTTTTCTTCTGTCTCTTCCTTCAGCAAGATATACTTTTCAGTAGTCTGCTTGGTCAGAGTTTCAACAATCTGTAGTTTCTCTTGTTGTCTACTCAGAGTTTTCTCAAATCTTTCGATTTCTCCTTGAATCTTGTCAAGGTCAATCTCGTCTTCACTTTCTGAGTCTGAGTCAGAGGTTGGATTGTTTACCTGACCGGCCATGAGGCAGAACTCGTAGTTTGACACATCTGGATAAGCTTCCATAGCTATTCCACAAACTTCCTTGCCAATCTCTACGTCAAGAATGGCTTCTTCATCGTCAGTGTGTGAGCTTTCATCCTCACTGTCTTCGGAGCTAGTATCAATGCACAATGCATCGATTTTTGCTTGAAGCTTCTTCTTTTCTTCAGCAATAAAAGCTCTTTTGAACTTCTTCTTCTTTTCAGCAGATTTGCCTTTCAGCAAAGGGCAATTAGCTTTGAAGTGTCCAGGCTTTTTGTAGTAAAAGCAGAGATCATTTCCAACTGCTGGTTCTTCTGATTAAGTTGCTCGCTGAGCTTGCTTTTTCATCGAGCTAGTCTCATTCTTGTACTTATGGTAGTTGTTACCAAGATGCTTTTTCAGCTTCTCTTTTGCTTTTCGCCTTTCAAGTTCCCTACTGATGAATTTCTTCATGTTTTTGACAACCAAAGCGTTTTCATCAGCAGGCTCTTTATCATTCTTCTTTTCAGAAGATGACGGCTTTGCAGCAAGAGCAATGTTTTGCGATTTTTTAGCAAACACATTTTCTCTTTGCTTTGTCTCGTAGTTGACAGTATCAAGATGAGAGAACAACTCTGTTGGTGTAATGTCTGGCATTCCTTGATTGTAGTAGAAGTTCTGGGTGTGGATCCATTCTTGATTCAGACTTCTGATGATGGTTTTCACCTTCTCAGAATCTGAGTAAAGATTTCCAACACCCAAGGCTGCCATTTCACTAACAAAAGTTGTGAATCTGAAGTCCAAGTCTTCCAGTGACTCATTTATACCTTGTTTAAAGTTCTAGAACTTTAACTTCAGCACTTCGAGTTTGTTTTCCTTGGTTTTGTCAGATCCAGCACAAAGATCTTGAACCATTTTCCAAGCTTCCTTAGCAGTTTTAGCACCCCACAGTTTGCACTGTATGGTATCCGGAGTTGATCGAATGATGATGTTTCTTGCTTGGCCATCAAGACGGAATCTCTTAGCTTCGTCGGAAGTCCATTCCTCTCTTGGTTTTGGAACAACGGTATCAAGCGGTTCACCTAAGATAGTTTCCTTTCCAGCTTCGGTGGTTTTGTGAGGAAAACTTCTTTCAACCTTAGTGATCTTGATAGGTCCATCATTAATGACAGTAACCATCTCATCACTAATGGCCTCAAGATGTAGCATCATGTTGTTTCGCCATTTTTCGTAGTTTTCCAGCTTCAGCAAGGAAGCATCTCCTAAAGACTTCCTGTCAGCAAAAGACTACCAAACTGATCAAGTGAGAGTGATATACGGAAAGCACCTAAGGGGATCTAGGTTCAGTGCTGAAGGTTAAAGAACCTCCAGCTCTGATACCACTTGTTGGTCCCTTTAAACAACAAGAAAAGACTAGGGGGGGTGAATAGTATTTTCAAACTTTCGTCGTTTAAAAACTTTTCCAGCAAGTTTTTATTACTTTTCAGTAATGAGTTTGTTGATACTTAACTGTTTGTTACTTGGAATGAGGGCTGACATGTAAATTTACAAGTTTTAAAATTCCCTTCATAAATGAATTTAAAGTGGTGTCATTTATTCCTGACCTGATCCTCTTTAAGTAATTAGTACATTATATATTTATTTCTTTGTGATAAATATAGTAATACCAATAAGCGATGCAATATTATAATTAATCGAGTTTGAAATTTCAAATCCCATCGCAGTTAAAATACAGTGCATGATTCTCCAAATTTAAAATAACATAATTATAGTTCACATAATACATCATTTTGTTTTACTTGTAAGCAACACAAATAAATTACTTAAAAAGTTTGGAAAGTAACATCATAAACCGAGCATTAGGATTATTTAAACTGTTATTAAACGCAGAATACCTCCCAGGTGAACAATACAAACAAAATAAGGGGGAGTAGCATATGTTTAAAAGACTCATGTTTAAATGATTATTATATTCTTCGTCAAAAAAAAAAAAAATGATTATTATATTTTTAATATGATTTATTATTAAATGAATGATAATATGAATTGTAATATTCATATATAATATATTTTAAATTTTTTAAAGTTTAATCAAGAGAGAAATAGGAGTTGGCGATAGTTGATTTTTATATATAGATTCTCTATATAGATCTCAAAAAATAAAATCGTTGGTGATTTTTATTTATTTTTTGCATTTCTATTTTTCATGTTATTGCCGTTATAAAATATAGGATGTCGTCGCTTACCTGTGTAACCACGCGACATGTTGTCTAGTTGTGGTTTTTTAGTTAATCTTGATTAATCACAAAGGCAGAAAAGTAAAATCACGTGAGGCCAGAATCCCTTAAAATAAATACTTCCCCCATGGTATTTGAAACACATTAAAAGATGAGAGCCCGGTTGAGGAGGGATTTGCAAAATCCCTGGCCCGACGGGCTTCATTTTTGCTACCAAACGTAGAGTTTTTAGGGATTTGAACAAAAACACACCAAATCCCTCCCAAATACTCTCAACCAAACACACACTAAGGGAAAAATTACATATTAATGCTAAAAACAAACATGCATTACATAAAAAGACATTTACAACTAAGTCCCACTCCGTAACGTCATTACACCATAACGTCATTACACATTACTCCATTCTATTTCAAACACCCTCAATTTGTTCGGTCAATTATTACTTCTACTCCTCTTTTACTGACAACAACAACTCACGATACTCTAATACTCAAAGGCGCATGACGATTGACGCACACTTAACAAAACCTAATTACTTGTTCGTATAACTGTAACTAGCATAATACAGTATCTTACGTAGAAAAATGACTAGAGCAGTGATGAATGTGTATTTTACACTTTCATTTGAGTCTTTTTCACCTATTTTAGCTATCCTCTATGATAATTTAGCTATATTTTAGTGCATTTCATTAGAATAGTGTCACGTTTCCCTTTAGTTTTTATTTTACAGGTTTTGGTTGAAAAACGAGGTTTTCCGGGCAATTATATTGAAGTAGACAAGGAATTGGTGTTCCAGAAGCCTATTTGGAGTATCTGAAAGATTCCGGATAGGATTTGAAGTCTAGGGGTCGAATCTGGAGGCTAGAAGGCCACTAGAAGTCAGAAACCGAGTCCGAAAAGGGGAAGAAATCCAAAAACGCGTCGAAAACGCGTTCTGGGCCGAAAATTACTCCCGGGCGAATTGCCCGGGATGTGGGGCGAATCGCCCCACACCTGGCGAATCGCCGGTGTGTGGGGCCCTTCGCCCCTCACAATTCGTAGCCTATATATATTTGCTCAGTTTTTCTCCGTTTTTCATACTTTTCCAGACCTTTTCTCTCACCTTTCTCTGTAGTTTTAGGTAGGAATTCCCCAGAGCCTGTTCTGGGGGTTCTTAGCTTAGGAGATACTTTTTCTTAGCAGTTTGGAGCTTGTAAGATCGCGATTCTTCGGAGATTGACAACCTTCGGTAACATTGTATCTTACAGTTTTTCTACTTATTTTTATATATCTTTCATCATGTTTTCATTCATTCGTGGTATGATTTCTGTTGATTGCATGACAATTATGAGTAGCTAAACTTCTCGTTGGTGATAGTATGTGATTTCTTAGCGAAGGGTTGATAATTATGCTAATGGCTATATCGCGCATTATACTCTGAGTTATTGCTTTATTTCTCTATCTTCGTATTGTTTAATTATTATTGAACACAATTGGACAATTCATTGATCTCTTGATCTATCTAAATCTATATCTTCGTAGTGTTGAATAATTACAACTGGACAATTCATTGATCAAAGATCTCCATGCAAGACCGAGGAATTTATGCATGATTATTAACCCGTTATGCTTTGAATGACCATACTATCACCAATCTCCATTATCTGTTAAGAAAAACCTTTGCTAAATCGTCTGCTGTTTTATATTCTAAATTAGATTAGATAAAGCTAGTTATAGTCCTTAGAGATCGACACTCGAGGTTATTATACTGCTACACTACGATTTTCGTTGTAGTTGTGAATTGCCTTTGGCTAAATACAAATTTATTTGATTGCTTGGAACCCGACAATCCAACGCATCATCAAATTGGTGCCGTTGCCGGGGACTATACTCCTTTTTTCTGTTTAATTTGTTTATATTTTCAGCATTCAATTCCTAGTTCTAGTAGTTTTTAGTTTTTCTATTTAATCTCTCTCTGATACTCATTTCCTAGTTTGTTACAGATAGTGTATGCCACATACACGGTCTAGAGGAACACCGATTGCTGATTCAATTGCTGAGATCGACAGAGTCTACCACCAAAGAAGGCGACTACTTCAAAGGCGTGAACTAGAGGAAATAGAGGATACCGATTTCTCTGAATCTCTACACAGTCTTTTCAAGGAAATCGACGGAATGGCAGAAGCTAGACCACTGAAAGCATGGGTTCAACCCTCCAAGGATCGTATGAGGGGACCGGCGATTGTTCTTTTGTCTGCAACTCGAGATCTGGAAATCAAGAACCACGCATTCCAACAACTTCCGAGGTTCTATGGCTTAGCAAGGGAAGATGTGATGGGGTACTTGCACGATATCGATGATTTCGTCAACCAACTCCCACGACCCGGAGCTGAAACAACAACGGATGAGTTGAGATGAAGGTTTTTGCTATGGGGCTTGGCGACAGAGCCAAGTCATGGTTGAGTTCTCTACCAGCAGGCTCGCTGGACACTTGGGAGAAGGTTTTTTCAGCTTTCATGGAAAAATACTTCCCTCACACCTTGACTACCGCGCTAAAGGCGCAAATCACTGGATTCAAACAGGACTATGATGAGACCATTTACACCGCGTTTGAGAGGTTCCAAGATCTCACGAACAAGTGCCCTCACCACGGTTTTGAGCTTTCTGACCTAGTCCAACACTTTTACAATGGACTAACCTTCGAGAACCAACAAGTGGTGAATTTCCAATGCCGAGGCAATATTTGGGAAGAAACCGCAGAAGCCGTCTGGGCAGTTTTTGAAAGGCTTGCTAAGGGTTCGCAGTTCAAGGACCCAAGAGCGATGGTTAGGAGACGAGGACCTGAAGCTCCACCTACTCAAGAAGCCCCTATGTATAGGGGGAATGGGGATCAATTCGAGTGCTTTACCAACGAATTGAAGCAAGTCCTCAAGAGCGCCACTGGAACAGCTGTTTCGAACGAAGTTTGCCGAATATGCAAGAACTATGGGCATGGAGCTCATATGTGTAGATCGGAGCTTGCGTATGATGATGGCAACTGGGTTCAAGGAGGCGAAGAGGAAGCCTTTGCTACGGAGTTTGGTACTCAAGAAGCTAGCTACGGACAAGATGGTAGGAATCCTCGAGGTGGATTTTGGAGAAGAGGGTTCCAAAACAATCAAAGATATGCACCGGCTAGCCAAACTTATGGCCCTAACCAAGACCGTAGTAGGCTTAACTATGGTAATGATCACTGCGAAAACCCCGCTCCAAAAGAGCAACCAAAGTCGAAGTCAGCTCAACTGATGGAAAACTTGCAAAAGATGGTTGATCACACCCAAAGTTTTCTCAAGTGTTATGAAGAAGATTCTGAGAAGACTAGGGCGAGGCTTGATAGGTTGGAAGAGAGCACTAGGCTTGCCCAGCAAAAGATGCAAGAGTTGATCGACCGAGGAGCAAGTAGGGAGCAAGGCAAGCTGCCTAGCAACACTGAGAAGTCGATGTCCATTACCTTGGTGGGTGATCTACCTGTTGAAATCACCATCAAGAAGGTTGCTAAGTGCGAGTGTTGCAAGGGGGAAGTTCCCCCACAGGCTAAGGAAGAAGAGAAGGACCTTGGTTCTGACGAGAGTGAAGAGGAGCAAGAGGATCCCGAGCCACTCCCTCAAAGTTTCGATGTTAAGGTCGGGATTGGTGAGCTTGAAAATGTCCGTGCCACACTAGACACGGGATCCTACTCTAATGTGCTCCCTATGAATGTGTTTGAGAAGAGTAGCCTTGGAAAACTATATGAGCATAAGGCTATTGTGCAATTGGCGGATGGATCCTTTGTGAGACCCGAGGGCGTTGTGAAGAATGTATTGGTCAAGATTGGTGAAACTTCTGTATACACCAATTTTGTAGTTATGCCGGCGTCTACACCTGGGACGGGGGATGTCGTTCTCTTGGGGCGAACGTTCTTGACTAAGCTACGCTCCGTGATAGACATCTACCGAAGGACTTGCACTATTGAGGTGGATGGCAAGCGACATGTGTTGCGAGCCATATCTGATCCACCTGATCACTTCAATACTTCTCACACCATTAACTACTGTGGTCTTGCTGTCTATGTTCATTCTTATTCACAGGTTCGTGGCATGAGGAGAAGATCCATGAAGGGGAAGTCTAGTACCCTCAAGAAGAAGAGCTAGGCGCAAGAAGGAGTCGAGTCAAAGACTATAAACAATGGCGCTATCCGGGAGGCAACCCGGAGTATTTATCGCTTTTTTACCGCTTTATTGCATGCATATCATTGTGTTTTATTTTATATTTTCGTATGTTTTTGGTTTCTCACGAGTTTCTTTGAGTACTATAGTTACAGGTACAAGTTTAGCTCTCACCTTAAATCCACTTTCGACATTCGGGACGAGCGACGACGTTCAGGTTTGGGGGGGGGGGGGTTATCGCTGGGTATTCGTATACTTGATTTGCTTATGATTACTCGTGAAACCTTTTGTTTGCATTTGCATTTGCACGTTTACCGCTTTCTTAGTATTTAGGTTGCATTCACTTCATTCATCCTAGGATAGTCTTGCATGTTTTATATGGAGTTTATTGCCAAATCTTTTGAACTTTTTTATTTGGTAGATCAACTAATTATGCTATTAATCATATGCTTCATCTCTATGAATTTGTTTGAGGTTTTTCTCGCTTGACTTGTCACATATATGTATTGCACTTAGTTAAGCTTGGTAGTCTCGACATCACTTAGTGGTGTTTTCTCTACTGCAGTTCACGAAGGCCTTTATAATAGGATAATGCATGTTAGGGTCTTATGGTTGTTTTCCCGAGTAATTATGTACCTAAGAGGCAAAAAGTCTTTACCATGCTTTGAGATTGCTAAATGCCTAGGAAGGAGGTAGTGCGAGATTGTGTGATCCTTTGTTTGCAACCTATTCTTCCGAATAGGTTTGGGGAGGGGGTTACGCTATCGTTAGATTTGTTTTTCGTTTTTCAATTCTGTGTTGTGAGTTTATTTTTCCTTTCTCGTAAATTTTGTACTCCAACCTATTCTTTCGCATAGGTTTGGGGAAGTCGTTTGTGAGTCATTTTATTTCTTTTTCGTCGTGCTACTGCTGGCTAAAAAAATCGGAAAAAAGAAGAAAAGAAAAATTCCAGAAAAAAGAAAAAAAAACTGGAAAAGAAAAAAAAAAGGAAAAAAAAGGAAAGACCCCAAACAAGCAAAGAAGGGTCCAAAAAAGCCAAAAACCAGTTTAGCAAAGTGTTGTGTCTCATTTCCAATTCTTGTAATGTTCGTAATCTTGTTGTAATTTTCTATCTTTTCTTTTGTTTTTGAGTGTCATCTGTTCTAGACCACCCTTGTCCTGCCATTCAGGAAGTGGTGAATAGCTTAAGACTTTGTTTGAGAGACGGGTAGAATAGGGGAGTGTTATCTTTTTAGGGAACCCTCCTTCGTTTGATGAGAGCCAGTATTGGTTCGATCTCTTCGAGGAAAAGTCTTAACTTGGTGACCAGTAGTAAGTCCTCCGTTTCATAGGCACGGGACAACCATTCGTATTCTAACATGTTTCATTACGTCGTCACTGACTAGGTCCAGGTAGAGAATGTTACGAGAGAATATCTTGTCTTGACCTAAGTGCTTATGAGAATGTGTATGACTCAATCGAGGCAATATTCAACCTATATTCATGTTATGATTCGTATGGTTTTTGTTCATATGTTTTTTGATAGATTCAGTAGATTAGTTCATTTCATTTGGCATGAGACTCCATTTTTTGTGTTGCATTGTTTTTTGCATTAGAGTCTAGCTTAGTTGCTTGAGGACAAGCAAAGGTTCGGTTTGGGGAGTTTGATGAATGTGTATTTTACACTTCATTTGAGTCTTTTTCACCTATTTTAGCTATCCTCTATGATAATTTATCTATATTTTAGTGCATTTCATTAGAATAGTGTCACGTTTCCCTTTAGTTTTTATTTTACAGGTTTTGGTTGAAAAACGAGGTTTTCCGGGCAATTATATTGAAGTAGACAAGGAATTGGTGTTCCAGAAGCCTATTTGGAGAATCTGAAAGATTCCGGATAGGATTTGAAGTCTAGGGGTCGAATTTGGAGGCTAGAAGGCCACTAGAAGTCAGAAACCGAGTCCGAAAAGGGGAAGAAATCCAAAAACGCGTTCTGGGCCGAAAATTACTCCCGGGCGAATTGCCCGGGATGTGGGGCGAATCGCCCGGTGTGTGGGGCCCTTCGCCCCACACAATTCGTAGCCTATATATATTTGCTCAGTTTTTCTCCGTTTTTCATACTTTTCCAGACCTTTTGTCTCACCTTTCTCTGTAGTTTTAGGTAGGAATTCCCCAGAGCCTGTTCTGGGGGTTCTTAGCTTAGGAGATACTTTTTCTTAGCAGTTTGGAGCTTGTAAGATCGCGATTCTTCGGAGATTGACAACCTTCGGTAACATTGTATCTTACAGTTTTTCTACTTATTTTTATATATCTTTCATCATGTTTTCATTCATTCGTGGTATGATTTCTGTTGATTGCATGACAACTATGAGTAGCTAAACTTCTCGTTGGTGATAGTATGTGATTTCTTAGCGAAGGGTTGATAATTATGCTAATGGCTATATCGCGCATTATACTCTGAGTTATTGCTTTATTTCTGTGATCTATCTAAATCTCTATCTTCGTATTGTTTAATTATTATTGAACACAATTGGACAATTCATTGATCTCTTGATCTATCTAAATCTATATCTGCGTAGTGTTGAATAATTACAACTGGACAATTCATTGATCAAAGATCTCCATGCAAGACTGAGGAATTTATGCATGATTATTAACCCGTTATGCTTTGAATGATCATACTATCACCAATCTCCATTATTTGTTAGGAAAAACCTTTGCTAAATCGTCTGCTGTTTATATTCTAAATTAGATTAGATAAAGCTAGTTATAGTCCTTAGAGATCGACACTCGAGATTATTCTACTGCTACACTACGGTTTTCGTTGTAGTTGTGAATTGCCTTTGGCTAAATACAAATTTAATTGATTGCTTGGAACCCGACAATCCAACGCATCATCAAGCAGCGTATGAGCAAACTACTGATAAGTAAAATAAGCAGGAAAACTATAAATTTCCCCAAGTTAACCCAAGTTCCGGTCTCAAATCCATCAATCATTTTTGTCTTCTGATCATTGAATGAGCAAATGATACATTGAAGAAACTGAAGCATGTTGGTTATTTTATCATATCGAGGAGGGTCCATTTTTTTAGAGCCCTTGTTAGCGTACCTAATTACGAAAGCAACCTTCTTTATTTAGCAATTACATTTTAGGCCAAAATGTTGACCAAATCACTGTTCAAATATTGGATTAAAATGTAATTCTGAAACTAAGGGAGTTGATTTTGAGAATCACCCTCATAATGGCCACTAATAAGACATTTTCTCTATTGAAGAACATGAAATTATATGCTACAAATAATGAGATCAACTCTTTTTTATTTCTTTAGAAATGGGTGATCCAGACTCATACAATAAAAACGTAACTAACGTGTAAATTGCAATTTGGTCCCTTAACTCAACGTCCCTCACGAAGTGGGTACTAACTATTTTTTTTCAGATACGGTTCCAAATACGCAAAATTCACAATTTATACATATTTTGAGATGCGATTTTGGTCCCATAATTTTAATTTATTATTCATTTACCTTAATATTTTATATACTTCAAAACGACCCAAATAAAAGTTTAAAATGACACCAATTGTTTCAAATTATCCCAAAATACCCCACAATAGTTTCTAAAAAATAACTTATGGTTCAAAATGAAGAACACAAAAATTAATAATAAGAAACTAAAATTATAATATGGCAGGGCACCGCCGGAGATCCGATCTGGAGTTCCAGATCAGAGAAAAAATTTCTCTGCCCAGAGTGGGCGGAGCTGAATGTCTGCTCTGCTCACTCTGGGCGGAGCAGACTATTCCAATCTGGAGAAGTCCAATTCTGATGTGGAGAAGTTCAGATCGGAGCAGAAATTGCTCCGCCCAAAGTGGGCGGAGCCGCCAACTCTGGGCGGAGCAGTGCTGCAATCGCAGCTTTTTTTTTTACAATTTAAAAAAAAAATGAATTTTCTACGTTTTACCTAAATTTTCAACTTGCACAAATATTTAACGGTGTTAAATTTTCCGTTAAACCTTTTTTTTTTTTTTTTCAAATTACACACAAACCTTTCATTAAAGTTTTCAAATTACACAAAATGGATCCATTATCCCAAAGTAAAGCTTTCAGACTCTCTAGACAAGATCGATTAATTAATCAACCAAACCATAACGCTAAGATTTGGCGATCTTAACTCACCAAAACAGAGCACAAGTCTCAGAAAATCATCATCATCATCCCAAACTCACCAATAATTAGAGGTCGATATATATGGGGTAATTGAGTGATTTATGTGTTATCATGTTTTAGAGCTTATGGAGGATGGTGCTGAAGCTAGTGATGAGTGAATACTCCGAAATAGATGGATGCAATTATGTAAATACATCAACTTTCTACTTCTTCAATGCACCATGTAGTCTCTGTCATTGGAAAGAAAAATTAAAACCGTAACACTTCATGACAGGCTTGGCATTGGTTGGTTTTTAACCAAACCATGACCTAATAAAAATGAATGGTTGGGTGTCCATAACCTGTTCAAGCCGTGGAGTAACTACGATCGAACCGTAACCATATGTTTAGTTTTATGGTTTTGGTTATGGTTTCAAAACCAATAACTTAGATGGTCAACCATAACCATTCACGAGCCGTTCACTCCTCCAATTATCAGCCTGCCTGCCTCTTGCTGGAATGAACTTTCGCTAAGAATTGCTATATACTGCGCTGACAGAATACGTAATCTACTTGCAAGCTTTACGTGTTTGATGTTTTGAGTTTTATAATTAATCTCTATAGAATTTACTGTGTGGCTTCATATTTTTCAAAATTTGAAAAGTTTAATGAAAGGTTTGTGTGCAATTTGAAATAAAAAAGAAAAGGTTTAACGGAAAATTTAACACCGTTAAACGTTTGTGCAAGTTTAAAATTTTGGTAAAAGGTTTCAGTGCAATTTGGAATAAAACAAAGGTTCAAGTGCATTATAAAAAATATCAAAAAGGTTTCGGTGCAAAATAAAAATTAGGGAAAGTGAACGTAGTCAAACGTTAGGGGGTAAAGTGCACAGATGATGAAAGTTTAGGGGGAAGTGTTTTTTTGCCATTACTTTAAATTAAGAAATTAGATTTTGTTCATACACACATCCATCAACATACAACTAAGTCAAATAAAATTACTTGTACCTTCTTGAATTTTACTACCAAATAATAATATTTTTCACAAAGCTTCCTTTGCAGGGTTAACTACTCGGTTTGATTGAAAACAAAAGTTTATATGTGAGTGAGAATACATAAAATTTCTTTAATTTTGAATTAGATTTTACTAATACCTCCGATTTTAAATATATGTCATTTCAGACAATTCACCAGTATTAAGGAACAATAATTGCCCACTATTTACATGTAACTAAAAGGTGTAATAATAATAAAGTAATCTAAAATATTATGGGTCAAATGTGAAGGAGTTTGTGAAGCCAAAAGAAGAAAGGGGCTGGGGACTAAAAAAACTTGGAGAATTTTAATTTGGCTTTGTTAGGAAGATGGTTGTGGCGAATTTGGAAAGGGGGGTTCTTTATGGATTAAGGTTCTAGAATCAAAGTATGGGAAATTTTTGGATAATATTGTTGGGAATTTTAGTAAATACGAATGAGCTTTCAATTCGTTCGTTGTATTGGTCTAAGGACGCCCAACACGGTTTCGTGATCTGTGTCACTAAAACGCATTAAGTCACTAAAATCCCTTGGGGTGAAAGAGTGATTAATGCATAAGTGAGTTGATCAATACTTGAATGAATTAAGTCATTCATACACACATGGGTGAATGTTCCATTGTGCTAAAATTCGAGTTAAAGAGCAAGCGTATATCGAAAACCACTTGAAAATCCAAGTTTTGAGAAAAAGAACTCTTGAAGCAGCAAAGTTTATAGAATGATGCAGCATTGATATTGTGATATTGTCTAAACTTATTGGAAAGCTACTGTAAAGCTTCGCTGCAGCATTGATGTATAGAGCGCTGCAGCATTGATATCAAGTAAACGTCACCGCATCATTATGAAATGAATGCTATAGCATTGCCTTAGTGTTGATGTTGCAAAGATTTTACAGTGAGTTAGGAACCGCAATGTTGTAGCATTCATTTCATAATGATGCAGCGACGTTTACTTGATATCAGTGTTGCAACACTCTATACATCAATGCTGCAGCGAAGATTTATAGTAGCTTTCGAGTAAGTTTAGACAATATCACAATATCAATGCTGCATCATTCAATAAACTTTGCTTCTTCAAGAGTTCCTTTTCTCAAAACATGGATTTTCAAGTGGTTTTTGATATACGCTTGCTCTTTAACTCGAATTTTAGCACAATGGAACATTCACCCATGTTTGTATGACTGACTTAATTCATTCAAGTACTGATCAACTCACTTATGAATTAATCACCCTTTCACCCCAATGAATTTTAGTGACTTAACGCGTTTTAGTGACACACGATCAAGAAACCGTGTTGGGCGCCCATAGACCAATACAACGAACCAATTGAAAGTTCATTCGTATTTACTAAAATTCCCAACAATCCCCACATGAAAGGGAATTGATGCATCTGTACTCATTCAGTGAGAAATGATAGCATCGGGATAGACAGCTTCCGCTTTGAATCTTCCGTATTGAAATACCTTTGGATATATTTGCCAACGCGGTGGACGTGATGCCTTGAACCGGTCGGCGTTTTGTGTATACCAGGACAAAGATACTCACACTATCACATCTCTGTACTCGTTTCAGGTTCTTATGGTATGCTAGTTGTGGCCATGGACAGCTCCTGGTTTCTCAAAGTGCTTTCATTTGAAGCGGCCTGGTCTTCGCACTTAGATAGGTGAACTCCGAAAAAGAACATCCTGCCAATGCTCCACTTGATTCAAGGATGAACTCAAGTTTGGGATTCATTAAGAATATAAACTCATCCTTTACCCCTTGTAGGATAGCACTAAATGTCTTACATGGGAATGGATGTTTGGAGTAAAAATCACTCACAAGTGATTTTTATCCTGGAATGCTCTTACTTCTTAGTGTATTTTAACACACTCTTGAAGCGCTAAACTGAATTCGTACCGCTTAGTTTTCCACATTGAACAAAATTCTTGGGATCTCCAGTCAGTATGGTTGGGTATCCACCGTATAAATTCTTTATATTATGGGTTTTAACCCCATTCCCCTAGACAAGCAATTTGTTCGATCTCCAGGTAGGCCTTTTGTTAGCGGATCCGCAATGTTATCTTTTGATTTTACGAAATTAAAGAGATTACTCCCATGGAGATCAACTGCTTAAAGGTATTATGTCTATGATGAGTGTGTCTAGACTTACCATTCTACTTTGTGTTCTTCCAAGTGTAGTTTTACTGTTTCAGTAAACCATTTACTTGGAGGCACGGTTTCCAAGACACACCACATCTCCACCAATGGTAAACATGCTCTTCATTGTGAAATTGGTGTTCTTTTTTTCGAATATCCAGTTAGCATCATTGTATCCCTCTTATACAACTGGATATCTCGAATAGAGAAGATCATATTTAAGCATGTGCTATAGGAATCTCAATTCCCTATCCAACGTTGTTCAATGATCTTGGCCTGGATTTTTCATAAACATTTCCAACTTGTTCACCAGGGATGCCCAGTCCGGTCATGTACAATTTAATAATGTACATAAGTAGGCCAATGATTTATGTGTACCGTCCTTTGCTATGGGTTATTCATGATTCTTTTAGCAACGCTTTCACTTCAAATTCATCGGTACCTCAAGCGATGATTGAACAAACGCATCGAATCTCTCCCAAACATCCTTGATGTAATGAGATTGCAGACGTGTTAACCCATCAATAGTCTTAGAAATTTCATTTTCCAGGATCACATAACTTATGCTCATATCCTTCAAGACAACGAGTTTTTAACGTGTTCTTAGTCTCCAAGATCTCATCAGGACTACTCTCGATTATGAGCATATTATCGACATAGAGACAAACCATTACGAAAGGTTTTGAATCCTCTTTCACGTATATGCATTTGTTCTACTCATTCTTAGAGAATCTTGAGATAATAATATATTATTGAATTTCTCTTACCATCAGTTGGGCTTATTTCAGCCCACAAAACTATTTCTAAAGATGACAAACCTTGTCTTCTTGTCCAGAAACTTTTCTTTCTCGAATTCAACATTTGGAAAGGCTACCTATCATCCATGTGAGGTATCTCAAAGTCATGCAATGATGCTATGATAATGAACACTGATATGGATGAGCTTAAATAGTTCCATCCGTTTTCAACTTATGTTCAAGTACCCATTTTCAACCTAGTGACTTCATTCTCGAGGAAGGTCAACTAGTTGCCAAGTTTGATTTTGTAGGATGGACCCTATTCGCTTTCATTGATGTCCTTCCAAGAAGAAGTATCGACAATAGACAATGCACATTTTCTACCAAACAAGGCTAGAAAATCTTGAACAAACAATTGTTCTTTGCTTCAATGACATGAGCCTTTGGATTCTCTTGCATTGAATTACTAGCATGTTTATTTACACTAATTTCAATGTCATGAGCCTTGATTATGTCTTGCATTGAATTTTCAGGAAAACCACTAGTTTCAAGATCATGTGCCTTGATTATCTCTTGACTTGAACTAGATACGATGCTAGGAGTCCCCACATTTGATCTGTCCCGTTCATTTGGCGCGGAATGTTCAATCTCACCAAAGACACTCACTTGAATCTTAAGAAAGATCTAGTACTTCTTCCTTGTCTATGGAAGGAATATTCAAGGAATTCAAATACCAACTTTCTGTTGTGCTTGCAGCAGTAATCTCTGCAGCGAAAGTTTCTGAAAAGCTGGGGAGTTTTATTGCTACTGCATGGTAGGAACCTTGCTGATGCAAGACATCTGCATCTTGTTGCAGCAAACACTCTCCAGAAAGCTAGTTTTGATACTTTTGGGCAGCAACGAAAGTCCCCACATGAATATAAATATCCTCAAACCAATGGACTAGGAAGTGATATACATTTACTTTCATTCAAACTTCCCCACACTTTGATGTATTGGTAAGTTGGGGGCTGGACATTCCATAATCCATATGGAGTCATATTGTTGTTGTTGCGAGGAATTCTATTCAAATTTTGTTGTCCATTAGGATAGTCCCTCCCCACATTTTCTGAGTAAACAAGAACAACATCTCATTGCAAATAGACCTAACAAGTCCATTGCTTTAATCAACAAAAGTGTTGGTTTAACCTGAATTTCTCATCTTCTATTCTACACAACATCTTTGTTAAATAGAAAGTTTATTTGGCCAAGTGAGCTTTTCTCAATTACATGGTGGATTGAGTTGCTAGTCGAACTTCTAGGTTGAAGACGCACAGACTTGTAATCCCCAAATGAACTAAGTCGTGTCAAACTCTTTTTCCACCATTAATTAGAACAAGAATTTTTCCAAACTTCTACACCACTTAGCAAGTAGACTTTAACGTAAGTCATTCAAAATACCAAGTATTCGTTCTTGCTACAACAACACATCATTATATCAAACATCAAGGCAATCTTGATTTATTATGTGCAAACAAGGTGTGGGTAATATTTGTCATAACTTTAATTATGAAAAATGTCAACTCAGAATTTCAAGTCTTACACATTTAACATGATCTCTTTGTATATTGAGAAATAACATTTCTATTTCTACAAGAGCCATTTAAATTACACTTAAATTCTGACTTTTCTAAGATAGATATCTTAGGCAAACCATCTAAGACCAACGTCTTAAGTAAAACCTCCACACCCCATATGAGAATGGAGTGGTATGTTTCCAATAGAAAGGAGAAGATATTTACAATAATTGAAAGTAGTAACGTACCGAAGCAAACTTGCGTCACCAACCTTCTTGCACCATCACGTTATGTAGCCTCTATCCTTTTCCATTGGAATAATGATGAACACCACTCCTACTAACGTGCTTGGAGTACCATGTCTTAGTTGGATTTGTATACCAACTCAATACCATTCCGTAAACCAACATGAATATATTTGGCTTAAATTCAGATTGTATTACGCTTACACAAACAAGAAACTGGTCAACTCATTTTGGCATAATATAAATATTCATAGAACCAAAATGGAACATTAATAAAGCAATAAAAATTTTCCTGTTATGTACTCAGCGACATAGACATTCTAGGAGTGTAGCCATAGCATCATCCTTGGCGATCAAGCATGGAAGGAACCAATGAATCCAAGCCAACCTTACTACTACAGTTTTGATTCTTCCTCTTCCTTCCTCTTGCATCTTCGAACATCTCACAAGCAACTCTTGTCTTAAGTTTGTTGGAGAAATTCGTATTCACGCGGGAATGTGAGAGTTGAAAGATTGAACAAGAGAGAATGTTGTTACTATCATATAACAATAATAGAAACATATTGGAATATAATCAAACTTGTACAAAGACATATGTCAATACATAACAATAATCAACTTTACAATGTAAACTTCCCTGAATGTTGATTCTGATGAACGTGTATTTTACACTTTCATTCGAGTCTTTTCACCAATTTATCCTCTAGGTTAATTCAGCTTATATTTTAGTGCATTTTTTTAGAATAGTGTCACGTTTCCCTTTTCTTTGTATTTTTCAGGTTTTAGGTAAAAAACGTATTTTTATGGGCAATATTGATGAAGAGGACGAAGTTTTGGTGTTTCGAGGAAATTCGTGGTGTATCTAGAAGGTTCCAGATGAGATTTGAGGCCTAGGGGACGACTTTCAAGGCTTAAAGGTCACTAGAAGGCAAAATCCGAGTCCGAAAAGGAAAAGAAGACCAAAATCTCGCTCCCACCGACCTGGATGTCCCAGGCGAACCGCCTGGGACGTGGGACGAATCGCCCCACACCAGGCGAACCGCCTGGCACCGGGGGCAGTTCGCCCGGGAGTTTCCGCACTCTATATATATGTTTGCCTATTTTCTACGTTTTTGATACCTTTTCACCTTATTTTGAGAGACAAATTCTCCAGAGCCTGTTCTGGGAATTATTAGCATAGAAGACTCTTTTTCTTATTGATTTGGAAGCTTTAGCATATAGAGATTGGACATCTTTGATTCTCGATTCTTGCTTGTGAGTTAGCAATTCATCGGAGATTGACAACCTTCGTTCGTAACTTGTATCTCACGATTTTTCTACTTTTATTTATTTCATTCAACATGTTTTCATTCAATCTTGCTTTGATTCTTGTTGATTGCAATTTATCTATGAGTAGCTAAATCTATCGTTGGTGATAGTATGTGATTTCTTAGCTAGGGTTCTTGATTATGCATGAGTGGCTTCGCGCGTTTAAGACTTGATTTATTGTTTTATTTCTTTGATCTATCTAAGTCATCTATCTTCGTAGTGTTGAATTGAAAGGAACACATAGGACAATTCACGATCATAGATTTCTATACAAATTTCAAGTACTTCATGCATGATTATTACCCATTGCTTTGAATGATCATACTATCACTAACTTCCATTATATTGATAAGAAAAATCTGTGCTTTGCTTGATTACTGATTTATAGTTTAAGTTAAATTAGATAAAGCTAGTTATAGTCCTTACAGATCGACACTCGAGGTTATTTTACTTCTACACTACGTGCCTTGGTTTTCATTGTAGTTGTGAACTGCCTTTGGCTAAAAACAAATTTATTTGATTAATTGAGTCTGACAATCTCGTTCATCAAATTCATCCATAAAGCATTCCTTTGTACTCCACGAGAACCAAGCATGATGGATGCAGAATTCCATGTCTTCAAGCAACTCCAAAATGGTAACAAATAACAAGAAACGACGAGTAGAGTCGATAGTTTGACTATCTCTCCTTAAGACAAGATTGCCCCGCTCATGGTGCTTACGAGATCATGGCAATAGTCTCCCAGGATAAAACTACTCTTAAGACGGCTAAACAGCACTACAATAGCCGAATCTATCGAACTTACTTTGAGTATGAACAGTACAGAAAAGCAAAGAGGGAGAAAGAGATGAGTTTGCAAGTATCTCCAGTATATGCAAGTGTGTTTGAAGAAATGATTTCTTCTCCTATTTATACAACAAATGCACCCTCTCCCAAGTGTTAGAACCCTTCCGAATTGTGTCTAAATCATCATCCAGATGATTTTAAGACGAATGAATGTGTCCCATCACAATTTAAGAGATATATCTCTTCATGAAACCTCTTGAAAATTCGCCACTGCCGAAAAGGTATGAGCCTGTTCGCAATGCTGCAGCATTGCCTTAGTGTTGCTGTTGCAAAGATTTTACAGTGAGTTACAGTGAGTTAGGAACCGCAATGCTGTAGCATTCATTTCATAATGATGCAGCGACGTTTACTTGATATCAATGTTGCAGCGCTATACATCAATGTTGCAGCGAAGATTTACACTAGCTTTCCAGTAAGTTTAGACAATATCACAATATCAATGCTGCATCATTCTATAAACTTTGCTGCTTCAAGAGTTTCTTTTCTCAAAACTTGGATTTTCAAGTGGTTTTCGATATACGCTTCCTCTTTAAATCGAATTTTAGCACAATGGAACATTCACCCATGTGTGTATGAATGACTTAATTCATTCAAGTACTGATCAACTCACTTATGCATTAATCACCCTTTCACCCCAAGGGATTTTAGTGACTTAACGCGTTTTAGTGACACACGATCACGAAACCGTGTTGGGCGCCCTTAGACCAATACAACGAACGAATTGAAAGCTCATTCGTATTTACTAAAATTCCCAACAATCCCCACATGAAAGGGAATTGATGCATCTGTACTCATTCAGTGAGAAATGATAACATCTGTATAGATAGCTTCCGATTTGAATCTTCCGTAGTGAAATACCTTCGGATATATTTGCCAACGCAGTGGACGTGATGCCTTGAACCGGTCGGCGTTTTGTGTATACCAAGACAAAGATACTCACACTATCACATCTCTGTACTCGTTTCAGGTTCTTATGGTATGCCCGTTGTTGTCGTGGACAGCTCCTGGTTTCTCAAAGTGCTTTCATTTGAAGCGGCCTGGTCTTCGCACTTAGATAGGTGAACTCCGAAAAAGAACATCCTGCCAATGCTCCACTTGATTCAAGGATGAAATCAAGTTTCAGATTCATTAAGAGTATAAACTCATCCTTTACCCCTTGCAGGATAGAACTAAATGTCTTACATGGGAATGGATTTTTTGATTTTTATCCTGGAGTGCTCTTACTTCTTAGTGTATTATAACACACTCTCGAAGCGCTAAACTAAATTCGTACCGCTTAGTTTTCCACATTGAACAAAATTCTTGGGATCTCGAGTCAGTATGGTTGGGTATCCACCGTACAAATTCTTTGTATTATGGGTTTTAACCCCATTCCCCTAGACAAGCAATTTGTTCGATCTCCAGGTAGGCCTTTTGTTAGCGGATCCAACATGTTATATTTTGATTTCACGAAATTAAAGAGATAACTCCCATGGAGATCAACTTCTTAATGGTATTATGTCTATGACGAGTGTGTCTAGACTTACCATTCTACTTCGTGTTCTTCCAAGTGTAGTTTTACTATTTCAGTAAACCGTTTACTTGAAGGCACGGTTTCCAAGACACACCACATCTCCACCAATGGTAAACATGCTCTTCATTGTGAAATTGGTGTTCTTTCTTTCGAATATCTAGTTAGCATCATTGTATCCCTCTTATATAACTGGATATCTCGAATAGAGAAGATCATATTTAAGCGTGTGCTATAGGAATCTCAATTCCCTATCCAACGTTGTTCAATGATCTTGGCCCGGATTTTTGATAAACATTGCCAACTTGTTCACCAGGGATGCCAAGTCCGGTCATGTACAATTTAAATGTACATAAGTAGGCCAATGATTTATGTGTACCGTCCTTTGTTATGGGTTATTCATGATTCTTTTAGCAACGCTTTCACTTCATATTCATCGACACCTCAAGCGATGATTGAACAAACGCATCGAATCTCTCCCAAACAGCCTTGATGTAATGAGATTGCAGACGTGTTAACCCATCAACAGTCTTAGAAATTTCAGTTTCTAAGATCACATAACTTATGCTCATATCCTTCAAGTCAACGAGTTTTTAACGTGTTCTTTGTCTCCAAGATCTCATCAGGACTACTCTCGATTATGAACATATTATCGACGTAGAGACAAACCATTACGAAAGGTTTTGAATCCTCTTTCACGTATATGCATTTGTTCTACTCATTCTTAGAGAATCTTGAGATAATAATATATTATCGAATTTCTCTTACCATCAGTTGGGCTGATTTCAGCCCACACAACTATTTCTGAAGATGACAAACCTTGTCTTCTTTTCCAGAAACTTTACTTCCTCCAATTCAACATTTGTAAAGGCTACCTTATCATCCATGTGAGGTATCTCAAAGTCATGCAATGATGCTATGATAATGAACACTGATATGGATGAGCTTAAATAGTTCCATCCGTTTTCTACTTAAGTTCAAGTACCCATTTTCAACCTAGTGACTTCATTCTCGGAGGAAGGTCAACTAGTTGCCAAGTTTAATTTTGTAGGATGGACCCTATTCGCTTTCGATGATGTCCTTCTAAGAAGAAGTATCGACAATATACAATGCACATTTTCTACCAAACAAGGCTAGAAAATCTTGACCAAACAAGTGTTCTTTGCTTCAACGACATGAGCCTTTGGATTCTCTTGCATTGAATTACTAGCATGTTTATTTCCACTAATTTCAATGTCATGAGCCTTGATTATCTCTTGCATTGAATTTTCAGGAAAACCACTAGTTTCAAGATCATGAGCCTTGATTATCTCTTGACTTGAACTAGATACGATGCTAGGAGTCCCCACATTTGATCTGTCCCGTTCATTTGGCGCGGAATGTTCAATCTCACCAAAGACACTCACTTGAATCTTAAGAAAGATCAAGTAATTCTTCCTTGTCCATGGAAGGAATATTCAAGGAATTCAAATTCCTACTTTCTGTTGTGCTTGCAGCAGTAATCTCTGCATATCGCTGCAGCGAAACTTTCTGAAAAGCTGGGGAGTTTTATTGCTACTACATGGTAGGAACCTTGCTGATGCAAGACATCTGCATCTTGTTGCAGCAAACACTCTCCGGAAAGCTAGTTTTGATACTTTTGGGCAGCAACGAAAGTCCCCACATGAATATCAATATCCTCAAACCAATGGACTAGGAAGTGATATACATTTACTTTCATTCAAACTTCCCCACACTTTGATGTATTGGTAAGTTGGGGCTGGTCATTCCATAATCCATATGGAGTCATATTGTTGTTGTTGCGAGGAATTCTATTCAAATTTTGTTGGCCATTAGGATAGTCCCTCCCCACATTTTCTGAGTAAACAAGAACAACATCTCATTGCAAATAGACCTAACAAGTCCATTGCTTTAATCAACAAAAGTGTTGGTTTAACCTGAATTTCTCATCTTCTATTCTACACAACATCTTTGTTAAATAGAAAGTTTATTTGGCCAAGTGAGCTTTTCTGAATTACATGGTGGATTGAGTTGCTAGTCGAACTTCTAGGTTGAAGACGCACAGACTTGTAGTCCCCAAATGAACTAAGTCGTGTCAAACTCTTTTTCGACCATTAATTAGAACAAGAATTTTACAAACCTCTACACCACTTAGAAAGTAGACTTTAACGTAAGTCATTCAAGATACCAAGTATCCGTTCTTGCTACAACAACACATCATTATATCAAGACATCAAGGCAATCTTGATTTATTATGTGCAAACAAGGTGTGGGTAATATTTATCATAACTTTAATTACGAAAAGTGTCAACTCAGAATTTCAAGTCTTACACATTTAACATGGTCTCTTTGTATGTTGAGAAATAACATTTCCATTTCTACAAGAGCCATTTAAATTACACTTAAATTCTGACTTTTTAAGTTTGATATCTTAGGCAAACAATCTAAGACCAACGTCTTAAGTAAAACCTCCACACCCCATATGAGAGTGGAGTGGTATGTTTCCAAGAGAAAGGAGAAGATATTTACAATAATTGAAAGTAGTAACGTACCGAAGCAAATTTGCGTCACCAACCTTCTTGCACCATCACGTTATGTAGCCTCTATCCTTTTCCATTGGAATAATGATGAACGCCACTCCTACTAACGTGCTTGGAGTACCATGTCTTAGTTGGATTTGTATACCAACTCAATACCATTTCGTAAACCAACATGAATTTATTTGGCTTAAATTCAGATTGTATTACGCTTACACAAACGGGAAACTGGTCAACTCATTTTGGCATAATATAAATATTCATAGAACCAAAATGGAACATTAGCAAAGCAATAAAAAAACTTTCCTGTTATGTACTCATCGACATAGACATTCCAGGAGTGTAGCCATAGCATCATCCTTGGCGATCAAGCATGGAAGGAACAAATGAATCCAAGCCAACCTTACTACTCCAGTTTTGATTCTTCCTCTTCCTTCCTCTTGCATCTTCGAACATCTCACAAGCAACTCTTGTCTTAAGTTTGTTGGAGAAATTCGTATTCACGCGGGAATGTGAGAGTTGATAGATTGAATAAGAGAGAATGTTGTTACTATCATATAACAATAATAGAAACATACTTGTATATAATCAAACTTGTACAAAGACATATGTCAATACAAAAAATAATCAACTTTACAATGTAAACTTCCCTGAATGTTGATTCATCTATAAAGCTTTCCTTTGTACTCCACGAGAACCAAGCATGATGGATGCAGAATTCCATGTCTTCAAGCAACTCCAAAATGGTAACAAATAACAAGAAACGACGAGTAGAGTCGATAGTTTGACTATCTCTCCTTAAGACAAGATTGCCCCGCTCATGGTCCTTACGGGATCATGGCAATAGTCTCCCAGGATAAAACTACACTTAAGACGGCTAAGCAACACTACAATAGCCGAATCTATTGAACTTACTTTGAGTATGAACAGTACAGAAAAGCAAAGAGGGAGAAAGAGATGAGTTTGCAAGTATCTCCAGTATATGCAAGTGTGTTTGAAGAAATGATTTCTTCTCCTATTTATACAATAAATTCACCCTCTTCCAAGTGTTACAACCCTTCCAAATTGTGTCTAAATCATCATCCAGATGATTTTAAGACGAATGGATGTGTCCCATCACTATTTAAGGGATGTATCTCTTCATGAAACCTCTTGAAAATTCGCCACCGCCGAAAAGGTACGAACCTGTTCGCAATGCTTCAGCATTGCCTTAGTGTTGTTGTTGCAAAGATTTTACAGTGAGTTAGGAACCGCAATGCTGCAGCATTGCGAACAGGTTCGTGCCGGTTCGTACCTTTTCGGCAGTGGCGAATTTTGAAGAGGTTTCATGAAGAGATATATCCCTTAAATTGTGATGGGACACATCCATTCGTCTTAAAATCATCTGGATGATGATTTAGACACAATTTGGAAGGGTCGTAACACTTGGGAGAGGGTGCATTTGTTGTATAAATAGGAGAAGAATTCATTTCTTCAAACACACTTGCATATAATGGAGTACTTGCAAACTCATCTCTTTCTCCCTCTTTGCTTTTCTGTACTGTTCATACTCAAAGTAAGTTCGATAGATTCGGCTATTGTAGTGCTACTTAGCCGTCGTAAGAGTAGTTTTATCCTGGGAGACTATTGCCATGATCCCGTAAGCACCATGAGCGGGGCAATCATGTCTTAAGGAGAGATAGTCAAACTATCGACTCTACTCGCCATTTCTTATTATTTGTTACCATTTTGGAGTTGCTTGAGGACATGGAATTCTGCATCCATCATGCTTGGTTCTCATGGAGTACAAAGGAATGCTTTATGGATGAATCAACATTCAGGGAAGTTTGCATTGGAAAGTTGATTATTGTTATGTATTGACATATGTCTTTGTACAAGTTTGATTATATACAAGTATGTTTCTATTATTGTTATATGATAGTAACAATATTCTCTCTTGTTCAATCTTCCAACTCTCACATTCCCGTGTGAATATGAATTTCTCCAACAAATATAATGTGAATGAAGTAACATATATGAAAATTGTATGAGGAGTTGTTGGTCGGAATGGTGGAGTAATTTAATTTCTTGTTATGTGATAAAAGATTGGTTTAATAATAATTGTGTGAGGAGAATTTGGAATGGGGATAGTACGGGTTTGAGGGGAAATAATGGGTTTGAGCAAAAATCTTAAGGTTTTGTATTCAAGATTGTTTCGAATTGAAGCTAAAAAAGATTACAATAAATGAAAGAGTTAAAGTGGGTAAACATGGTTAGGAGTTGTGTTGGGAGCGGTCTAGAGAACATTTTGAGAGAGAGTGTTTTGAGAGAAAGTGGGTCAAGAAACTTGAAGTTGACCTACAAGCCTTACATTTAAGAGAAAATGAAGAAGATAAATGGGTGTGGTGGGAAATGTGGAAGGTGAGAGGGGTATCGAGTTTTAAATGTTAAAGAACAATTGAATCCGATGAAAGCTTGGTAAGTGTTGTGTGGAATAATTTATTACCGTCGAGAGTGAATGCATTTATTTGGAAGTTATTGCAACATAAAATCCCAATAAAATATAATTTGAAAAACTGGACATTTTGTTAGTGAAGATGATGTTATTGTAAAAGATGTGGTATTCATTTGTTGGAGAATACTTGGCATACATTTGGAGAGTATGAGTTCGTGGGAAGCTATCGGAATTGGTTTATAATTAGTTCGGTCGGGAAATGACAAGTGTGGATGGTTGAATCTTGTCTTGAAATGCATTTGAGGTAAAGAGGTAAAGTGAGATAAAAGGATTTGGTATGTATTTTGGGGTGTGACGGTGTGGAACCTTGAGGGCAAGAAATTCCCTTTTGTTTGAAAAATTGATGCTAAATCCGTGGCAACTCTATGAAACAATTGTTATTAGTAGTTGATCTTGGGTGAAAGGGAAAAGAAATCGGGTGCATTACAATCGAATTAATTTGTGGTTCTTGGAGCCACTTTTGTGTTTATAATTGGTTGAACAGGACTGAAGATCTTCTCTAGAATACTAGAGCGACTCCATATGTTTTTCGGGACATGTTTTGATGGCAAGAAGTTTTTTATGGTACAAAAGTTTTGATGGAAAGAATTTTTAACTCATCCTTTATGGGACATCGTGCTTGCTTAATTGTAAGGTATGTCATGCTGAGTCATCTTGTGTTCTTGAAAGGTTTATATTGAGATTGCATTAATAAGTTTTGGTCAGGGCTAGCATAGGCATTGGCCTGGTGTTCGATTTTAGAGTCTTGCATTGTTGGGATTTGGTGGAGTTTTGTGGTGGTCTTACTTTTCTGTTCACTCCTTAATACTCTATTTTGATATGTTGTGATATATGGGTTGGCTTACATGACCATTCTTTTTTGGTTGTGCCCAATTCCCTTTTTAATAGTCTTTTACAATAGTGGAGTGGATAGCATAAATGTTGTGACTCTTCGTGAACTCAGGACACCATTATCTTGATCGTGGAAACAACTAAATATTAGTGTCAACTTGTGATGTAAATCCTTTTTTTATCATGGTGTGGAGTTAATGATTTTGTTGGAGTTTTGTTTAGTTGTTTGTAAGAAGGAAGTGGCTTGAACAGTTGAACTTTGTATTTGGGTTTGGAGCTCTAATTGGTAAGGTGTGGATGATCGTATTGCCATGTTTCACCAAGACTTGGGTTTAAATTTCTTGTTGTGTTATTGCTCATTCAAAGGGGCTTTTCATTTTAAGGGGTCTCCTACATTTAGTGAGTTGGTACTTGGTACAGGTGTAGGCCTGACCCAAAATAGCTAAAACCAAAAAATGACAACTATTTCCAAGCTTTTTTTAATTTTTCAAAGTTATATAAGCACATTTTATCAGTTGATCCATAAGAAGAAAATGTAAGCAGTATTTGTCGCTTTAATAACGAGAATGTTCAGAATGGAACTTGCCTATTATAATTACCCAGTCACAACGTTAGCTTGAATCGTGAGTACACACTAATCCTATAATTTTATATAGAGGAATGGGAATCCATCGAAATACAGATTTAATTCCAAAGGCATTTTAATAAATTGTTTTCAAAGTCATGAATGAGCTACATGAGATCTTTCATATTCTATCTGCGTCATCCTTTTCAATATATTGTTCGATCACGCTACAACTTGTCTCGTCATGATTTGTGAGTGACATTAGTACTGAGCATCGGTCCAAAAACATGTTGGAATCTATATGGACCGGATAAAAACTGCAGGGTTTAGACCGTGTGGACCGGTAATATGTGTGTTAAGTTAAAAAAAATGGAATATTCAAAAGAGAGAAAAAAAAGAATAGTACATCAGATGTACTACGGTACTATACTAGTACTACACCAAACCTCTCAATCAAAAGAACAAAATAAAAAGGAAGATTAATTCTTCCCATTGTGAAGTCTCTGGTCTCACTTTGCTCTTCCACTCCTAGCTTTCTTCTTCTTGTCTACCAGTGGTGATGGGCGGAGATCGGTAGCGGTGAGGTGACTGGTGGTGGTGGGCGGAGATGGGTGGCATAAGAGACCAACCGTGGGCAAAACAGGGAGGTACTAAATTGGTGGTAATGAGTGGTGGTGGTAGGTTATGGAAGAAATGAGATTTGTGGATGTGTGATGAAGATGAATACAGGGGCGAAGCCAGAAATTTCTATTAGCCAGTGTGCCCTGGCTGAAATATGCTCCGGAGTTACAATATTCAGTGGAGATTCTTCGCTTGTTGATGCTCGGTCATTTTGTTTAAAATAATGAAGAATAACACCTTGACCCTGAACTTTAGCTTTTCATGTTTTTCCCTCCTTTAGATGTCACTGTAGCTAAAGAACAAATAAACAAAATTCATAATTAAACAAATGGCAGCTTAATAAAGAAATAAACACTGCAGCAAAGTGCCAATGTTTAAACCAAACTTGTTAGACTAAAATACTAGTATGAGTACTACACATTCCAGCATCTTGCAGAGCATCACAAAGCACAATGTTACATCAATATTATCTGCAATCTTCTATGATAAATGTCAACCTTAACTTACTTAAATAAATAAAACTTAGTAAATAAATAGGTGTTAGGAAACATGTAATTTTGATGAGCAATTAACCATGCTAAATTAAGTAAAGTCCAGTAACTAGTACTCTTAAGGTCCATATGATTTTAGATTTTAAAGGACATTGTAAAAGAGAAACGTTTACTGAAAGACTTAGTGTAGGTACTAGTTAGGTTCTTAAGCTTGCTAATGATGTACTTTGTTTACAAAAATAATCTATTGAAGACTTGAAACCGCTCAGAAAGTTGAAGACTTGAAGACTTAGAAGATTTTTGAGAAAGGTATCTACAAAGGTGCATGTTATCTCAGAAAGTGAGAAACTCAACAACCAGTCAGTTTAAGTGAAAATCTATATGACAAAGTAGGTTGAACTTTCTGAACTGAGTATGCGTACTTGCTGATAACACATGTAACCTCCTTGCTGAATCACAACCGCATTTTGGCTCCAACGTTCACATTTGAAATTCAAAGAGCATTAAATGCTAAAGCACGCACTCTAAATATCTGAAGCCTTGAAGACAATAGAAGACGCTGCTGAAAGTGACCTTACAACAAGATAGTGACATCTCTTGGTTGAAGTCCCATAATTCAAATTCAAACGGCTCCCTTGAGACACTATAAATAGAGGTCCTTAGGGTGAGTAGAAGTGTGTGTCAACAACGTGATCAAACTCTCACTTGTGCTTAAACACTCAAACCTTCTCTACTCTCAAACTGCCTATTGATCCGTTCCAAGACTTAAGCTTGAAACCTAAGCTACTTGTGAAGAAGTAGAATACTAAAGCTACGAAATTAGTTAAGTGTTCTTTCCTCTAAACAAGAACAAGTCTTGACACCAAGAAACAACATACTTGCTTACTGCAAAGTATTGTCAAGTTGAGTTTCACAGATTGCTTGTGTTAACTGAAAAGTAAATTCCAGTAATTTCATCCCAAACCTCTCTAACTGATAAAAACAATCTTTCAGGCGTGTTTGTCAGGGGGAACTAATCCGGCATAGTTTTGTTGATAAGTGCCCCAAGTTTGGTGGAGAACAAGGTTACAGTTCTGTAGTTAGGTTGGAAACAAAGCAAGGGTGCTTTAGTTTTTAGGAATTACTAGTGATAGGATTTGTAAGGAACCTCATCTCTTATCTTTGTGGATTCATTCCTAAAAAGGAAAAAGTGGATTAGTTGAGGGATTACGCCACCCTCAGATACCACTATAAAAGTGTTTGTGTGGTTTACCTTACTGTAATTTACTTTCAGCAAGTTGTTTTTTTTACACTGTTTTATTTGTTCACTTGCTAAAACTGGTTTCCTGCAAAGCACTTATTGTAAAAGACTTTTGCACTCTGAATCTTAAGTATCAACAAACTCATTACTGAAAAGTAATAAGTCTTTGTTGAAAAAGTTAAGTACCAGCAACCTCATTACTGAAAAGTAATAAGTACTTGTTGAGAATGTTTTCAGACAAGAAAAAGTTTTAAAGACTATTCACCCCCTCTCTAGTCTTTACTTGTTGTCTAAAGGGACCAACAAGTGGTATCAGAGCTGGAGGTTCTTTAACCTTTAACACTGAACCTAGATCCCCTTAGGTGCTTTCCCTAAATCACTTTTACTTGATCTGTTTGGTAGTTGTTTGCTGACAGGATGTCCCTAGGAGATGCTCGTTAGCTGATGTTGGAAAACTACGAGAAATGGCGAAACAACATGATGCTACATCTTGAAGCCATTAGTGAAGAGATGGTCACTGTCATTAATGATGGTCCACTCAAGATCACTCAGATTGTAAAATCTTTCCCAGACACCAAAAAAGACAAAGATGAAAAAGACTTACTTGTTGGTGATCCAGTTGACAAGATTGTGGATAAACCAAGAGATGAATGGACTTCTGATGAAGCAAAAAGATTCCGTTTTGATGGCCAAGATAGAAACATAATTATTCGGTCTACTCCAGACACCATACAGTGCAAACTGTGGGGTGCTAAGACTGCCAAAGAAGCTTGGAAGATGGTTCAACACTTGTGTGCTGGAGCTGACAAAACCAAGGAAAAAAAACTTGAAGTGCTGAAGTTGAAGTTCCAGAATTTCAAACAAGGCGCTACTGAGTCACTGGAAGACTAGAATTTCAGATTCACAACTCTCATGAGTGAAATGGCTGCACTAGGTTCTTGAAGTTTCTACTCCGATTCTGAGAAGGTGAAAACCATCATAAGAAGTCTGAATCAAGAGTGGGTTCACATTCAAAACTTCTACTACAACCAAGGAACGTCTAACATCACTCCTACTGAGTTGTTCTCTCATCTTGTTGCATTCAACTATGAGACAAAGCAAAGAGAAAATGTGTTTGCTGAAAAATCGCAAAACATTGCTCTTGTTGCAAAGCCTTCAACTTCTTAAAAGAAGGATGAAAAAGAGCCTGCTGATGAAAGTGCTCTAGCTGTTAGAAATATGAGGAAATTCATCATCAAGGAACTTGAAAGACGAAAGGCAAAGAGAAGCTGAAAAAGCATCTTGGTAACAACTATCACAACTATAAGCCTGAAGCCGGCTCGCTGAACAAGCAAGCTGTTGGTCCCTTTAAACAACAAGAAAAGACTAGAGGGGGGGGGGTGAATAGTCTTTTCAAACTTTCATCGTTTAAAAACTTTCTCAGCAAGTGCTTATTACTTTACAGTAATGAGTTTGCTGATACTTAACTTTCTCAGCAAGCGCAAGTTACTTCACAGTAACTAGGTTTGCTGATACTTAAAATCAGAGAGCGGAAGTCTTTGATACAATAAGTGCTTTTTCAGTAAATGAAGGTTTCCGCAAGTGATGTGAGTGACTGTGTACAGATAGATATGATTTGCTGAAAACCAAGTACAATAAGTAAATCACACAAACACTTTTATAGTGGTACCTGAGAGTGGCGTAATCTCTCAACTAATCCACTTTGTCCTTTCTAGGACTGAATCCACTAAGATAAGTTTGAGGTTCCTTACAACACCTATCTAGAGCGATCCAAACATAAACCAAAGCACACTTTGCTTTGTCTCCAGCCTAACTAGAGAACGTAACCTTGTTCTCCACCAAACTTGGTACTTTTAATCAGCAACACTATGCTAGATTAAGTTCCCCCTGAATATCACGCCTGAAAGGGTGTATTTTCAGTTAGAGAGGTTTGGGATGAGATAACTTAATTATAACTTATTCAGTTACAACAAGTAATCTAAGAAACAAAACTTTGAATACTTTGCAGTAAACAAGTTTGATTGTTTCTGGTGTCAAGACTTGTTCTTGTTCGAAAGAAAGAAAGAACACTTAACTAATTACGTAGTCGTGTAAATTCTACTTCTTCACAAGTAGCTTTTTCAAGCTTTAATTCTTGGAACGGATCAATGGCAGTAAGAGTATTGAAGGGTATGTGAGTTTAAGCACAAGTGAGAGTATGATCACGTTTTTGACACACTGCAACTCTTTGCCGGATGACCTCTATTTATAGTGAAATAAGGAGCCGTTTGAATTTCAAATTCTAAGGCTTTTGTTCCTTAAAATGTCACTATCTTGCTTTTGTACTTTCAGCAGCGTCCTTGTTTGTCTTCTAGTCTTCATGTCCTTCGCGTGCAAGCTTTGCATTTAATGCTCTTTTGAATCAAATTCAAACAGTAACATTGGAGCGCAAATACAAGTACTTTCAGCAAGAGGTCACAAATGTTCCATCAGCAAGTGGTCAGTCTCAGTTTCAGCAAGCACAACCTACTATGTCGTTTAGATTTTCACTTATGCAATGCTGTTGCTGAAGTTTCCACTTTTTGAGCAACATGTGCCTTTGTAGATACCAGTCTTCAAAAATCTTCTAGTCTTCAGTCTTCGAAATCTTCAAGTTTCTGAGCGGTTCTAAATGCTTCACTAGTTTGTTTGTAAAAACAAAGTACATCATCAGCAAATGCTTCAATAGGTTGTATTTCTTTTCAGAAACAAGATACATCATAAGCGGTAAAACCAACCTATCTAGCACCTACTTTAAGTCTTCAGCAAACGTTCCTCTTTTACAATGTCCTTAAAATTCTAAATTCCTATGGACCTTAAGAGTACTAGTTACCGGACTTTCCTTAATTTAGCATGGTTAATTGCTCATCAAAATTACAAGTTTCCTAACAAATTTCCCCCTTTTTGATGTCAGCAATCCATGGCTAAATTAATTGTTACCCTTTTAGAGGTTTCTGATGTTGAATAAATCAGTTGATTAATGCAAGCATACTTGAATGATTAAACAGTAAGCATAAGTAAATTGCATAATCAATAACCAATAAGAGTCAAAAGCTTCATTGCTGATAGTTATCTTTCAGAAGTTTACAGGAAAGAGCAGAGATAACTAAACAAAATCAACAAATAAAAACTTTAACAGAACTATTACAGAGAGTTAAGCTCTTCCAGAGGATTTTCTCAAAATCTCTCTTACACTCTTCTCAGCAAGTGTAGTGAATTCAATACAGTCCTTTTCGTAATCTTCAAGTAGCTTACGGACTTGTAGTTGAAGAATCCTTGCATTTTTGCAGGCAGTATGATGATGCTTTTCAGCATTCATTTCCATGTAATGAGTTACCCACAAATGCATGCCCCAATTGCTGGCATGGAGAAGCTGTGTATCTGAAATGCTTTTAGGATGAATCTTCCATAGCCAGAGAAGATCTTCTTCTTGATCCTTAGCAGTGAGATAGAAGTACTCATAAGGAATCAATCCAAGTCTCTTCTTTGTTTTCTTGGTTACTGGGTCAGAGTAATAAGCAATGCCAACTGGTTTTATCAAATCTGGTTCTTGTCTTATAGACTTACCAATTGCAGTTCTTCTTACTGAGACTTCAAGATTCAACCATCTCCCAGCAATATTTCTTGGGAGGGACTCAGCCCTTTCTTTCCTTTTTACCTTGAGTTCAATCCATGTGAACATTTGGTTCAAAATGGCTGTAGGAAAGAACTCATTCACCAGCAAGTCTTCCAGCTTTAAGATCCAACAACCATGAACATTTCTGATCACGTTCTGAGTGGTTTCATCATTGCTGGTCTTTGTATACTCGATGCCAGAGCCAATAGCAATGCTGGCCAGCCTCTTTTCTTCCTGTCTTTGCCTTCTTCTTCTTGAATTTGCATTGTCTTGATCTCTTGCTGAAGATCTTGAGTCAGAAGAGAAATGCTTTGAATGGCCAAACGGAGTTAAGGCTGTAATTGGTCTAGCTCTTATGGGTTGAGATATTGTCTGATTGTCATCATCATCATCATCTTCATTCAGATCTTGATGACTTTCAGTGTGGCAAAAACCTTGAGTTTCAGCAGCAGTTTTTCTCTTTTTGGGACTTGCTGAATTTAACTCAGATTCTGCTTGTCTTTTAGAACTTTGCTCTTTTTCAGCAAGCGGTTCTATGGGCAGTGGCGCATCAACAGTAGGAGGGGTTTGGATTCTTTTTCTTGTACCTTTCTTTTCCCCCTTAGACATGGATTGCAACATCGGAGTGATGTGCATAGAGTAGAACTCATTGCAGTTTTCAGCAAGAGTACTTAGGCTGTTGTATTTCATGATGATTTGTTGTTGATCAGAAGTCATTTTTGACAACTCATTTTTAATACTCACCATGTTCTCCTCATGTCTTTGTTCTGTTGCGGCCTTGTCTTCCATGAAAGTCTGAGCCTTTACTAGAGCGGTCTTTGCTAGCCGGAGTCCTTGACTTACATCTTCTTCATAGCTCTTATGATAAAGACCGATGTCTTTCTGAGCTATTGTAAGAGTAGTAGTGCGTCTCAGCACTGTAGCCAATATTTTTCCAATATCAAGTGGGCTCTCAGCAAGCAATGCTTCATCTTCTGATTTGCAGGCATCATGGACTTTCTTCAGTGCCAAAATTCTAGGAGTAAACTCCTCAACTCGTGTGAACGGCACTAGATTTGGGGTCAAGGACTGAACTTTCAGTTTTGAAGCAAACTGATCATCTTTTATCAGCAATTCTCCTCTCAAATCATCGTCTACATCATTTATATAATCAGGATGAGGAATTTCAACCACTTTGGGGTCTCTCTTAGAGTGTTCATCCTCGTTTGCTGATAGATCATCTTCATCCTCAGATTCATCAAGGTCAGCAACCTTGGAACCTAAGTCAGCAGCTTCATTTCCTTTTGGTTGAGTGGTTGCTGATGGCAACGCTTCAGACTCAACAACTGGAGTTTCACCAGTAGTTAGTTTTAATTGAGTAGTTGTTGAGGGCAACGTTTGAGACTCAATTACTGGAGTTTCGCCAGTAGTTAGTTTTAATTGAGTAGTTGCTGAGGGCAACGTTTGAGACTCAATTACTGGAGTTTCTCCAGTAGTAAGTGGAAGGGAGGAGACTTCCTTTGGTTTTACTCCTGAAGATTGACCAATTTCCAGATCCTGCGTATGCCTTGCATTGATCATGAGACTGTTTTGTAGAGCGCGTTGGTAATCTTCATCCATTTCATCTTCATCATCAAGGTTTGCATCAGTGACCTTGGCATCAGAAAGTTGACTTTTGCCAAGTTTTAAGGCAGCCTTCTTTCTGGCATATTCCTCTTCAGAATCAGCGCCTTGTACAGGTGCTTGATTTTCAGCATCAGTAGGAGCAGGTTGAGATTCATGCTGAGGTTGTGGTTGTTCAGCTTGCTGATTGTCTTGTTGTTCAGTTTCAGCAACTGTCAATTTTAAACCACCAGCATCAGGACTTGGACCTTGATTGTCATCATCGTCATCTCTCTTGTCCTTTGAATCTTTTCCTTCATCATCACTGGGATCAGTAGGGATGTTTTCATCTTCTTCTTCTTCATCATCAACAGTTAGAATAACTAGCTCAAGATGCTTGTATAGAGCAACACTCGATACTTCCTCTTCCTCATTGATTTTGTGGGGATCAGCCACCACAGGTACAAATAAACCCTTGAGCATCACAGCTTGTTCAGCTGGAGAGGCACTCTTGAATTTTGCCTTCATATTCTCTCTGATTTGAGCAATCAGATCCGAGCTCATTAGCTGAGAATATGACATGTCTTCAGGAAGTATGGAGTGGACAAACGTCTCGAGCTTCAGCAGAGAAGATCTCTTTTTCTCATTTGATAGATGAAGATGGAGATCAGAAAAGTCCATCCTTCTATACCTTTGCTAGTTGCTGACAGACTTAGCAACTCTTGACAAGGTTGTTCTCTTGAAGTTCAAGTAAAGTTCCTCGGAACTCACTTGTGAATCTTCAGTGATGTGCACCATTTCAGTGGTCTCCTTTAGAGCCTGAAAAAGAACAATATTTAGATCAGGAGAGGTTTGGATAATTTCTTTAGAATTCAAAGCTGAAACATGAATTAACTGCTGAGATTCATCAAGCTCATGTTGTACAATTTCCATTCCTTGAGGAGCTTGAGTATCATCCTCCATTTGTTCATCCTGAAATAAATATGAGTTAGATACAAGTACTAAGCTGTCAAACTTAGTTTTATTACCAAAAACTTTAACTACCTGCTGAGTAGGAAGTGTTGATTCTGGTGCAGAGGCTTCAACAACCATCTGAGTTGCATCTTGAGAAGTCTGTAGAGATATCATAATATTAGAAAAAGAATAAGTTTCAGAAAGTGAAGTTTTACTGATGGTTGAGTTATCTACTTGCTGAAGAAGGACAGGTTGTGGCTCAGTCCTTTCAGCATTAACAGTTTCTTCAGTTTCTGGGACTGTTTCTTCAGCAGACTTCTTGGCTTGCTCTGTTTGAGAAAGCTGTGCGGTTTCAGCAATCTCCCTTGTCTCTGAAATGACAAGTTGAGAAGAAGCATCTTGACCTTTAAGCTCACTGCTTGTCATAAAGACATCAATGGATTTGTTGGATGATTCTTCAATATCCAATTCCATTTGTTGGCTTATAGCTTCCAGTACAAGCTGGACTTTGTCAATTGATGTCTTTGGTGAACTTGGGCCAGTATTCTCAGCATTACGAGATGCGTCGTTGAATAATGCTTCTTGTGTTTCTTCAGCAATTTCTGGAACTTGAACCATTGTTGTCTCAGCAACTGGTTCTTCAGCAATTGTGGTTTCAGCAACTTGATGAGTTGCTTGTTCAACAACCATCTTTTCAGCAGCATCAGCAAGTGCCGCAGTTCTCAGATCAGCAACAATATCACTTGCTGGTTCCCGAGTTTGATCATCTAGATTATCTACAATGTAGATATCCGGGACTTGGACAGGAATTTCATTTCCACTGCCTTGTGGTCTGTTCTCAGTAGAAGGATCAACATTGAGTCGATCATTGAAGGCTTCCGCAAACACTTCAATGTTGCTGACATAGGCTTCAGTAACTACCTTGTCAACATCTACTGGAACTTGCGTTTCAACAATTGTCTGGGAATTGTCTGAGAGGTCATGGACAATAGGTACTGACTTGCGAGCCAGTGTTTTCTTCCTTGAGTTATTTGTCCTTTTCCTCTTGGGGACATGGTTTGCTGATGACGCTGCACTCTGAGTGTCATCATCAGCTTTCCTCTTTTTCTTGTTAGATTTCATCAGTTTCCCAGCAGAGGCGTCAGTAGTTGCATTTTCAGCAGCTGGGGTAGTGGTGTCAGCATGATCACCATCTAGAGCAGTTTCATTTTTGTCACCACCATCTACAGCAGTTTCATCTCTAAGTTGCTGAGTGGTGACATTTGCAGCTGTTGTATACCTTTCTTGCTGACTTGTGCTGACAACATCTGCAGCTGTTGTCTTCTTAGATTTTTCAAGTTTCTTGCCAGCAATCTTAGGTACATTCTGCTTGTAGAAGGATCTTCCCACATTGCATACAGATTTCTTGATTAGAAATGGGTTTCTCAGCTGAATCCTGAAATGTTCAAGGATATAGCATATCTTTATTCCATACATAACCGGAAAGGAAGGTGAGACCTTGTTGTCTTCCACCTTAACCTAGAACTTAGTGACACAATCAACAAGTCTGTTGAAAATGTACTTAGCTCAGTTAAGTTCCGTTTTATTTTCATAGATATGCATTAGCAGCGGCCACCTTCTCAGGCCTACTTGGTCTATTCCTCCAACTTGGGAGTCCAAAACGTTAATCAGTAGCAGAGCTACTAGACCAAGTGAATGGCAGAGATGCTTCCTCTTAACGTGCTTTGTCCAAGTCACGGGAGCAATCTCTCCTTTCTTCATTTTCTCATTTCTGACGTCACTGTAGAAGGCTTCAATTTCTTCATCAGTGGCAGTGACGTCATCTTCAGTTCCAGTGGTTGGAATCTGAAAGATTTCCGCTAAATCAGTCCATTTCAGGACGATTTGCGTGTTCTGAACTGTAGTAAAGATCACTTTTTCAGTGACTCCTTTACTATCAGTTATGGATTGGATTTCTGCATTATTGTAGAACTCCATTGTGTCCAACATACTCACTTGCTTAGTGTGAGCAGTTATAAAATGCATGAGGCCTTGCTGCTTGATAAATTCAAGCGCCTCTTCATTGTCACCGTCAAGTTCTTGTTCATAGAAGTATCGAATATACTTCTCTTTTGCAAATCCACCCCATTGCATCATCATCTCACACTTTGCAGTGTCAAGATATGACGGAGGCATAGGTTTTTCCGAGATTCTATCGTTTTTCAACACAACGAAAGTTGTGTTTGATACCGGAGTAGTCACCGGAGCAGTGCGTTTCTCAGCACTGTCAACCTTAGACGACTTGGAGGTCTTGGAGGACTGTCTCTTTGGTGCCATTTCTTTTTATAGAGAAGAGAATATGTACGAAAAAGATAGTTTGCTTTTTGACCGGAGGTACAATAGATTCAGGCTAAATTTTGCAGAGAAAGGAAATGTGAGTTAAAAAATTTTGTCATTTCTCTAACTCCTTCTTCATATAGTGTCTCTGATGTGTGAGAAACTCAATCGATTTGAGTTCTCAGCAAGGGTAAAACAGAGAAACAAAGGCGTTAGTGGAGCCTTTGCATTGAATGCGTAGTGGCCCACTAACTAAAACCGTCAAAGCACTCTTTCTCTTTGTTTTGTTATCCGTTAGATCAATAACTCCTTTTAATCAATGGCCACGATTGTATTTCATGTCATGATTATTACGAGTTTATCTGTGCCCGATTAACGTCACAAATTGATTTTACCGAGTTTTATGGGATTAGACTACTTGCTGAAATAGACAAGAATCTTTTCAGCGAGTTTGCATAAATAGCCTGGATACTTGCTGAAAGTTCCCCCTTACTTAGATATCTCATATTTTATTAAGTTTAAAAGATATTTCTGATTTCCCGTATCAGTAAATTCTTTTGTACTTGAGATATCCTTTGGTAAAATCTGAGAAATGAGTTTTGCTCTTTTTCTGAGTTCCCGTCTCAGAATATTCCCTTGATACTTGAATACTTGTTTCAGTATCTTTGATTGTCTGAATGCCTGTCTCAGCAAGTGATCAAGTTTCCTAACAAATACCCGTTTTGAAGGAATTACTAGCTGAATGCTTGTTTCAGCAATCATGTAGTGACCTATCATTTCTTAGAAGAAATTAGTGGACGGAGCTTTTAAGTAAGAATACTTTGGCTTGTTGAATACCTGTTTCAGCATTTTGCCAAATGTACCCTTTATTGAGGTAGTTCAATCAATCCAAGGTTATACCTTAGCATTGCGAACTTATTATCTGGTAGGGCTTGGTAAATATGTCAGCAAGTTGATCATCAGTGCCTACTTTCACAACCTCAATATCTCCTTTTTCCACATGATCTCTAATGAAATGATGTCTAATATCAATGTGCTTAGTCCTAGAGTGAATCTTAGGATTTTGCGTGATAGCAATAGCACTTGTATTATCACAAAAGATTGGAGTTTTCTTTGTAGAAATACCATAATCTCTTAATTGTTGCTGAATCCATAGGATTTGAGTTGTGCAACAACCAGCTGCAATGTATTTAGATTCAGTGGATGAACTGGCAACACAGGTTTGCTTCTTGCTGAACCATGATATTAATCTAGTACCCAAAAACTGACAAGTTCCAGAGGTACTTTTTTCTATCAAGTGTTGATCCTCCATGATCAGCATCAGAATAATCAACCAATTCTAGTCCAGAATCTTTAGGATACCATAATCCAACATTGACTGTACCTTTGACATATTTCAGTATCTTGATTGCCTTTTTGTAGTGTGATTCTCTTGGATCAGATTGGGATCTTGCACACACACAAACAACATACTGAATGTCAGGTCTACTTGCTGTTAAATACAACAATGAGCTTCCTATACTTGTGTTCTTCAACACTTTTATCTTCTTTAGTATAGCCCAATTTGGTACCAACACTCATAGGGATCTTTTCAGGTTTCTCTTCCTCTTTGATCCTAAACTTTATGAGCATTTCTTTCGCATACTTTGCCTGATTTATGAAACTTCCATCTTTGAGTTGCTTGACTTGCAATCCTAGGAAATAATTCAATTTTCCCATCATACTCATTTCAAACTTGTTTGGCATGAGTTTGGCAAAATCATCACAAAGTTGCTTGTCCTTAGATCCAAAAATTATGTCATCCACATAAATTTGAACTAAGAATATTTTACCATCATGGTTCATGGTAAATAAGGTTTTGTCAACTTCACCTTTCTTGAAACCATTCTCCAGCAAGAACTTAGCCAAGGTATCATACCATGCTCTTGGTGCTTGCTTTAGACCATATACAGCTTTCTGAAGCTTGTATACCATCTTGATTTCTGAGGGAAGTTCAAAGCCAGGGGGTTGTTCTAAGTAGACTTCTTCAGCAAGTTCACCATTCAAGAATGCATTTTTATCATCCATTTGGTAAACAATGAAGTCATTGTGAGCAGCAAAGGCCAAGAAAAGCCAAATTGCATCCAATCTTGCAACTGGTGCATAAGACTCATCATAGTCCAATCCTTCAGTCTGAGAGTAACCTTGAGCAACTAAACGTGCTTTATTTCTTGTTACTTCACCAGACTCACTCACCTTGTTTCTGAACACCCAGTTTGTACCAATAGCTTTCTTGCCTTCAGCAAGTGGTACAAGTTTCCAGACTTTGTTCCTTTCGAATTGATCCAGTTCTTCTTGCATTGCCTTTATCCATTCAGAATGCTTTAAAGCTTCTTCTATGGTTTTAGGTTCATTTTCTGAAACAAAGCAAGAGAACAATGATTCTACTTCTACGGCAGTTGCTTCTTCAGCAAGTCCATGAGTAGTAGATGCTTTGGATCTAGTCACTTGGCGTTTATTAATATCACCAATCATATCTGTAGAGGGATGATCTCTAATCCATTTATTAACAGGTTTTCTCCTTGTTGGATCTGGATATGTTTGCTCATCAGCATGTGACTCTTCAGTATGTACTTGTTCAGTACTACTGGGATTTTGTGTCTCTGCTGAGATTGGTTCATCAGCAACTGCTTGTTCAGTATTGCTTGATTGTGGTAGTTCATCAGCAGGCACTGGAGGTTGCGTAGTTTCAGCAACTTCCGGAGCAACTGCGTCTTTTGCTGGAAATTCCTTGTCGTGAACTATAATTATCTTGTCATGACTTGGGGGAGGATAGTCATTGTCAGAATCAGCATTTAAATCAATTGACTTGATTTGGCTAGCATTAGATTCAGTTCTTTGCTCTTGTATGATTAACTTTTTCATACATTCTGATATTTCTTCTTCAGCAGGCACTCCTTGTGTCTTTTCATAGAATACAACATGCACTGATTCTTCGATCTTTTGTGCCTTTTTGTTGTAAACTCTATAAGCTTTACTATGCAAGGAGTAACCGAGAAATATCGCTTCTGCCTTTGGTTGAAATGTTCTTAGGTATTCTCTACCGTTATTAAGAACGAAACACTTGCAACCAAATACTTTTAGATGAGTGATATTAGGAGGTCTTTCAACAAACAATTCATAAGGAGTTTTGTTATATTCCTTAGTAATCAAACATCTGTTTTGAGTGTAACAGGCGGTATTAATCGCTTCAACCCAGTAAGCCTCACTTATTTCAGTGTCAGCAAGCATTGTTCTTGCGGCTTCTTTCAAGGTACGATTCTTCCGTTCATCAACACCGTTTTGCAGTGGTGTCCTTACTGAGGATAACTGATGTTGTATGCCTTTTGAGGTGCAATACTCAGTTATGTACTGGTTTACAAACTCAGTACCATGGTCTGTCCTTATGACTTTTACCTTGTCATATTTCATGACTTCAAGCTTACTCAGCAAGTTAGGTATTTCAGTCCTTGTTTCAGATTTGTGCTTGATGAATACTACCCAAGTGAATCTTGAATAGTCATCCACCGCGACCAGATAATACTTCTTACCAGCATAGCTTGTTGAAGACGATTCAAACAAGTCCATGTGCAAGAGTTGTAAAGGTTTTGTAGTTGACGGTACTGCCTTGTTCTTGAAAGAAGATTTGGTTTGCTTTCCTTGCTGACATGCATTGCAAACACCATTCTTCTTAAAAGTAACTTTAGGTAATCCAACTACAAGTGCCTTTTTAGACAGCTTATTCAGCGTTTTGAAGTTTAGATGACTTGTTCGTTTTATGCCATAACCATGCTTTTTCAACAAGGCAATCGTGATCTGAGACAAGGCATTTTTCAACGATTACTGAAGACCAATCTACGGTGTACAAGCCTCTTGATCTTCTTGCAATCATAATTACCTTTTTAGTCTCGAAATCTATAAGTTTACATTCATCACTTTTGATTTTGATGAAGTATCCTTTGTCAGCAAACTGACTCATGCTGAAGAGATTAAACTTAAGATTTTTGACATAAAGAACTCTAGTAATGGTTATGCATCCTAACTTCACGTCACCATAGCCTTTTGTAGAACCAGAGCCTCCACCAGCAAACCTTATTGTTGGACCTTTAGATCACCGTCTATAGTTTATAAGGTTATTCTTGTTCCCCGTCATGTGCTTTCCACAACCACTGTCAAAGTGCCAGATTGCATCGTTTGTCTCCGTGGCTGAAGTCTGCACAATCAAGAGCAAACAAGTTAATTATCCAATATTGGATGTCCATTAACATGTTCAGGAATGCGTCCAGTGGAAACCCAAGTCTTAAGGTTTTGAACTTTGACTTGTTTTCTACTTGCTGAGGAACTAGGAGGTTTTGAGCTGAAAGACTTTTGATTCGTGCTGATCAAGTCCACTTTCTGATGTGGTGTCTTGCTCGGTTGACCTTTTGCTGAACATACGTTTCAGTAAGTTCTTTTCTAGCAAGGTTCCTTCTAGCCCCAGCATTTAGAGTCTTTTCAGAACTCTTAGGCTTGATTTTGTTCGTCTCTTTGAAGTATCTTAGCTGACTTTGTTTATACTCGTGAAAAAGTTGACTTTGCTTGGTTTTGAAACCGAGTCCACTTTTCGGAGAATGCTGAGCTTTTGTGTCAGCAACCTTACTTGATTCAGGTTTCTCAGCAAAGGTCTTCTGATTACTTTTAGTAATCTTGCCTTTTGACTTAACAAATTGCTTTTCAGCAACTTGTTTGGCGGAATGCTTCACAACATCCTTCTTCTTTTCAGTTTGCTTCACAGCAACCTGTTTTCCTTTTAAAGTCTTGTTACTTTGAGTAGCAACAGCGGGCTTTATGGTCGTAGGTACTTGATTGCATGTTTCAGCAACCTTAGATTGACTAAACTGATAGAGTTCTGGTTGACCACTATCAGTAGCACGTACGAAGGAAATCGGTGATTTGTCTTTACTCAAGATTTCTACGTCATCACCTTCATACGTTGCACCTAAACCTTCTTTCTGAGATGGATCTCTCAAATAAGAGTTTAGTTCAGTCAGCGTATTACTTGCGTCAGCTTAAGATTTGAAATTGATTTTCATCTTTTTCATTTCTTGGATTTCAGCAAGTAACTTTAGAATTGAGGACTGATATTCTTCCAATTCTAATGCCATTTGAGAATTCTTCTCTGTAGCTTCAACAATCAACTTCTTAAGACGCCTTATTTCAGCATCCTTTTCTTCTGTCTCTTCCTTCAGCAAGACATACTTTGCAGTAGTCTGCTTGGTCAGAGTTTCAGCAATCTGTAGTTTCTCTTGCTGTCTGCTCAGAGTTTTCTCAAATCTTTCGATTTCTACTTGAATCTTGTCAAGGTCAATCTCGTCTTCACTTTCTGAGTCTGAGTCAGAGGTAGGGTTGTTTACCTGACCGGCCATGAGGCAGAACTCGTAGTTTGACACATCTGGATAAGCTTTCATAGCTATTCCACAAACTTCTTTGCCAATCTCCACGTCTAGAGTGGCTTCTTCATCGTCAGTGTCTGAGCTTTCATCCTCACTATCTTCGGAGCTAGTATGAATGCACAATGCATCGATTTTTGCTTGAAGCTTCTTCTTTTCTTCAGCAATAAAATCTCTTTTGAACTTCTTCTTCTTTTCAGCAGATTTGCCTTTCAGCAAAGGGCAATTTGCTTTGAAGTGTCCAGGCTTTTTGCAGTAAAAGCAGAGATCATTTCCAACTGCTGGTTCTTCTGATGAAGTTGCTTGCTGAGCTTGCTTGTTCAACGAGCTAGTCTCATTCTTGTACTTATGGTAGTTGTTACCAAGATGCTTTTTCAGCTTCTCTTTTGCTTTTCGCCTTTCAAGTTCCTTACTGATGAATTTCTTCATGTTTTTGACAACCAAAGAGTTTTCATCAGCAGGCTCTTTATCATTCTTATTTTCGGAAGATGACGGCTTTGCAGCAAGAGTAATGTTTTGCGATTTTTCAGCAAACACATTTTCTCTTTGCTTTGTCTCATAGTTGACAGTAGCAAGATGAGAGAACAACTCTGTTGGTGTAATGTCTGGCATTCCTTGATTGTAGTAGAAGTTCTGAGTGTGGATCCATTCTTGATTCAGACTTCTGATGATGGTTTTCACCTTCTCAGAATCTGAGTAAAGATTTCCAACACCCAAGGCTGCCATTTCACTAACAAGAGTTGTGAATCTGAAGTCCAAGTCTTCCAGTGACTCGTTTGTACCTTGTTTAAAGTTTTGGAACTTTAATTTCAGTACTTCAAGTTTGTTTTCCTTGGTTTTGTCAGATCCAGCACAAAGATCTTGAACCATTTTCCAAGCTTCCTTAGCAGTTTTATCACCCCACAGTTTGCACTGTATGGTATCCGGAGTTGATCGAATGATGATGTTTCTTGCTTGGCCATCAAGGCAGAATCTCTTAGCTTCGTCGGAAGTCCATTCCTCTCTCGGTTTTGGCACAACGGTATCAACCGGTTCGCCTAAGATAGTTTCCTTTCCAGCTTCAGTGGTTTTGTGAGGAAAACTTCTTTCAAACTTAGTGATCTTGATAGGTCCATCATTAATGACAGTGACAATCTCATCACTAATGGCCTCAAGATGTAGCATCATGTTGTTTCGCCATTTTTCATAATTTTCCAGCTTCAGCAAGGGAGCATCTCCTAAAGACTTCTTGTCAGCAAAGCACTACCAAACTGATCAAGTGAGAGTGATTTACGGAAAGCACCTAAGGGGATCTAGGTTCAGTGCTGAAGGTTAAAGAACCTCTCTCTGATACCACTTGTTGGTCGCTTTAAACAACAAGAAAAGACTAGAGGGGGGGTTGAATAGTCTTTTCAAACTTTCATCGTTTAAAATCTTTCTCAACAAGTGCTTATTACTTTACAGTAATGAGTTTGCTGATACTTAACTTTCTCAGCAAGCGCAAGTTACTTCACAGTAACTAGGTTTGTTGATACTTAAAATCAGAGAGCGGAAGTCTTTGATACAATAAGTGTTTTTTCAGTAAATGAAGGTTTCAGCAAGTGATGTGAGTGACTGTGTACATATAGATATGATTTGCTGAAAACCAAGTACAGTAAGTAAATCACACAAACACTTTTATAGTGGTATCTGAGAGTGGCGTAATCTCTCAACTAATCCACTTTGTCCTTTCTAGGACTGAATCCACTAAGATAAGTTTGAGGTTCCTTACAACACCTATCTAGAGCGATCCAAACATAAACCAAAGCACACTTTGCTTTGTCTCCAACCTAACTAGAGAACGTAACCTTGTTCTCCATCAAACTTGGTACTTTTAATTAGCAACACTATGATAGATTAAGTTCCCCCTGAATATCACGCCTGAAAGGGTGTATTTTCAGTTAGAGAGGTTTGGGATGAGATAACTTAGTTATAACTTATTCAGTTACAACAAGTAATCTAAGAAACAAAACTTTGAATACATTGCAGTAAACAAGTTTGATTGTTTCTGGTGTCAAGACTTGTTCTTGTTCGAAAGAAAGAAAGAACACTTAACTAATTACTTAGTCGTGTAAATTCTACTTCTTCACAAGTAGATTTTTCAAGCTTTAAGTCTTGGAACGGATCAATGGCAGTAAGAGTATTGAAGGGTATGTGAGTTTAAGCACAAGTGAGAGTATGATCACGTTGTTGACACACTTCAACTCTTTGTCGGATGACCTCTATTTATAGTGAAATAAGGAGCCGTTTGAATTTCAAATTCTAAGGCTTTTGTTCCTTAAAATGTCACTATCTTGCTTTTGTACTTTCAGCAGCGTCCTTGTTTGTCTTCTAGTCTTCATGTCCTTCGCGCGCAAGCTTTGCATTTAATGCTCTTTTGAATCAAATTCAAACAGTAACATTGGAGCGCAAATACAAGTACTTTCAGCAAGAGGTCACAAATGTTCCATCAGCAAGTGGTCAGTCTCAGTTTCAGCAAGCACAACCTACTCTGTCGTTTAGATTTTCACTTATGCAATGCTGTTGCTGAAGTTTCCACTTTCTGAGCAACATGTGCCTTTGTAGATACCAATCTTCAGAAATCTTCTAGTCTCCAGTCTTCGAAATCTTCAAGTTTCTGAGCGGTTCTAAATGCTTCAATAATTTGTTTGTAAAAACATAGTACATCATCAGCAAATGCTTAAATAGGTTTGTATTTCTTTTCAGAAAACAAGATACATGATAAGCGGTAAAACCAACCTATCTAGCACCTACTCTAAGTCTTCAGCAAACGTTCCTCTTTTACAATGTCCTTAAAATTCTAAATTCCTATGGACCTTAAGAGTACTAGTTACCGGACTTTCCTTAATTTAGCATGGTTAATTGCTCATCAAAATTACAAGTTTCCTAACACAAGCTCAGCAAGATACCTCTTCTGAAGAACCAGCAGTTGGAAACGATATTTGCTTTTATAGCAAAAAGCCTGGTCATTTCAAAGCCAATTGTCCCTTGCTGAAAGGCAAGTCTGCTGACAAAAGGAAGAAATTCAAAAGGGCTTTGATTGCTAAAGAAAAGAAGAAGCTTCAAGCTAAGATTGATGCTTTATGCATTGATACAAGTTCTGAAGATAGTGAGACAGAAGACTCAGATACTGAGGAAGAGACGACCATGGATGTGGAAAAATTTGCAAAGAAGTTTGTGGAATTGCCATGGAAGCATTTCCGGACGTATCAAATGTCGAATTCTGCCTCATGACTGATCAGGTAATTTATCAAGACTCAGATTCAGAATCAGAAAGTGAAAATGAAATTGATCTTGATATGATTCAAGGAGAAATTGAAAGATTTGAGAAAACTCTGAGCAAACTGCAAAAGAAGATTCAGAATGCTGAATTTCTAGCAAAACAAACTACTGAAAAGTATATAGTGCTAAGTGCTGAATCAGAAAGAAAGGATGCTGAAATAGTGCATCTTAAGAATCTTGTTGCTGGAGCCACAAGGAAGAATGCTCAACTTTCAATAGAACTTCAAGAATATCAGTCTTCGATCCTAAAGTTACTTGTTGAAACACAAGAACTTAAGAAAATGAAGGTCAACTTCAAATCTTATGCAAATGCAAGTAACACCTTCACTGAATTGCAAACGTATCTGAGAGATCCTTCTTCGAAAGAAGGATTGGGTGCAACTTATGAAGGTGATGAAATGATTCTCTTGAGTAAAGACAAATCACTCATGACCTTTGTTCGTGCTTCTGATAGTAGTCAAGAAGAACTATATCAGATTGGTCCATCCAAGATTGCTGAAACAAGCAATCAGGAACCTTTGATCAAAATCGCCACTATTGCTACTCAAAGTAACAAAACCTCAAAAGGTAAACATGTTGCTGAAAAGCAGACTCTCAAAAATAAAGTTGTTGAAAAGCACTCTGCCAAACAATTTGTTGAAAAGCAATCTGTTAAGCCTAAAGGCAAGATTACTGAAAAACATAATCAGAAGTCATTTGCTGACAAACCTGAATCAAGCAAGAATGTTGAGAAAAGAACTTAGCACTCTCCTAAAAGCGGACTTGGTTACAAGAATAAGCAAAACCAACTTGTCCACGAGTACAAGCAAAGTCAGCAAAGATATTTCAAGGATCAAAACAAATCCAAACCTAAGAGTGCTGACAAGACTCAAAATTCTAGGACTAGAAGAAATCTAGCAAGAAAAGAACTTACTGAAAAGTATGTTCAGCAGAAAGGAATTCCAAACAAGATACCACATCAGAAAGTGGACTTGAACAACAATGTTCAAAAGTAATTTCGATCCAAGCCAACTAGTTCCTTTGCAAGTAGGAAACAAGTCAAGATTGAAAAGTCAAGACTTGGGTTTCCACCGGATGTTTTCTTGAACATGTTAATGGACATACTATTCTGGATAATTAATTTGTTTGTTCTTGATTGTGCAGACTTCAGCCACGGAGACAAACAATCAAATTTGGCATTGTGATAGTGGCTGCGGGAAGCACATGAAGGGCAACAAGAAAAACTTTATAAACTATAGACAGTGTGTTAGGAAACTTGTAATTTTGATGAGCAATTAACCATGCTAATTAAGTAAAGTCCAGTAACTAGTACTCTTAAGGTCCATAAGAATTTAGAATTTTAAGGACATTGTATAAGAGGAACGTTTGCTGAAGACTTAGTGTAGGTACTAGTTAGGTTCTTAAGCTTGCTGATGATGTACGTTGTTTTCACAAACAATCTATTGAAGAACTAGAACTGCTAAAAAAGCTGAAGATTCGAAGACTGAAGACTTAGAAAAATTCTGAGAAGGTATCTACAAAGGCACATGTTATCTCAGAAAGTTAGAAACTCAACAACTCAGCATGAATAAGTCAAAATCTATATGACAGAGTAGGTTGTGTTTGCTGAAACTGATACTGACCACTTGCTGATAACATTTGTGACTTACTTGCTGAAGTACTCTGCATTTTGGCTCCAAAGTTCACATTTGAATTTTCAAAGAGCATTAAATGCTACAACACGCTGAAGACAAGAAGACAAAAGAAGCACGTTGCTGATAGTACTGTCTGGCAAGTGATAGTGACATCTTAAGGTTCAAACCTTAGAATTTGAAATTCAAACGGCTACCTTTAGACACTATAAATAGAGGTCCTTAGGCTGAGTAGAAGGGTGTGTCAACAACGTGATCAAACTCTCAATTGTGCTTTAAACACTCAAATCCTTCACTACTCTCAATCTGCCTATTGATCCGTTCCAAGACTTTTGTGAAGAAGTAGAATACTAAAATCGAAGAAATTAGTTAAGTGTTTTTTCCTCTAAACAAGAACAAGTCTTGACACAGAAACAACAAAGTTGCTTACTGCAAAGTATTACAAGTTGAGTTTCTTTAGATTACTTGTTACAGTTGCAAAGTTATATTCAAGTCATCTCATCCCAAACCTCTCTAACTGATAAACACCCTTATACAGGCGTTGAATTCAGGGGGAACTAATCAAGCATAGTTTTGCTGATTAAGTGTCCTAAGTTTGGTGGAGAACAAGGTTAAAGTTCTCAAGTTTAGGTTGGAAACAAGGCAAGTGTGCTTTGGTTTCTGAGAATCATTAGTGATAAGGAACCTCATATCTTATCATAGTGGATTCAGTCCTAGAAAGGACAAAGTGGATTAGTTGAGGGATTACGCCACCTTCAGATACCACTATAAAAGTGTCAGTGTGATTTACATTTCTGTAGTTATTTTTCAGCAAGCTACTTTGTTTTAAACTGTTTATCTACTCACTTGCTGAAACTAGTTTTCTGATAAAAGCACTTATTGTAAAAGACTTCCGCACTCTGTTTCTAAGTATCAGCAAACTTGTCACTGAAAAGTAACAAGCACTTGCTGTGAAAGTTAAGTACCAGCAAACTCATTACTAAAACGTAATAAGTACTTGCTGAGAAACTTTTAGATGACACAAAAGTTTTTAAAGACTATTCACCCCCTCCCTCTAGTCTTTACTTGTTGTCTAAAGGGACCAACAAGTGGTATCAGAGCTGGATGTTCTTTAACCTTCAGCACTGAACCTAGATTCCCTTAGGTTCTTTCCGTAAATCACTTTCACTTGATCAGTTTGGTAGTTGTTTGCTGACAGGATGTCTCTGGGAGATGCTCCCAGTTGAAGCTGGAAGACTAGGAGAAATGGCGAAACAATATGATGCTACATCTTGAGGTCATTAGTGATGAGATGGTTACTGTCATTAATGATGGTCCACTCAAGATCACTAAGGTTGTAAAATCCTACCCTCACACCACAAAAGACAAAGAGGGTATAGACATACCTACTGGTGATCCAGTCGACAAGGTTTTGGATAAACCAAGAGAGGAATGGACTTCTGTGTAAGAAAATACGGTTAGAATTACCCCTAGGTAGTGCATTCCCGGAATTTCAAAATTTTCTTAACATGCATACTAATTGATCATGCATATAACGTATATTGAAACACATCAGTTAGAAGACTTACAATAATCCAAAAGCAAGAATTAAAACAAAATCGATAGCCCAATCGATATGATCTTCGTAATAGTTCGGTGTATCTTCTCCTTCATTGAAGTCGAAGATATCAAATATGCTTTCCTGAATATCTGCAAGACAATAAAGGTTAGTTTCCAGCTCCTGCGAACCTCAACCTTGGTATCCACTGATGAATAGCTTATCGAGAGAATGCTAGGATATTCTCGAGTCAAACTCGGTTGACCAGAGAGAGAGGGATGGCAGCGGCAGTGGCTAGAGGTAGGAGGGAGAGAGCTTTTTCTTGAGAGAATAGAAGAGTGAATAATAATGCAGAAAAGCTCTCTAACCATGTACTTATATAGTAGTCAATAGAAGCCTAAAGAACATTCTTTAGAACTCCTAAAAGGAATAAGAATTCTAAATCTTATTGCACAAGTAAACCTTTGTGTCTAGGTTCATTCCCTAATTAAATCATAACTCAATTCGAAAACTTGCCCCTTATGTTTGAATGGAGGAAGGAGTCAAACTCCTTCCTCCTTCACCCATTCGCCGCACCTATGGAGGGAGTATGTGGGTCCCACTTTTGGGACCCACATGCAAGTCTAAGGCAATTCTAACTCTATTAGATTTTGCCCATGTGCATATATTAATCTTTAATTAATATATCCTTTTAATTCCAACCTCTATTATATTTCCAAAATATAATCTTTAATTGTATTTTCCTAAATACAATTAATTCAATCAATATTCCCAAGATATTAATTGTACCACATATAATTATAATTAATGTCGATTAATTATAATCCCATCTCTATGGTCATGCGGATAAGCTGAATTACCACATAGTGTGTGTTAGGAAACTTGTAAATTTTGATGAGCAATTAACCATGCTAAATTAAGGAAAGTCCAGTAACTAGTACTATTAAGGTCCATAGGAATTTATAATTTTAAGGACATTGTAAAAGAGGAACGTTTGCTGAAGACTTAGTGTAGGTACTAGTTAGGTGCTTTAGTTTGCTGATGATGTACATTGTTTTTTTACAAATGAACTATTGAAGCACTAGAACCGTTCAGAAACTTGAAGAATTCGAAGACTGAAGACTTAAGAAGATTTCTGAAGATGGTATCTTTTCTGAAGATGGTATCTATAAAGGCACATGTTACTCAGAAAGTGGAAATTTCAGCAACAGCTTGCATAAGTGAAAATCTATATGACAGAGTAGGTTGTGCTTGCCGAAACTAAGACTGACCGCTTGTTGAAATACATATGTGACCTCCTTGTTGAAAGTACTTGCATTTACGCTCCAACGTTCACATTTGAATTTCATTCAAATCAACATTAAATGCAAAAGTAAGCATTCGAAGAACATGAAGACTAGAAGACAAATGAAGGACGCTGATGAAAGTACAAAAGCAAGATAGTGACATCTTAAGGAACAAAGCCTTAGAATTTGAAATTCAAACGGCTCCCTTGATTCACTATAAATAGAGGTCATCCGGCAAAGAGTTGAAGCGTGTCAACAACGTGATCAAACTCTCACTTGTGCTTAAACACTCATCTTCCATACTCTTTACTGCCTATTGATCCGTTCCAAGACTTAAAGCTTGAAACAAAAGCTACTTGTGAAGAAGTAGAACATTCACGGCTAAGAAATTATTTAAGTGTTCTTTCTTTCAAACAAGAACAAGTCTTGACACCAGAAACAACTTAACTTGTTTACTGCAAAGTATTCCAAGTTTTGTTTCTTAGATTACTTGCTATAGCTGAATAAGTTATAATCAAGTCATCTCATCACAAACCTCTCTAACTGATAAACACCCTTTTTCAGGCGTAAAATTCAGGGGGAATTAATCAAGCATAGTGTTGCTGATTATAAGTCCCAAGTTTGGTGGAGAACAAGGTTTCGTTCTCTAGTTAGGTTGGAAACGAAGCAAGTGTGCTTTGGTTTCTGAAGAATCGTTCTAGATAGGTGTTGTAAGGAACCTCAAACTTATCTTAGTGGATTCAGTCCTAGAAAGGACAAAGTGGATTAGTTGAGAGATTACGCCACTCTCAGATACCACTATAAAAATGTTTGTGTGATTTACTTTACTGCATTTAGTTTTCTACAAGCTTTTCTATCTGTACACTGTCACTCTGCTCACTTGCTGAAACTAGAACTTACTGAAAAGCACTTATTGTATAAACACTTCTGCACTTTGTTTTTAAAGTACCAGTAACACTCATTACTGAAAAGTAACTAGTACTTGCTGAGAAAGTTAAGTATCAGCAAACTCATTACTGAAAAGTAATAAGCTCTTGCTAAGAAAGTTTTTAAACGACGGAAGTTAGAAAAGACTATTCACCCCCCCCCCCCTCTAGTCTTTTCTTGTTCTTTAAAGGGACCAACAAGTGGTATCAGAGCTGGAGGTTCTTTACCCTTCAGCACTGAACCTAGATCCCCTTAGGTGCTTTCCGTAAATCACTCTCACTTGATCAGTTTGGTAGTCTTTTGCTGACAGTGAGGTAGAGAGCTCAGACACTGAAGAAGAAGAAGCCACCCTTGACGTAGAGATTGGCAAGGAAGTATGTGGAATAGCTATGGAAGCTTATCCAGATGTGTCAAACTACGAATTCTGCCTCATGGCCGGTCAGGTAAACAGTCCTACCTCTGACTCTGACTCGGAAAGTGAAGATGATATTGACCTTGATAGAATTCAAGGAGAAATCGAAAGGTTTGAGAAAACTCTGAGCAAACAGCAAGAGAAATTACAGAATGCTGAAACTCTGACGAAGCAAACTACTGAAAAGTACGTCTTGCTGAAAGAAGAGTCAGAAAAGAAAGATGCTGAAATATTGCATCTCAAGAAGTTGATTGCTGAATCTACAGAGAAGAATTCTCAAATGGCAATAGAATTGGAAGAGTACCAGTCCTCAATTCTAAAGTTACTTGCTGAAATACAAGAAATGAAAAAGATGAAAATCAATTTCAAATCTTATGCTGATGCAAGTAATACGCTGTCTGAACTAAACTCTTATCTGAGAGATCCATCTCAGAAAGAAGGTTTGGGTGCAACGTATGAAGGTGATGACGTAATAATCTTGAGTAAAGACAATTCATCAATTACCTTTGTACGCGCAACTGATAGTGGTCAACCAGAACTCTATCAGATTGGTCAATCTAAGGTTGCTGAAATATGCAATCAAGTACCTACGACCGTAAAGCCCGTTGTTTCTACTCAAAGTAACAAGACTTTAAAAGGTAAACAGGTTGCTGAAAAGCAAACTGTTAAGAAAAAGGATGCGGCAAAGCATTCCTCCAAAAAAGTTGCTGAAAAGCAATTTGTTAAGTCAAAAGGCAAGATTACTAAAAGTAATCAGAAGACCTTTGCTGACAAACCTGAATCAAGTAAGGTTGCTGAGACAAAAGCTCAACATTCTCCGAAAAGTGGACTCGGTTTCAAAACCAAGCAAAGTCAACTTTTTCATGAGTATAAGCAAAGTCAGCTAAGATATGATGAATGTGTATTTTACACTTCCATTCGAGTCTTTTTCACCTATTTTAGCTATCCTCTATGATAATTTAGCTATATTTTATTGCATTTTATTATAATAGTGTCACGTTTCCCTTTAGTTTTTATTTTACTGGTTTTGGTTGAAAAACGAGGATTTCAGGGCAATTATATTGAAGTTGACAAGGAATTGGTATTCCAGAAGCCTATTTGGAGTATCTAAAGGTTTCCGGATAGGATTTGGAGTCTAGGGGTCGAATCTGGAGATTAGAAGGCCACTAGAAGTCAGAAACCGAGTCCGAAAAGGGGAAGAAATCCAAAAACGCATCGAAAACGCGGAAATTCTAGAATTTTACTCCCGGGCGAATCGCCAGGGACGTGGGGCGAATCGCCCCACACCAGGCGAATCGCCCGGTGTGTGGGGCCCTTCGCCCCACACAAATTCGAAGACTATATATAGTTGCTCAGTTTTTCTCCGAAATTCATACTTTTCCAGACCTTCTCTCTCACTTTTCTCTGTAGTTTTAGGTAGGAACTTCCCAGAGCCTGTTCTGGGGGTTCGTAGCTTAGGAGATACTTTTTCATAGCAGTTTGGAGCTTGTAAGATCGCGATTCTTCGGAGACTGACAACCTTCGGTAACATTGTATCTTACAGTTTATTCTACTTATTTTTATATATCTTTCAACATGTTTTCTTCTATGATTTCTGTTGATTGCATGACAACTATGAGTAGCTAAACTTATCGTTGGTGGTAGTATGTGAATTCTTAGCGAAGGGTTGATAATTATGCTAATGGCTATATCGCGCATTATAATCCGTGTTATTGCTTTATTTCTTTGATCTAGCGGAATCTCTATCTTCGTATTGTTGATTTATTATTGCACACAACTGGACCGGTCTTCGACCTATGCATATCTATATCTTCGTAGTGTTGAATAATTACAGAACACAATTGGACAATTCTTTAGTCTTAGACCTTTCAGAATCTATATCTTCGTAGTGTGTGATAATTGCAACAGGACAAGTTATTGATCAAAGATCTCCATGCAAAACCGAGGAATTTACGCATGATTATTAACCCGTTATGCTTTGAAGGACCATACTATCACCAATCTCCATTATCTGTTAGAAAAACCTTTGCTATTCCGTCTGATGTTTTTATATTCTAAATTAAATTTGATAAAGCTAGTTATAGTCTTTAGAGAACGACACTCGAGGTCATTCTACTGCTACACTACGGTTTTCGTTGTAGTTGTGAATTGCCTTTGGCTAAATAACAAATTTATTTGATTTGATCGGAGCACGACATTTGCGCGTTCATCAAATAGGCGCCGTTGCCGGGGACTATACTCCTTTTTTCTGTTTAATTTGTTTATATTTTCAGCATTCAACCCCCAGAACAGCTCTTGGATTGTCTCTCAAAAATTTCACCTTCTTACCCTATTTCTTTCCTCCTATCTTCTTCAGTAAATTCATCTAATCTGATCTTGGTTACCTTGCGTGTTTGTGCTCTCGGAATTTTTGGTGATATTGTGTTTGATTACGCTAATACAACTAATTTTTAGTTTTGAGTTGCTCTTACTACAGAAATACAGATATGATGTCCATGCGCGCTCGCATGACACCCCAATTCTCGCAGGTCAGGAGAGGATCTTCCGTATACCTGGAAGATGAGTTAAGGAGGTATGAGGTGACGGAGTCCATGGTGAGGTACTTACCAAGGTACAAAGATGGAGTAGGGATGGACCCATGGAGTTTCATTCGATCCTATGAGAAGGAAATAGAAAGAATTCCAGCAGAAGGGTTTACTAAGGACCAATTGTGCAGGAATTTTTTTTCTTTTACTCTGGGGTATGAGCCGAGGCGTTGGATTGCAAGGTTAGAACCAGGATCGCTGAAAACTTGGGGCCAAGTAGTAGAGGAGTTCTTGGCGCGGTTCATGCCCTATCATGAGACAATTGCCTTGCGTGATAGGATCCAATATTTCGAGCAAGGAGAGTATGAGCAGTTTTGTGACGCCTACGAACGTTTTGAGCTGTATAAACGTGAGTGCCCCCATCACCGTTTCGAAGATGGGGAGTTTATTCGGTGCTTCGTTGGTGGACTTCGTGAAGAGGAACGACTTAGAGTGGATCGGTTGAGCGGCGGTCTGGGAGAATGTACGGTCGACGAGGCAGAAGAAGTCCTCCGCAAGTACGCCAGAGGTTCACCACAATCCGATGAGGTCATACCAATTCACATCACCGCAAAGGAAGTAGATCGAGGTGAAGCAGGAAGCTCATCCGAGGAGTATTTTGAAGCCGAAGAAATCAGTGAGGAAGATGCACATGCCGAGCAAGTTGAAGATGACCTTCGTATAGCAAAAGTTGTTGAAGAAGTTGAAGTAACTGAGCATCTTACGGAAGAATTCAGCTTGTTGAATTGTGCTGAAGTAGAAGAGGTTCGAGAACTTGAAGAGGAGAAAGTTTTGGAAGGCGGCGCCCCCCTGGAGGTGGGGGGGGGGGGCGAGTCGCCCAGCATGGGGGGGAGAACCGCCTCCCATGACCAGTGAGCTGGATGACCCCTGCTCCCCTGTTTCTTTACAATCAGACATTCGCATCAATCCAAAACCACTTCCTTCCGTTACTACTGAGGTTCTTAAGTACAAAGAAGTGAATCTACTCCTCCGAGGTGGAAAGTTTGACAAGAAAGATACACAAGAGCCACCACTAAACAAGCACCTCGATGAAGTCAAAGTGAATGTCCTCCTATTGACGAAGTCCTTATTGGATATGCCTGCAAAGCAAACCAGTCCATTCACCATGGTGAGATCTTTGAAGCTTCCTGGGTCTCTTTGCTACATCGGACCAAGAGAATGGCGGCCACCGTGGGGAGGTACTCTTGAGTCCATTCTTGAATACTCAGCCGACCGAGGCCAAACCGTTCGGTAACATCTAGTATCACTTTTTATTTACTCATTCTCTTTTGCTAGGGACTAGCTTAAGTTTCATGAGGGGGATGGGATGTGAACCATTATGTTAAGTATTGTTTGGCTTTGTGATGTTGAGTATGGTATCCTGTTTTTTAATTGCATTTGCACGTTTACCGCTTTCTTAGTTTTTTAGGTTGCATTTACTGCATTCATCCTAGGATAGTCTTGCATGTTTTATATGGAGTTTATTGCCGAATTTTTTGAACTTTTTTATTGGGTAGATTAACTAACTATGCCATTAATCATATGCTTCATCTCTATGAATTTGTTTGAGGTTTTTCTCGCTTGGCTTGTCACATTTATGTATTGCACTTAGTTAAGCTTGGTAGTCTCGACATCACTTAGTGGTGTTTTCTCTACTGCGGTTCACGAAGGCCTTTATAATAGGATGATGCATGTTAGGGTCTTATGGTTGTTTTCCCGAGTAATTATGTACCTAAGAGGCAACAAGTCTTCACCATGCTTTAAGATTGCTAAATGCCTAGGAAGGAGGTAGTGTGAGGTTGTGCGATCCTTTGTTTATAACCTATTCTTTCGAATAGGTTTGGGGAGGGGGTTACACCATCGTAGACTTTTTTTTCGTTTTTCATTTCTGTGTTGTGAGTTTATTTTTCCTCTTCCGTAAATTTTGTACTCCAACCTATTCTTTCGAATAGGTTTGGGGAAGTTGTTGTGAGTCATTTTGTTATGCTACTGCTGGCTAAAAAATCGAAAAAAAAGAAAGAAAAATTCCAGAAAAAAAGAAAAAAAGGAAGAAAAAAAGAATCTGGAAAGAAAAAAAAGAAAAAAGGAGAAAAGACCCCAAAAAAGCAAAGAAGGGTCCAAAAAGAAAGCCAAATAGCAGTTTAGCAAAGTGTTGTGTCTCATTTTCCAATTCTTGTAATGATTCGTTATCGTGCTGTAATTTTCTATTTTTTTGTCTTTTGTTTTTGAGTGTCATCTGTTCTAGACCACCCTCGTCCTACCATTCAGGAAGTGGTGAATAGCTTAAGACTTTACTTAAGAGATGGGTAGAATAGGGGAGTGTTATCTTTTATAGGGAACCCTCCTTCGTTTGATGAGAGCCAGTACTGGTTCAACCTCTTTGAGGGAAAGTCTTAAACTTGGTGAACAGCAGTAAGTCCTCAGTTTCATAGGCACGGGACAACCATTCGTATCTTAGCATGCTTCATTACGTCGTCACTGACTAGGTCCAGGTAGAGAATGTTACGAGAGACTATCTTGTCTTGAAATAAGTGCTTACGTGGATGTGTATAAGTCAATCGAGGTATTCTTCAACCTATATTCATGCTTTGATTTATATGGTTTTTGTTCATATGTTTTTTGATAGATTCAGTAGATTAGTTCATTTTATTTGGCATGAGCCTCCATTTTGTGTCTTGCATTGTTTTTTGCATTAGAGTCTAGCTTAGTTGCTTGAGGACAAGCAAAGGTTCGGTTTGGGGAGTTTGATGAATGTGTATTTTACACTTTCGTTCGAGTCTTTTTCACCTATTTTAGCTATCCTCTATGATAATTTAGCTATATTTTAGTGCATTTTATTAGAATAGTGTCACGTTTCCCTTTAGTTTTTATTTTACAGGTTTTGGTTGAAAAACGAGGATTTCAGGGCAATTATATTGAAGTTGACAAGGAATTGGTGTTCCAGAAGCCTATTTGGAGTATCTGAAGGTTTCCTGATAGGATTTGGAGTCTAGGGGTCGAATCTGGAGATTAGAAGGCCACTAGAAGTCAGAAACCGAGTCCGGAAAGGGGAAGAAATCCAAAAACGTGTCGAAAACGTGGAAATTCCGGAATTTTACTCCCGGGCGAATCGCCCCACACCAGGCGAATCGCCCGTTGTGTGGGGCCCTTCGCCCCACACAAATTCGAAGCCTATATATAGTTGCTCAGTTTTTCTCCGAAAGTCATACTTTTCCAGACCTTCTCTCTCACCTTTCTCTGTAGTTTTAGGTAGGAACTTCCCAGAGCCTGTTCTGGGGGTTCGTAGCTTAGGAGATACTTTTTCATAGCAGTTTGGAGCTTGTAAGATCGCGATTCTTCGGAGACTGACAACCTTCGGTAACATTGTATTTTACAGTTTATTCTACTTATTTTTATATATCTTTCAACATGTTTTCTTCTATGATTTCTGTTGATTGCATGACAACTATGAGTAGCTAAACTTATCGTTGGTGGTAGTATGTGAATTCTTAGCGAAGGGTTGATAATTATGCTAATGGCTATATCGCGCATTATACTCCGTGTTATTGCTTTATTTCTTTGATCTAGCGGAATCTCTATCTTCGTATTGTTGATTTATTATTGCACACAACTGGACCGGTCTTCGACCTATGCATATCTATATCTTCGTAGTGTTGAATAATTATGGAACACAATTGGACAATTCTTTAGTCTTAGACCTTTCAGAATCTATATCTTCGTAGTGTGTGATAATTGCAACAGGACAAGTTATTGATCAAAGATCTCCATGCAAAACCGAGGAATTTACGCATGATTATTAACCCGTTATGCTTTGAAGGACCATACTATCACCTATCTCCATTATCTGTTAGAAAAACCTTTGCCATTCCGTCTGCTGTTTTTATATTCTAAATTAGATTTGATAAAGCTAGTTATAGTCCTTAGAGAACGACACTCGAGGTCATTTTACTGCTACACTACGGTTTTCGTTGTAGTTGTGAATTGCCTCACCAAAGAAGAGTTCGACCCAATGCTTTAGTTCTGTCAGAATATTCGTGCGGGACGTTCTCGGATTTTACAAGCCCGCTATCGGAATCGAACCGACGACCATCTCTTCCGAATTGACGTGATACCTAAACTAGGTTAATAGAACCGATTGATTTTTATCTTGGATTAGAAATCGAGAGAAATCGTGGAGAGGTCAGTATCAACGAATGGTGGATCACCAGTCATGAAGGAAACCATTTCTTTTCCTATTTGATTTGCTCGGAGCACGACATCCGCGCATTCATCAAGATACTTCAAAGAGATGAATAAAACCAAGCCTAAGAGTTCTGACAAAACTCAAAACGCTAGGACTAGAAGAAACCTTGCCAGAAAAGAACTTACTGAAAAGTATGTTCAGCAGAAAGGTCAACCGAGCAAGACACCACATCAGAAAGTGGATTTGATCATCACTAATCAAAAGTCTTTCGCCTCAAAACCTTCTAGTTCCTCAGCAAGTAGAAAACAAGTCAAAGTTGAAAAACTTAAGACATGGGTTTCCACTGGACGCATTCTTGAACATGTTAATGGACATCTAATATTGGATAATTAACTTGTTTGCTCTTGATTGTGCAGACTTCAGCCACGGAGACAAATAATGCAATCTGGCACTTTGAAAGTGGTTGTGGAAAGCACATGGCGGGCAACAAGAAAAACCTTATAAACTATAGAAGGTGGTCTAAAGGTCCAACAATAAGGTTTGCTGGTGGAGGCTTTGGTTCTACAAAAGGTTATGGTGACGTGAAGTTAGGATGCATTACCATTCCGGGAGTTCTTTATGCCATTAATCTTAAGTTTAACCTTTTCAGCATGAGTCAATTCGCTGATAAAGGATACTTCATCAAAATCGAAAGTGATGAATGTAAACTTATAGACTTTGAGACGAAGAAGGTTATTATGGTTGCTAGAAGATAAGGAGGTTTGTACACCGTAGATTGGTCTTCAGCAATCGTTGAAAAATGCCTTGTCTCAGATCATGATTGCCTTGCTGAAAAAGCATGGTTATAGCATAAACAAACAAGTCACCTAAACTTCAAGACGCTGAATAAGCTGTCTAAAAAGGCCCTTGTAGTTGGATTACCTAAGGTTACTTTCAGGAAGGATGGTGTTTGCAATGCATGTCAGCAAGGAATGCAAACCAAATCTTCTTTTAAGAACAAGGCAGTACAGTCAACTACAAAACCTTTACAACTCTTGCACATGGACTTGTTTGAATCTTCTTCAACAAGCTATGCTGGTAAGAAGTATGTTCTGGTGGTGGTAGATGACTATTCAAGATTCACTTGGGTAGTATTTATCAAACACAAGTCTGAAACAAGGACTGAAATACCTAACTTGCTGAATAAGCTTGAAGTCATGAAAAATGACAAGGTAAAAGTCATAAGAACAGACCATGGTACTGAGTTTGTGAACGAGTACATAACTGAGTATTGCACTTCAAAAGGCATACAACATCAGTTATCCTCAGTAAGGACACCACAACAAAATGCTGTTGCTGAAAGGAAGAATCGCACCCTAAAGGAAGCAGCAAGAACAATGCTTGTTGACACCGAAATAAGTGAAGCTTACTGGGTTGAAGCGATTAATACCGACTGCTATACTCAAAACAGATGTCTGATTACTAAGGAATACAACAAAACTCCCTATGAGTTATTTGTTGGAAGACCTCCTAACATCACCCATCTAAGAGTATTTGGTTGTAAGTGTTTTGTTCTTAACAATGGTAGAGAATACTTAAGAACATTTCAACCAAAGGCAGATGAAGCGATATTTCTTGGTTACTCCTTGCATAGTAAAGCTTATAGAGTTTACAACAAAAAGGCACAAAAGATCGAAGAATCAGTGCATGTTGTATTCTATGAAAAGTAACAAGGAGTGCCTACTGAAGAAGAAATATCAGATTGTATGAAGAAGTCACTCATACATGAGCAAAGAACTGAATCTGATGCTAGGCAAGTCAAGTCAATTGAACTAAATGATGATTCTGACAATGACTCTCATCCCCCGAATCATGACAAGATAAATATAGTTCATGACAAAGAATTTCCAGAAAAAGATGCAGTTGCTCCGGATGTTTCTGAGACTATGCAACTTCCTGTGCCTGCTGGCGAGTTACCACAAACTAGCAATGCTGAACAAGCAGTTGCTGATAAACCAATCTCAGCAGAGACACAACAAAATACCAGTAGTACTGAGCAAGCACATACTGAAGAGTCACATGCTGATGAGCAAACTTATCCAGATCCAAAGAGCAGAAAACCTGTTCATAAATGGATTAGAGATCATCCCTCTACAAATATGATTGGTGATATTGACAAACGCCAAGTGACTAGATCCAAAGTATCTACTACTCATGAACTTGCTGAAGAAGTAAATGTCGTAGAAGTAGAAGCTTTGTTCTCTTGCTTTGTTTCAGAAATTGAACCCAAGACCATAGAAGAAGCTTTAAAGCATTCTGAATGGATCAAGGCAATACAAGAAGAACTGGATTAATTTGAAAGGAACAAAGTCTGGAAACTTGTACCCCTTGCTGAAGGCAAGAAAGCAATTGATACAATGTGGGTGTTCAGAAACAAGCTGAGTGAGTCCGGTCAAGTAACAAGGAACAAAGCACGTTTAGTTGCTCAAGGTTACTGTCAGACTGAAGGATTGGACTATGATGAGTCTTATGCACCAGTTGCAAGATTGGATGCAATTAGACTTTTCTTGGCCTTTGCTGCTCACAATGACTTCATTGTTTATCAAATGGATGTTAAAAGTGCATTCCTAAATGGTGAACTTGCTGAAGAAGTCTACTTGGAACAACCCCCTGGCTTTGAACTTCCCTCAGAAACCAAGATGGTATACAAGCTTCAGAAAGCTGTATATGGTCTAAAGCAAGCACCACAAGCTTGGTATGATACCTTAGCTAATTTCTTGCTGGACAATGGTTTCAAGAAAGGTGAAGTTGACAAAACTTTATTTACCATGAACCATGATGGTAAAATACTCTTAGTTCAGATTTATGTGGATGACATAATATTTGGATCTAAGGACAAGCAACTTTGTGATGATTTTGCCAAACTCATGACAAACAAGTTTGAAATGAGTATGATGGCTAAATTGAATTATTTCCTAGGATTACAAGTCAAGAAACTCAAAGATGGAATATTCATAAATCAAGCAAAGTATGCAAAGGAAATGCACATAATGTTTAGGATCAAAGAGGAAGAAAAACCTGAAAAGATCCCCATGAGCGTTGGTACCAAATTGGGCTATACTAAAGAAGATAAGTGTGTTGAAGAACACAATTATAGAAAGCTCATTGGTTCATTGCTGTATTTAACAGCAAGTAGACTTGACATTCAGTATGTTGTTTGTGTGTGTGCAAGATTCCAATCTGATCCACGAGAATCACACTACAAAAAGGCACTTAAGATACTGAAATATGTCAAAGGTACAGTCAATGTTGGATTATGGTATCCTAAAGATTCTGGATTGGAATTGGTTGGTTATTCTGATGCTGATCATGGAGGATCAACTCTTGATAGAAAAAGAACTATTGGAACTTGTCAGTTTCTAGGTACTAGATTAATATCATGGTTCAGCAAGAAGCAAACCTGTGTTGCCAATTCATCTACTGAATTTGAGTACATTGCGGCTGGTTGTTGCACAGCTCAAATCCTATGGATTCGGCAACAATTAAGAGATTATGGTATTTCTGCAAAGAAAACACCAATCTTTTGTGATAATACAAGTGCTATTGCTATCACGCAAAATCCTAAGTTTCACTCAAGGACAAAGCACATTGATATTAGACATCATTTCATTAGAGATCATGTGGAAAAAGGAGACATTGAGGTTGTGAAAGTAGGTACTGATGATCAACTTGCTGACATGTTTACCAAGCCCCTACCAGATAATAGGATCGCAATGCTTAGGTATAACCTTGGATTGATTGAACTACGTCAATAGTAAGGGATACATTTGGTAGATTGCTGAAACAGGCATTCAGCAAATCAAATTATGCTTACATATATAAAGTCTCTTCCACTAATTTCTTCTAAAACAAATGATAGTCCACTGCATGATTGCTGAAACAAGCATTCAACAAGTAATTCCTTCAAACCGGGTATTTGTTAGGAAACTTGATCACTTGCTGAGACGGGCACTCAGCAAGAGAAAAACTGTAAAGATTGCTGAAACTGGTATTCAGACAATTAAAGATACTGAAACAGGTATTCAAGTATCAAAGGAAAAACCTGAGACTGGAACTCAGCAAAGAGCAAGAACACTTCTTGGATTTTACCTAAGGATATCTCAGTATAAAAAGAATTTGCTGAAACGGGAACTCAGAAATGTCTTTTAACTTAAAGAAATATGAGATATTTGATTAAGCGCGAATTTTCAGCAAATACAAGACTTGTTACCTAAAAAGGTAAGTGGCAAAGTCAAATTGTGCAAAATCGCTGAAAAGATTCTCATTTACATTCAGCAAGCAATTAGCGCTGGAGTAAAAAGGATCAAATCCTGTGAATCAAGGTAAAATCAATTTGTGACGTTAATCGTGGCACAGATAAACTCGCTGTTAATCATGACATGAAATACAATCGTGGCCATTGATTTAAAGCAGTTTTTTATCTAACGGTTCACAAAGTGAAATTGTGCTCTGACGGTTTTTGTTAGTGGACCACTACACATTTAATGCAAAGGCTCCACTAACACAGATGAATCTCTGTTTTACCCTTGCTGAGGACTCAAAACCGTTGAGCTTCTCGCACAACAGAGATACTATATAAACAAAGAGTTAGAGAAAGACAAAATTCTTTAACTCACATTTTCTTTCTCCGCAAATTTTCTAGACTGTGCCCTGAATTCACTGTACCTTTGGTCAAAAAGAAAGTTATCTTTTTCGTACAACTCCCCTGCTATACATAAGAGATGGCTCCTAAGAGACAGTCCTCCAAGACCTCAAAATCGTCCAAAGCTGATAGTGCTGGGAAAAGCACTACACCGGTTGAAATTCCGGCAACCAACACAGTGAAAATTGTGTTGAGAAACGACAGAGTCACTGAAAGACCCATGCTGCCTGCATATCTCGACACTGCAAAGTGTGAGCAGATGATGCAGTGGGGCGGATTTGTCAAGGAGAAGTATTTTAGATACTTCTATGAACAAGAACTAGATGAGGAAAATGAAGAGGCGTTGAATTTGATAAATCAACAAGGCCTTCTCTTCTTCATACTGCTCGCACTAAGAAAGTGAGCATGTTAGATACAATGGAATTCTACAATAATACAGAAATCCAAACTCTCATTGATGGACAAGGAGTCACTGAAAAAGTGGTTTCTACCTCAATTCAAGGTGTGCAAATCATCCTGAAATGGATTGATGTAGCCAACATCTTTCAGATTCCAACTACTGGAGCTGAAGATCACATCACTGCCACTGATGAAGAAATTGAAGCCTTCTACAGTGATGTCAGAAATGAGAAGATGAAGAAAGGAGAGATTTCTCCCGTGACTTGGACCTCAAAGCACGTAAAAAGGAAGCATCTCTGCCATTCGCTTGGTCTAGTAGCTCTGCTACTAATCAAAGTCTTAGACTCCCAAGTTGGAGGAATAGACCAAGTTGGCTTGAGAAGGTGGCCATTGTTGATGCATATCCATGAGAACAAAACAGAGCTCGACTGGGCTAAGTACATTTTCAACAGACTTGTTGATTGTGTTACTAAGTTCAAGGTAAAGGTTGAAGACAATACAGTCTCACCTACCTTTCCATTGATCTATGGATTGAAAATATGCTACATCCTTGAACACTTCAGGATTCAGCTGAGAAACCCATTGCCGATTAAGAAATCAGTATGCAATGTGGGAAGAGCCTTCTATAAGCAGAATGGACGTAAGCTTGCTGACAAGAAATCAAAGAAGACAACCAAATGTTGTCATTATTGGTCAGCAAGACAGGTATCCAACAGCTGCAAATGTTGATGAGACTGATAATCAGTCAATGAATGCAACTGCTACAGATGGTGATCAACAAGGTAAGTGTACAACAGCTGCAAATGTTGCTGAGAATGCAACAGCTGCAGATGTTGCTGCTGGAGCCACTGCGGTTGCTGAAACCAATGCACCCAGTGAAAAATCTAAGAAGAAAAAGAGGAAAGCTGATGATGACACTCAAACTGCAGCGTCATCAGCTGACCCCATTCCCAAGAAGAAACGGACAAAGACTTACCCAAGAAAGAAAACAATGGCACGTAAGTCCGTTCCAATTGTCCATGATCTTTCAGATGATGCTCCAGTGGTTGCTGAAACGCAAGCCACTCCAGTAGATGTTGTTGAAGTGTTTGCAGAAGCCTTCAGCAATGTTGAAGTGTTTGCAGAAGCCTTCAACAATCAACCCAACGTTGATACATCTGTTGATAATAGACCACAAGGCAGTGGAAATGAAATTCCTGCCCAAGTCCCCGATATCTACATTGTAGATAATCCTGATGACAACACTCTGGAACCAGCAAGTGATATTGCTGAAGATTTGAGAAGAGCGACACTGGCAGACAATGCTGCTGAAAAGATGGTTGCTGTTAGGAAACTTGTAATTTTGATGAGCAATTAACCATGCTAAATTAAGAGAAGTCCAGTAACTAGTACTCTTAAGGTCCATAGGAATTTAGAATTTTAAGGACATTGTAAAAGAGGAACGTTTGCTGAAGACTTAGATTAGGTGCTAGATAGGTTAGTTTTACCGCTTATGATGTATCTTGTTTTCTAAAAAGAAATACAACCTTTTGAAGCATTTGCTGATGATGTACTTTGTTTACACAAACAAACTATTGAAGCATTTAGAACCGTTCAGAAACTTGAAGAATTCAAAGATCTGAAGACTAGAAGATTTCTGAAGACTGGTATCTACAAAGGCACATGTTGCTCAGAAAGTGGAAACTTAAGCAACAGCATTGCATAAGTGAAAATCTAAACGACAGAGTAGGTTGTGCTTGCTGAAACTGAGACCGACCACTTGCTGATGAACATTTGTGACCTCTTGCTCAAAGTACTTGCATTTGCGCTCCAACGTTAGTGTTTGAATTTCATTCAAATGAACATTAAATGCAAAGTATGCACGCGAAGGACATGAAGACTAGAAGACAAATAAAGGACGCTGCTGAAAGTACAAAAGCAAGATAGTGACATCTTAAGGAACAAAATCCTTAGAATTCGAAATTCAAAGGGCTCCTTGATTCACTATAAATAGAGGTCATCCGGCAAAGAGTTGACGTGTGTCAACAACGTGATCAAACTCTCACTTGTGCTTAAACTCACATACCCTTCAAATAGTCTTTACTGCCATTGATCCGTTCCAAGACTTAAAGCTTGAAAAAGCTACTTGTGAAGAAGTAGAACATACTCGGTTAAGAAATTAGTTAAGTGTTCTTTCTTTCGAATAAGAACAAGTCTTGACTCCAAAAACAATCAAACTTGTCTACTGCAAAGTATTCAAAGTTTTGTTTCTTAGATTACTTGTTGTAACTGAATAAGTTATAATTAAGTTATCTCATCCCAAACCTGTCTAACTGAAAATACACCCTTTCAGGCGTGATATTCAGGGGGAACTTAATCGAGCATAGTGTTGCTGATTGAAAGTCCCAAGTTTGGTGGAGAACAAGGTTTCGTTCTCTAGTTAAGTTGGAAATGAAGCAAGTGTGCTTTGGTTTCTGTTTGAATCGCTCTAGATAGGTGTTGTAAGGAACCTCAAACTTGTCTTAGTGGATTCAGTCCTAGAAAGGACAAAGTGGGTTAGTTGAGAGATTACGCCACTCTCAGATACCACTATAAAAGTGTTTGTGTGAGTTACTTACTGTATTTAGTTTTCAGCAAAGCATATCTATCTGTACACAGTCACTCACTTCACTTGCTGAAACTTTCACTTACTGAAAAAGTACTTATTGTATCAAAGACTTCCGCTCTCTGATTTTAAGTATCAGCAAAACTAGTTACTGGGAAGTAACTTGCGTTTGCTGAGAAAGTTAAGTATCAGCAAACTCATTACTGAAAAGTAATAAGTACTTGCTGAGAAAGTTTTTAAACGACAAAAGTTTGAAAAGACTATTCACCCCCGCCCCTCTAGTCTTTTCTTGTTGTTTAAAAGGACCAACAAGTGGTATCAGAGCAGGAGGTTCTTTAACCTTCAGCACTGAACCTAGATGCCCTTAGGTGCTTTCCGTATATCACTCTCACTTGATCAGTTTGGTAGTCTTTTGCTGACAGGATGTCTTTAGGAGACGCTCCCTTGTTGAAGCTGGAAAACTATGAAAAATGGCGAAACAACATGATGCTACATCTTGAGGCCATTAGTGATGAGATGGTTACTGTCATTAATGATGGACCTATCAAAATCACTAAGGTTGAAAGAAGTTTTCCTCACAAAACCACAGAAGCTGGAAAGGAAACTATCTTAGGCGAACCAGTTGATACTGTCGTTCCAAAACCAAGAGAAGAATGGACTTATGACGAAGCCAAGAGATTCCGTCTTGATGGCCAAGCAAGAAACATCATCATTCGATCAACTCCGGATACTATACAGTGCAAACTGTGGGGTGCTAAAACTGCTAAGGAAGATTGTAAAATGGTTCAAGATCTTTGTGCTGGATTTGACAAAACCAAGGAAAACAAACTCGAAGTGCTGAAGTTAAAGTTCTAGAACATTAAACAAGGTACAAATGAGTCATTGGAAGACTTGGACTTCAGATTCACAACTCTAGTTAGTGAGATGGCAGCCTTGGGTGTTGGAAATCTTTACTCAGATTCTGAGAAGGTGAAAACCATCATCAGAAGTCTGAACCAAGAATGGATCCACACTCAGAACTTCTACTACAATCAAGGAATGCCAGACATTACACCAACAGAGTTGTTCTCTCATCTTGCTACTGTCAACTACGAGACAAAGCAAAGAGAAAATGTGTTTGCTGAAAAATCGCAAAACATTGCTCTTGCTGCAAAGCCGTCATCTTATGAAAAGAAGAATGATAAAGAGCCTGCTGATGAAAATGCTTTGGTTGTTAAAAACATGAAGAAATTCATCAGTAAGGAACTTGAAAGGCGAAAAGCAAAAGAGAAGCTGAAAAAGCATCTTTGTAACAACTACCATAAATACAAGAATGAGACTAGCTCGCTGAACAAGCAAGCTCAGCAAGCAACCTCATCAGAAGAAGCAGCAGTTGGAAATGATCTTTGCTTTTACTGCAAAAAGCCTGGACACTTCAAAGAAAATTTCCCTTTGCTGAAAGGCAAATCTGCTTAAAAGAAGAAGAAATTCAAAAGAGCTTTTATTGCTGAAGAAAAGAAGAAGCTTCAAGAAAAAATCGATGCATTGTGCATTGATACTGACGATGACAGTGAGGAAGAAAGCTCAGACACTGACGATGAAGAAGCCACTCTTGACGTAGAGATCGGCAAGGAAGTTTGTGGAATAACTATGGAAGCTTATCCAGATATGTCAAACTACGACTTCTGCCTCATGGCCGGTCAGGTAAACAATCCTACCTCTGACTCTGACTCAGAAAGTGAAGACGAGATTGACCTTGACAAGATTCAAGGAGAAATCGAAAGATTTGAGAAAACTCTGAACAAACAGCAAGAGAAACTACAGAATGCTGAAACTCTAACCAAGCAGACTACTAAAAAGTATGTCTTTATGAAAGAAGAGAAAGAGAAGAATTCTCAAATGGCAATAGAATTGGAAGAGTATCAGTCCTCAATTCTAAAGTTGCTGAATCCAAGAGATGAAAAAGATGAAAATCAATTTCAAATCTTATGCTGATGCAAGTAATACGCTGACTGAACTAAACTCTTATTTGAGAGATCCATCTCAGAAAGAAGGTTTAGGTGCAACGTATGAAGGTGATGACGTAATAATCTTGAGTAAAGACAAATCACCGATTTCCTTTGTACGTGCTACTGATAGTGGTCAACCAGAACTCTATCAGTTTGGTCAATCTAAGGTTGCTGAAAAATGCAATCAAGTACCTACGACCGTAAAGCCCACTGTTGCTACTCAAAGTAACAAGACTTTAAAAGGAAAACAGGTTGCTGAAAAGCAAACTGTAAAGAAAAAGGATGCTGTAAAGCATTCCGCCAAACAAGTTCCTGAAAAGCAATTTGTTAAGTCAAAAGTCAAGATTACTAAAAGTAATCAGAAGACCTTTGCTGACAAACCTGAATCAAGTAAGGTTGCTGACACAAAAGCTCAGCATTCTCCGAAAAGTGGACTCGGTTTCAAAACCAAGCAAAGTCAACTTTTTCACGAGTATAAGCAAAGTCAGCAAAGATACTTCAAAGAGATGAACAAAATCAAGCCTAAGAGTTCTGAAAAGACTCAAAATGCTAGGGCTAGAAGGAACCTTGCTAGAAAAGAACTTACTGAAAAGTATATTCAGCAAAAAGGTCAACCGAGCAAGACACCACATCAGAAAGTGGATTTGATCAGCACGAAGAAAAAGTCTTTTAGCTCAAAACCTCCTAGCTCCTCAGCAAGTAGAAAACAAGTCAAAGTTGAAAAACTTAAGACTTGGGTTTCCACTGGACGCATTCTTGAACATGTTAATGGACATCCAATATTGGATAATTAACTTGTTTGCTCTTGATTGTGCAGACTTCAGCCATGGAGACAAACGATGCAATCTGGCACTTTGACATTGGTTGCGGAAAGCACATGACGGGCAGCAAGAATAACCTTATAAACTATAGACGGTGGTCTAAAGTTCCAACAATAAGGTTTGCTGGTGGAGGCTCTGGTTCTACAAAAGGCTTTGGTGACGTGAAGTTAGGATGCATTACCATTACGGGAGTTCTTTATGTATAAAATCTTAAGTTTAATCTTTTCAGCATTAGTCAATTTGCTGACAAAGGATATTTCATCAAAATCAAAATTGATGAATGTAAACTTATAGATTTCGAGATAAAAAAGGTTATTTTGATTGCAAGAAGATCAGGAGGCTTGTACACCGTAGATTGGTCTTCAGCAATCGTTGAAAAATGCCTTGTCTCAGATCACGATTGCCTTGCTGAAAAAGCATGGTTATGGCATAAACGAAAAAGTCATCTAAACTTCAAGACGCTGAATAAGCTGTCTAAAAAGGCACTTGTAGTTGGATTACCTAAGGTTACTTTTAAGAAAGATGGTGTTTGCAATGCATGTCAGCAAGGAAAGCAAACCAAATCTTCTTTTAAGAACAAGGCAGTACCGTCAACTACAAAACCTTTACAACTCTTGCACATGGACTTGTTTGAATCTTCTTCAACAAGCTATGCTGGTAAGAAGTATCAGTGCATGTTGTATTCTACGAAAAGACACAAGGAGTGCCTGCTGAAGATCGAAGAATCAGTGCATGTTGTATTCTTCTCCTTGCATAGTAAAGCATATAGAGTTTACAACAAAAGGCACAAAAGATCGAAGAATCAGTGCATGTTGTATTCTACGAAAAGACACAAGGAGTGCCTGCTGAAGAAGAAATATCAGAATGTATGAAAAAGTTAATCATACATGAGCAAAGAACTGAATCTAATGCTAGGCAAATCAAGTCAATTGAACTAAATGATGATTCTGACAATGACTCTCCTCCCCCAAGTCATGACAAGATAAATGTAGTTCACGATAAAGAATTTCCAGCAACAGACGCAGTTGCTCTGGAAGTTGCTGAAACTACGCAACCTCCCGTGCCTGCTGATGAGTTACCACAATCTAGCAATACTGAACAAGCAGTTGCTGATGAACCAATATCAGCAGAGACACAAAATACCAGTAGTACTGAACAAGTACATGCTGAAGAGTCACATGCTGATGAGCAAACATATCCAGATCCAACGAGCAGAAAGCCTGTTAATTAATGGATTATAGATCATCCCTCTACGGATATGATTGGTGATATAGATAAACACCAAGTGACTAGATCCAAAGTTTTTGCTACTCATGGACTTGCTGAAGAAGCAAATGTCGTAGAAGTAGAATCATTGTTCTCTTGCTTTGTTTCAGAAATTGAACCTAAGACCATAGAAGAAGCTCTAAAGATTTCTGAATGGATCAAGGTAATGCAAGAAGAACTGGATCAATTTGAAAGGAACAAAGTCTGAAAACTTGTACCACTTGCTGAAGGCAAGAAAGCTATTGGTACAAAGTGGGTGTTCAGAAACAAGCTGAGTGAGTCTGGTGAAGTAACAAGAAACAAAGTACGTTTAGTTGCTCAAGGTTACTGTCAGACTGAAGGATTGGACTATGATGAGTCTTATGCACCGGTTGCAAGATTGGATGCAATTAGGCTTTTCTTGGCCTTTGCTGCTCACAATGACTTCATTGTTTACCAAATGGATGTTAAAAGTGCATTCTTGAATGGTGAACTTGCTGAAGAAGTCTACTTAGAACAACCCCCTGTCTTTGAACTTCCCTCAGAAACCAAGATGGTATACAAGCTTCAGAAAGCTGTATATGGTCTAAAGCAAGCACCAAGAGCTTGGTATGATACCTTAGCTAAGTTCTTGCTGGATAATGGTTTCAAGAAAGGTGAAGTTGATAAAACCTTGTTTACCATGAACCATGATGGTAAAATACTCTTAGTTCAAATTTATGTGGATGACATAATTTTTGGATCTAAGGACAAGCAACTTTGTGATGATTTTGCCAAACTCATGACAAACAAATTTGAAATGAGTATGATGGGAAAATTGAATTATTTCCTAGGATTGCAAGTCAAGCAACTCAAAGATGGAATATTCATAAATCAAGCAAAGTATGCGAAATAAATGCTCATAAAGTTTAGGATCAAAGAGGAAGAAAAACCTGAAAAGATCCCTATGAGTGTTGGTACCAAACTGAGCTATACTAAAGAAGATAAAAGTGTTGAAGAACACAAGTAAAGGAAGCTCATTGGTTCCTTGTTGTATTTAACAGCAAGTAGACCTGACATTCAGTATGCTGTTTGTGTGTGTGCAAGATTCAAATCTGATCCAAGAGAATCACACTACAAAAAGGCACTTAAGATACTGAAATATGTCAAAGGTACAGTCAATGTTGGAGTATGGTATCATAAAGATTTTGTATTGGAATTGGTTGGTTATTCTGATGATGATCATGGAGGATCAACTCTTGATTGGAAAAGAACTTTTGGAACTTGTCAGTTTCTAGCTACTAGATTAATATCATGGTTCAGCAAGAAGCAAACCTGTGTTGCCAATTCATCTACTGAATCTGAGTACATTGCGGCTGGTTGTTGCACAGCTCAAATCCTTTTGATTCAGCAAAAATTAAGAGATTATGGTATTTCTGCAAAGAAAACACCAATCGTTTGTGATAATATGAGTGCTATTGCTATCACTCAAAATCCTAAGTTTCACTCAAGAACAAAACACATTGATATTCGGCATCATTTCATTAGAGATCATGTGGAAAAGGGAGATATTGAGATTGTAAAAGTGGGTACTGATGATCAACTTGCTGAAATCTTTACCAAGCCCCTACCAGATAATAGATTCGCAATGCTAAGGTATAATCTTGGATTGATTGAATTACCTCAATAAGGGATACAATTGACAGAATGCTGAAACATGTATTCAACAAGCCAAAGTATTCTTACTTAATTAAAATCTCCTTCCACTAATTTCTTCTAATAAATGATAGGTCATTACATGATTGCTGAAACAGGCATTCAGCAAGAAATTCCTTCAAAACGGGTATTTGTTAGGAAACTTGATCACTTGCTGAGACAGACACTCAGTAAGAGAAAAACCTTAAAGATTGCTGAAACGGGTATTCAGACAATCAAAGATACTGAAACAGGTATTCAAGTATCAAGGGAATATTCTGAGACGGGAACTCAGAAAAGAGCAAAACTCATTTCTCAGATTTTACCAAAAGATATCTCAAGTATAAAAAGAATTTACTGATACGGGAACTCAGAAATATCTTTTAAACTTAAGGAAATATGAGATGTCTGAGTAAGGGGGAACTTTCAGCAAGTAACAAGGTTATTTATGCAAACTCGCTGAAAAGATTCTTGTTTATTTCAGCAAGCAATCAAATTCCATAAATCTCGGTAAAATCAATTTGTGACGTTAATCGAGCACAGATAAACTCGCTAATAATCATGACATGAAATGCAATCGTGGCCATTGATTAGAAGGAGTTATTGATCTAACGGTTAACATTACAAAGAGAAAGAGTGCTCTGACGGTTTTTGTTAGTGGGCCACTACGCATTTAATGCAAAGGCTCCACTAACGCCATTGTTTCTCTGTTTTACCCTTGCTGAGAACTCAAATCGATTGAGATTCTTGCACATCAGAGACACTATATAAAGAAGGAGTTAGAGAAAGACAAAATTCTTTAACTCACATTTCCTTTCTCTGAAAATTTTAGCCTGAATCTACTGTACCTCCGGTCAAAAAGCAAACAATCTTTTTCGTACACATTTCTCTTCTATATAAAGAAATGGCACCAAAGAGACATTCATCTAAGACATCAAAGTCGTCTAAGGTTGACAGTGTTGAAAAACGCACTGCTCCGATGACAACTCTGGTGACTAACACAGCGAAAGTTGTGTTGAAAAACGATAGGATAACAGAAAAACCTATGCCTCCCTCATATCTTGACACTGCAAAGTGTGAGATGATGATTCAATGGGGTAGTTTTGCGAAAGAGAAGTATATCTGATACTTCTATGAACAAGAACTAGACGGTGACAATGAGGAGGCGCTTGACTTCATTAAACAGCAAGGCCTCATTCACTTTATAACAGCTCGCCCTAAGCAAGTGAGCATGTTAGATACTATGGAGTTCTACAACAATGCAGAAATCCAGTCCCTAACTGATAGTCAAGGAGTCACTGAAAAAGTGATCTTTTCTACAGTTCAGAACACGCAAATCGTCCTGAAATGGACTGATTTAGCAGAAATCTTTCAGATTCCAACCACTGGAACTGAAGATGACATCACTTCCACTGATGAAGAGATAGAAGCCTTCTACAGTGATGTCAGAAATGAGAAAATGAAGAAAGGAGAGATTGCTCCCGTGACTTGGACAAAGCACGTTAAGAGGAAGCATCTCTGCCACTCACTTGGTCTGGTAGCTCTGCTACTAATCAAAGTCTTAGACTTCCAAGTTGGAGGAATAGACCAAGTAGGCTTGAGAAGGTGGCCGCTGCTGATGCATATCTATGAGAACAAAACGGAGCTCAACTGGGCAAAGTACATTTTCAACAGACTTGTTGATTGTGTCACTAAATTCAAGGTCAAGGTTGAAGACAACAAGGTCTCACCTACCTTCCCAGTCATGTATGGACTGAAGATATGCTTTATCCTTGAACACTTCAGGATTCAACTGAGAAACCCATTGCCAATCAAGAAATCTGTATGCAATGTGGGAAGAGCCTTCTACAAGAAAAATGTACCTAAGACTGCTGGCAAGAAGCTTGAAAAATCTAAGAAGACAACAGCTGCAAATGTTGTCAGCACAAGCCAGCAAGAAAGGTATACAACAGCTGCAGATGTCACCACTCAGCAAGAAAATGTTCCAGCAACTGAAAAAGTTGTTGATGAAACTGCTGTAGATGTTAATCATGATGAAACTACTGTAGATGGTGATCATGCCAAGACCACTACACCCGTTGCTGAAAATGCAACTACTAACGCCACTGTTGGGAAACTGGAAAAATCAAAGAAGAAAAAGAGGAAAGCTGATGATGACACTCAGACTGCAGCGTCATCAGCTAACCCCGTCCCCAAGAGAAAAAGGACAAATAACCCAAGAAAGAAAACACTGGCTCGCAAGTCAGTACCAATTGTCCATGATCTTTCAGACGATTCCCAAGCAGTTGCTGAAAAGCAAGCTCCATTAGATGTTGACAAGGTGGTTACTGAAACCTATGTCAGCAATGTTGAAGTGTTTGCGGAAGCCTTCAACAATCAAATTAATGTTGATTCATCTACTGAGAATAGACCACAAGGCAGTGGAAATGAAATTCCTGCCCCAATCCTAGATATCTACATTGTAGATAATCTTGATGATCAGACTCTAGAACCAGTGACTAATATCGCTGCTGATATAAGAACCGCGGCACTTGCCGAAGCTGCCGTTGCTGAAAAGATGGTTGCTGAACAAGCAACTCATCAAGTTGCTGAAGAACCAGTTGCTGAGACTTCAATGGTTCAAATGGAGACATTATTCGACGACGCATCTCAAGATGCTGAGAATACTGGACCCAGTTCACCGAAAACATCCATTGACAAAGTGCAGCTTGTGCTGAAAGAACTAAGTCATCAAATGGAGTTGGATATTGAAGACACATCCAACAAATCAATTGACGTTTTCATGACAAGCAGTGAGCTCAAGGGTCAAGATGCCTCTGCTCAACTTGTCATTTCAGAGACAAGGGAGATTGCTGAAACCGCATAGCTTTCTCAAACAGAGCAAGAAAAGAATTCTGCTGAAGAAACAGTCCCAGATATTGAAGAAGCTGTCGTTGCTGAAAGGACTGAGCCACAACCTGTCCTTCTTCAGCAGGTAGTTAACTCAACCATAAGCAAATCTTCACTATCTGAAACTCAATCTTTTGCTAATATAATGATTTCTCTACAGACTTCTCAAGATACAAGTCAGACGGTTGTTGAAGCCTCTGCACCAGAATCAACACTTCCTGCTCAGCAGGTAGTTAAAGTTTTTGGTAATACAACTAAGTTTGACAACTTAGTGCTTGTATCTAACTCACATTTATTTCAGGATGAAAAAATGGAGGATGCTTCTCAAGCTCCTCATGTTTCAGCTTTGGAATCTAAGACTATTATCCAAACCTTTCCTAAAGTGGTTCACATCACTGAAGATCCAAAAGTGAGTTCTGAGGAACTTTACTTAGACTTCAAAAGAACTACCTTGTCAAGAGTTGCTAAGTCTGTCAACAACTGGCAAAGGTACAGAAGGATGGACTTTTCTGACCTTCATCTTGATCTATCCAACGAGAAAAAGAGGTCTTCTCTGCTGAAACTCGAGACCTTTGTCCACTCTATACTTCCGGAAGACATGTCATATTCTCAGCTAATGAGCTCAAATCTGATTGCTCAAATCAGAGAGAATATGAAGGCCAAATTTAAGAGTGCCTCTCCAGCTGAACAAGCTGTGATGCTCAAGGGTTCTTTTGTACCCGTGGTGGCTGATCCCCACAAAATCAATGAAGAAGAGGAAGTTACGAGTGTTGCTTTGTACAAGCATCTCGAGTTGGTCATATTAACAGATGATGATGAAGAGAAAGAAGATGAAAACATCCCTACTGATCCCAGTGATGATGAAGGGAAAGATTCTAAGGACAAAAAGGACGACAATGATGACAATCAAGGTCCTAGTCCTGATGCTGGTGGACTTAAACTGACAGTTGCTGAGACTGAGAATCAAGACAATCAGCAAGCTGATCAAACACCAAGTCAGCAAGAATCCCATCCTGCTCCTACTGAACCAAGTACTCAAGCACCTGTGCAAGGCACTGATACTGAAGAAGAGTACGCCAGAAAGCGCGCCGCATTGAAACATGGCAAGAGCAAGCTTTCTGATGCCGAGTTATCTTTACTCGATGCCACGGTCACTAATCCAAACCTTGATGATGATGAAAAAATGGATGAAGATTAAAAAAGAGCACTTCAAAATAGTCTCCAAATTCATGCAAGGCATACGCAGAATTTGGATATTGCTCAATCTTCAGGAGTAAAGCCACATGAAGTCCCCACCCTTCCACTTACTACTGGTGAAACTCCAGCAATTGAGTCTCAAACGTTGCCCTCAGCAACTACTCAATTAAAACTTACTACTGGTGAAACTCTGGTCGTTGAGTCTGAAGCGTTGCCATCAGCAACCACTCAACCAGAAAGGAATGAAGCTGCCGATTTAGGTTCAAAGGTTGCTGGCCTTGATGAATCTGACGATGAAGACGATCTTTCAGCAAATGAGGATGATCACTCAAAGAAAAATGAACCCAAAGTGGTTGAAATTCCTCCTCCTGACTATGAACATGATGTAGGAGATGACTTGAGAATTCATTTGCTGACAAAAGATGATCAATTTGCTTCTGAGCTCAAAGTTCATTCCTTGACCCCAAACTTAGTGCCGTTCCAAAATGTGGAGGATTTCACTCCAAGAATTAAAGCACTAATGGAAGTCCACAAAGCCTGCAAAGCAGAAGACGATGCACTGCTTGCTGAGAGTCCACTTGACATTGGAAAGATATTGTCTACTGTGCTGAAACGTACTACTACTCTTACAATAACTCAGAAAGACATCAGTCTTTACCACAAAAGCTATGAAGAAGATGTAAGTCAAGCAGTCCGGCTAGCAAAGTCTGCATTAGTCAAGGCTCAGACTTTCATTGAAGATAAGGTCGAAACAGAGCGCAGACATGAGGAGAATCTGGTAAGTATTAAACAAGAATTGTCCAAGCTGACCTCTGATCAGCAAGCAATTATCATGAAATACAAAAGCCTAAGTACTCTTGCTGAAAATTGCAATGAGTTCTTTTCTCTGCACATTACTCCAATGATGCAATCCATGTCTAAGGGGGAAGATAAGCAAAAGAGATCTTCAAGGAAGAAAACCCCTACTGAAGCGCCACTGACTATAGAACCTCTTGCTAAAAGAGAGCAAAGTTCTAAAAGACAAGCAGATTCTGAGTTGAATTCAGCAAGTCCGAAAAAGAGAAAAACTTCTGCTGAAACTCAAGAATTCTGTCACACTGAAAGTCATCAAGATCTGAATATGAAGATGATGATGATGATGACAATTAGACCATAGCTCAAGCCATAAGAGCTAGACCAATAACAGCCTTAACTCCGTCTGGCCATTCAAAGCATTTCTCTTCTGACTCAAGATCTTCAGCAAGAGATCAAGAAAATGCAAAGTCAAGAAGAAGAAGGCAAAGACAGGAAGAAAAGAGGTTGGCCAGCATTGCTATTGCCTCCGGCATTGAATATACAAAGACCAGCAATGAGGAAACCACTCAGAATGTGATTAGAAACGTTCATGGTTGCTGGATCTTAAGGCTGGAAGACTTGCTGGTAAATGAGTTCTTTCCAACAGCTATACAGAACCAAATGTATACTTGGATTGATCTCAAGGTGAAAAGAAAAGAAAGGGATCCTCCTTCCCTACCAAGAAATATTGCTGGGAGATGGCTGAATCTGGAAGTCTTAGTAAGAAGAACTTCAATTGGAAAGTCCATAAGACAAGAACCTGTTTTGATAAAACCAATTGGTGTTGCCTATTACTCTGACCTTGTAACCAAGAAATCAAAGAAGAAACTTGGATTGATTCCTTATGAGTATTTCTATCTCACTGCTAAGGATCAAGAAGAAGATCTTCTCTGGTTAAAGAAGATTCATGCTAACAAGGGAGTTTCGGATACACAACTTCTCCATGCCAAACCTCTCTAACTGAAAATACACCCTTTCAGGCGTGATATTCAGGGGGAACTTAATCGAGCATAGTGTTGCTGATTGAAAGTCCCAAGTTTGGTGGAGAACAAGGTTTCGTTCTCTAGTTAAGTTGGAAACGAAGCAAGTGTGCTTTGGTTTCTGTTTGAATCGATCTAGATAGGTGTTGTAAGGAACCTCAAACTTGTCTTAGTGGATTCAGTCCTAGAAAGGACAAAGTGGATTAGTTGAGAGATTACGCCACTCTCAGATACCACTATAAAAGTGTTTGTGTGAGTTACTTACTGTATTTAGTTTTCAGCAAAGCATATCTATCTGTACACAGTCACTCACTTCACTTGCTGAAACTTTCACTTACTGAAAAAGCACTTATTGTATCACAGACTTCCGCTCTTTGATTTTAAGTATCAGCAAAACTAGTTAATGAGAAGTAACTTGCGTTTGCTGATAAAGTTAAATATCAGCAAACTCATTACTGAAAAGTAATAAGTACTTGCTGAGAAAGTTTTTAAACGACGAAAGTTTGAAAAGACTATTCACCCCCCCCCCTCTAGTCTTTTCTTGTTGTTTAAAGGGACCAACAGTTGCTGAACAAGCAACTCATCGAGTTGCTGAAGCTGCAATTGCTGAAGAACCAATTGCTGAGACTGCAATGGTTCAAGTCCCAGGGGTTGCTGAAACACCACAAGAGACAGTATTCGACGATGCATCTCGTGATGCTGAGAATATTAGACCAAGTTCACCAATAAATCTATTGACAAAGTCCAACTGGTGCTGACAGACTTAAGCCAGCAAATGGACTTGGAGATTGATGACAACTCCAACAAGTCAGTAGACCTGTTCATGACAAGCAGTGAACTCAAAGGTCAAGATGCCTCTGCTCAACTTGTCAATTCAGAGACAAGGAAGATTTCTGAATCTGCACAGCCTTCTCAAATAGAGCAAGAAAAGAAGTCTGTTGAAGAACAAGTCCCGGATAATGAAGATGTTGTCATTGCTTAAAGGACTGAGTCACCACCTTCCCTTCTTCAGCAAGTAGTTAACTCAGACATAAGCAAAACTTCACTATCTGAAACTCTATCTTTTGCTGATATAATTGTTTCCTTACAGACTTCTCAAGATACAAGTCAGAAGATTGTTGAAACTTCTGCACCAGATTCCACAACTCCTGTTCAGCAAGTAGATGAAGTTTTTGGTAAATGTACTAAGTTTGACAACTTAGTACTTGTATCTAACTTAAAATTATTTCAGGATGAACAATTCAAGGATGCTGCTCAAGCTCCTGCAGCAATGGAATTAGTTCCAGCACAACAAAGTGTGCAATATGAGCTTGCTGAACTTCAGCAGGTAAATGATGTTCCAGTTTTAGACTCTAAAACTATCTTCCAAAACCTTCTTGAATTTAATTTTATTCTTTTCCAGGCTCAAAAGGTGCCTCTCCAGCTGAACAAGCCGTGTAGCTCAAGGTTTCTTTTGTACCCGTGGTGGCTGATCCCCACAAAATCAATGAAGAAGAGGAAGTAACTAGCACTGCTATGTACAAACATCTCGAGTTAGTTATACTAACGGACGATGATGAAGAAGAAGAGGATGAAAATATCCCAAAGGATACCAGTGATGATGATGAAGGAAAAGATTCCAAGGACAAAAAGGATGATGATGATGATGATAATCAAGGTCCTAGTCCTGATGCTGGTGGAGTTAAGCTGATAGTTGCTGAGACTGAAAATCAAGCTACTGAAAATCAGCAAGCTGACCAAACTCCCAGTCAGCATCAAGAATCCACTCCTGCTCCTGCTGAGACAAGTACTCAAGCAACTGAACAAGTTGCTAAAACTGAAGAAGAGTACTCCAGAAAGCGTGCTGAAATTCAGTTAGGCAAATCTAAGCTTTCTGATGCCGAGTTAGCTTTTCTCGATGCCAAGGTCACTGATCCAAACCTCGATAATGAAGATATGGATGAAGATTATCAAAGAGCACTCCAAAATAGTCTATAGATTCATGTTAAACATACGAAGAATCTAGACATTGCTCAATCTTCAGGAGTGAAGAACACGGAAGTCCCCTCCCTTCCACTTACTGCTGGTGAAACTCCAGTTGTTGAGTTAAAAGAGTTGCCCTCAGCAACCACTCAACCACAAGTGATTGAAGCTAAAGATTTAGGAACGAAGGTTGTTGGCCTTGATGAATCTGATGATGAAGAAGATCTCTTTAACTTCTCAGCAAATGAAGAAGAACTGACAAAGAAAATTGAACCCACAGAGGTTGCAATTCCTCCCCCATCTCTCCAAAATAATGAAGGAGATGCTGAAAGAAGTCGTTTGCTGAGAAATAATGATCAATTCGCTACTGAGATCAAAGCTCATTCACTCACTCCTCTCTAGTGTCGTTCCCTAATATTGAGGATTTTACTCCAAGAATTAAGGCACTTATGGTTGTTCACAAAGCATGCCAAGAACAGGATGATGCATTGCTTGCTGAGAGTCCGCTTGATATTGGCAAGATACTGGCTACTGTGCTGAAACGCACTACTTCTCTTACCATAGCTCAGAAATACATACGTCTATACCACAAAAGCTATGAAGAAGATGTCAGTTAAGCACTCAAACTGGCTAAAACTGCATGGAAAAAGGCTCAGGCTTTCATTGAAGAAAAAGTCGACAATGAGCGTAGACATGAGGAGAACTTGGTGAGTATTGAAGAAGAATTTTCCAAGCTAACTGCTGATCAGCAAGGAATTATTCTTAAATACAACATCTTAAGTACTCTTGCTGAAAATTGCAATGAGTTTTTCTCTCTGCACATTCAACCAATGATGTAATCCATGTCTAAGGGGGAAGATAAACAAAGAAAATCTTCAAGAGCAAAGAAAACCCCTGCTGAAGCGCCATTTATACTGCCTGGTCCACCTCCCAGAGAACCTCTTGCTGAAAGAGAGCAAAGTTCAAAGAAACGAGCTGAAACAGATTATGAGAGAAATTCAGCAAATCCGAAAAGGAGAAGAACATCTGCTGAAACTCAAGAATACTGTCACACTGAGAGTCATCAAGATCTGAATGAAGATGATGATAATGATGATGACCAAACAATATCTCAAGCAATAAGAGCTAGGCCAATTACAGCCTTAACTCCTTCTGGACATTCCAAACACTTCTCTTCTGACTCAAGATCTTTAGCAAGAGATCAAGAAAATGCTGAGTCAAGGAGAAGAAGGCAAAGACAAGAAGAAAAGAGGCTTCCGAGCATTGCAATTGGTTCTGGCATTGAATACACAAAGACCAGCAATGAGGAAACAACTCAAAATGTGATCAGAAACCTACATGGTTGTTGGGTCTTAAAGCTGGAAGATTTGTTGGTAAATGATTTCTTTACAACTGTTGTACTGAATCAAATGTACACTTGGATTGGATTAAAAGTGCAAAGAAAATAAAGGGATCCTCCTGCCTACCCAAGAAACATTGCTGCAAAATGGCTGAATCTGGAAGTCTTAGTAAGAAGAACTTCTATCGGCAAGAATATAAAATAAGAGCCCGATTTAATCAAACCGATATATGTTGCTTACTATAGTGATCCTTTAACCAAGAAGTCCAAGAAGAAATATGGCTTGATTCCTTATGAGTATTTTTATCTCACTGCCAAGGATCAAGAAGAAATCTTCTCTGGTTAAGAAACATTCATGCTAACAAGGGAATTTCGGATACACAACTTCTCCATGCCAGCAATTGGGGCATGCACTTGTGGGTACTTCACTACAAAGAAATGAATGGTGAAAACCATCATTATACTGCCTACAAGAATGCAAGGATTATTCAACTTGAAGTCCGTAAGGTACTTGTAGATTTCGAGAAGGACTGTGTTGAATTCTCTGCGCTTGCTGAGAAGAGTGTAAGGGAGATTCTGAGGAAATCTTCTGCTGGAATAGCTTAAGTCCCTTGTAAAAGCTTTGTTTGTTTTTGTTTGCTGATTTTTGTAGTTATCTTTGAACTTTGTTGTAAACTTACTGAAAGATAACTATCAGCAACAAGCTTTTAACTCTTATTGGTTTTTGATTATGCACTCTACTTATGCTTACTGTTTTATTATTCAAGTATGCTTGCATTATTCAACCGATTTATTCAACATCAGAAACCTCTAAAAGGGTAACAATTAATTTAGCCATGGATTGCTAACATCAAAAAGGGGGAAATTTGTTAGGAAACTTGTAAATTTTGATGAGCAATTAACCATGCTAAATTAAGGAAAGTCCAGTAACTAGTACTCTTAAGGTCCATAGAAATTTAGAATTTTAAGGACATTGTAAAAGAGGAACGTTTGCTGAAGACTTAGTACTCTTAAGGTCCATAGAAATTGAGAATTTTAAGGACATTGTAAAAGAGGAACGTTTGCTGAAGACTTAGTACTCTTAAGGTCCATAGAAATTTAGAATTTTAAGGACATTGTAAAAGAGGAACGTTTGCTGAAGACTTAGTGTAGGTACTAGTTAGGTGCTTTACTTTGCTGATGATGTACTTTGTTTTTTTACAAATGAACTATTGAAGCACTAGAACCGTTCAGAAATTTGAAGAATTCGAAGACTGAAGACTTAAGAAGATTTCTGCAGATGGTATCTACAAAGGCACATGTTGCTCAGAAAGTGGAAATTTCAGCAACAACTTGCATAAGTGAAAATCTATATGACAGAGTAGGTTGTGCTTGCTGAAACTGAGACCGACCGCTTGCTGAAATACATATGTGACCTCCTTGCTAAAAGTACTTGCATTTACGCTCCAACGTTCACATTTGAATTTCATTCAAATGAACATTAAATGCAAAAGTAAGCATGCAAGAACATGAAGACTAGAAGACAAATGAAGGACGCTGCTGAAAGTACAAAAGCAAGATAGTGACATCTTAAGGAACAAAGCCTTAGAATTTGAAATTCAAACGGCTCCCTTGATTCACTATAAATAGAGGTCATCCGGAAAAGAGTTGAAGTGTGTCAACAACGTGATCAAACTCTCACTTGTGCTTAAACACTCATCTTCTATACTCTTTACTGCCTATCGATCCGTTCCAAGACTTAAAGCTTGAAACAAAAGCTACTTGTGAAGAAGTAGAACATTCACGGCTAAGAAATTAGTTAAGTGTTCTTTCTTTCAAACAAGAACAAGTCTTGACACCATAAACAACTTAACTTGTTTACTGCAAAGTATTCCAAGTTTTGTTTCTTAGATTACTTGCTATAGCTGAATAAGTTATACTCAAGTCATCTCATCTCAAACCTCTCTAACTGATAAACATCCTTTTTCAGGCGTGAAATTTAGGGGGAATTAATCAAGCATAGTGTTGCTGATTATAAGTCCCAAGTTTGGTGGAGAACAAGGTTTCGTTCTCTAGTTAGGTTGGAAATGAAGCAAGTGTGCTTTGGTTTCTGAAGAATCGTTCTAGATAGGTGTTGTAAGGAACCTCAAACTTATCTTAGTGGATTCAGTCCTAGAAAGGACAAAGTGGATTAGTTGAGAGATTACGCCACTCTCAGATACCACTATAAAAGTGTTTGTGTGGTTTACTTTACTGCATTTAGTTTTCAGCAAGCTTTTCTATCTGTACGCTGTCACTCTGCTCACATGCTGAAACTAGCACTTACTGAAAAGCACTTATTGTATAAAGACTTCCGCACTCTGTTTTTAAAGTACCAGTAAAACTCGTTACTGAAAAGTAACTAGTACTTGCTGAGAAAGTTAAGTATCAGCAAACTCATTACTGAAAAGTAATAAGCTCTTGCTGAGAAAGTTTTTAAACGACGAAAGTTTGAAAAGACTATTCACCCCCCCTAGCCTTTTCTTGTTGTTTAAAGGGACCAACACAAGTCCATGTGCAAGGGTTGTAAAGGTTTTGTAGTTGACGGTACTGCCTTGTTCTTGAAAGAAGATTTGGTTTGCTTTCCTTGTTGACATGCATTGCAAACACCATCCTTCTTAAAAGTAACCTTAGGTAATCCAACTACAAGTGCCTTTTTAGACAGCTTATTCAGCGTCTTGAAGTTTAGGTGACTTGTTCGTTTATGCCATAACCATGCTTTTTCAGCAAGGCAATCATGATCTGAGACAAGGCATTTTTCAACGATTGCTGAAGAACAATCTACAGTATACAAACCTCCTGATCTTCTAACAACCATAATAACCTTCTTTGTCTCAAAGTCTATTAGTTTAAATTCATCACTTTTGATTTTGATAAAGTATCCTTTCTCAGCGAATTGACTCATACTGAAAAGGTTAAACTTAAGATTTTTGACATAAAGAACTCCCGAAATGGTAATGCATCCTAACTTCACGTCACCATAACCTTTAGTAGAACCAAAGCCTCCACCAGCAAACCTTATTGTTTGACCTTAAGACCACCGTCTATAGTTTATAAGGTTTTTCTTGTTGCCCGTCATGTGCTTTCCACAACGACTGTCAAAGAGCCAAATTGCATTGTTTGTCTCCGTGGCTGAAGTCTGCACAATCAAGAGCAAACAAGTTAATTATCCAATATTGGATGTCCATTAACATGTTCAAGAAAGCGTCCAGTAGAAACCCAAGTCTTGAGTTTTTCAACTTTGACTTGTTTTCTACTTGCTGAGGAACTAGAAGGTTTTGAGCCGAAAGACTTTTGATCATTGCTAATCAAGTCCACTTTCTGATGTGGTGTCTTACTCGGTTGACCTTTTTGCTGAACATACTTTTCAGTAAGTTCTTTTCTGGAAAGGTTCCATCTAGTCCTAGCGTTTTGAGTTTTGTCAGAACTCTTAGGCTTGGTTTTGTTCATCTCTTTGAATTATCTTTGTTGACTTTGCTTATACTCATGAAAAAGTTGACTTTGCTTGGTTTTGAAACCAAGCCACTTTTCGGAGAATGCTGAGCTTTTGGCTTAGCAACCTTACTTGATTCAGGTTTGTCAGCAAAGGTCTTTTGATTACTTTTAGTAATCTTGCCTTTTGACTTAACAAATTGCTTTTCAGAAACTTGTTTGGTGGAATGCTTTACAACATCCTTTTTCTTAACAGTTTGCTTTTCAGCAACCTGTTTACCTTTTAAAGTCTTGTTACTTTGAGTAGCAACAGCGGGCTATACGGTCGTAGGTACTTGATTGCGTATTTCAGCAACCTTAGATTGACCAATCTGATAGAGTTCTGGTTGACCACTACCAGTTTCACGAACAAAGGTAATAGGTGATTTGTCTTTTCTCAAGATTATTTCATCATCACCTTCATACGTTGCACCTAAACCTTCTTTCTGAGATGGGTCTCTCAGATAAGAGTTTAGTTTAGTCAGCGTATTACTCGCATCAGCATAAGATTTGAAATTGATTTTCATGTTTTTCATTTCTTGTATTTCAGCAAGTAACTTTAGAATTGAGGACTGATACTCTTCCAATTCTATTGCCATTTGAGAATTCTTCTCTGTAGCTTCAGCAATTAGCTTCTTGAGATGCAATATTTCAGCATCCTTCTTTTCTGACTCTTCTTTCAGCAAAACATACTTTTCCGTAGTTTGCTTGGTCAGAGTTTCAGCATTCTGTAGTTTCTCTTGCTGTTTGCTCAGAGTTTTCTCAAATCTTTCGATTTCTCCTTGAATTCTATCAAGGTCAATATCATCTTCACTTTCTAAGTCAGAGTCAGAGGTAGGACAATATACCTGACCGGCCATGAGGCAGAATTCGTAGTTTGACACATCTGGATAAGCTTCCATAGCTATTCCACAAACTTCCTTGCCAATCTCTACATCAAGAGTGGCTTCTTATTCTTCTTCAGTGTCTGAGCTCTCTACCTCACTGTATTCAGAACTAGTATCAATGCAAAGCGCATCGATTTTTGCTTGAAGCTTTTTCTTTTCTTCAGCAATCAAAGCCCTTTTGAACTTCTTCTTCTTTTCAGCAGATTGCCTTTCAGTAAAGGACAATTTGCTTTGAAGTGTCCAGGCTTTTTGCAGTAAAAGTAGAGATCATTGCCAACTACTGGTTCTTCAGAAGAATTTGCTTGCTGAGCTTGCTTGTTCAGTGTTAGGAAACTTGTAATTTTGATGAGCAATTAACCATGCTAAATTAAGGAAAGTCCAGTAACTAGTACTCTTAAGGTCCATAGGAATTTAGAATTTTAAGGACATTGTAAAAGAGGAACGTTTGCTGAAGACTTAGTTTAGGTGCTAGATAAGTTATTTCTTTTGCGTATGATGTATTTTATTTTCTGAAAAGAAAATAACTTATTGATGCTGAAGCTTATGATGTATCTTATTTTCTGAAAAGAAAATAACCTATTGAAGCATTTGCTGACGATATACTTTGTTTTTACAAACAAACTATTGAAGCAAATAGAAACCTCTCAGAATCTTGAAGATTATTGAAGATCTGAAGACTTGAAGATTTAGAAGATCTGAAGTTATCTCAGCTCCGGGTCGTGGGAGTTGGTTGACGAAATCATCGATATCGTGCAAGTATCCCATCACATCTTCCCTTGATAAGCCATAGAATCTCGGAAGTTGTTGGAATGCGTGGTTCTTGATCTCCACATCTTGGGTTGCAGACGAAAGAACAATCGCCGGTCCCCTCATACGATCCTTGGTGGGTTAAACCCATGCCTTCAGTGGTCTAGCTTCTGCCATTCCGTCGATTTCCTTGAAGAGACTGAGTAGAGATTCAGAGAAATCAGTTTCCTCTATTTCCTCTAGTGCGCGCCTTTCAAGTAGTCGCCTTCTCTGGTGGTAGACTCTGTCGATCTCAGCAATTGAATCAGCAATTGGTGTTCCTGCAGAACGTGTATGCGGCATACACTATCTGTAACAGAATAGGAAAGGTGATTAGAAACAAACTAGGAAAGCAGTATCAGAGAGAGAGATTAAAAAGAAAAACTAAAACTAGTAGAATTAGGAATCTAAAGCTGTAAATATAAACAAATTAAACAGAAAAAAGGAGTATAGTCCCCGGCAACGGCGCCAATTTGATGAACGCGGATGTCGTGCTCCGAATTCAAGCAAATAAATTTGTAATTAGCCAAAGGCAATCCACAACTACAACGAAAACCGTAGTGTAGCAGTAGAATGACTCGAGTGTCGTTCTCTCAGGACTATAACTAGCTTTATCTATTTAACAAGAGAATATAAAACAACAATCAGATAGCAAAAGGGGGTTTCTAGCAGATAATGGAGATTGGTGATAGTATGGTCCTTCTTAACATAACGGGTCGATAATCATGCATAAATTCCTCGGTCTTGCATAGAGATCTTTGAATCAATCTAGTTTCCTGTTGCAAATATTAAGCACTACGAAGATAATTGGTCTGACAAGTCAATCACTATTGTCCTAATGTGTTCCGTAATTATTCAACACTACGAAGATAATTGGTCTGATGGTCGACAAGTGTCGAAACATGCATAATAATTAATACAACATACGAGAATTTAGGTTGTGCCTGATCAACGAAATAAAGCAATGACACGGAGTATAATGCGCGATATAGCTATTAGCATGATTATCTTCCCTTCGCTAAGAATTCACATACTACCACCAACGATAAGTTTAGCTACTCATAATAGGCATGCAATCAACAGAAATCATAGAAGAAAACATGTTGAAAGAATATAATAAAATAAGTAGAATAATAGTGTAAGATACAAAGTTACCGAAGGTTGTCAATCTCCGGATGATTGCGATCCTACGAGCTCCAAACTGCTATGAAAAAGTATCCCCTAAGCTACGGAACTCCCAGGACAGGCCCCGGGAAGTTCCTACCTAAAACTATAGAGAGAGGTGAGAAAGTAGGTCTGGAAAGATATGATTTTCGGAGAAAAACTGAGCACTATATATAGGCCCCGAAAAACCACGGGACGGTTCGCCCCAGCCATGCGGCGGTTCGCCCCCGAGTTTTTCTCGCGGAATTCCGCGTTTTCGACGCGTTTTTTGATTTCTTCACCTTTTCGGACTCGGTTTCTGACTTCTAGTAGCCTTCTAACCTCCAGATTCGGCCCCTAGACTTCAAATCCTATCCGGAAACCTTCAGATACTCCAAATAGGTTTCTGGAACACCAATTCCTTGTCAACTTTAATATAATTGCCCGGAAATCTTCGAATTTCAACCAAAACCTGTAAAATAAAATCTAAAGGGAAACGTGACACTATTCTAATAAAATGTACTAAAATATAGCTAAATTAACATAGAGGATAGCTAAAATAGGTGAAAAAGACTCGAATGAAAGTGTAAAATACACATTCATCAGAAAGCACATGACGGGCAACAAGAATAACCTTATAAACTATAGACGGTGGTCTAAAGGTCCAACACTAAGGTTTGCTGGTGGAGGCTCCGGATCTACAAAAGGCTATGGTGATGTGAAGTTAGGATGCATCACCATTACTGGAGTTCTTTATGTCAAAAATCTCAAGTTTAACCTTTTCAGCATGAGTCAGTTTGCTGACAAAGGATACTTCATCGAAATTAAAAGTGATGAATGTAAACTTATAGATTTCGAGACTAAAAAGGTAATAATGATTGCAAGAAGATCAGGAGGCTTGTACACCGTTGATTGGTCTTCAGCAAACGTTGAAAAATGCCTTGTCTCAGATCACGATTGCCTTGCTGAAAAAGCATGGTTATGGCATAAACGAACAAGTCATCTAAACTTCAAGACGCTGAATAAGCTGTCTAAAAAGGCACTTGTAGTTGGATTACCTAGGGTTACTTTTAAGAAGGATGGTGTTTGCAATGCATGTCAGCAAGGAAAGCAAACCAAATCTTCTTTCAAGAACAAGGCAGTACCGTCAACTACAAAACCTTTACAACTCTTGCACATGGACTTGTTTGAATCTTCTTCAACAAGCTATGCTGGTAAGAAGTATGGTCTAGTCGTGGTAGATGACTATTCAAGATTCACTTGGGTAGTATTCATCAAGCACAAATCTGAAACCAAGACTGAAATACCTAACTTGCTGAATAAGCTTGAAGTCATGAAAAATTACAAGGTAAAAGTCATAAGGACAGACCATGGTACTGAGTTTGTAAACCAGTACATAACTGAATATTGTACCTCAAAAGGTATTCAACATCAGTTATCCTCAGTAAGAACACCACAGCAAAATGGTGTTGCTGAACGGAAGAATCGTACCCTAAAAGAAGCCGCAAGAACAATGCTTGTTGACACTGAAATAAGTGAGGCTTATTGGGTTGAAGCGATTAATACCGCCTGTTATACTCAAAACAGATGTTTGATTACTAAGGAATACAACAAAACTCCTTATGAATTGTTTGTTGGAAGACCTCCTAACATCACTCATCTAAGAGTATTTGGTTGCAAGTGTTTCGTTCTTAACAATGGTAGAGAATACCTAAGAACATTACAACCAAAGGCAGACGAAGCGATATTTCTCGGCTACTCCTTGCATAGTAAAACTTATAGAGTTTACAACAAAAAGGCACAAAAGATTGAAGAATCAGTGCATGTTGTATTCTACGAAAAGTCACAAGGTGTGCCTGCTGAAGAAGAAATATCAGAATGTATGAAAAAGCTAATCATACATGAGCAAAGAACTGAATCTGATGCTAGGCAAATCAAGTCAGTTGAACTAAATGATGATTCTGACAATGACTCTCCTCCTCCTAGTCATGACAAGATAAATATAGTTCACGACAAAGAATTTCCAGCAAAAGACGCGGTTGCTCCGGAAGTTGCTGAAATTACGCAATCTCCAGTGCCTGCTGATGAACTACCTCAATCAAGCAATGCTGAACAAGCAGTTGCTGATGAACAAATCTCAGCAGAAACACAAATTCCCAGTAGTACTGAACAAGTACATACTGAAGAGTCACATGCTGATGAGCAAACATATCCTGATCCAACAAACAGGAAACCTGTTAATAAATGGATTAGAGATCATCCCTCTACGGATATGATTGGCGATATTAATAAACGCCAAGTGACTAGATCCAAAGCTACTCATGGACTTGCTGAAGAAGCAACAATCGTAGAAGTAGAATCATTGTTCTCTTGCTTTGTTTCAGAAATTGAACCTAAAACCATAGAAGAAGCTTTAAAGCATTCTGAATGGATAAAGGCAATGCAAGAAGAACTGGATCAATTTGAAAGAAACAAAGTCTGGAAACTTGTGCCACTTGCTGAACACAAGAAAGCTATTGGTACAAAGTCAGTGTTCAGAAACAAGCTGAGCGAGTCTGGTGAAGTAACAAGAAATAAAGCACGCTTAGTTGCTCAAGGTTACTGTCAGACTGAAGGATTGGACTATGATGAGTCTTATGCACCAGTTGCAAGATTGGATGCAATTAGGCTTTTCTTAGCATTTGCTGCTCACAATGACTTCATTGTTTACCAAATGGATGTTAAAAGTGCATTCTTAAATGGTGAACTTGCTGAAGAAGTCTACCTAGAACAACCCCCTGGCTTTGAACTTCCCTCGGAAATCAAGATGGTATACAAGCTTCAGAAACCTGTATATGGTCTAAAGCAAGCACCAAGAGCATGGTATGATACCTTGGCTAAGTTCTTGCTGGAAAATGGTTTCAAGAAAGGTGAAGTTGACAAAACTTTATTTACCATGAACCATGATGGTAAAATACTCTTAGTTCAAATTTATGTGGATGACATAATTTTTGGATCTAAGGACAAGCAACTTTGTGATGATTTTTCCAAACTCATGACAAATAAGTTTGAAATGAGTATGATGGGAAAATTGAATTACTTCCTAGGATTGCAAGTCAAGCAACTCAAAGATGGACTATTCATAAATCAAGCAAAGTATGCGAAAGAAATGCTCATAAAGTTTAGGATCATAGTGGATGAGAAACCTGAAAAGATCCCTATGAGTGTTGGTACCAAATTGGGCTATACTAAAGAGGACAAAAGTGTTGAAGAACACAAGTATAGGAAGCTCATTGGTTCCTTGTTGTATCTAACAACAAGTAGACCTGACATTCAGTATGCTGTTTGTGTGTGTGCAAGATTCCAATCTGATCCAAGAGAATCACACTACAAAAAGGCAATCAAGATACTGAAATATGTTAAAGGTACAGTCAATGTTGGATTATGGTATCCTAAAGATTCTGGACTTGAATTGGTTGGCTATTCTGATGCTGATCATGGAGGATCAACTCTTGATAGAAAAAGTACCTCTGGAACTTGTCAGTTTTTGGGTACTAGATTAATATCATGGTTCAGCAAGAAGCAAACTTGTGTCGCCAATTCATCTACTGAATCTGAATACATTGCAGCTGGTTGTTGCACAGCTCAAATCCTATGGATTCAGCAACAATTAAGAGATTTTGGTATTTCTGCAAAGAAAACACCAATCTTTTGTGATAATACAAGTGCTATTGCAATTACGCAAAATCCTACGTTTCACTCTAGGACCAAGCACATTGATATTAGACATCATTTCATTAGAGATCATGTGGAAAAATGTGATATTGAGGTTGTGAAAGTAGGCACCGAAGATCAGCTTGCTGACATCTTCACCAAGCCCCTATCGGATAATAGGTTCGCAATGCTAAGGTATAACCTTGGATTGATTGAACTACCACAATAAAGGATACACTTGGCAGAATGCTGAAACAGGTATTCAGCAAGCCAAAAGTATTCCTGTCTAAAAGACTCAGTCACTGATTTCTTCTAAGAAATGATAAGTCACTACATGATTGCTGAAACACGCATTCAGCAAGTAATTCCTTCAAAACGGGTATTTGTTAGGAAACTTGATCACTTGCTGAGACAGGCACTCAGTAAGAGAAAGAACTTAAGGATTGTTGAGACGGGCACTCAGACAATCAAAAGATACTGAAACAGGTATTCAAGTATCAAAGGAATTTTCTGAGACGGGAACTCAGAAAAAGAGCAAAGCTCATCTCTCAGATTTTACCAAAGGATGTCTCAAGTATAAAAGAATTTACTGATACGGGAAATCAGAGATATCTTTTAATCTAAGGAAATAAGAGATATCTAAGTAAGGGGGAACTTTCAGCAAGTATCTAGATTGTTAATTCAAACTCGCTGAAAAGATTCTTGTCTATTTCAGCAAGCAATCTATCCCTTAATACTCGGTAAAATCAATTTGTGACGTTAAACTGGCACAGATAAACTCGCAATAATCATGACATGAAATTCAATCGTGGCCATTGATTAAAAGGAGTCACTTATCTAACGGCTAACACAACAAAGAGAAAGAGTGCTCTGACGGTTTTAGTTAGTGGGCCACTACGCATTCAATGCAAAGGCTCCACTAACTCCAGTGTTTCTCTGTTTTACCCTTGCTGAGAGCTCAAATCGATTGAGTTTCTCACACACCAGAGACACTATATAGAGAAGGAGTTAGAGAAATGACAAAATTCTTTAACTCACATTTCCTTTCTCTGCAAATTATAGCCAGAATCTACAGTACCTCCGGTCAAAAAGCAAACTATCTCTTTTCGTACACATTTTCTTGCTCTATAAAAGAAATGGCTCCCAAGAGACAGTCATCAAAGTCCTCAAAGTCGTCAAAGGTTCACAGTGCTGAAACACGCACTGCTTTGGTGACTACTCCGGCCACAAACACAACGAAAGTTGTGTTGAAAAACGACCGAATCTCAGAAAAACCTATGGCTCCGTCATATCTTGACACTCCAAAGTGTTAGATGATGATGCAATGGGGAGGTTTTGCAAAAGAAAGTACATTAGGTACTTTTATCAACAAGAACTCGATGACGAAAATGAAGAGGCGCTTGAGTTTATCAAGCAGCAAGGCCTCATGAACTTTATCTCTGCTCGCACTAAGCAAGTGAGCATGATTGAAACAATGGAATTCTACAACAATGCAGAAATCCAGTCCCTTACAGACAGTAATGGAGTCACTGAAAAAGTGATCCTTACTTATGTTCAGAACACGCAAATCGTCCTGAAATGGACTGATTTAGCAGAGATATTTCAGATTCCAACCACTGGAGCTGAAGATGACGTCACTGCCACTGACGAAGAAATTGAAGCATTCTATAGTGACGTCAGAAATGAGAAAATGAAGAAGGGCGAGATAGCTCCCGTGACTTGGACAAAGCACGTTAAGAGAAAGCATCTCTGCCATTCACTTGGTCTAGTAGCTCTGCTACTAATAAAAGTTCTTGACTCCCAAGTTGGAGGAATTGACCAAGTAGGCCTGAGAAGATGGCCATTGCTGATGCATATCCATGAAAATAAAATGGAACTTAACTGGGCTAAGTACATTTTCAACAGGCTTGTTGATTGTGTCAATAAGTTTAAGGTAAAGGTAGAAGACAACAAGGTCTCACCTTCCTTTCCAGTTATGTATGGAATCAAGATATGCTATATCCTTGAACATTTCAGGATTCAGCTAAGAAACCCATTGTCAGTCAAGAAATTTGTGTGCAATGTGGGAAGATCTTTCTACAAGCAGAATGTACCTAAGATTGCTGGAAAGAAAACTAAGAAGACAACAACTGCAAATGTTGTCAGCACAAGCCATCAAGAAAGGTATACAACAGCTGCAGATGTTACCACTCAGCAACTTAGAGATGAAACTGCAGTTGGTGGTGGTAACACAAATGAAACTGCTGTAGAAAATCAACAAGGTACGTGTACAACACCTGTTGCTGAAAAAGCAACTATAGATGACTCTGGGAAATTGGAGAAATCTAACAAGAAAAAGAGGAAAGCTGATGATGACACTCAGACTGCAGCGTCATCAGCATACCCCGTACCTAAGAGGAAACGGACAAGCAACAAAAGGAAGAAAACACTGGCTCGCCAGTCAGTCCCTGATGTCCAAGACTCCTCAGTCAATTCCCAGACAAATGCTGAAACGCATTTGCCAGTAGATGTTGCTGATGTAATTACTGAAGCCTATGTCAGCAATGTTGAAGTGTTTGCGGAAGCCTTCAACAATCAACTTAATGTTGATAACTCTACTGAGAATAGACCACAAGGCAGTGGAAATGAAATTCCTGCCCAAGTCCCTGATATCTACATTGTAGATAACTTAGATGATTCAACTATGGAACCAGTAAGCGATATTGCTGTTGATCTGCAAAAAGCGGCACTTGCTGATGCTGCTGAAAAGATGGTTGCTGAACAAGCAACTCATCAAGTTGCTGAAACAACGCTTGCTGAAGGACCAGTTGCTGAAATAGCAATGGTTCCGGTTCCTGAAGTTACTGAAACTCAAGAAGCATTATTCAACGACGCATCTCGTGATGCTGAGAATACTGGCCCAAGTTCACCCAAGACATCAATTGATAAAGTCCAGCTTGTACTGGAAGATTGAAGCAAACAAATGGAGTTGGAAATTGAAGAATCATCCAACAAATCAATTGATCTCTTCATGACAAGCAGTGAGCTCAAAGGTCAAGATGCTTCTGGTCAACTTGTCATTTCAGAGACAAGGGAGATTGCTAAAACCGCACAGCTTTCTCAAATAGAGCAAAACCAGAAGTCTGCTGAAGAAACAGTCCAAGAAGCTGAAGAAACTGTTAATGCTGAAAGGACTGAGCCACAACTTGTCCTTCTTCAGCAGACTTCTCAAGATGCAAGTCAGATGGTTGCTGAAGCCTCTACACCAGAACCAACACTCCCTGCTCAGCAGGATGAACAAATGGAGGATGCTACTCAAGCTCCTCATGGAATGGAAATTGTACTACATGAGCTTGCTGACTCTCAGCAGGCTCAAAAGGAGACCACTAGAGTGGTACTCATCACTGAAGATCATCAAGTAAGTTCTGAAGAACTATACTTGAACTTCAAAAGGACAACTTTGTCAAGAGTTGCTAAGTCCGTCAGCAACTGGCAAAGTTATAGGCGAATGGATTTCTCAGATCTTCACCTTCATCTCTCAAACGAGTAAAAGAGAACTTCTCTGCTGAAGCTCGAAACATTTGTCCACTCCATCCTTCCTGAAGAAATGACATATTCTCAGCAAATGAGCTCAAATCTGATTGCTCAAATCAGAGAGAATATGAAGGCAAAATTCAAGAGTGCCTCTCCAGCTGAACAAGCTGTGATGCTCAAAGGTCTATTTGTACCTGTGGTGGCTGATCCCCACAAAATAAATGAGGAAGAGGAAGTGACAAGTGTTGCTTTGTATAAGCACGTGGAGCTAGTCATTCTAACAGATGATGAAGAAGAAGAAGAAGATGAGAACATTCCCACTGATCCCAGTGATGATGAAGGGAAAGATTCCAAGGACAAGAAAGACGATGATGATGACAATCAAGGTCCAAGTCCTGATGCTGGAGGATTGAAGTTAACAGTTGCTGAAAATACTCTATCTGAAAATCAGCAAGCTGAACAACAACAATCTCAGCAAGAATCTCAACCTCCTCCTGCTGCTGCTGAAAATCAAGCACCTGTACAAGGTGCTGATACTGAAGAATAATACGCCAGAAAAAGGGCTGCCTTGAAAAATGACAAAAGTCCAGTTTCTGATGCCAAGGTTACTGAAGAAAACCTTGATGATGAGGATGAACAAGATGAAGATTATCAACGCGCTCTCCAAAACAGTCTCTTGATCCATGCAAGGCATATGCAGGATCTAGAAATTGGTCAATCTTCAGGAGTGAGAACAAAGGAAGTCCCCCCCCTTCCACTTACTACTGGCGAAACTCCAGTAATTGAGTCTCATACTCAATTAAAACTAACTACTGGCGAAACTCCAGTAGTTGAGCCTCAAACTCAATTGAAACAACTAACTACTGGTGAAACTCCAGTTGTTGAGTCTGAAGCATTGCCATCAGCAACCACTCAACAAAAAGGAAGTGAAGCTACTGATAAAGGTTCAAAAGTTGTTCAACTTGATGAATCTGAGGATGATGACGACTTGTCAGAAAATGACAATGAGCAGTCCAAGCGAGACCCAAAAGTCGTTCAGATTCCTCCTCCTGATTACATCACTGATAAAGGTGATTCATTAAGAGCCGAACTGCTATTACAAGATGATCAGTTTGCTTCCGAACTAAAAGTTCATTCCTTGACACCACATTTAGTGTCGTTCCCAAGAGTTGAGGAGTTTACTCCCAGAATTCTAGCACTAAAGCAAGTCCATGATGCCTGCAAAGCTGAAGATGAGGCATTGCTTGCTGAGAGCCCACTTGAAATTGGAAAGATATTGGCTACAGTGCTGAGACGCACTACAACTTTGACAATAGCTCAGAAAGACATCAGTCTTTATCACAAGAGCTATGAAGAAGATGTAAGTCAAGCGCTCAGGCTCGCAAAGAATGCTCTCGTAAAGGCTCAGACTTACATGGATGAGAAGGCCGCAACAGAGAAAAGACATGAAGAGAACATGATGAGTATTCAAAGAGAGTTGTCAAAAATGACTGCTGACCAACAACAAATCATCATGAAATATAACAGTTTAAGCACTCTTGCTGAAAATTGCAATGAGTTTTATTCTCTGCACATCACTCCGATGTTGCAATCCATGTCTAAGGGGGAAAAGAAGAATACTAGAAAAAGAAACCAAACCCCTCCTGCTCCTGCTGTTGATGTGCCACTGCTTATAGAACCTCTTGCTGAAAAAGAGCAAAGTTCTAAAAGACAAGCAGAATCTGAGTTGAATTCAGCAAGTAACAAAAAGAGAAAAACCGCTGCTGAAAATCAAGATTTTTGCCATACTGAAAGTCATCACAATCTGAATGAAGATGATGAAGATGATGACAATCAATCAATAGCTCAAGCCATAAGAGCTAGACCCTTAACAGCCTTGACTCCGTCTGGCCATTCAAAGCATTTCTCGTCTGACTCTTCGGCAAGAGATCAAGACAATGCTAAGACAAGAAGAAGAAGGCAAAGACAGGAAGAAAAAAGGCTGGCCAGCATTGCTATTGGCTCCGGCATTGAATACACAAAGACCAACATTGAGGAAACCACTCAGAATGTATTCAGAAACATTCATGGTTGCTGGATTTTAAAGCTGGAAGACTTGCAGGTAAATGAGTTCTTTCCTACAGCCATATTGAATCAAATGTTCAAATGTATTGAACTCAAGGTCCAAAGAAAGCAAAGGGAAGAATCTCTCCCAAGGAATATTGCTGGGAAATGGTTGAATCTTGAGGTCCATGTAAGAAGAACTGCCATTGGTAAGACATACAAACAAGAACCAAATCTGATCAAACCACCTGGCAACGCTTACTACTCTGACCCGGTAACAAAGAAACCTAAGAAGAAACTTGGATTGATTCCTTATGAGTACTTCTATCTCAATGCTAAGGATCAAGAAGAAGATCTTCTCTGGCTAAGAAAGATTCATCCGAAAAGCATTTCAGATACACAGCTTCTCCATGCCAGCAATTGGGGCATGCATTTTTGGGTAACTAATTACATGGAAATGAATGCTGAAAAGCATCATCATACTGCTTGCAGAAACGCAAGAATTCTTCAACTACAAGTCCGTAGGCTTCTGGAAAACTACGAAAAGGACTGTGTTGAATTTACTGCACTTGCTGAGAAGAGTGTAAGAGAGATTTTGAGAAAATCCTCTGAAAGAGCTTAAGTCCCTGTAATAATTTCTGTTAAAGTTTTTGTTTGCTGATTCTGTTTAAGTTATCTATGATATTTCATGTAAACTTCTGAAAGATAACTATCAACAATGATACTTTTGACTCTTATTGGTTTTTGATTATGCAATTTACTTATGCTTACTGTTTAATTATTCAAGCATGCTTGCATTAATCAACTGATTTGTTCAACATCAGAAACCTCTAAAAGGGTAGCAATTAATTTAGCCATGGATTGCTAACATCAAAAAGGGGGAAATTTGTTAGGAAACTTGTAATTTTGATGAGCAATTAACCATGCTAAATTAAGGAAAGTCCAGTAACTAGTACTCTTAAGGTCCATAGGAATTTAGAATTTTAAGGACATTGTAAAAGAGGAACGTTTGCTGAAGACTTAGTTTAGGTGCTAGATAAGTTATTTCTTTTGCGTATGATGTATTTTATTTTCTGAAAAGAAAATAACTTATTGATGCTGAAGCTTATGATGTATCTTATTTTCTGAAAAGAAAATAACCTATTGAAGCATTTGCTGACGATATACTTTGTTTTTACAAACAAACTGTTGAAGCAAATAGAAACCGCTCAGAATCTTGAAGATTATTGAAGATCTGAAGAATTGAAGATTTGGAAGATCTGAAGACTTGAAGATTGCTGAAGGACTGGTATCTACAAAGGCACGTGTTGCTCAGAAAGTGGAAAATTCAGCAACAGCATTGCATAAGTGAAAATCTGAAAGACATTGTAGGTTGTGCTTGCTGAATCTGAGACTAACCACTTGCTGATGAAACATATGTGACCTCTTGCTGAAAGTACGTGAATTTGCGCTCCAATGTTACTGTTTGAATTCTATTCAAATGAGCATTAAATGCAAAGCTTACACGCGAAGGACATGAAGACTAGAAGACAAACAAAGACGCTGCTGAAAGTACAAAAGCAAGATAGTGACATGTTAAGGAACAAGAGCCTTAGGATTTGAAATTCAAACGGCTCCTTACTTACACTATAAATAGAGGTCATCCGGCGAAGAGTTGAAGTGTGTCAACAACGTGATCAAACTCTCACTTGTGCTTAAAACTCACATACCTTCAAATACTCTTACTGCCATTGATTCGTTCCAAGACTTAAAGCTTGAAAAAGCTACTTGTGAAGAAGTAGAGCAAACTCGGCTAAGAAATTAGTTAAGTGTTCTTTCTTTGAAACAAGAACAAGTCTTGACACCGAAAACAATCAAACTTGTTTACTACAATGTATTCAAAGTTGAGTTTCTTAGATTACTTGTTGTAACTGAATAAGTTATAATTAAGTCATCTCACCCAAAACTCTCTAACTGAAAATACACCCTTTCAGGCGTGATATTCAGGGGGAACTTAGTCGAGCATAGTTTTGCGGATTAAAAGTACCAAGTTTGGTGGAGAACAAGGTTGAGTTCTCTAGTTTAGGTTGGAGACAAAGCAAGTGTGCTTTGGTTTCTGTTGAATCGCTCTAGATAGGAGATTGTAAGGAACCTCAATCATATCTTAGTGGATTCAGTCCTAGAAAGGACAAAGTGGATTAGTTGTGAGATTACGCCACTCTCAGATACCACTATAAAAGTGTTTGTGTGATTTATTTACTGTATTTAGTTTTCAGCAAATCATATCTGTCTGTACACAGTCACTCACTTCACTTGCTGAAACCTTTACTTACTGAAAGAGCACTTATTGTATCAAAGACTTCCGCTCTCTGATTTTAAGTATCAGCAAACCAAGCTACTGTAAAGTAACTTACGCTTGCAGAGAAAGTTAAGTATCAGCAAACTCATTACTGAAAAGTAATAAGCACTTGCTGAGAAGTTTTAAACGACGAAAGTTTGAAAAGACTATTCACCCCCCCCCCTCTAGTCTTTTCTTGTTGTTTAAAGGGACCAACATTCAGCGAGCTAGCTTCATTCTTGTATTTATGGTAGTTGTTACCAAGATGCTTTTTCAGCTTCTCTTTTGCTTTTCGCCTTTCAAGTTCCTTACTGATGAATGTCTTCATGTTTTTAACAACTAAAGCATTTTCATCAGCAGGCTCTTTATCATTCTTCTTTTCAGAAGATGACGGCTTTGCAGCAAGAGCAAAGTTTTGCGATTTTTCAGCAAACACATTCTCTCTTTGCTTTGTCTCGTAGTTCATAGTAACAAGATGAGAGAACAAATCTGTAGGTGTGATATTTGGCATTCCTTGATTATAATAGAAATTCTGAGTATGGATCCATTCTTGGTTCAGACTTCTAATAATGGTTTTCACCTTCTCAGAATCTGAATAGAGGTTTCCAACTCCTATGGAAACCATCTCACTTACTAGAGTTGTGAATCTGAAATCCAAGTCTTCCAGTGACTCATTTGTACCTTGTTTAAAGTTCTGGAACTTTAACTTAAGCACTTCGAGTTTGTGTTCCTTGGTTTTGTCAGATCCAGCGCAAAGATCTTGAACCATTTTCCAAGCTTCCTTAGCATTTTTGGCACCCCACAGTTTGCACTGTATAGTATCTGGAGTTGATCGAATAATGATGTTTCTTGCTTGGCCATCAAGACAGAATCTTTTGGCTTCGTCGGAACTCCATTCCTCTCTCGTTTTTGGAACGACAGTATCGACTGGTTCACCTAAGATAGTTTCCTTTCCAGCTTCTGTGGTTTTCTGAGGAAAACTTCTCTCAAGTTTAGTGATCTTTATTGGTCCATCATTTATGACAGTGACCATCTCATCACTAATGGCCTCAAGATGTAGCATCATTTTGTTTCGCCATTATTCATAGTTTTCCAGCTTCAGCAAGGGAGCGTCTCCTAAAGACATCCTGTCAGCAAAAGACTACCAAACTGATCAAGTGAGAGTGATTTACGGAAAGCACCTAAGGGGATCTAGGTTCAGTGCTGAAGGTTAAAGAACCTCCAGCTCTGATACCACTTGTTGGTCCCTTTAAACAACAAGAAAATACTAGAGGGGGGGGGGTGAATAGTCTTTTCAAACTTTCGTCGTTTAAAAATTTTCTCAGCAAGTGCTTATTACTTTTTAGTAATAAGTTTGCTGATACTTAACTTTCTCAGCAAGTACTAGTTACTTTTCAGTAACGAGTTTTACTGGTACTTTTAAAACATAGTGCAGAAGTCTTTATACAATAAGTGTTTTTCAGAGAGTGCTAGTTTTAGCAAGTGAGCAGAGTGGCAGTGTACAATAAGTAAAGCTTGCTGAAAACTAAATGCGGTAAAGTAAATCATACAAACACTATTATAGTGGTATCTGAGAGTGCCGTAATTTCTCAACTTATGCACTTTGTCCTTTCTAGGACTGAATCCACTAAGATAAGCTTGAGGTTCCTTACAACACCTATCTATAATGATTCTTCAGAAAACTAAGCACACTTGCTTCGTTTCCAACCTAACTTAGAGAACGAAACCTTGTTCTCCACCAAACTTGGGACACTTAATCAGCAAAACTATCCTTGATTAATTCCCCCAGAATTTCACGCCTGAAAAAGGATTTTTATCAGTTAGAGAGGTTTGGGATGAGATGACTTGAGTATAACTTTTTCAGCTATAACAAGTTATCTAAAGAAACACAACTTGTAATACTTTTCAGTAAACAAGTGAAGTTGTTTCTGGTGTCAAGACTTGTTCTTGTTCAAAAGAAAGAACACGTAACTAATTTCTTAGCCGTGAATGTTCTACTTCTTCACAAGTAGCTTTTGTTTCAAGCTTAAGTCTTGGAACGGATCAATGGGCAGTAAAGAGTATGGAAGATTGAGTGTTTAAGCACAAGTGAGAGTTTGATCACGTTGTTGACACACTTCAACTCTTTGCCGGATGACCTATATTTATAGTGAATCAAGGGAGCCGTTTGAATTTCAAAATTCTAAGGCTTTGTTCCTTAAGATGTCACTATCTTGCTTTTGTACTTTCAGCAGCGTCCTTTATTTGTCTTCTAGTCTTCATGTTCTTCGCGTGCTTACTTTGCATTTAGTGTTCATTTGAATCGAATTCAAATGTGAACGTTGGAGCCAAAATGCAAGTACTTTCGGCAAGGAGGTCACATATGTATTTTAGCAAGCAGTCAGTCTCAGTTTCAGCAAGCACAACCTACTCTGCAATATAGATTTTCACTTATGCGAGTTGTTGCTGAAATTTCCACTTTCTGATCAACATGTGCCTTTGTATAAACCATTCTCAGAATTCTTCTTAAGTCTTCAGTCTTCGATCTTCAAGTTTCTGAGTGGTTCTAGTGCTTCAATAGTTCATTTGTAAGAACAAAGTACATCATCAGCAAAACTAAAGCACCTAACTAGTACCTACACTAAGTCTTCAGCAAACGTTCCTCTTTTACAATGTCCTTATGGACCTTAAGAGTACTAGTTACTGGACTTTCCTTAATTTAGCATGGTTAATTGCTCATCAAAATTTACAAGTTTCCTAACATAGTGACATCTTAAGGTACAAGCCTTAGAATTTGAAATTCAAACGGCTACCTTTAGACACTATAAATATAGGTTCTTAGGCTGAGTAGAAGGGTGTTGATGATGTCGTTTTTCACCAATTAAATTTGTTTAATAGTCAAAGAACACTTATCACTACACAAACTAGAGTGCAATGACAAGTTGTCCCCGAGTGTCGTTCTCTCGGGACCTAACGTGGCTTTGTTTGTGGTTTTTGCTAGTTATTTCAGACAACGTGTTCAAGTGTTTATAGAATTGTTTTCTTAGAACAAAGCAACGAGAAATCAGATTGTTGTAATCAAGTTTGGAAAACGGTTGGTGGTAGAAATCAAATACACATGCATGGGTTACGAATATGCTAACAAGTTCAGTGCGTAAAACCTTCGATCAAGTCTGCTAAGCAACTCGTCTAGGTAACTTTCAAGACACACATCATGAAAGGTCATGAAAGGTGCTTGTCACTAACACCATTTATCTAGCATGCTGCAAATCTCTAACATACAATCCTATAGCTTTCATTGACCAACGAGTTTGTCACTATACTCAATTCGAATATATTTTATAGGCAACTAAGAATCATATGAAGGAATTTGCAGCAAGATTGACTCACAACCTCATGTAAGCATAAACATAACCCATAGCATGCATATTCTACATTCTACCACCAACACAAAGGATTTAGCTACTCATATTCATCAACATAGACATCAAATCATATGAATTGTAAATAGAATACATCAAATCAAACTACTAGACAAGAGATAATGATACAATGTTACCACCAAGCTGTCACTAATCGGTGGGTATTGATGAAAACCTCTCCGTAGATGAAACAATGGATGCAATCCTATGCCAAAACCTTTAATCCAATCTAAAATACAATGTAATCTGAGTTTTCTCTGAGTTTTGGGGCTTAGGAGCTCTGCCAAAACGAAGTCAATGTTCAAAAGTATGGAAAAAGTAACTGAAAATCCGATTAAAGAAGGAAAATCCCGATTTGTAACTGCTGCCAAGCGGACCGCTTGGGGATGCCAAGCGGAGCGCTTGGGGCCTCCAAGCGCTTCGCTTGGTCTGCTGTACCATTGCCACTGGAATTTGAAGCGCTCCGCTTCACTATTCCAGGCGCTTAGCTTGGCTCCTAGGCAGATTTTTGTCTTGCAACTCAATCTTTTTGTCCTCGTACGGCCCTCGGGTGCCTTGGACTCATTCTTCTCAATGCTTATTGATGATCAAGCACTCACGAACAAGCCGTGGAGATCAAGAAACTTCAAAGGGGCTATTTTCTATCAAAAAAGCTCGTTTTTAGCTCCAAAAACGCCATTTCGTTCCTAAGTGCCTGAAAATGCAGAAAACAAGGCTAAAAGGTAGCAAAAGAAGGTAAAAAAGACAAGATGAACGTGTCAAAAATACGTTCATCAAACTCCCCAAACCAAACCTTTGCTTGTCCTCAAGCAACAAACTATCCTAAATGCAACACAAAAGGAGTCTCATGCCAAGTAAAGTGAACTAATCTATTGAATCTACCAAATGCTTATGAACAAAACCAAATGAGCATGACATGCAAGTAGGTTGAAGAATGCCTCGATTGCGAATATACACATTCTCATGTGCACTTGGTTAAACAAAGGCGTCTCTCGTAACATCTTCTACCTGGACCTGGTCAGTGACGACACAATGATGCATGTTATCATACTACAATTGCCCCGTGTCTATGAAATCGAGGGCTTACTACTGTTCACCAAGCGAGACTTTTCCTCAAGAGAGGGCGAACCAATACTGGCTCTCATCAAACGAAGGAGGGTTCCCTTAGAAAGATAACACTCCCCTATTCTACCCGGACTCTCAAGAATGAGCCTCTTTCAACCACTTCTTGAATAGCAAGACGAGGGTGGTCAAGAACAGGCCTTGGACAAAGGCGACACGAAACGAAAGATAGAATTTACAACTCGATAACTTCACAATAACAAATATTTACATGACACTTAACACTTTACTAGACTGCTTTTGGCTTGGGGCAACCCTTCTTTTGCTTTTGGGTGTTATTCTTTATTTTCTTTCTTCTTTTTTTTTATTTTCTCTTTTTCTTTTATCTTTTTTTTTTTTATTTTCTTTTTCTCTTTTTTTTTTTTTTTATACATAGCTAGGCAAGCAGCAGTACTATGTGTCAAAAACCTTCCCAAACCTATTCGAGAGAATAGGTTTGAGCACAAAGAGGAAAAAGAAAAAGGGAAAAACTTTTTATAAAGACACCTCCCCAAACCTATTCGAGAGAATAGGTTGGGACAACAAAAGAAAAATAAAGCTAAGAAAAGTCTACAACGACTCAAGACGAAAGACAAGATCAATAAGACAACCCCCTCCCCAAACCTATTCGATAGAATTGGTTTAATACAAGGAATCGCACACCTCACACTACCTCCTTCCTAGGCATTTGGCGATCTCTAATCGAGGTGAAGAACTTGTCGCCTCTTACGTACATAATTACACGGGTTACAACCATAGATTCTAACATGCATCATTTTATATGGCCATCGTGAACCGCAGTAGAAGAAACACCACTCGAGGTGATGTCGAGACTACTAAGCTTAACTAGTGCATAAGTGAATGTGACAAACCAAGCGAGACAAGCCTCAAACTACTTGCAAAGTGATGCAACATATGATAATGGTCATAAGCACTTAGTCTACACAATAGAAAAGTTCGAAAAAACTTGGCAATAGACTCCACACAACAACGTGCAACAACTAATCTATGGATGATATGCATGCAAAAATTTGAAAAAACACGACAAATCACATGAACTTGATTAAAATCAGGCATGTACGAACCACACAAGCATATAGTACTGAAAATCCAATACCCCCTCCCCAAACCTAAACCTTTGCTCGTCCTCGAACAAAGAAAAGTTGAATAAAAAGGAAAAATTGGATTGAAAGTACACTTCCCTGAGATAAAGGTTCGTGTCAACTCCTATAGAAGAGTAGTACCTGAAAAGACTCAAAACCAAGTGAAAACGGGTGCGCAAAGGTGTGAAGAATGAAAAAACGAGAAAAATCTGGGGTACAGGGTCCAGGCGGACCGCTTGGCTGGAGCCAAGCGGTCCGCTTGGTAAGCGTAGCGCTTGGGAGGTTCCAAGCGCTCCGCTTGAATTTCCAGAAAGTTTTGTAACTTTCTGAAAATTCAAGTGGGCCGCTTGGCCCTTCCAAGCGCTTCGCTTGGCTCTGTTTCCAGATTTTCAACGTTTTTTTTTTTTTTTTCCAATCTTAAATCACCTAAGGCACCAAGACAAAAACTAGACTATACTAATCACGAAAAAAGGCACACAGGCCACAACTACAAACACAAAGAAAGCTAACTAAATGCAAAACACTTACCACCTCGGGTTGCCTCCCGAGAAGCGCCTTTGTTTACACGTCGTTGGCTCGACTCTTCAAGGCTCAATTGGGGTTGAATTCATATTGGGTACTAGACTTCCCCATCAATGCCCTCTTTAATCGGTGAAATCCCTGCACATTTGAACGAAGGAATAGAGGACCAAAGTATCCTATAAGTTTGTTAGTGCAAGTCTTCTCAACACATGAATTAACAATGGCTCGCAACATGTGTCGCTTGCCATCTACCTCAAAACTACATGTACGACGGTACATGTCAATCACCATGTGCACCTTATTGATGAAGGCTCTTCCCAACAGGACCACATCCTTAAGATTGGCTTCCGAAGTCGGCATAACTATGAAGCTCGTCTTCACCTCAACACCGGCAACTCTAATAACCAAGTCTTCGAGAACTCCCAAAGGTCTCCTCATAGACCCATCAGCAAGTTGAACCATAGCTTTCATAGGCTTCAAACCAGTCAACCGGGATTCTTCATACACATTCATCGGCAAGACATTGACTCCAGCTCCTGTGTCCAATGTAGCCAATATACCATCCTTCGTGCCAAGACCGATTTCCACATCGAAGCTCTCAAGTGCGGGTACTTCCACCATCTCATCCTCAGACGATGAGCTTTCTTCTTCAATATGTGAAGCTTCTTCCTCAACCACAGAGGGCTTAGGCTCCTCGTTAGCAACGCAAGGCTCAGAGAATTTCTTGCTACTTGGAACCTCTACTCGTGCTCCTTCTCTTGTGAGCGTGATCTCAATTGGAATATTAGTCACCACCGTGATGGCCATAGCTCTCTCGGTATTACCCAAAAACTTCTCTTGCTCAGGACTAGCTCCTCTATCAATGAGCTCTTGCAACTTCCTGTTAAGAGAAGAAGTACTAGCCTCCAAGTTCTCAAACCGCTTCTCGTTCATAGCCTGATTCTTATAATAAGATTCCATAAACTTGTCGGTCTTTTCTACCAAGCTTTGCACCATGGCGACCAAAGAGGATGGAGCATATCCGGGTACCCCATAGTTTACCTCAGCATGTTGACGTTGACTGGCGAATCCTTGCTCATAGTCATCACCACGACCCACTTTCTCTTCAAAAGCCGCTATGGGTTCTTCTCTAGGTTCTTTGGAATGAATCTTGGCTCTTATATTCCGGTTCTGAGAATTCCGGTACATTATATCCAACTTAGCTTGAGCTTGACTCGAAAACAACTCTCCCATGCTTCCTCCACAAATGCTATCCACTTGTGCTTGAACACCAGGATGCAAACCATTATAGAAGAATTGGATGAGCTGACCTCCATCGAAGCCGTGATGTGGGCACCGATATTGCAACCCCTTAAATCGATGATAAGCCTCATGGAAAGCTTCATCATACTTATGCTCAAAAGTGTTGATTTGTCTCTTCATAACCATAGTCTTGGAAGCGGGATAATACCGATCCATAAATTTTTCAAACACTTGAGCCCATGTGGTCAAAGATCCAGCTTCTAAGGATCTCAACCAAGCCTTCGCTCTATCCCCAACTCCCATAGCGAAAACCTTCATCCGCAAATCATCATCAGTAATTCCATCATCCGGTCTAGGCAAGTAGAGCACGAAATCCTCTAAGTCATTCAAATACCAAATGACGTCATCATTGTCCATGCCATAGAACTTGGGTAATTGCTGGAACACGTGTCCTTTAAGCTCCAGATTCCTCGTTGCATTATTGAGAACAATAGCTGGACCACTAGGCCCAACCGTAACTTTTGAGAGTAAATTCAGTGGTTGCTCAGCCATCTCGCCTGAAATGAAGAGTAGTGAGTTTCCAAGTCAAAAAGAAACAAAAGACAGAAATAAGGCAAAGAAGAGATGTTGGCTGAAAAAAACAAAACAAAAACACCAACCAAAGGAGTTAAGTCCCCGGCAACGGCGCCAAATTGATGATGTCGTTTTCCACCAATTAAATTTGTTTAATAGCCAAAGAACACTTATCACTACACCAACTAGAGTGCAATGGCAAGTTGTCCCCGAGTGTCTTTCTCTCGGGACCTAACGTGGCTTTGTTTGTGGTTTTTGCTAGTTATTTCAGACAACGTGTTCAAGTGTTTATAGAATTGTTTTCTTAGAACAAAGCAACGAGAAATCAGATTGTTGTAATCAAGTTTGGAAAACGGTTGGTGGTAGAAATCAAATACACATGCAATGGTTACGAATATGCTCACAAGTTCAGTGCGTAAAACCTTCGATCAAGTCTGCTAAGCAACTCGTCTAGGTACCTTTCAAGACACACATCATGAAAGGTCACTATCAATACTATAGAGGTGCTTGTCACTAACACCATTTATCTAGCATGCTGCAAATCTCTAACATACAATCCTATAGCTTTCATTGACCAACGAGTTTGTCACTATACTCAATTCGAATATATTTTATAGGCAACTAAGAATCATTTCAAGGAATTTGCAGCAAGATTGACTCACAACCTCATGTAAGCATAAACATAACCCATAGCATGCATATTCTACATTCTACCACCAGCACAAAGGATTTAGCTACTCATATTCATCAACATAGACATCAAATCATATGAATTGTAAATAGAATACATCAAATCAAACTACTAGACAAGAGATAATGATACAATGTTACCACCCAGCTATCACTAATCGGTGGGTATTGATGAAAACCTCTCTGTAGATGAAACAATGGATGCAATCCTATGCCAAAACCTTTAATCCAATCTAAAATACAATTAATCTGAGTTTTCTCTGAATTTTGGGGCTTAGGAGCTCTGCCAAAACGAAGCCAATGTTCAAAAGTATGGAAAAAGTAACTGAAAATCCGATTAAAGAAGGAAAATCCCGATTTGTAACTGCTGCCAAGCGGACCGCTTAGGCCTGCCAGGCGAAGTGCTTGGGGCCTCCAAGCGCTTCGCTTGGTCTGCTGTACCATTGCCACTGGAATTTGAAGCGCTCCGCTTCACTATTCCAGGCGCTTAGCTTGGCTCCTAGGCAGATTTTTGTCTTGCAACTCAATCTTTTTGCCCTCGTACGGCCCTCGGGTGCCTTGGACTCATCCTTCTCAATGCTTATTGATGCTCAAGCACTCACGAACAAGCCGTGGAGATCAAGAACTTCAACGGGGCCATTTTCTATCAAAAAAGCTCGTTTTTAGCTCCAAAAACGCCATTTCGTTCCTAAGTGCCTGAAAATGCAGAAAACAATAAACGTGACACTATTCTACAAAACTAACCAAAAAACAAGGCTAAAAGGTAGCAAAAGAAGGTAAAAAAGACAAGATGAACGCGTCAAAAATACGTTCATCAGGTGTCAACAACGTGATCAAACTCTCACTTGTGCTTTAAACACTCAAATCCTTCTCTACTCTCAATCTGCCTATTGATCTGTTCCAAGACTTAAGCTTGGAACAAAAGCTACTTGTGAAGAAGTAGAATACTGAAAGCTAAGAAATTAGTTAAGTGTTCGTTCCTATAAACAAGAACAATTCTTGACACCTGAAACAACAAACTTGATTACTGCAAAGTATTACAACTTGAGTTTCTTTAGATTACTTGTTATAGCTGCAAAGTTATATTCAAGTCATCTCATCACAAACCTCTGCAACTGATAAACACCCTTATACAGGCTTGTGATTCAGGGGGAAATAATCAAGCATAGTTTTGCTGATTAAGTGTCCTAAGTTTGGTGGAGAATAAGGTTAAAGTTCTCTAGTTTAGGTTGTAAACAAGGCAAGTGTGCTTTGGTTTCTGAGAATCATTAGTGATAGGATTTGTAAGGAACCTCATATCTTATCATATTGGATTCAGTCCTAGAAAGGAGAAAGCGGATTAGTTGAGGGATTACGCCACCCTCAGATACCACTATAAAAGTGTCAGTGTGATTTACATTTCTGCAGTTCTTTTTCAGCAAGCTACTCTGTTTTAAACTTTTTATCTGCTCACTTGCTGAAACTAGTTTTCTGATAAAAACACTTATTGTAAAAGAATTCCGCACTCTATTTCTAAGTATCAGCAAATTTGTCACTGAAGAGTAACAAGCACTTGCTGTGAAAGATAAGTACCAGCAAACTCATTAGTGAAAAGTAATAAGTACTTACTGAGAAACATTTAGACGACACAAAAGTTTTTAAAGACTATTCCCCCCCCCCACACACTAGTCTTTACTTGTTGTCTAAAGGGACCAACACAGTGGTCTAAAGGTCCAACAATAAGGTTTGCCGGTGGAGAACTTGCCCCTACTAAAGGTTTTGGAGATGTTAAGATTGGTTGCATAACAATCAAAGGAGTATTACATGTCAAGAATCTCAAGTTCAATTGTTTAGCATGAGTCAGTTTGCTGACAAAGGCTATTTCATAAAAATCAAGACTGGCGAATGTAGACTTATTGACTTTGAAACGAAGAAGACAATTATGATTGCTAGAAGAACTGGAAGTCTATATAATGTGGACTGGTCTTCAGCAATCATAGAAAAATGACTAGTTGTTGTTCAAGGAGGCTTTGCTGAAAATGCATGGCTTTGGCACAAAAGAACAAGTCACTTGAATATCAAGACGTTGAATACGTTGTCTAAGAAAGAACTTGTAGTTGGACTACCAAAGATTACATACAAGAAGGATGGAGTTTGCTCAACTTGTCAGAAAGGAAAGCAGACAAAATCCTCTTTCAAGAATAAATCAGTCCATTCAACTACAAAGCCACTGCAATTATTGCACATGGACTTGTTTGAATCCTCGACAACAAGTTATGCAGGCAAGAAGTATGGTCTAGTTGTGGTAGATGATTACTCAAGATTTACTTGGGTTATATTCATCAAACACAAATCAGAAACTAAGAATGAAATACCTAACTTGCTGAATAAGCTCGAAGTCATGAAAAATGACAAGGTACAAATCATTCGAACTGACCATGGCACTGAGTTTGTAAACCAGTACATAACTGAGTATTGCACTTCTAAAGGCATACAACATCAGTTATCTTCAATAAGAACCCCTCAACAAAATGGAGTTGTTGAAACGAAGAACAGAATCCTTAAGGAAGCTGCAAGGACTATGCTTGCTGACACTGAAATAAGTGAATTCTATTGGGTTGTAGTTGTTAATACAACTTGCTACACTCAGAATAGCTGCTTGATCAATAAGGAGTATAACAAAACTCCATATGAGCTATTTATTGGAAGACCTCCAAGTATCACACATCTAAGAGTGTTTGGTTGCAAGTGTTATGTTCTTAACAATGGTAGAGAATACTTAAGAACATTTCAACCAAAGGCAGATGAAGATACATTTCTTGGTTACTCCTTGCATAGCAAAGCTTACAGAGTTTACAACAAGAAAGCACAAAAGATTGAAGAATAAGTGCATGTTGTTTTCCATGAGAAGAAACAAGGAGTTCCTACTGAGAAAGAAGTTTCGGTTTGTATGAAGAAGTTGATCATACAAGAACAGGAAGTTGAGGAAAGAGTTGGTAAAGCCAAACTCACTGAACTACATGATGAATTTGACGATGAAAGGCCCAAGCCAAGTAATGACAAGATAAATATAGTTCATGATAAGTAATTCCCACCAAAAGATTCACTCCTGAGGTTGCTGAAATAGAGCAATCACCTGTGCCTACTGATGAGTTACAACAACCTGCATCACTGAACAAGTAGTTACTGATGAAGTTGTACTAGTAGAGACACAACCAGAAACCGGTTGTACTGAATAAGTACATGCTGAAGAGTCAGATGCTGAAATGCATTCATATCCTGATCGAAAGAGCAAAAAGCCTGTAAATAAATGGATTATAGATCATCCCTCTAAGGATATGATTGGTGAATTGATAAACGCTAAGTGACTAGATCCAAAGTTTCAAATGCGGTAATTGCTGAAGAAGCAATTGTTGTTGATGTGGAAGCATTGTTCTCTTGCTTTGTATCAGATTTTGAACCTAAAACCATAGAAGATTCTATGAAGCATTATGAATGGATTACGGCAATGCAAGAAGAACTGGATCAATTTGAAAGGAACAAAGTATGGAAACTTGTACCTCTTGCTGAAGGAAAGAAGGCAATCGGTACTAAGTGGGTGTTCAGAAATAAGTTGAGTGAGTCTGGTGAAGTAACAAAGAACAAAGCACGTTTAGTTGCTCAAGGTTACTGTCAGACTGAAGGATTGAAATTTGATGAGTCATATGCTCCAGTTGCTAGATTGGATGCAATATGTTGGTCCCTTTAAACAACAAGAAAAGACTAGAGGGGGGGGGGGTGAATAGTCTTTTCAAACTTTCGTCGTTTAAAACTTTCTCAGCAAGTGCTTATTACTTTTCAGTAATGAGTTTGCTGATACTTAACTTTCTCAGCAAGCGCAAGTTACTTTGCAGTAACTAGGTTTGCTGATACTTAAAATCATAGAGCGGATGTCTTTGATACAATAAGTGTTCTTTCAGTAAATGAAGGTTTCAGCAAGTGATATGAGTGATTGTGTACAGATAGATATGATTTGCTGAAAACCAAGTACAGTAAGTAAATCACACAAACACTTTTATAGTGGTATCTGAGAGTGGTGTAATCTCTCAACTAATCCACTTTGTCCTTTCTAGGACTGAATTCACTAAGATAAGATTGAGGCTCCTTACAACACCTATCTAGAGCGATTCAAACAGAAACCAAAGCACACTTGCTTCGTCTCCAACCTAATCTAGAGAACGCAACCTTGTTCTCCACCAAACTTGGTACTTTTAATCATCAAAACTATGCTCGATTAAGTTCCCCCTGAATATCACGCCTGAAAGGGTGTATTTTCAGTTAGAGAGGTTTGGGATGAGATAACTTAATTATAATGTATTCAGTTACAACAAGTAATCTAAGAAACAAAACTTTGAATACTTTGCAGTAAACAAGTTTGATTGTTTCTGGTGTCAAGACTTGTTCTTGTTCGAAAGAAAGAAAGAACACTTAACTAATTTCTTAGTCGTGTAAATTCTACTTCTTCATAAGTAGCTTTTTCAAGCTTTAAGTCTTGGAACGGATCAATGGCAGTAGAGAGTATTGAAGGGTTTGTGAGTTTAAGCACAAGTGAGAGTATGATCACGTTGTTGACACACTTCAACTCTTTGTCGGATGACCTCTATTTATAGTGAAAATAAGGAGCCGTTTGAATTTCAAATTCTAAGGCTTTTGTTCCTTAAAATGTCACTATCTTGCTTTTGTACTTTCAGCAGCGTCCTTATTTGTCTTCTAGTCTTCATGTCCTTCGCGTGCATGCTTTGCATTTAATGCTCTTTTGAATAGAATTCAAACAGTAACATTGGAGCGCAAATGCAAGTACTTTCAGCAAGAGGTCACATATGTTTCATCAGCAAGTGGTCAGTCTCAGTTTCAACAAGCACAACCTCCTCTGTCGTATAGATTTTCACTTATGCAAGCTGTTGCTGAAGTTTCCACTTTCTGAGCAACATGTGCCTTTGTAGATACCAGTCTTCAGAAATCTTCTAGTCTTCAGTCTTCGAAATCTTCAAGATTCTGAGCGGTTCTAAATGCTTCAATAGTTTGTTTGTAAAAATAAAGTACATCATCAGCAAATGCTTCAATAGGTTGTATTTCTTTTCAGAAAACAAGATACATCATAAGCTTTAAAACCAACCTATCTAGCACCTACTCTAAGTCTTCAGCAAACGTTCCTCTTTTACAATGTCCTTAAAATTCTAAATTCCTATGGACCTTAAGAGTACTAGTTACTGGACTTTCCTTAATTTAGCATGGTTAATTGCTCATCAAAATTACAAGTTTCCTAACAAATTTCCCCCTTTTTGATGTTAGCAATCCATGGCTAAATTAATTGTTACCCTTTTAGAGGTTTCTGATGTTGAATAAATCAGTTGATTAATGCAAGCATACTTGAATAATTAAACAGTAAGCATAAGTAAATTGCATAATCAAAAACCAATAAGAGTCAAAAGCTTCATTGCTGATAGTTATCTTTCAGAAGTTTACAAGAAGTAGCAGAGATAACTAAACAAAGTCAGCAAACAAAACTTTAACAAAAACTATTACAGAGAGTTAAGCTCTTCCAGAAGATTTTCTCAAAATCTCTCTTACACTCTTCTAAGCAGGTGTAGTAAATTCAACACAGTCCTTTTCGTAGTTCTCAAGAAGCTTACGGACTTGTAGTTGAAGAATTCTTGCATTTTTGCAGGCAGTATGATGATGCTTTTTTCAGCATTCATTTCCATGTAGTGAGTTACCCACAAATGCATGCCCCAATTGCTGGCATGGAGAAGCTGTGTATCTGAAATGCTTTTAGGATGAATCTTTCTTACCCAGAGAAGATCTTCTTCTTGATCCTTAGCAGTGAGATAGAAATACTCATAAGGAATCAATCCAAGTCTCTTCTTTGTTTTCTTGTTTACTGGGTCAGAGTAATAAGCAATGCCAGGTGGTTTTATCAAATCAGGTTCTTGTCTGTAAGTCTTACCAATTGCAGTTCTTCTTACTGAGACCTCAAGATTCAACCATCTCCCAGCAATGTTTCTAGGAAGGGATTCTTCCCTTTGTTTTCTTTTTACCTTGAGTTCAATCCATGTGAACATTTGGTTCAAAATGGCTGTAGGAAAGAACTCATTCACCAGCAAGTCTTCCAGCTTTAAGATCCAGCAACCATGAATGTTTCTGATCACATTCTGAGTGATTTCATCATTGCTGGTCTTTGTATACTCGATGCCGGAGCCAATAGCAATGCTGGCCAGCCTCTTTTCTTCCTGTCTTTGCCTTCTTCTTCTTGACTTAGCATTGTCTTGATCTCTTGCTGAAGATCTTGAGTCAGAAGAGAAATGCTTTGATTGGCCAGACAGAGTTAAGGTTGTTAAAGGTCTAGCTCTTATGGATTGAGCTATTGTCTGATTGTCATCATCATCATCATCTTCATTCAGATCTTGATGACTTTCAGTATGGCAATAACCTTGAGTTTCAGCAGCAGTTTTTCTCTTTTTGGGACTTGCTGAATTTAACTCAGATTCTGCTTGCCTTTTAGAACTTTGCTCTCTTTCAGCAAGAGGTTCTATGGGTAGTGGCTCATCAACAGTAGGAGGGGTTTGGGTTATTTTTCTTATATTTCTGTTTTCCCCCTTAGACATGGATTGCAACATCGGAGTGATGTGCAGAGAATAGAACTCATTGCAGTTTTCAGCAAGAGTACTTAAACTGTTGTACTTCATGATGATTTGTTGCTGATCAGAAGTCATTTTTTACAACTCCTTTTGAATACTCACCATGTTCTCTTCATGTCTTTTCTCTGTTGCGGCCTTATCATCCATGAAAGTCTGAGCCTTCACTAGAGCGGTCTTTGCGAGCAAGAGTGCTTGACTTACATCTTCTTCATAGCTCTTGTGATAAAGACTGATGTCTTTCTGAGCTATTGTAAGAGTAGTAGTGCGTCTCAGCACTGTAGCCAATATTTTCCCAATGTCAAGCGGGCTCTCAGCAAGCAATGCCTCATCTTCTGCTTTGTAGGCATCATGGACTTTCTTCAGTGCCAAAATTCTAGGAGTAAACTCCTCAACTCGTGGGAACGGCACTAGGTTTGGGGTCAAGGAATGAACTTTCAGTTCTGAAGCAAATTAATCATCTTGTAACAGCAATTCTGCTCTTAAGCAATCGTCTTTATCAGTTATGTAATCAGGAGGAGGAATTTGAACCACTTTGGGATCTCTCTTAGATTGTTCATCCTCATTTGTTGATAAGTCATCGTCATCCTCAGATTCATCAAGGTCAGCAACCTTGGAACCTAAGTCAGCAGCTTCATTTCCTTTTAGTTGAGTGGTTGCTGATGGCAACACTTCAGACTCAACAACTGGAGTTTCACCAGTAGTTAGTTTTAGTTGAGTAGTTGCTGAGGGCAACGTTTGAGACTCATTTACTGGAATTTCGCCAGTAGTTAGTTTTAATTGAGTAGTTGCTGAGGGCAACGTTTGAGACTCAATTATTGGAGTTTCTCCAGTAGTAAGTGGAAGGGAGGGGACTTCCTTTGGTCTTACTCCTGAAGATTGACCAATTTCTAGATCCTGCGTATGCCTTGCATGGATCAATAGACTCTTCTATAGAGCGCGTTGGTAATCTTCATCCAATTCATCTTCATCATCAAGGTTTGCATCAGTGACCTTGGCATCAGAAAGTTGGCTTTTGCCATGTTTCAAGGCAGCTCGCTTTCTGGCATATTCTTCTTCAGTATCAGCACCTTGTACAGGTGCTTGATTTTCAGCATCAGCAGGAGTAGGTTGAGATACATGCTGAGGTTGTGGTTGATCAGCTTGTTGATTGTCTTGTGGTTCAGTTTTAGCAACTGTCATTTTTAAACCACCAGCATCAGGACTTGGACCTTGATTGTCATCGTCGTCATCTTTCTTGTCCTTTGAATCTTTCCCTTCATCATCACTGGGATCAGTTGGAATATTTTCATCTTCTTCCTCTTCATCATCATCAGTCAGAATTACTAGCTCGAGATGCTTGTATAAAGCAACACTCGTTACTTCCTCTTCCTCATTTATTTTGTGGGGATCAGCCACCACGGGTACAAATGAACCCTTGAGCATCACAGCTTGTTCAGCTGGAGAGACACTCTTGAATTTTGCCTTCATATTCTCTCTGATTTGAGCAATCAGATTTGAGCTCATTTGCTGAGAATATGACATTTCTTCAGGAAGTATGGAATGAACGAATGTCTCAAGCTTTAGTAGAGAAGATCTCTTTTTCTCATTAGATAGATGAAGATGGAGATCAGAGAAATCCATTCGCCTGTACCTTTGCCAGTTGCTGATGGACTTAGCAACTCTTGACAAAGTTGTTCTTTTGAAGTTCAAGTACAGTTCCTCAGAACTCACTTGTTGATCTTCAGTGATGAGCACCACTTCAGTGGTCTCCTTTAGAGCCTGAAAAAGAACGATATTTAGATCAGGATAGGTTTGGATAATTGCTTTAGAGTTCAAAGCTGAAACATGAATTACCTGCTGAGATTCAGCAAGCTCATGTTGTACAATTTCCATTCCTTGAGGAGCTTGAGTAGCATCCTCCATTTGTTCATCCTGAAATAAATTTGAGTTAGATACAAGTACTAAGCTGTCAAACTTAGTTTTATTACCAAAAACATTAACTACCTGCTGAGCAGGGAGTGTTGATTCTGGTGCAGAGGCTTCAGCAACCATCTGACTTGCATCTTGAGAAGTCTGTAGAGATAACATAATATTAGCAAAAGAATAAGTTTCAGAATTTGAGTTTTTACTGATGGTTTATTTATCTACCTGCTGAAGAAGGACAGGTTGTGGCTCAATCCTTTCAGCATTAACAGTTTCTTCATTTTCTGGGACTGTTTCTTCAGCAGACTTCTTGTCTTGCTCTGTTTGAGAAAGTTGCGCGGTTTTAGCAATCTCCCTTGTCTCTGAAATGACAAGTTGAGCAGAAGCATCTTGACCTTTAAGATCACTGCTTGTCATGAAGACATCAATGGATTTGTTGGATGATTCTTCAATATCCAACTCCATTTGTTGGTTTATAGCTTCCAGTACAAGCTGGACTTTGTCAATTGATGTCTTTGGTGAACTTGGGCCAGTATTCTCAGCATCACGAGATGCGTCGTTGAATAGTGCTTCTTGTGTTTCTTCAACAACTTCTGGAACTTGAACCATTGTTGTCTCAGCAACTGGTTCTTCAGCAACTGGTTCTTCAGCAACCGGGGTTTCAGCAACTTGATGAGTTGCTTGTTCAGCAACCATCTTTTCAGCAGCATCAGCAAGTGCCGCATTTTGCAGATCAGCAGCAATATCATTTGCTGGTTCCAGAGTTTGATCATCTAGATTATCTACAATGTAGATATCTGGGACTTGGGCAGGAATTTCATTTCCACTGCCTTGTGGTCTGTTCTCAGTAGAAGGATCAACGTTGAGTCATCATTGAAGGCTTCCGCAAACACTACAATGTTGCTGACATAGGCTTCAGTAACTACCTTGTCAACATCTACTGGAACTTGCGTTTCAGCAATTGTCTGGGAATTGTCTGAGAGGTCATGGACAATTGGGACTGACTTGCGAGCCAGTGTTTTCTTCCTTGTGTTACTTGTCCTTTTCCTCTTTGGTACAGGGTTTGCTAATGACGCTGCAGTCTGAGTGTCATCATCAGCTTTCCTCTTTTTCTTGTTAGATTTCTTCAGTTTCCCAGAAGCGTCAGTAGTTGCATTTTCAGCAACAGCTGTTGTACACGTACCTTGTTGATCATCATCTACAGCAGTTTCATCTCTAAGTTGCTGAGTGGTGACATCTGCAGCTGTTGTATACCTTTCTTGATGGCTTGTGCTGACAACATTTGCAGCTGTTGTCTTCCTTGATTTTTCGAGTTTCTTGCCAGCAGTCTTAGGTACATTCTGCTTGTAGAAGGATCTCCCCACATTGCATACAGATTTCTTAATATGCAATGGGTTTCTCAACTGAATCCTGAAATGTTCAAGGATATAGCATATCTTTATTCCATACATAACTGGAAAGGAAGGTGAGACCTTGTTGTCTTCTACCTTTACCTTGAACTTAGTGACACAATCAACAAGCCTGTTGAAAATGTACTTAGCCCAGTTAAGTTCCGTTTTATTTTCATGGATATGCATCAGCAGCGACCACCTTCTCAGGCCTACTTGGTCTATTCCTCCAACTTGGGAGTCCAAAACTTTTATCAGTAGCAGAGCTACTAGACCAAGTGAATGGCAGAGATGCTTCCTCTTAACGTGCTTTGTCCAAGTCACGGGAGCAATCTCTCCTTTCTTCATTTTCTCACTTCTGACGTCACTGTAGAAAGCTTCAATTTCTTCGTCAATGGCAGTGACGTCATCTTCAGTTCCAGTGGTTGGAATCTGAAAGATTTCCGCTAAATCAGTCCATTTCAGGACGATTTGCGTGTTCTGAACTGTAGTAAAGATCACTTTTTCAGTGACTCCTTTACTATCAGTTAGGGAGTGGATTTCTGCATTATTGTAGAACTCCATTGTGTCCAACATGCTCACTTGCTTAGTGCGAGCAGATATGAAATTCATGAGGCCTTGCTGCTTGATAAATTCAAGAGCCTCTTCATTTTCATCATCGAGTTCTTGTTCATAGAAGTATCGAATGTACTTCTCCTTTGCAAATCCACCCCATTGCATCATCATCTCACACTTTGCAGTGTCAAGATATGACGGGGGCATAGGTTTTTCAGAGATTCTATCGTTTTTCAACACAACTTTCGTTGTGTTTGATGCCGGAGTAGTCACCGGAGCAGTGCGTTTCTCAGCACTGTCAACCTTAGACGGCTTTGAGGACTTAGAGGACTGTCTCTTTGGTGCCATTTCTTTTATAGAGAAGAAAGTGTACGAAAAAGATAGTTTTCTTTTTGACCGGAGGTACAGTAGATTCAGGCTAAAATTTGCAGAGAAAGGAAATGTGAGTTAAAGAATTTTGTCATTTCTCTAACTCCTTCTTTATATAGTGTCTCTGATGTGTGAGAAACTCAATCGATTTGAGCTCTTAGCAAGGGTAAAACAGAGAAACACAGGCGTTAGTGGAGCCTTGGCATTGAATGCGTAGTGGCCCACTAACTAAAACCGTCAGAGCATTCTCTCTCTTTGTTTTATTAACCGTTAGATCAATAACTCCTTTTAATCAATGGCCACGATTGTATTTCATGTCATGATTATTACGAGTTTACCTGTGCCCGATTAACGTCACAAATTAATTTTACCGAGTTTTAAGGGATTAGATTGCTTGCTGAAATAGACAAGAATCTTTTCAGCGAGTTTGCATTAATAGCCTAGATACTTGCTGAAAGTTCCCCCTTACTTAGATATCTCATATTTTCTTAAGTTTAAAAGATATTTCTGAGTTCCCGTATCAGTAAATTCTTTTGTACTTGAGATATCCTTTGGTAAAATCTGAGAAATGAGTTTTGCTCTTTTTCTGAGTTCCCGTCTCAGAATATTCCCTTGATACTTGAATCCCTGTTTCAGTATCTTTGATTGTCTGAATGCCTGTTTCAGCAATCCTTAAGGTGTTTCTCTTACTGAGTGCCTGTCTCAGCAAGTGATCAAGTTTCCTAACAAATACCCGTTTTGAAAGAATTACTTGCTGAATGCCTGTTTCAGCAATCATGTAGTGACCTATCATTTCTTACAAGAAATTAGTAGACGGAGCTTTTAAGTAAGAATACTTTGGCTTGCTGAATACCTGTTTCAGCATTCTGCCAAATGTATCCTTTATTGAGGTAGTTCAATCAATCCAAGGTCATACCTTAGCATTGCGAACCTATTATCTGATAGGGGCTTGGTAAAGATGTCAGCAAGCTGATCATCAGTGCCTACTTTCACAACCTCAATATCTCCTTTTTCTACATGATCTCTAATGAAATGATGTCTAATATCAATGTGCTTAGTCCTTGAGTGAAACTTAGGATTTTGCGTGATAGCAATACCACTTGTATTATCACAAAAGATTGGTATTTTCTTTGCAGAAATACCATAATCTCTTAATTGTTGCTGAATCCATAGGATTTGAGCTGTGCAACAACCAGCTGCAATGTATTCAGATTCAGTGGATGAATTGGCAACACAGGTTTGCTTCTTGTTGAACCATGATATTAATCTAGTACCCAAAAACTGACAAGTTCCAGAGGTACTTTTTCTATCAAGAGTTGATCCTCTATGATCAGCATCAGAATAACCAACCAGTTCTAGTCCAGAATCTTTAGGATACCATAATCCAACATTGACTGTACCTTTGACATACTTTAGTATCTTGATTGCCTTTTTTTAGTGTGATTCTCTTGGATCAGATTGGAATCTTGCACACACACAAACAACATACTGAATGTCAGGTCTACTTGCTGTTAAATACAACAAGGAACCAATGAGCTTCCTATACTTGTGTTCTTCAACACTTTTATCTTCTTTAGTATAGCCCAATTTGGTACCAACACTCATAGGGATCTTTTCAGGTTTCTCTTCCTCTTTGATCCTAAACTTTATGAGCATTTCTTTTGCATACTTTGCTTGATTTATGAATATTCCATCTTTGAGTTGCTTGACTTGCAATCCTAGGAAATAATTCAATTTTCCCATCATACTCATTTCAAACTTGTTTGTCATGAGTTTGGCAAAATCATCACAAAGTTGCTTGTCCTTAAATCCAAAAATTATGTCATCCACATAAATTTGAACTAAGAGAATTTTACCATCATGGTTCATGGTAAATAAGGTTTTGTCAACTTCACCTTTCTTGAAACCATTTTCCAGCAAGAACTTAGCCAAGGTATCATACCATGCTCTTGGTGCTTGCTTTAGACCATATACAGCTTTCTGAAGCTTGTATACCATCTTGATTTCTGAGGGAAGTTCAAAGCCAGGCGGTTGTTCTAAGTAGACTTCTTCAGCAAGTTCACCATTCAAGAATGCACTTTTAACATCCATTTGGTAAACAATGAAGTCATTGTGAGCAGCAAAGGCCAAGAAAAGCCTAATTGCATCCAATCTTGCAACTGGTGCATAAGACTCATCATAGTCCAATCCTTCAGTCTGACAGTAACCTTGAGAAACTAAACGTGCTTTATTTCTTGTTACTTCACCAGAATCACTCAGCTTGTTTCTGAACACCCACTTTGTACCAATAGCTTTCTTGCCTTTAGCAAGTGGTACAAGTTTCCAGACTTTGTTCCTTTCGAATTGATCCAGTTCTTCTTGCATTGCCTTTATCCATTCAGAATGCTTTAAAGCTTCTTCTATGGTTTTAGGTTCAATTTCCGAAACAAAGCAAGAGAACAATGATTCTACTTCTACGACAGTTGCTTCTTCAGCAAGTCCATGAGTAGCTTTGGATCTAGTCACTAGGCGTTTATTAATATCGCCAATCATATCCGTAGAGGGATGATCTCTAATCCATTTATTAAAAGGTTTTCTGCTTGTTGGATCTGGATATGTTTGCTCATCAGCATGTGACTCTTCAGTATGTATTTGTTCAGTACTACTGGGATTTTGTGTCTCTGCTGAGATTCGTTCATCAGCAACTGCTTGTTCAGCATTGCTTGACTGTGGTAGTTCATCAGCAGGCACTGGAGGTTGCGTGGTTTCAGCAACTTCTGGAGCAACTGCATCTTTTGCTGGAAATTCTTTGTCGTGAACTATATTTATCTTGTCATGACTTGGGGGAGGAGAGTCATTGTCAGAATCATCATTTAGTTCAATTGACTTGATTTGCCTAGCATTAGATTCAGTTCTTTGCTCATGTATGATTAACTTTTTCATACATTCTGATATTTCTTCTTCAGCAGGCACTCCTTGTGTCTTTTCATAGAATACAACATGCACTGATTCTTCGATCTTTTGTGCTTTTTTGTTGTAAACTCTATAAGCTTTACTATGCAAGGAGTAACCGAGAAATATCGCTTCGTCTGCCTTTGGTTGAAATGTTCTTAGGTATTCTCTACCATTATTGAGAACGAAACACTTGCAATCAAATACTCTTAGATGAGTGATATTAGGAGGTCTTCCAACAAACAATTCATAAGGAGTTTTGTTGTATTCCTTAGTAATCAAACATCTGTTTTGAGTGTAACAGGCGGTATTAATCGCTTCAACCCAGTAAGCCTCACTTATTTCAGTGTCAGCAAGCATTGTTCTTGCGGCTTCTTTCAGGGTACGATTCTTCCGTTCAGCAACACCGTTTTGCTGTGGTGTTCTTACTGAGGATAACTGATGTTGTATACCTTTTGAGGTACAATATTCAGTTATGTACTGGTTTACAAACTCAGTACCATGGTCTGTCCTTATGACTTTCACCTTGTCATTTTTCATGACTTCAAGCTTATTCAGCAAGTTAGGTATTTCAGTCCTGGTTTCAGATTTGTGCTTGATGAATACTACCCAAGTGAATCTTGAATAGTCATCCACCACGACCAGGCCATACTTCTTACCAGCATAGCTTGTTGAAGAAGATTCAAACAAGTCCATGTGCAAGAGTTGTAAAGGTTTTGTAATTGACGGTATTGCCTTGTTCTTGAAAGAAGATTTGGTTTGCTTTCCTTGCTGACATGTTCAACTACAAGTGCCTTTTTAGACAGCTTATTCAGCGTCTTGAAGTTTAGATGACTTGTTCGTTTATGCCATAACCATGCTTTTTCAGCAAGGCAATCATGATCTGGGACAAGGCATTTTTCAACGATTGTTGAAGACCAATCTACGGTGTACAAGCCTCCTGATCTTCTTGCAATCATAATCATCTTTTTAGTCTCGAAATCTATAAGTTTACATTCATCACTTTTGATTTTGATGAAGTATCCTTTGTCAGCAAACTGACTCATGCTGAAAAGGTTAAACTTAAGATTTTTGACATAAAGAACTCCAGTAATGGTTATGCATCCTAACTTCACGTCACCATAGCCTTTTGTAGAACCGGAGTCTCCACCAGCAAACCTTATTGTTGGACCTTTAGACCACCGTCTATAGTTTATAAGGTTATTCTTGTTGCCCGTCATGTGCTTTCCACAACCACTATCAAAGTGCCAGATTGCATCGTTTGTCTCCGTGGCTGAAGTCTGACCGGCCATGAGGCAGAACTCGTAATTTGACACATCTGGATAAGCTTCCATAGCTATTCCACATACTTCTATGCCAATCTCCACATCTAGAGTGGCTTCTTCATCGTCAGTGTCTGAGCTTCCATCCTCACTGTCTTCGGAGCTAGTATCAATGCACAATGCATCGATTTTTGCTTGAAGCTTCTTCTTTTCTTCAGCAATAAAAGCTCTTTTGAATTTCTTCAACTTTTCAGTAGATTTGCCTTTCAGCAAAGGGCAATTAGCTTTGAAGTGTCCAGGCTTTTTGCAGTAAAAACAGAGATCATTTCCAACTGCTGGTTCTTCTGATGAAGTTGCTTGCTGAGCTTGCTTGTTCAGCGAGCTAGTCTCATTCTTGTACTTATGGTAGTTTTTACCAAGATGTTTTTTCAGCTTCTCTTTTGCTTTTCGCCTTTCAAGTTCCTTGTTGATGAATTTCTTCATGTTTTTGACAACCAAAGAGTTTTCATCAGTAGGCTCTTTATCATTCTTCTTTTCAGAAGATGACGGCTTTGCAGCAAGAGCAATGTTTTGCGATTTTTCAGCAAACACATTTTCTCTTTGCTTTGTCTCATAGTTGACAGTAGCAAGATGAGAGAACAACTCTGTTGGTGTAATATCTGGCATTCCTTGATTGTAATAGAAATTCTGAGTGTGGATCCATTCTTGATTCAGACTTCTGATAATGGTTTTCACCTTCTCAGAATCTGAGTAAAGATTTCCAACACCCAAGGCTGCCATTTCACTAACAAGAGTTGTGAATCTGAAATCCAATTCCTCCAGTGACTCGTTTGTACCTTGTTTAAAGTTTTGAAACTTTAATTTAAGTACTTCAAGTTTGTTTTCCTTGGTTTTGTCAGATCCAGCACAAAGATCTTGAACCATTTTACAAGCTTCTTTAGTAGTTTTATCACCCCACAGTTTGCACTGTATGGTATCCGGAGTTGATCGAATGATGATGTTTCTTGCTTGGCCATCAAGACGGAATCTCTTGGCTTCGTCGGAAGTCCATTCCTCTCTTGGTTTTGGCACAATGGTATCAACCGGTTCGCCTAAGATAGTTTCCTTTCCAGCTTCAGTGGTCTTGTGAGGGAAACTCCTTTCAACCTTAGTGATCTTGATAGGTCCATCATTAATGACAGTGACCATCTCATCACTAATGGCCTCAAGATGTAGCATCATGTTGTTTCGCCATTTTTCGTAGTTTTCCAGCTTCGGCAAGGGAGCATCTCCTAAAGACATCATGTCAGCAAATCACTACCAAACTGATCAAGTGAGAGTGATTTACGGAAAGCACCTAAGGGGATCTAGGGTCAGTGCTGGAGGTTAAAGAACATCCAGCTCTGATACCACTTGTTGGTCCCTTTAAACATCAAGAAAAGACTAGGGGGGGGGGGTTAATAGTTTTTTCAAACTTTCGTCGTTTAAAACATTCTCAGCAAGTGCTTTTTACTTTTCAGTAATGAGTTTGCTGATACTTAACTTTCTCAGCAAGCGAAAGTTACTTTGCAGTAACTAGGTTTGCTGATACTTAAAATCAGAGAGCGTAAGTCTTTGATACAATAAGTGCTCTTTCAGTAAATGAAGGTTTCAGCAAGTGATATGAGTGACTGTGTACAGATAGATATGATTTGCTGAAAACCAAGTACAGTAAGTAAATCACACAAACACTTTTATAGTGGTATCTGAGAGTGGCGTAATCTCTCAACTAATCCACTTTGTCCTTTCTAGGACTGAATCCACTAAGATAAGATTGAGGTTCCTTACAACACCTATCTAGAGCGATTCAAACAGAAACCAAAGCACACTTGCTTCGTCTCCAACCTAATCTAGAGAACGCAACCTTGTTCTCCACCAAACTTGGTACTTTTAATCAGGAAAACTATGCTCGATTAAGTTCCCCCTGAATATCACACCTGAAAGGGTGTATTTTCAGTTAGAGAGGTTTGGGATGAGATAACTTAATTATAACTTATTCAGTTACAATAAGTAATCTAAGAAACAAAACTTTGAATACTTTGCAGTAAACAAGTTTGATTGTTTCTGGTGTCAAGACTTGTTCTTGTTCGAAAGAAAGAAAGAACACTTAACTAATTTCTTAGTCGTGTAAATTCTACTTCTTCACAAGTAGCTTTTTCAAGCTTTAAGTATTGGAACGGATCAATGGCAGTAGAGAGTATTGAAGGATTTGTGAGTTTAAGCACAAGTGAGAGTATGATCACGTTGTTGACACACTTCAACTCTTTGCCGGATGACCTCTATTTATAGTGAAAATAAGGAGTCGTTTGAATTTCAAATTCTAAGGCTTTTGTTCCTTAAAATGTCACTATCTTGCTTTTGTACTTTCAGCAGCGTCCTTATTTGTCTTCTAGTCTTCATGTCCTTCGCGTGCATGCTTTGTATTTAATGCTCTTTTGAATAGAATTCAAACAGTAACATTGGAGCGCAAATGCAAGTACTTTCAGCAAGAGGTCACATATGTTTCATCAGCAAGTGGTCTGTCTCAGTTTCAGCAAGCACAACCTACTCTGTCGTATAGATTTTCACTTATGCAAGCTGTTGCTGAAGTTTCCACTTTCTGAGCAACATGTGCCTTTGTAGATACCAGTCTTCAGAAATCTTCTAGTCTTCAGTCTTCGAAATCTTCAAGATTCTGAGCGGTTCTAAATGATTCAATAGTTTGTTTGTAAAAATAAAGTACATCATCAGCAAATGCTTCAATAGGTTGTATTTCTTTTCAGAAAACAAGATACATCATAAGCTTTAAACCAACCTATCTAGCACCTAATCTAAGTCTTCAGCAAACGTTCCTCTTTTACAATGTCCTTAAAATTCTAAATTCCTGTGGACCTTAAGAGTACTAGTTACTGGACTTTCCTTAATTTAGCATGGTTAATTGCTCATCAAAATTACAAGTTTCCTAACACAATAAGACTGTTCTTAGCCTTTGCTGCTTATAACGACTTCATTGTTTACCAAATGGATGTCAAAAGTGCATTCCTGAATGGTGAACTTGCTGAAGAAGTTTACTTAGAATAACCCCCAGATTTTGAAGTCTCCTCAGAAACCAAAATTGTATACAAGCTTCAGAAAGTTGTATATAGTTTAAAGCAAGCACCAAGAGCTTTGTATGACACCTTAGCTAAGTTCTTGTTGAACAATGGTTTCAGAAAGGTGAGGTGGACATGGAAAAAACCTTGTTTACCATGAATCAAGATGGTAAATTACTTTTAGTCCAGATTTATGTGGATGACATAATATTTGGGTCTAAAGACAAGCAACTTTGTGATGACTTTGCCAAACTCATGACAAACAAGTTTGAAATGAGTATGATGGGCAAATTGAATTATTTCCTAGGACTGCAAGTCAAGCAACTCAAAGATGGAATATTCATAAGTTAATCAAAGTATGCCAAAGAAATGCTCATAAAATTTAGGATCAAAGAAGATGAAAAACCTGAAAAGAACCCTATGAGTGTTGGTACCAAAATGGGCTATAGCAAACCTGACAAAAGTGTTGATGAACACAAATATAGGAAGCTCATTGGTTCCTTGTTGTATTTAACAGCTAGTAGACCTGAAATTCAGTATATTGTTTTTGTATGTGCTAGATTCCAATCTGATCCCATAGAATCACACTACAAGAAAGCAATCAAAATACTGAAATATGTCAAAGGTACTGTCAGTGTTGGATTATGGTATCCAAAGGATTATGGCTTACAATTAGTTGGTTACTCTGATGCTGATCATGCTGGATCAACTCTTGATAGGAAATTACTTCTGGAACATGTCAGTTTCTAGGTACTAGACCATATCATGGTTCAGCAAGAAGCAAACATGTGTTGCCAATTCTTCTACAGAATCAGAATACATTGCTGCATGTTGTTGCACTACTCAAATCCAATGGATTCAGCAACAACTAAGGTGTTAGGAAAATTGTAATTTTGATGAACAGATTACAATGCTAAATTAAGAACAGTCCAGTGATTAGTACTCTTAAGGTCCATAGGAAATTTGAATTTTTAAAGGACATTGTAAAAGAGAAACGTTTGCTGAAGATTTAGTATAGGTACTAGATAGGTTCTTTTCGTTTGCTAATGATGTACATTGTTTGCTTTTAAACAATCTATTGAAGTATAAGAACCACTCATAAGACTTAAAGACTTGAAGACATGAAGATTTGAAGACAACAAGACTTGAAGTTTGCTGAGATTTGGTATCTATATAAGGCACTTAGTAAAGTTAACTAAAGTACACATTTCAGCAAAGCAGAAAACACAAGTGTAAAAGCTTGAGTCTGCTGAGCCGGTATAACGTAATAAAGTAACTATATGTGACCTTACTTGCTGAAGTAGTACTTTCATTTATGATCCGAGTTTCAAACATTGAAAGAGGTCAAAGAGCATTAAATGAAAAGCATGCCGTTCTGAAAAGTTGAACACGCTGCTGACAGTACCTTCATAGCAAGATTGTGACATTTTCTGGCTCCGACTTAGAATATTGAAATTCAAACGGTACCAAGAAATCACTATAAATAGAGACCCTTAGGCAGTGAAAGAAAGTGTGTCAACAACGTGATCTTACATTCACTTGTGCTTTCAAACTCACATCTTTCTTAAGCTTACTACTGTCTAAAGATCCGACCCAAGACTTAAGCTTGAAACAAAAGCTACTTATGAAGAAGTAGAACTTTAGCTAAGAAGTTGGTTAAGTGTTCTTTCTCCTAAACAAGAAATAGTCTTGACACCAAGAAACAATATACTTGTAACTGAAAAGTTATTCAGTTGAGTTTCTTAAGATTGCTTGATATTAGCTGAAAAGTTAATCTCATAAAGTAATTTTCACCTAAAACCTCTCTAACTGATAAAACACCCTTTTACAGGCGTGAAATTCAGGGGGAACTAATCAAGCAAGGAATTGATGATAAGTGTCCAAAGTTTGGTGGAGAACACGGTTATAGTTCTCTGGTTAGGTTGGAAACAAAGCAAGGGCGCTTTGGTTTCTGGAATTCTAGTAGATTACGTGTTGTAAGGAATCTCATCATCTATCTTAGTGAATTCAGTCCTAGCAAGGACAAAGTGGACTAGTTGAGGGATTACGCCACCCTCAGATACCACTATAAAAGTGTTTGTGTGATTTACTTACTATATTTACTTTCAGCAAACGCTTTATTTTATTTACTGCAGTATCTTTCTAAAACCTTTTATTCAGCAGACGTGTTTCCACTTGGTTTGTTTAAAACCAGCTGAGTAGTCGTGTTTTCAAAAGCACTTAATTTCAAAAGACTTTCGCTCTCTGATTATTTAAGTATTAGCAAAACTTACTACTGAACAAGTATTAAGTACCTTGCTGACAAATTTGTGTTAAGTATCAGCATAAGCTCTTTACTGTAAAGTAAAAGCTCTTTACTAAGAAAGTTTTAGACGACGAAAAAGTTTTAGAGACTATTCAACCCCCCCTCTAGTCTCTACTTGTTGTCTAAAGGGACCAACAAGTGATATCAGAGCATGAGGTTCATTCCTTCTGCACTGAACCTAGATCCCCTTTTAAAGTGTTTTCCGTAAATCACTTATACTTGATCAAGGTTGGTAGTTTGTTGCCTTTTGCAGGATGTCTTTAGGAGACGCTCCTTTGCTGAAGCTGGAAAACTATGAGAAATGGCAAAATAACATGATGCTACATCTTGAGTCCATTAGTGATGAGATGGTGACTGTCATAAATGATGGCCCAATCAAGATCACTAAACTTGAAAGAAGCTTTCCTCACAAAACCACAGACACTGCTGGAAAGGAAACTATCTTAGGAGAACCGGTCGACACTGTCATACCAAAACCAAGAGAGGAATGGACTTCAGATGAAGCCAAAAGATTCCGTCTTGATGGCCAAGCAAGAAACATCATTATTCGGTCTACTCCTGACACCATATAGTGCAAATTGTGGGGTGCAAAGACTGCTAAGGAAAAAAAAACTTGAAGTGCTGAAGTTAAAGTTTCAAAACTTTAAACAAGGTACTGCTGAGTCACTGGAAGACTTGGATTTCAGGTTCACAACTTTTGAGTGAAATGGTTGCCTTAGGTGCTGGAAACTTCTATTCAGACTCTGAGAAGGTGAAAACCATCATCAGAAGTTTGAACAAAGAATGGATCCACACTCAGAACTTCTATTATAATCAAGGAATGCCTAATATCGCTCCAACAGAGTTGTTTTCTCACCTTGCGGTTGTAATCTACGAGACAAAGCAAAGAGAAAATGTGTCTGCTGAAAAATCGCAGAACATTGCTCTTGTTACTAAGGTTTCTTCTTCTGAAAAGAAGGATGAAAAAGAGTCTGCTAATGAAAGTGCCTTGGCTGTTAAAAACCGGAAATTCATCAGCAAAGAGATTGAAAGAAGAAAAGCAAAGGAGAAGCTGAAAAAGCATCTTGGCAATAACTACTATAAATACAAGACAGATGCTAGCTCGCTGAACAAGCAAGCTCAGCCCACTTCTTCGTTTGAAGAACCAGCAATAGGAAATGATCTATGTTTCTACTGCAAGAAGCCTGGTCACTTCAAGGCCAATTGTCCCTTGCTGAAGGGAAAGAGTGATGACAAAAGAAAGAAGTTCAAAAAGGCCATGATTGCTGAAGAAAAGAAGAAGCTTCAAGCTAAGATTGATGCTTTATGCATAGACACTAGCACTGAAGAAAGTGAGGAAGAAGATTCAGACACTGAAGAAGAATCAACCATGGACGTTGAATTCGGAAAAGAAGTTTGTGGAATCGCTATGCAAGCATTTCCAGACGTGTCAAACATGGAATTTTGTCTTATGGCGGATCAGGTAAATTGTCCTAACACTGACCCAGATTCAGATGATGAAAGTGAAATTGATCTTGAAAAGATACAAGGAGAAATTGAAAGATTTGAAAAAACTCTGAGCAAACAGCAAGAGAAACTACTGATTGCTGAATCTTTGACTAAGCAAACTACTGAAAAGTATGTATTGCTGAAAAATGAATCAGAACGAAAAGATACTGAAATATTGTATCTTAAAAACTACTTGATGAAGCTACAGAGAAAGACACTCAAATGTCAACAGAATTGAAAGAGTATCAATCTTCAATCAAGAAGTTACTTGCTGAAATACAAGAGCTGAAAAAGATGAAAGTAAATTTCAAATCTTATGCAAGTGCTAGCAACACTCTGACAGAACTAAACTCTTATCTGAGTGATCCATCTCAGAAGGAAGGTTTAGGTGCCACGTATGAAGGTGATGATGTGATACTCTTGATCAAAGACAAATCACCAATAACTTTAGCTCGTGCTACTGATAGTGTTCAACCGGAACTCTATTAAATTGGTCAATCTATGGTTGATAAAACATGTAATCAATTACCTATGACCAAAAAGCCCCCTGTTACTACTCCAAGTAGTAAGAATGCTGAAAATTATTCTGCCAAACAGGTTGTTGCTCAGAAAAAGAAGGCTGAGAAGCATTCTGCCAAACAAATTGCTGAAAAGCAATCTGTTAAGTCAAAAGGCAAGATTACTAATAAAGGTAATCAGAAGGTCTTTGCTGACAAACCTGAATCAAGTAAGGTTGCTGAGACAAAAACTAAGCATACTCCGAGAAGTGGACTTGGTTACAAGAACAAGCAAAACCAGTTGTTCCATGAGTATAAGCAAAGTCAGCAAAAATACTTCAAGGAGATGAATAAATCAAAGCTTATGAGTAATGACAATACTCAAAATGCTAGGACTAGAAGAAATCTAGCTAGAAAAGAACTCACTGAAAAGTATGTTCAGCAAAAGGGAAAACAAAACAAGACACCACATTTGAAAGTGGACTTGACTAATGAAAGTCAAAAGTCTTTTGGCCCTAAGATATCTAGTTCCTCAGCAAGAAGAAAACAAGTCAAGATTGAAAAATTTGAGGCTTGGGTTTCCACTGGTCGTGTCTTTAACATGTTAATGAATATCCCATTCTGGATAATTGACTTGTTTACTCTTGATTGTGCAGACTTCAGCCACCAAGACAACCAATCCTATTTGGCACTTTGATAGTGGTTGCGGGAAGCACATGACGGGCGACAAAACATATCTTATAAACTACAGACGGTGATCTGGAGGTCCTGCAATAAGATTTGCAGGTGGAGGCTTCACATCTACTAAAGGCTTTGGTGACGTGAAGTTAGGATGCATCACAATAACGGGAGTTCTTTATGTCAAAAATCTTAAGTTTAACCTTTTCAGCATGAGTCAGTTTGCTGACAAAGGTTACTTCATCAAAATCAAAAGTGATGAATGCAAACTTATTGACTTTGAGACAAAGAAGGTAATCATGGTTGCCAGAAGATCAGGAGCTCTATACACTGTATATTGGTCCTCTGCAATCATTGAAAAATGCCTTATCTCTGATCATGAAGGCCTTGCTGAAAATTCATTCATGGTTATGGCATAAAAGAATTAGTCACCTAAAATTCAAGACGCTGAATAAGCTGTCTAAAAAGGCACTTGTAGTTGGATTACCTAAGGTCACTTTTAAGAAGGATGGCGCTTGCACTGCATGTCAGCAGGGTAAGCAAACTAAGTCCTCTTTTAAGAACAAGGCAGTACCGTCAACTACAAAACCTTTACAACTCTTGCACATGGACTTGTTTGAATCTTCTTCAACAAGCTATGCTGGCAAGAAATATGGTCTGGTAGTGGTGGATGATTATTCAAGATTCACTTGGGTAATTTTCATCAAACAAAAATCTGAAACAAGGATTGAAATACCTAACTTGCTAAACAAGCTTGAAGTCAGGAAAAATGACAAGGTAAGAATCATCAGAACATACCATGGTACTGAGTTTGTAAACCAGTACATAACTGAGTATTGCACCTCTAAAGGCATACAACATCAGTTATCCTCAGTAAGGACACCTCAACAAAATGGTGTTGCTGAAAGGAAGAATCGTACCCTTAAGGAAGCAGCTAGAACCATGCTTGCTGACACTGAAATAAGTGAAGCTTATTGGGTTGAAGCGATTAATACCGCCTGTTATTCTCAAAATACAACAAAACTCCCTATGAATTATTTGTTTGAAGACCTCCTAACATCACTCATCTAAGAGTATTTGGTCGCAAATGTTTTGTTCTTAACAATGGTAGAGAATATCTAAGAACATTTCAACCAAAGGCAGATGAAGCGATATTTCTGGGTTACTCCTTGCATAGCAAGGCTTATAGAGTTTACAAAAAAAAGGCACAAAAGATTGAAGAATCTGTGCATGTTGTATTCTATGAAAAGAAACAAGGAGTTCCTGCTGAAGAAGAAATATTTGAATGTATGAAAAAGCTACTCATACATGATCAAAAAACTGAACCTAAAGCTGGAAATGTCAAGATCACTGAACTTAATGATGATTCTGACAATGACATGCCATCGTCAAGTCAAGTCAAGATAAACGTAGTTCATGATAAAGATTTCCGGATAAAGATGCAGTTGCTCCAGACGTTGCTGAAACAATGCAACTTCCTGTGTCTACTGAAGAGTTACCACAAACGAGCAATACTGAACAAGTAGTTGCTGATGAACCTATATCAGTAGAAACACAACCTGAAACAAGTAGTGTTGAACAAGCACGTGCTGAAGAGTCACATGCTGGAATGCATACATGTCCAGATCCAAAGAACAAGCGTGTTAACATTTGGATTAGAGATCATCCCTCTAAGGATATGATTGGTGATATTGACAATCGCAGAGTGACAAGATCCAAAGTTCCTACTAACAAGGACGTTGTTGAAGAAGCAATGGTAGTTGATGTAGAAGCATTATTCTCTTGCTTTGTATCTGAAATTGATCCTAAAACCATAGAATAAGCTTTAAGGCACTCTGAATGGATCAAGGAAATGCAAGAAGAATTGGATCAATTTGAAAGGAACAAAGTCTGGAAACTTGTACCCCTTGCTGAAGGAAAGAAAGAAATTGGTACAAAGTGGGTGTTTAGAAATAAGCACAGTGAGTCTGGTGAAGTAACAAGGAACAAAGCATGCCTAGTTGCTCAAGGTTACTGTCAGACTGAAGTATTGGACTATGATGAGTCTTATGCACCAGTTGCAAGATTGGATGCAATTAGACTTTTCTTGGCCTTTGCTGCTCATAAAGACTTTATAGTTTACCAAGTGGATGTTAAAATTGCATTCTTAAATGGTGAACTTGCTGAAGAAGTTTATTTAGAACAACCCCCTGGCTTTGAACTCTCTTCAGAAACCAAGATGGTATACAAGCTTCAGAAAGCTGTATATGGTCTAAAGCAAGCACCAAGAGCTTTGTATGATACCTTAGCTAGGTTCTTGCTGGACAATGGTTTTAAGAAGGGTGAGGTTGATAAAACCTTGTTTACCATTAATCATGATGGTAAATTACTTTTAGTCCAGATTTATGTGGATGACATAACTTTTGGTTCTAAAGACAAGCAACTTTATGATGATTTTGCCAAACTCATGACAAACAAGTTTGAAATGAGCATGATGGAAAAATTGAATTATTTCCTAGGTTTGCAAGTCAAGCAACTCAAGGATGGAATATTCATAAATCAAGCAAAGTATGCAAAGGAAATGCTCATAAAATTCAGGATCAAAGATGATGAAAAACCTGAAAATATCCCTAATAGTGTTGGTACCAAAATGTGTCATACTAAAACAGACAACAAAAGTGTTGATGAACACAAGTATAGAAATCTCATTGGCTCCTTGCTGTATTTAACAACAAGTAGACCTGACATTCAGTATGTTGTTTGTGTGTGTGCAAGGTTTCAATCTGATCCTAGAGAATCACACTACAAAAAAGCAATTAAAATACTGAAATATGTCAAAGGTACTGTCAATATTGGATTGTGGTATCCAAAAGATTCTGGTTTGTCACTAGTTGGTTATTCAGATGCTGATCATGGAGGCTCTACACTTGACAAAAAGAGTACCTCTGGAACATGTCAGTTCCTTGGAACAAGACTAATTTCATGGTTCAGCAAGAAGCAAACTTGTGTGGCAAATTATTCCACAGAATCTGAATATATTGCAGATGGTTGTTGCACTGCTCAAATCCTTTGGATTCAGCAACAACTAAGGCATTATGGTATCTGTGAAAAGAAGACTCCAATCCTCTGTGATAATACAAGTGTTATTGCTATCACGCAAAATCCAAAGTTCCATTCAAGAACTAAGCACATTGATATTAGACATCACTTCATAAGAGACCATGTTGAAAAAGGAGATATTGAGGTAATTCAGGTAGGCACTGATGATCAGCTTGCTGACATCTTTACCAAACCACTGCCTGATAATAGATTCTCAATCCTAAGGTACACACTTGGGTTATTGGAACTTCCCTAAAATATCTTGAATTTATACTACAGAGTTGCTGAAATAGGTATTCAGCAAGGTCTAAATCTTTAAGATATTAAACCTGTAGTATACCTTCAATAAAAGGTAATTCAGCAAAAGATATGCCTCTTATTAAAAGTTGATTACTAAAGTTTGCTGAAACAGGCATTCAGCAAACAAAAAGGGACTTTTGCAAAGTAATATTTGTTATGGAAACTTGTTTGCATAATGCTGAAACGGGCATTCAGTATTAAAAAGGGAACAAATATTGCTGAAACAGGCATTCAGACAATTTTGGAAGGAACTGAGAATGGAACTCAGCAAAGTAAATGCATACTCTCATAATTACTCTATATTATCTCAATCATAAGATGTGTTTGCTGAGACAGGAACTCAGAAATACAAATGATTATAAAAAATAAAAGAGATAATTAATTAAGGGGGAATTTTCAGCAAACACAAAGATCACAAAAATTTTGGATATAATTAGATAATGTGCTTGATTGACGATTATGATTCCTGGGTTAAAAATAAGTAATTATTGTGATGTTTTTGGCACAGATATACTAAAAGAGCATTGAGTGCTCATTGGTTAATCTGGTTCGTTAATTTAAAGCAAGATGCTTATCCAACGGTACATTTTGTGTGAATTGACACGATCTGACAGTTACTCGTTAGTGGGCTACGCGTGCACCTTCCAAACGTTTGTATCTCTGTTTTACCTTGCTGAGATCTTAAATCAATTAAGACTCTCAAACAACAGAGTACTATATAAAGAGGAGTATGCTCACAAAACAAAAAATTTACAGACTCCGACAAAAACTTTGCCATTTCAAGCACAAACAAACCTCTGAGTTTTTCTGCAACTCTCCGGTCAAAACTTTCTTTTGCAAAGCCTACTATTCCGATTTCATTGTCCCTATATATATAAGTGAAGATGGCTCCCAAAAGATCATCTAACTCTGCCCCAAAAGACCCAAAAACTTCCAAGTCCGAAAAATCAAAAAGCTCCTCTTCTGCTACTGTTGCTACACAACAAGCACCTACGATTGTGAATAACAGACTTAACAATCTCCCATGGATGGAACTTATCTAGACATTGAAAAATGTAAAGGTAAGATGCAAGGGTGCTTCTGCCCTAAGAGAGCATATGAATGTTTTCTCGGAAGAAGGAGACGACGTACAAGAAGCGTTGGACTTACTGGAAAGAAATGGACTGATGAAATCATCAGTGCCACACCCACCTGCTTAAGCACCATTGATGTGCTTGAGTTTTACAACAATGCAGTTGTAAACACTGTCACTACAAATGGTGTCACTGAAAAAGTGATTACAACTAGTGTTTAGTCAAAGCAAGTCGTCTTGAGATGGATTGACATTGCAGCTCACTTTGAGCTTCCAGTCACCGAAGAATTTGAAGAGGTGACTGACGATGCAGAGACCCTTGCTAACTTCTATGCTGAAGTTAGAAATCTTGAATCAGTCAATGGGGTAGAGTCACCTGCAAAGTTCAGCAGAGTGAATGTCAAAAGAAAACACCTAATTGAATCACTCAAATTAGTGTGCATCTTTCTCATTAGAGTAGTAGACTCTCAAGTTGGTGGATAGACCAAATAGGGCTGAAAAGACGTCCCTTACCGAGAATTATCTTCAACAATGTTAAAACTGAGTTGAATTGGGCTAAGTTCATTTTTAACAAACTTGTAGAAAATGTTCAAAAGTTTAAGTTTTCGGTTGAGGATAATTTCGTAAGCCCTGCCGAGAATTTCTCCCTATAGAATCCGTGTGGATGCTGGGAAAGCATACCACTGAACTGAAAGCTAAGCAAGCTCAAGCCATCTCTGCACCAGCACACTCAGTAGTTGGCTCAAGAAAGAGGAAAACCTCTACAAAAGCTCCTCTTGCTGACACAGCAACCCCTGCTGATGTTAGTAAGACATCCAAGAAAAAGAAGGTTGCTGAGAAAGCAACTTCTTCAGCTAAGAGTCCAACTCATCAAGATGAGTTGGACTCTTAGAAGAAGGAGATTGATACCTCTTCTTCAGTCCCTACTACAACTACTAGCAGAACTACAAGAAAGACTGCTTAAAGTGCAGCTCCAGTCACAGCTGAAAACGCTGTTGACCAAACAACTGATATCTTAGCTACAGTTGTTAAAAAGGGAAAGACTAAGGCTAAGAGAACCAAGAAAACGGCTCGAAAGCAAGTAGCCCCAGTCCCTTGAGCTAATAATCACTCATCTTCTGAAGAAATCCTTGACACACCAGAGGATCAAAAGGGCAAGACAAAGACAATATGGTGATGTAGCTGAAACAGTTCTTCCAAGCAGTGGAAATGCAAACCCTGCTGAAGACAAAGATGAAACTGAGCCAGCAAACACTCAGGAATTACAAGTCCCTCCTCTCTATGAGGTAACAATGGCTCCACAAAGTGATGTGGGAGCAGACTTGTTAAAAGTTATTGAATCAGCAACAAAAGAAAAGTTGACTGTTGCTGAAAAAGCAATCAGTCCTGAAAAGGATGTTGCTGAAAAGAGTGTGATTGCTGACACTCATCAAGAAGGACCGTCCGACGACGCACACAATGCTGCTGAGGATGAAATGAACAAGGGCGCCTACATAGATCCTGACCAACAAGTACATGATGTACTCAAGTATCTAGAAGTAGATATGGATCAAGAACTGCAAGAGAGATCAGATGTCTCTATGCCATTGTTCATGACCGAAAAAGATCTAAACGGTCAAAGTTCTTCTGCTCAACTTGTTTCCGCTGAAACAAGGGAGAATGCGGAACAAGCATCTCAACCAGAGAAACCAAGAAGTCTGCTGAGGAAGAGATTCAAAGAAATGATGAAGAAGCTGATAGTTCAGGAAGGATTGAATCTACTGTTGATGAACCTCAACAGGTAGTTGATTCAAATAATCTATCTTTATCATTATCTTTTGATTTATTATCTTTAGCTAACTAGAATTCTTTTCAGACTTCTCAAGAGACGGATACAAGCAAGAAGCATGCTGAAGCTTCTGTATCAGAATCAATTCCTCCTATTCAGCAGGTAGAACTTGTTTTTGATAAGTTAACTAAGTTTCATAACTTAGTCCTTGTATCTCATGTGTTGTTATTACAGGAACTTGCAAATCAGGATGCTAATCAAGGTCCTGAAGACATGATTATAGAAACTGCACAACGAAGTGTGCAAAATGAGCCTGCCTCTTCTCAGCAGGTAGCTCATTTATCATTAAAAGACTCTAATTTTGTAATCAAGCTGCAAACCTGTGCAAATAATAAACATGATCTCTTGCAGGCTCTTTTGGAAACATCTCTACCTGATCTAGAGATCCTTTCTCCTCAAGAGAGTTTAGCTTACATGTACAAGCAGTTCAAGAAGAATACTTTGTCCAACGTTGTGAAATCTTTCAGCACCTGGCAAAATTATAAATCAATGGACTTTGCTGAACTCTTCCCTCTTCTCAACAATGATAAGAAAAAGCAATCACTGCTCAATCTGGAAGCTTTCATTCATTCGGTGATGCCCATGGATCACGTTACCTTTGTTGAGCAAATGGATAGCAAACTACTCGATACAGTCAGCAAAATGCTCAAGAAAAACTTCAAAGAAGCTAGTCTCAATGACCAAGCTGAACTTCTACACAACAACTTTGTTCCTGTTGTAGCTGATCTAGAAGTATTCACTGAAGAAAGGGAAGTGAGAGTACAGCTTTGTACAAATCCATTCCTATACTCATCCTTACTGATGATGAGGGAAATAATGAAGAAAAAGAAGAGGATGAGGACTCCAGTGGTGAGAATGATCCGGATAATTCCAAGGACTCAAAGGACGACGATGATGATACCCAAGGTCCAAGTCCCGATGCTGGTGGAGAATTAACTAAGACTCAAGAAAAGTCTGATCAAGCACATTCTGAAAAGCATGATGCTGAGCAACCACCTCCCAGCAATCCTGAAGAATTCACACCCACTGCTGCTGAGAAACCAACAGCTGATACTGCTGTTGAGACACTTGAAATTCCTACAGCTGAACAAGTTGTAGTGAATACTGAAAAGCCAGCAACTGAAGAAGTTGTTGATGTTGAATTCTCTCAGAAGCTCGCTGAAATTGTGAAAGGCAAAAAGAAGCTTGCTGAAGATGAAATAGTTGTTGAAGCTATCATCAAGGTTACTGCTGAAAACCTTGATAAGGAGGAAGCTGAAGATCTTATACAGGCTATTCAAAATAGTCTTAGATAAATGTTCTAGAGACTCAACATTTTGAGGTTGCTCAGTCTTCTGGAATAAAAGATCCTGAACAAAGCTCACTTCCACCTCCTACTGTTGGTGAAACTCCAGCTGATGAGTCACAAGTGTTGCACTCAGCAACCACTCATCTACAACAAGAAGTGGCTGACAGAGAGAGACTATCATGCATGGAAGATGATGTTGATAGTTTATCAGGCTTCTCTGACTTTGATGGAGAAAATGCTGGAGACAAGATCAACGATAAATAGCTGATCCTACTGAAACTATTGTAGTGGATCCTGCTGAAACTCCTAAAGCATTACATCACACTGACTCTTCAGAAGAAGATCATGAAACGCATGAAACTGCCCATGCTGAAGATCAGTTTGCCACTAAGTTAAAGGCTCACTTAGTTGCTCCCTCACTTGTACCGTTTCTAGATGTGGACAGTGTAACACCCAGGATTAATGCAGTACTACAAGTTCACAAACAGTGCACTGATGAGGATGCAACACTACTTGCTGAAGAGACATTGGACATGGAAAAGATCTTGAAAGTCCTTCTGACAAGGACAACAAGTCTTACTTTGGCTCAGGCTGATGTCAATACACAGCACAAAACCAATGATGCATCTTCAATCCAAACATTGAGAGTTGCTAAAAATGCACTCAAAAAGGCACAAAAGGATCTTGAAGAAAAAGATGCAATCATTGAAAGGTTGAACAGAGATATGGACGAAGTCAGACACACGATGTCTACACTGAACAAAGGTCAGCAAGAGCTGATCTTACACTTCAATGGGCTAAAGACTCTTACTTTTTTGTAATGAGTACTTTTCTACCCAAGTATTGGATGACAAGCAATCCATGTCTAAGGGGGAAGCAAGACAGAAGAGATCAAGGAAGAATAACAAGGATTTACCTCCTACTTCTCCTCCCCATGTGCTGAAATTGACTTGTAATACCTCGCATCCCACATCGCTTAAGAGTGAGTGGAATAAATGGTATATATGTTAGACCACCACTGTCACATGGTATGAGGCCTTTTGGGTGATTCCAAAAGAAAATCCGTGCGGGCTCAGGCCCAAAGCTGACAATATCATACTGTTGAGACATGTGTGGGTCTGTCCAGGAGTAACCACGTCGGCCGGATTGGTCGGGTCGTTACAAATGGTATCAGAGCCTAGACCAACCCAAAGCCCGCACCGGGTGGACGGTTGGAACAGGTTATTGTCAGTTTGTCAACCCCACCACTTAAGGCGCTCGATGAGGACGTCGAGGCTTTAAGGGGGATAGTTTGTAATATCCCACATCGCTTAAGAGTGAGTGGAATAAAAGGTATATATGTTAGACCACCAATCTCACACGGTATGAGGCCTTTTGGGTGAATCCAAAAGCAAATCCGTGCGGGCTCAGGCCCAAAGCGGACAATATCTTACTGTTGAGACGTGTCCAGGAGTAACCACGCCGGCCGGATTGGTCGGGTCGTTACATGACTCCTCCACTTGATGCTGAAAAAGTATCAACCAGATCAAGGAAAAGATCTGAGTCTGAATTTGAAAGAAGTTCAGCATCTGCAGCAAAGAAGATGAGAACTGCTACTGACACTTCTGAAAATTGTGGAGAGACTCACATCATGTATGAAACCGACGATGATGATGATGATGATGAGTTGTCTTTGAACAAAGTGCTCAATATCAAGCCTATCACTGCTCTGACTCCTTTTGGACAGTCTAAGCACTCCTCTTCTGACTCCAGATCCTCAACAAAGGATCAAGGAAACGCTAAGTCAAGAAGAAGAAGACAAAGAGAAGAAGAAAGAAGGCTTGCTGACATTGCAGTAGGTACTGGCGTCGGATACACTAAGACTAGCAACGAGGAAACCACTCAAAATGTGGTGAGAAATCTCAAAGGTTGCTGGATTCTTAAGCTGGAAGACCTACTTGCTAATGATTTCTTTCCAACTGCTGTGCTGAATCAGCTGTACACTTGGATTGATCTCAAGGTTGCAAAGAGAGAAAGGGATCCTCCTCCCTACCCAAGGAAAATCGATACAAAAATGGCTGGATACTGAAATCCTAGTAAGAAGAACCTCCATCAGCAAGAAGATGAGATAAGAACCATAACTCATCAGGCCGGTTGATGTTGCTTATTACAATGACCCTATGACCAACAAATCAAAACAGAAATATGGCTTGATTCCTTATGAGTACTTCTATCTTACTGCAAAGGATCAAGAAGAAGATCTTCGTTGGTTAAGGAAGATTCATGCCAACAAGGGAATTTCTGACACTCAGTTGGTTCATGCTAGCAATTGGGGTATGCACTTATGGGTATTGCACTACAAAGAATTGAATGGTGAAACACATCACTATACTGCATGTAAGAATGCAAGAATAATTCAACTAGAAGTCCGAAAACGTCTTGAAGATTACGAGAAGGACTGTGTTGAATTTACTACCCTTGCCATGAAGAGTGTGAAAGATATTCACATAGAATCATCTGTTGGACAAGCTTAGAGATTCTTTTAAAAGCTTTCCTTGTGTAAAAGATTGTAATAGTTATCTCTGCTCTTTCTTGTAAAACTTGCTACTGAAAGATAACTATCAGCAATCAACTTTTGACTCTTATTGGTTTTTGATTATGCAAACTATTTTTGCTTACTGTTTTATTATTCAAGTATGTTTGCATTAATCAACTGATTTATTCAACATCAGGAACCTCTAAAAGGATAACAATTAATTTAGCCATGGATTGTTGTCATCAAAAAGGGGGAAATTTGTTAGGAAACTTGTAATTTTGATGAACAGATTACCATGCTAAATTAAGAACAGTACAGTGATTAGTACTCTTAAGGTCCATAGGAAATTAGAATTTTTAAAGGACATTGTAAAAGAGGAACGTTTGCTGAAGACTTAGTATAGGTCCTAGATAGGTTGTTTTCGTTTGCTGATGATGTACATTGTTTGCTGAAACAATCTATTGAAGTATAAGAACCACTCAGAAGACTTGAAAACTTGAAGACTTGAAGATTTGAAGACAAGAAGACTTGAAGTTTGCTGAGATTTGGTATCTATATAAGACACTTAGTAAAGTTAACTAAAGTAAACATTTCAGCAAAGCAGAAAACACAAGTGTAAAAGCTTGAGTCTGCTGAGCCGGTATAACGTACTAAAGTAACTATATGTAACCTTACTTGCTGAAATAGTACTTTCATTTTTGCTCCGAGTTTCAAACGTTGAAAAAGGTCAAAGAGCATTAAATGAAAAGCATGTCGTTCTGAAAAGTTGAACACGCTGCTGACAATACCTTCATAGCAAGATAGTGACATTTTCTGGCTCCGACTTAGAATTTTGAAATTCAAACGGTACCAAGAAATCACTACAAATAGAGACCCTTAGGCAGTGAAAGAAAGTGTGTCAACAACGTGATCTTACATTCACTTGTGCTTTCAAACTCACATCTTTCTTAAGCTTACTACTGTCTAAAGATCCGACCCAAGACTTAAGTTTGAAACAAAAGCTACTTGTGAAGAAATAGAACTTTAGCTAAGAAGTTGGTTAAGTGTTCCTTCTCGTAAACAAGAAATAGTCTTGACACCCAGAAACAATATACTTGTAACTGAAAAGTTATTCAGTTGAGTTTCTTAAGATTGCTTGATATTAGCTGAAAAGTTAATCTCATAAAGTAATCTTCACCCAAAACCTCTCTAACTGATAAAACACCCTTTTACAGGCGTGAAATTCAGGGGGAACTAATCAAGCAAGGAATTGCTGATAAGTGTCCCAAGTTTGGTGGAGAACACAGTTATAGTTCTATGGTTAGGTTGGAAACAAAGTAAGGGCGCTTTGGTTTCTGGAATTCTAGTAGATTAGGTGTTGTAAGGAATCTCATCATCTATCTTAGTGAATTCATTCCTAGCAAGGACAAAGTGGACTAGTTGAGGGATTATTCCACCCTCAGATACCACTATAAAAGTATTTGTGTGATTTACTTACTGCATTTACTTTCAGCAAAAGCTTTATCTTATTTAGTGCAGTATCTTTCTAAAACCTTTTATTCAGCAGACGTGTTTCAAGTTGGTTTGTTTAAAACCAGTTGAGTAGTCGTGTTTTCAGAAGCACTTAATTTCAAAAGACTTCCGCTCTCTGATTATTTAAGTATTAGCAAAACTTAATACTGAACATGTATTAAGTACCTTGCTGAGAAATTTGTGTTAAGTATCAGCATAAACTCTTTACTGTAAACTAAAAGCTCTTTGCTGAGAAAGTTTTAGACAACGAAGAAGTTTTAGAGACTATTCACCCCCCCCCCTAGTCTCTACTTGTTGTCTAAAGGGACCAACATAAGGGATTATGGTATCTATGAACCGAAGACTCCAATCTTCTGTGATAATACAAATGCTATTGCTATCACGCAAAATCCTAAGTTCCATGCAAGAACTAAGCACATTGATATTAGACAACACTTCATAAGAGACCATGTTGAGAAAAGAGATATTTAGGTTTCACAATTAGGTACTGATAATAGGTTCGCAATGCTAAGGTATAACCTTGGATTGATTGAACTACCTCAATAAAGATGCAACGACCACTTGATTGCTGAAACGGGTATTCAGCAAATCAATTTGAATTTATTGAACATTTTTCAAAAGAAGTATGTTTCCTATCTTTTCAGTAACTTTATGGATCTCCACCATAACAAAGTTAACTGATCACAAAGTCTTTGCTGAAACAGACATTTAGCATTTTGTCCATAAAAGATAGTCATTTGTTAGAAAACTTGACTACTTACTGAAACGGGCATTCAGTAAAAAGGGAATTTAAGATTGCTGAAACAGGCATTCAGACAATCAAGGTTACTGAGACAGGTATTCAGTATAAAGGTTGACCAAAGATGAAAACTGAGACGGGATGAACTCAGCAAATGAACAATTATGTTTTTACTACTTTACCCTATTATCTCATAAAGAAAAAGGATTTGCTGAGACGGGAACTCAGAAACCTTGTTGCCTTAAAGAAAAAGGAGATAATGAATCAAGGGGGAACTTTTAGCAAGTACAAGGCTTGTTAATTGATAAGTAAATGCTAAAGTTAGAATGTAAATTACACTTGCTGATTGTTGTCTTAGAAAGCTAAGTGCTTAATGACAACATCCTTTGATTCAAGGTAAAATCCAACAGTGACGTTACATTGGCCCAGATACCTTGCAAGTCTTCATGGCATGAAATTAAATCGTGGCCATTGATGAAAACTAGTTGTTAATCTAACGGCTCCCACTACTAGAAAAAATGGATTTGGTGACACCTAAAATCTGTCACTAATCAGCCCTATGGTGACATTTTGTCCTATCGTGACACTTTTCAGAAGTGTCACGTGTCAAGGGGTTTCAATAGCTCATGGGTCATTATAGGTTTATATAGTGACACTCTAATGTGTGCACATAAAGATATGTTGTAACCCTTTATGTGACACCATATTTATGTTTGGTGACAGTTTTTGAGTCGGATTAGGGTGAGTAACTAGTTGACAAGGGACACCATAGGTGACTGTAATGACAAGTTGGGTCATGACTGGCCCTTATAAGGACCCCATATAACACGATTATAAACACTACAAGAAAACAGCCAAATAGAGACGGATTAATAGCGACGGATTCGATCCGTCGCAAAATAGCGACGTATCGGTGATTTTAACGACGGATACAAATCTGACCGGTAATTAACGACGGATGAGTTTATCCGTCGCAAAATTTAGAGACGGATAAGCTTATCCGTCTATATATGAGTTGACCATTTTTTAATTAAAAAAAGAAAAATCATTAAATAAAATATAGCGACGGATCGGTGCTTATCCGTCGCTAAAGTTAAAAAAAAAAAAAAAAAAAAAAAGGGATAAGATCAGATCTAGATCTTAGATCTGATTGTTTCATAACTCTCCATTTTCTTTCTTTCTCTCTATCTAGCTACTCCACCTCTATCCCAACCCACCACCCACCGTCGTACACCACCACCACTGCCTTCCACCAACGCTTCCGCCTTGCCTCCAACCACCACCGGCCTCCGGATCCTCCTCCTTCACCTTCATCTCTACAAGTTAAGGTATTAAGGTATGTTCTCTAAACCCTAAGTTTTGGAAATTACTTCAATTTTTCAATTAATTAGCTTGAATTTCAATTAAGCTTTGGATTTCGTCTTAGTGGCATGGATTCATCAAAGATTGGGTTTTGTGTTAATATGATTTATGTTTGTAGAACTAGAGTGAATTTTGAATTTCTCGCGGGCTATTGTTAGCTGATTGTTGTTGATTGTGTTTCCTTTAGCTTGTGATGTGTGAATGAAGCAATGTTTTCAGTTTCTTGACTTGTAGTGGTCTTGATTATTGCTCGGGTATCATATATGCGGTTTTTTGGGGACAACTATGGTTCAAGTTTCTTGAGTTTGATTAAAGTAAAGACAAGGTGAACGATTGTATGTAGCATATGTTAACATGGACTCTTTCTGAGTTTAATTAGTATCTGATTTTGCTGGTTTATTAATTTTATCAAATGTAGGTAATGAGTCTGATTGGTGACATTAAAGTAAAAGTTGCGGTGATGGTGGATGACATGATCGACACAACAAGTAATTTTCTATTCTAATTTAACCTGAATTCTCTTCATTCTGTTATATGTTTTCTTAAACTAATTTAGCATAGTACATCGTGTACGGTATAAATCAGGAAAGATGGCAATAAAACATGACTTGTATATGCCCCTGCCCCTGAGTCCTTAATTATCCCTATTAGATTTTGAGCATTGTGGTAGTGAAACTTGTTGGGCACTAGGGATGAAGTTGCAACTTAAACTGTGAAATGTGTTGTGGGATTGTGTGTTTTTATGTTATGGTTGGAGTTGTAAGTGTTTCTAATGAGCTTTTGAATATACACAACTTAAACTTTCTAACTATCAGAAAAAAAAAAAAAAAAGTGTATGGCCTCTTGTCTCTAAAAATCCTTCGTGTTTGCGTAATACTTTTTGGTGTTATGTTATGTGAAGTGTTTACTTCCATTCCATTTCCAGTGTTAATGAGTATCCATTACTATGGGTGTTTGGTCTAGTGGTATGATTCTCGCGAAATGCGAGAGGTCGCGAGTTCAATTCTCGGAGCACCCCTTGTTGCATTTAAAAAATTATATTTTTATATTTTATTATATTGTAGGTGAATTAAATAAATTAAAAGAAACATAATTTTTTTTTTAATAAAAAATCAGATTTAGAGACGGATGAGCTTATCCGTCTCTAAATTTAGAGACGGACGGTCGCTAAAGTGAAGAAACCATGGGCTGCCCGGTCAACGCTAGATTTGCGATGGATAAGTTTATCCGTCTCTAAATTTAGGGATGAAACAGCTCATCCGTCGCTTTTGGATTAGCGACGCCACTTTTCGCGACGTCCTATTTAGCGACGGGCCATCCGTCGCTAATGGTATATAGCGACGGATCGCTCCGACATCCGTCGCTAAATCTTGTTTTTCTTGTAGTGAAACGTGTGAAATCACATGCTAAGATTGGGGCATTAAAAAACCTACATGGTCAATGAAATCACATGCTAAAATCATTTACACTATTGAAATCGATACATATGATAGGGTGTTGCGAGAATCGAACTCGCTATCTCTCGCAAAAAGCAAGAATCGTACCACTAGACCAAACACCCAGATTTGAACATAAAACGTCTTGCAAAATACATAGATATTTCTTCAATGTGTGCCCCTTCCAATAGAGAGGAAAAAAAAAGGAAATATTGATATTTAATAGACTCGGGAAGCATGTTAACACCTCTACAGCGTTTAATAGATGGAAATGAAAACAATAGTCTTACCAAGTGTTACATCATCGATATGTTACAGCTGATCCACTTTTATAGCCATCTCACAACTTCTACAAACCAATAATGACAATTTGCAACAATAAGCCTGGTCAATAAACAGAAACAAAATATAGTAGCAAGTTATCTCGATTGTCTAATTCTAGCCAACTCAATGAGTCTCATAATTGTTAAAAAAACCAAGAATGAGAGGACTTGTCTTTTAAAAAAAAAGTGACCCGCTTCATGTTTTCTTCATGCTCTTTCAAAATTCTAAATTATAAGGCCTCACTGGACATACTAAGGTACATATAAATAAAAACCTACATATAGTAACAAATCTTTAATTGCAATTCCAGTATGTTCTCCAAGACAGCAGATAGTGTCTTAATAATCCCAGTACCAAGAATTACCTGTAAAATGCATTAGGATGTTGACCAAATGTCATGTCTTGCACATGCCTTAAACTGTAGTAGAATCTGCAACAATTGCATTCCACCATATTAATACAAAAGTAGTAAGAAGAATAAAAACAGTTTAACTAAATGCTTTAATCCCTTAAGAACCAACTATCAAATGCATTAATCTCTTGAACGTACACTAGTAAGCTTTATGGATTCATTAATAAACTTGGAACAAGCTAATAATATTATTTTAAAAATAACTACATGAAAACATGAAACAACAAAGGTAGTATGAACGGTACTAAGGAGAGCATAGAACAAGTGAATTGAGAGTAACTCCAGTGAGTGGAGAATAAACCACTAAATGAAGCATAATCCTAAAGAAATTAGCATAAAATAAAATTAACTTATCTAATTAAAGAACATAAGTTGTAAAGATGATTGGGTATACAGGAACGACACATACACACAATTAAGGTTCACAGTACACATGTTAGATAAAATAATAAAAGATGGTCAGGTCATTCAACTTATCAACACATGAGTACATTGGCATGTTGGGAAATCTAGATGTAAAAGACTAATCACTAATAGTAATATGACAGTCTTTATTTATTTGGTTCTGGTTTTATCAAATAAGGGAAAACTATCAAGCGTAGTGTGAGTAGGAAGTTAGGTACGATGTATCATGACCAAATACTAATATATATGGTTCTATTATAGAAAAGCAGAAGTATAAAAGACAAGAAAACTCAAAAATCTGATACAACAATTTGATATACGTGCTGCAGATCACTGCCGACTTCACCTATTTAAATGCAGATATAAATATAATGGTGACATGAACATCTACACTGTAAATGATTTAGGAACCTTCAACATTGACAGTGAGTTTTCCAGTCTAATTTTTTTCAATTCATCAAATAAAAGAATCGTATTTAAAACTAGCACCTCGAAGCTCAGCCTATATGTTCTTACAAATCTTAGGACATCTAACCCAATGCGTCCACAGCGGTTGAATACGAAACAAGAACGATGTATCTGTCTATGTATTAATTGTGCCATTGGAGCATTTAATCCCAGTCTACAGGAAAACATAGACCACCAAATAGCTCTTCTCTAGCAGACAAGAATTATCGAACAATTTATGAAGCATAAACAATTTCAACAATAAATGAGTTTCAAAACATGACGACATCGATTATACCTTGGGAGCTCGTTCTAATCCTTTATTCTCTCGATTTGCTTCTCAAGTTCGGGACCTGCAATTCCAAAACAAAAACCAATCATTAAATGTGTTATAGGCATGCGAGAAAGATTTAGAGTCAGAAAATGATTTTTCGATTTGGGTTTTATGGCAAGGACTCTGGACTTTCAGGTTTTGCAGCGAGAAAAGCTATTCTCAATTCTGGGACAATTAATCAAGATCGATAGCAAGTTGGGAAAGACGATCGGGAACTTGCGAAGTTCCCTATGAGCGATTAGGGAAGATCCGATCGCCGCTGCTATGGGAATTGGTGTTGATGTTGCCGTGTTGTGTTTGACAGTTTGTGGTGAAAGAAATTGAATGTATTATTGAGGGGAATAGGAGCGGTCAGTTTTTTAAGGTTGATTCTCTCTCTTTAGTTGTTATATTAGCTTAGGGGTCATATCTATCCACGTGTATTTTACACTTTCATTCGAGTATTTTTCACCAATTTAGCTATCATCTGCATTAATTTAACTTATATTTTAATGCATTTTATTAGAATAGTGTCACGTTTCCCTTTTCTTTGCATACTAGTACATACCCGTGGCGATGCCACGGTATGATATAATTCTTATCTTATATTCATTAAAAAAGAAAAGATTATTCAAAGATAATCGTAAAAAAATGTTTAAAGTAAAGTAAAGTATTATAATGAAGTAATTCGAGTCAAAAGTAGAAAATTCATAATCAATGTATAGCAAAGGAAATACAAAGGAGCATTCATCGCAACTTCCAAAGGACTTCTTTGTACACTACATTAGTGGTAGTGTCGGTGGGTTTACCATCTTGATCAAGTATTAGAACCTTCAACCCTTTCTTGCTAGTAACTCTAGAAAACGCAACATAGAGCTGACCATGGCTGAAAACTGGATTAGGAAGATAGAGGCCAACATTACCCAAAGATTGTCCTTGACTCTTGTTGATAGACATTGTGTAGCAGATAGCAATAGGAAACTGTCGGCGCTGGAATCGTATTGGAAACTTGGTGTGGTCAGAAGGTGAAAGAACCATCCGCGGTATGTAAACTCTATTGCCGGCATACTTCCCATGAATTACTTTGGCCTGTATAATCTTTTCACCAAGATCCGTCACCACCAACCGAGTTCCATTACAAAGTTCAGCCGCCGGGTCGATGTTACGCAAGAGCATAACGGGGCAACCAACCTTCAATCGGATCAAGTGGTTTGGCAGCCCAGAAGTTCTGATTGTATTTAGAAATTCAACCGAATAAACATCCTCTCGATTGACAACATCATCCTCATCCGGGCATATACTATCAGAACTCATATTCTCAAATGCATCACCCGGCAACAACTCCATGACGTAGTTATTAATCTGTTCTACTACCTCATTTGTCGGCGCCAGTATAGCCCTATCCTGAAAATAATCTCCATCTCCAACATGATCCAAAAGAGATGGATATGTAGATTTCACCATTGCGGCTATAGGATCATCCGGAGCTTCAAGAATGAGTATATCCTTTGGCAATTTGAAATCAACCTCACCATCGTTATCGCCCCCTTCCACACCATCTCCGACACGCAACAACCAATCAGCAAACTCCTTTATATTAGCAACTTCCTCAGCTGAACTTCCAGACTACAACAATAAACATAAACACTAAGAAACTAAACACAACAGAACACACATGATAATGAAGTACAAATTATATACTAACCTGCAATCGCATGTTCTTCGTGAGATTCAACACCTTGCAATATCTCCATATACGGTTAGAAGAACATAGTGTTGCATGGACAATATCATGCCTGCTACCCTTGGGTACAACGGGCAAAATCTGACGGAAATCACCACCAAACACAATAACCTTTCCACCAAACGGTTTAGCGTTCGTCAAACCATCCGGACCTCTAATAACATCCCTCAAACTCCTATCAAGAGCCTCAAAACAAAACTTATTTGTCATGGGAGCTTTATCCCATATGATCAACTTGCAGCGTTTTATCAACGCGGTCAACTCGCTGTTCGGAGTTATTCGGCTGCACATGGTCGTCTCATCAACCTCTATAGGTATACTAAATCTAGAATGCGCAGTACGGCCCCGAGGAAGGAGAAGAGAAGCAATGCCACTCGAAGCAACTGGAAGGACAATATCACCTCGACCACGAATAGCTGAGCATAATGTTCTCCAGAGGAACGTCTTGCCCGTACCACCATAACCATAGACGAAAAACACACCACCTGTTTCTGATTCAATAGCATCCATGATCATTTGATAATTATTCTTCTGTTCGTCCGTCAAACACGGATACAACTTGGCATGCTCAGCTTGCAATTCATGCAAATCATATGTCATCTCTTCGGCAATTAACTTGTTCAATCCATCACCAATGACAACATTATCCGGAAGTTTCATACCTTCGTATTGATCCAAACTGCACCCGTTCTTCTTCAAGATGTCCTGAATTGCAGAAAGAGCAAGTTGTTTCCGCTGTTCTTCACTCAGTTGCAAATCTACATTGTACGACGTGTTAATAATAATAAAAAAAACATCAAGTAAAACCGATAAAGTATCTCACACCACATACGTACCTGGATTGTTAAACTGATTCCGCATACGTATGATTATATCATCCGATAAATACATCCAAGTGTTCTCCCAAACATGCTTTGGTCTAGACATACTATTAGACATAAGAAGCATGGAAAACAACTGACGAAGGTAGTAACCCCCACCCCAAAAGAATGCCTCCTTAATGCCATCAATATACTCAGCATCATCATCAAGCAGCCCTAATGCGTAGCAAGCGTCACGGTACGTTTCATAGACAACACCATTCACCGTTCTCAAATCTTCAAAGCAGGTAGCACCCCTTATGTGATTCAGCATTATCCTGAGATGGTATAAAGCACCAGTACCAGGGGAACATGATAAATCCTACCAATCTTCCTCCTTGCTTTCTGTCTATCCTTCCACCTGCGCTCAGGAACATCGTACACGTAATGCTGTGAAAACTCCGCATACAGATACTTTCGGGCCTCAGGGTGTTTTTTATTGAAATCCATCCAAGCAAGGAATTTTGAATGTGCAACAGTTTGTTTCTCTTTCAAATCCGGAATGTAGTCACCGTCTTTGAAACACATTGTCTGCTCACCTTCCAAGTGGAATGGCAAACGCTCTACGGGAGGATCTCGATAGTGAATGGGATATCCCAACAAACGCCATACTGCTTCGCAAGCAGATATATAACGGCAATCCACATAATCCTTAACCTCATTCTCAACCATAATCTTTGCACCACACCAGTCAACACCCTTATTGACATACTTGAAGAGATACTTGATTGAGTTCGTTGAGTTGCACCTCTCAACATTAATATGGGCTTGATATTTCATCAATAAGTAAGGATTGTACGGGACAATGTACCTGTAAATGTAGATCACGAATCACTGATCCAACTATATAAACATATCATAAAAAAATGTTAATATAAAGTAACGTAGATTTACCTATTGTCCACTTCAATACCATTCTTAATTATCGTGGCACCAGTATCCCGCCTCCTGTAAACGGGATATCCATTATCATCAAATGTCGTTCTTTCATTAAACGACTTGGGAAATTTCTTTGTACATTTCCTCTTCTCTCTATCCATACACGGAGAATTCTGGTTCAGCACACCACATGGTCCGTGTACCATGTACTCCGATACGGCCTTATACAAATCCGGATTAAGTTCCTTGTCCGGTATCTCCGCACAAATAACATTATCAATTTCACTCACATCCAAGGACCTATCATTCCTGTCTATCCACAGTAGAATATGGGCATGTGGTAAACCACGCTTTTGAAACTCAACCGTGTAGACAACTGCAAATGATAGGAAACCGATATATATTATTAATACACATAACACATATATAAACTGTTCCATTAATGTTCCCATACCAATATATAAACAAAATGGTACCTGCTATTGCCTTTCCAAATATATTTTCAGTCTTCAAGTCCTTAATTAGCTGATCCAACTTCATCTTGAAACCACGGCATACTATATCCAGCCGGTCTTCTGGTCTCAGTCCCCTTTCTTGAACAAAGCGTGTAATCTCAGGCCATTTAGGATTACACGTGAACGTAATAAACAATTCAGGATACTTCAAGGTTTTGCATATTGCCATGGTATCCTGAAAATTTTGGACCATATACCGAGGACCACCGACAAATGTCGAAGGCAACACCAACCGTTTACCTATCATCGAAGCCTCATCAGTCGGATCAATGTCTCCTCTTCGAATAGCATCCTCAATCGACTTATAATTATCTGCCCTCAATTATTTTTGATTTCTTGTAATGAAAGATAATCGCTGGGACTCCATCATCATGTATCCATCAACCAAGAATTGTTGGTATAGCTTCCTACCCATAAGAATTGTTTGAGCATCGTCTTCACGGTCAAACATCCTATAGCACAAAAACTCCTTAGGGGTTATATGCTCTCTCTTAATTGTACTACGATCATGAAGCTTGATCTCCGTATGATATCCATCTTCTCCGTAAGGAAACAATAAAGGATATTGTAATGGAAGATACTTAGCATGCAATTCTGATATACGCTTCAGATTATTATCACGTTCTTCAAGAATTATATCACGGGGTTCCATTTCCATCTCGTCATTACCTGAAATAGTATTAACAGCTTGTGAATATCAAAATTTGAATTGACACTCTATGTACATATTGTGATTTTCCAGCACGAAACAAAAACGCCGTAATAAATCATATATATTCAAGGATGGTCAAACAAAAGAATCTCATACCAACAATGAGTGCAGCAACTTCATTACATGTCGGTAGATCATACATCCTCCCATCACGTGTTCTCTTACCAATGAGCCTTAATCGCACACTACTATTATCATCGACCTTGAAACGTTCGGCAGCCATACGAAAACTCTTAGCCAGGATGTTATGTTCATCTAACATTTCCTTAAGGTCGGATACAACGGAATCAATCGCCCGAGATTTACGATTCTTACTACACAATCAAAAAGAATAAAATTGCTGCTCAATGAGTGAAACAAATGAAAAAAGTCATACTACCAAGAAATAAAATAAACTAAAATGATAAATTGGCTAATTGCAATGACAAACAAATTTACCTTTGGGCACTAATTCTATCTTTCACCTCATCCTCACTGCAATGCATGTATAACTGTGCAAACTTGGGTGATTCTCCTTCTGGCGGCAACAAACTACCCGCCAAATGATAATTACTTCCTCCAAGACGATATGTATACGAACCACGTCCATCATTGACCGACGTATCTTGATGCCCAGCCATAGAAGTAAAAGCAAACATCATGTTGTAATCACGGTTGTTGTCAATAAAATTTTGACTATCCACGTGCCTTCCATGTAAAAGATCATCTAGCAGCCTAGGAGGAGGTCGTACGCGCGGCAACTGAACTTTACCACGGTTGCAACACAGACTGAAGTCAGGATTTCCATTAGATGAATTTTTCACCTTTTCAGCAAACCACATTAGAGCACCACAAAATGGACACTTATATGTTGGATCACCCAAATCCTCATACGCTGAATGCATGATAAGAACAACTTATAAATATACTAAAACTTAAAGCATTATGAAAATGAAACATATTAGAGTGCATATCTTTACCAACAACATCAACACCAACAGTCCGTCTAGCTATCAACTCATTCTTCTTTCTATTGCGAACCATTGCTACTTTACGTTTTTCCCTTGCAACAGCAGCAGAAGAAGACTCTGGAATGTCTAGCGATATACCTCTAATCAACTTAATTGTATATTTATCAAGAAGCATATCTATTCATAAATTATATATCTCCAAACAATGGTTAATCTCAACCGGTGCAGTAATACCTACAATATAAAAATATAGATGAGACCAAATTTAAAAGATTAAACGCAACATGCTAATACAAAATAATTTGGCTTACCGTATTGAAGATTAGGCTCACTATAAGAAATGAGCTGGTTCGGACGTGATGTCAACATGCGTTTGCTTTGTCGAACAGTCCGCCTATTGAGTCTATTGAACTTCGTCACTGCTCTATAAGCTTTGTCAGATGTACCTTTAAATACAATTGTTAGAAATCACGATGAAGATAGAATAAGATGAGTATAATTATAGAGATCATACTAAATTCCCAATTAAATTTACCTTTGTCGGTTGATACCACATCGATACTTCTCATCTCACGTGCTATATCTCTCCTTAGGCTCTCAAGTACCTCTACATGTAGCACAGATCTTCTCTTAGGAGCGCAGGACGTAGAAGACAGAGAACCGTGGAACAAAGTATTTCCTACAACATCAACAATACATTTGAATTACTAAAATATATAATTTAGTAATATATATATACACACGTAGAATTCCATTGTGAGTGATCAGTAACAACTAATTACCATTGGTAACGTGGATTGGCGGAGACATAACAGTATTAACTTCATCCGGAGAGCTCTCTGGAGAACTCTCGAGTATAAAGAACTGCACAGGTTCATGTGAAGGCGTGGCCCTACATGTTGGCGTAATAGGGCCAGGGTACGGGGAATTGTGGTGGCGAACAAACGGTAAGGAAGACTTAGAAGCAACCGAAGCTTGAACATTAGTGGATCCAACCACACCAGGACTTGAACAGTTGTCGAGGAGGACACTTGATATAGGATATTGTAAAGGAAAAGTACCTACGGATATAGGAGCGTAACCTGGCGGTGGAGGCAAAGAGGGTCGTGTGACATTATATGGAATTCCACGCGGTTGTGTAGGATTGTAATATTGCGGAGTAATAACATGTCCGGATAAATTGGCCTTCAAATTCGGTGTTGCCCCGTACATCGAACTTGCTATAGATCCACGAATGTCAAAATTAAGTTATTGGAATCCCATTAAGCGCTGAACATGCTACTACTAATTAAAGACATTCACTAATATAAAAAATATCATACGTGAGAAGTAAAATGAAATGATATTATCATACCAGTGCCAACAATGGACGATGAGTTAATTCGATTTTCATCTTGAGTAACAGTGTTTACGGAAGATTGAGATAGATGTCTCAACGAACCTCCAAGAGTATTGACATATTCAATACTACTACTCACATGAACATCGACCAATTTAACTAAAAAACAAACAAACTTACAATACATTAGACATAATCCAAATCTTATCCAGAACAACACACAATGTAGAGTATTGCCAATCTGAAAAACATACCGTTTGTAACGTCACTAAGCGGCGATAAGCTATCATTCACTCTTAACCTTTTTTTAGATTTAGTGACTTTGCGTGTTGAATTTGTATTCGAATTGCTCCCTGCTTCTATTATAGAAGCTGTTGTCAAAATCAAAGTGACAATATAATTAACACTACTCGATTAGCATCATTTTCTAGCTGAAAAATCGAACAAACAGTATATGAGACATAATCATAATTTCAGACTTACCAGGGAACGATGATGAGATAATTTGATTCTCATCTTGAGTACAATTATTGATAGAGGGTAGCGAAAGATGTCTCAAAGAATGATTAGAATCAACATAATCACTTCTATGAATTACGTTAGAATTGAAGGGAGTAGCTGGAAAAGATATCAAACAATTTATGAGACATAATCAAAATTTCAGCAAGAACAATTTATATGAGACATAATCACATACCGTTTGTAATATCACTAAGTGGTGATAAGTTCCTAACACCATTGCCTCTTGGCCTCTTATTCGGAATCACACCATCAGAAACTCCATTAGAATTGTTCAAATGAGAAGCTGCATCACAACTATTTTCAGTATTTCGAGTATAGATTCGCCTATCATTGCAATTGGACGTCTTGCGATTAGTATCCATGGAGAAACCTGTATGCATAAACTGATTAAGAGAAGAAAACAATTTAGAGAATTATATCCGTCTATCAATGATCCATACACACAAACAGATCTGCCATTGACATTTTCGATTCTATATATGTCATATATACTGAATAATAAACACAAGCATAATTACTATTGCTACTTACTAAAATTACTTTGCAAATCTTGGAAATATGCACGCGAGTATATATGCTTAGTATATAGTAGATTCGGAAATAATCAACATCGAATAATATCAAATCAAACATTGCATGAAAATTTATCCGGGTGTAAAAATGATCTATCAAATCCGAGTGAACTTTGAATACGTAACCAATAACTATTTTTGAAATCCTGATTTACTTATATGTCCGGTCTGGTGTACGTATGATGTTAATAAATAACATTGTTTTGCGAATTGCGCTGCTTCTTATCGAGTAATATAATTTAAAGACCTTTAATAAGTTGAGTGCTGATGAAGTGTATGCAGATGGATGATCAAGTTATGAAGCTCATAAAAATCGAACATTGGATATGCTTAAGAATTAGTGAAAATCCATATATGTGCATAAGAATTAGTAAAAAAACTTTCGTTATGTACGAATTATATATTGTCAATAAAAAATCAATACAACGATTCAATGGAACAATGTTAGTTCCAAGAAGTCTTTACCAACGTATTATAAGCTTTTAATTATTCCAAATTAACATGATCATAAGACAAAAAAAGAACTTCCACCATCAATTTACAAATTAAAAGTCTTATTCAATTTCAAAGTGCATAATACATAATTAAAATTTAACTAAATCATATTTAACATTCGAATACAACTCAAATTCAATAACATAAGGGTTCTTCAACTTCATCGATTCAATGCTCAAAAACAACTCCAAAGTCTCAAGTCTATGAAACTTCAACACCACCATATCAAAAAGTAGCGTAGATTATATGATTCCTTAACGACTTGACGTAGACTGCAATCGATCTCACCTGCTTAAAAAAGAAAAAAGAGAGAAAACAAAACATAGAAACACAAATATTGAAAAATGATGTATCATTGCAACCTCAACATGGCCATATACTACTTCAAAACGAATAATGGGTGATAAAAAACAGAAAATCACCAGCAATATCCAAAATGATATGGTTCAACATGACCATATAGACGCAATATCAAATCAGTCCAAAACAAAATTAAAATAAACATGTCCAACTTAAAACCATAAACACCAAATTGTTCAATATAAGTTCAAAGGGAAATTACGAAGAAAAAAATTATTTCTCCATTTTGATAGCCTTAATCCTGCTACTCGATTTCTGAGTACCAGTGTTGACATCCTCATCATCACTATCAGATGATGAAATACGTTTGCAAGGTGTGACGAACCCTTCAGTATCATTGCTAGCATTTTCAGGTCCATCTAGAACCACCTTTTCCTTGCCCTTCCGTACAACCGAATTGTACTTAAAACCGGACACGCCATTCTGGTATATTAGAGAATAAAACATAAAGTTAGGATATTGAAACATCTCATAATAAGATAATCATAACATTAAGAATAATACTAATTTTCCATAATAATAATAATTCGTTTTATTCTACGAATGACAACAGAAAATACCTCAATGCTAATGCTAACGTACTCCCTCAGAATATCAGCATCATCGGTCATCACATCAATGCTAAACTCTTTAAACTTGTCACCCTTCAAGTTATACTCCGTGATTCTCACTCTAGTAAGGTAATCACGGTGCAGCATCACGGAGAAGTCCATTGGTATCATATCCTCATCATCCTCCTGTTTGAGGGACATATCAAATAAAATGACAAACACACTCTTGAATGCTTATAGATAAATATAGATATATAGATGGAATAAATATACCTCTTTCCATTCATCATAAACCTGCTGGCACGTTTTCTTGATAAACTTCATCATCATTTCTTCAAACACAACAACGTAAATTCTCTCCTCCTTAGCACCTCTAGCTATGAATTTCACTCGGAACCTATATTTGATAATAAATAAAAATTTAGATCATAAATCAATTGATTCAATAAGTATATGGAAACTGTCATATAAACTTGATGAAGGAGATTACTTGGGAATGAGAGCTTTGATTGGCTGACCAGCACACTTGATGCTATTGCACGGTTCACCAACTTGAGACTTCTTCGCATTTCCATTGCACGAAGAGCACGACATATAGTACCAAGGAGACATCTCATCAACCTTTTGAAAGCAAACAAAGGTGATGTAGGAACCAGCCTGTCCAAACCAAATTTACTTCATAAGTTTTACTCGAAAAATTATAAATGATACTGTACATCTTCACTCAAACCTAATAGAACATACCGTCGTGCAATCCTTAATTTGCCTAGTAGTCCTGTGCATGTCCATGTTGAGCCACTCATCAGGTCTTAATGACCTAGGGTCAGCAGTGAGATACGTGACCGAATTACCTTCATTGTCCTTTTTCCTAAAACAATTGAAACTCGACATTAGATAGGAAAGATATAAGATATCAATTTAACTTCATGTAAACTACAAATTAACTCACTTTATGTTGAACTCATGGAATTCAGGAAGATCAGCGTTGATGTAAAGCTTGGTTGCATGATAAGCGGTTTGAACACGTGTCTCATCTGTTTTGACATAAAATTTGAACTCATAAATCATAAACTTATAAATCCGTAAATGAATCAGCGCATGAGTTAGAAAGACCTTTTACTTACTAAGATATGAATTCTTAAGAGCAAATTGAAGAATAATAACAATTCCCGGCTCAACATTTCCGCTAGCAGGGGCCAACTCAATGATCCTATCAGCATAAGACTCCCATAGCACAGCCTTAATAGTGACATTGCTATAAAAAATAAAAATATATTTGTAAGCTAGAAAACAACATATTAGCTATTAAAGTATACTGTATTTATACTAAAATAGGTACCTATCGTCTCGAAGCTCAACATCAATTTTGCGAGCACGCATCTTCTCGACAAAGGTAACATCACTTCTACTCGTGACTTGTCCAATAACAGTCAACTACCAAAAACATAGATGTTACAAATGTTAAAACACGCGATTAGAAAGTTCACCCGACAGACCATTATTCGGCGACAGTATTACAGACGATCCAGGTTTCGTTACCGGTCGATCTTCTGCATGACCGGTCCATCTTCTGCATGACGTAATAACATTACAAAATATATCGAGTAATTCCAATTTTATAACAATTATAATAACCTATAGATATCCAAGTAAAACATACAATACATTATAGCTAGTAAATGAATAAATTACACACAAAAAGCCATTTTTTGACCTGTCGCGAATTAAGGAGAATTGACACTCGCGAACTAAGTGCAACCGGCGAATTACCTTATCTATAAAACGGCTGGAACCCTAGGACCTTTCCCCATTTGAGCCGACACACACATTCTGCCTCCTTCTCTGTTTTCTCCTTTCGGAAATCTTACCCGATTTGAGCCGACATAATCTGCTCGTCTTCTTCCGATCTCCTCCGACATTCCCAAATCTCCGTTTTTCATCTTTCTCATCCGAATCGTTCTTCTCATCCAAATCGGCGTCGGCTTCTCCATTCCAATCTCTCCGATCAATTTATCATCTTGCATTCATTCCAATATAGATTAAGATATCTCTTTCCATCAGCCATGGGTAACAAAATCAAGTCGACTATTTTGTGAAGAATCGACGATGACAATGCGAATCGATCTACTCTCGAATCTATGTTGGTAAGTATATCACTACACTTCTATTTATTTTTTTCATATATCTCCCATATTTATTAACTAAATCTCAACTTCTTTTATTTGTGAATTTCATGCCTCCGTTTTTTGGCATCCATTCATCTCAAGTATCATCGGAAATCTCTAACGGTGAGTTACCCAATCTATCTGATAATTTATTCGATAATGAATCCATATATAAGTTCTCAAATTTGATTAATCCCTCTGCGTTCTATGTAATGAGGTATATCGTGGCTTAATGTTGAATGGGATCTCATTTTTTCCACGAGCTTACAACGGATTCAAACACTGATCTGGTGAGTGCTACATCTTACTATAATCTTTAAAGTTGTTGACCAATTTATTTTGTTGATATACATAGTTAGAAGACTTATGAAGAAGCATAGTATAGAGTACCGTAAAACAGTTTGTGTCCGGATACAATGACATATATTTCATTAGTAAATTTCATTATAAATGTATTCTTAGTCTCGATTAATAAAATCTATAGTAAAATGAGAATGAAATATTGAGCATACATAAACTGTTTTGTCTATCTGTAAATCGGTTAGTGTTCGTCAACTTGTATTTTTCGATTATCATTTTTCTAATATCCGTAAATAATTTTTTTGCATTTTTCGACTATCATTCTGATTTATGATTTGTATTTTTTATTGCGAGGTGTTTGAAAATGAAAAGTTAAAGATATGGGAGTCACAGAAGAAAATAAAAGTGATGATGATTATGCCGTGGCAAATCAGGTTCGGCTCTGAATTTGACTCTCGATCTTTCATGTTTTTATTAAAATCCATAGCTTTATGCTTAATCAATATATACTTAATCTCGGTCTAAATTGTGTTTGACTGAACACAAAGCACTAAATATAAAATATAGATTAAAATAATTATATTTTATTAACTAATGATTTGGCAGTACTAATGTGTTATGACTGTCTAAGTTAAAAATGTTATATTTGGCTGAACACAAACAGTATATATAAATTATAACATCATATTTAACATATCATATTACTTCAAATTTTATATAACGAAGGACGGTGCAAAATTAATTAATGATTTTGGTGTTTTCTGCTTCACAAGTCTAAAATCAAGACTTGCGAAGCCAGAAAACACAAAATTCATTAATTACATTTCACAGTTCTAGCTGTATACTCATAGCAAATGTTGTAGCATAAAACATAGTTAATAAGGTTTGAATCTACTGAACACAACTACATCCTTAAATCCTTTCCCTCATTTTTTGTGTTTCTGCGTTTCGACTCATTTTTTGTGTCATGTATAGTGATTCGGATCGCCGGGCCACAAATTATGACGGAATGGAAACAATGTCACTTGCAATTTAATAAGGTTTGCACGTAATAAAAGTACAAACACACTTCCCCAACCAGCACCGTCTGCACTTACATCAAGAGCAGGCGGTGTCGCTTGGGGAGTGTGCTTGTACTTTTATTACCATGTAAACAATAATTGTAAGTGTAATGATGTACATCAAACATAGTTAATAAGGTTTGAATTTACTGATCACAACTATATCCTTAAACACTTTCCATCATTTTGCAGAACACACCTCCAATATATAATTTCTCTCATAATGTTGTTTATCTCATATTGTATAAATTTCCATTATCTTTGGTGGTCCTGCGTTCCGACTCATTATCATCGACAGGTACCATTACATCTACGTAACGGACCCTGTCAATTATAATGAGTCGGATCGCCTGGCCAACAAATATAATGTAATAGATTTTTAATTTAAAGTCTCATATGATTTGCATAAAATAAAATTTAGAAACACACTTTCCCACGTGTGCCATTGAACGGGGCAAATAGAATGTGTCTTGCATAAATTGTGTGATGATGACAGGTTCAAAATCCTTCAACTGAGACAATGCCGCCTGCTGGCCTCAGAGTTATTATTATAGTCTGACTAAGACAAAGTTACAACAATATTACCTCTGGGCCAGCTGCCGGGATTTCTCAAACAGATTGAATTGTCTGAACACCACTACTTCATCAATTTCGTATAAAATTCATGTTATGGTTAACCAAAGTGTGTCATGTTATAAATTGTGTGATGATGAACAATTTTCAATCTTTGTATTAAGATAATGCTGCCCGCTGACCTCAGAGTCATTATTATAGTGTGACTAAGAAATAACACGTTAATATTACCTCTGGGGACAGCTGGCAGGATTATCTAAAATGATTGAATTGTCTGAACACTACTATTTCTCTATACATTCTTTGTCAATATATTTATCACATTATTACTTTCACTGATTCTTTTCTGCTGTTTCTCCATCTATACACTTCACTATTTATAATATTTCTGTATACACTATTTCTCATTAAGTATTCATTACTGAAAGTATATGTGATGATGAAAATAGTAATGTCCAATGTCATTTTTATACCACTCCTTCGACGATGAATTAAATTGTGTGATAATGCATAAATTGTGTGATGATGACAGCTTCAAAATCCTTCAACTGAGACAATGCCAGCTGCTGCCCTCAGAGTTATTATTATAGTCTGACTAAGACAAAGTCACAACAATATTACCTCTGGGGCCAGCTGTTGGGATTTCTCAAACAGATTGAATTGTCTGAACACCACTACTTCATCAATTTTGTATAAAATTCATGTTATGGTTAACCAAAGTGTGTCATGTTATAAATTGTGTGATGATGAACAATTTTCAATCTTTGCATTTAGATAATGCTGCCTGTTGACCTCAGAGTCATTATTATAGGGTGACTAAGAAATAACACGTTAATATTGCCTCTGGGGATAGCTGGCAGGATTATCTAATACGGTGAGATTGAATTGTCTGAACACTACTATTTCTCTATACATTCTTTAATGTTATAGATACATGCTCTTTAAAAGGACGTAAAGATGAAAATGATTGATCTCGAATGTTTATTTCACACCGCTCCTTCGGCTATGCTATTATTATCATACGAAAATAATTTTGATATTATAACAATAGCAGAGTGTGAAGGAGCGGTATTAAATCGACAATGAGATTATTCATATCTGAACACACCTCCGATTTAAATTGATTTTTTGAAGCTGTCAGAGCCCGAATTTGATTAACACATTCTACCTTTTCGTATTTTACAATTTCATATTATTTTATATTGATATTATTTTACTTTACTTTAAACCATAGTTTTGATGTACCTTGTCATGCTGATATGTATGCTTTTCAAAATAGTGTTATGATGACTTGAGTAATTTATATGAAAATGTGACAATGGCGCACGTATCCCCTTGAAGTCCTTATTACACATTTTGAATGATTCCATTCAAAGTAATAATTACTCAAGCAGATACGTGTGGCATTGTCCTAAAACATTGAAATGTCTGAACACTATTCAATAAAATGTATAATTGTGACAGGAATTGTAATTTCATTTGTTACGACTTATTTGTGTGAACACGATTTACTGGAATGTAACAACTATATTTTTTGTACTTGATGATGAGATAATAATCCTTGTACTAAGATAATGCAAGTAGCCTCCGGTGAAGTCATTATTATACGTTGATTAGCTGAAAATAATAATAATATTGCCTTTGCCGGAGGCTTCTTGGACTATCTAAGTTTCAATAAAGGGTTATTTGTATCTGATTAACTCATACCACTCCTTCAGTGAATGTTCATCTCCGGAGAATGTTTTTATTACACACTAAAGGAAAACAAAACAAACTTTCAAATGAAAAAGACAGAGTGTTGTTGTTATAATAACAACTTCACTTATTGAAATTAAAAAACATAGATGTTCACCGTGATTTTTGAACTTGATACTTCATAATCGACTCAATTCCAATCGTATCGGCAGAATCGAGCCAACATTTCAGTCAATTGACCGCAACACTCAATTTTATAGATGTACTTGAAAGCTTCGGCACACCCCCTTTCAATGTTTCGTTTTTCCATATTTAATATTTTTTGCTTAAGATCTATAAAATTTAAACGTTTTTCTGGCAATACATATCGTTCCTTTTTTGCACATATATTAGTTTTGGCATATATATCGTTTCCGTATATAAGTTGGAACGAATATGAAGTCTAAAAAATACAAAAGAATAATTGAATTGTTTATGCAAATTTTGAAGCAATCACCACAATATTTAGGAAGATACTAACCGAGGATTCTGTCACCACAAAATCCTTTAAAATTCGAGTGTTTTAAATACAGAAAGAAAATCGAATCAATACCATAATTTGTGTAAAGCGTGTAGTTAAACACATTGCTTTATTTAAACAATTTATTAAAGATGGAAGGTCTACGCCCTATGCGTATTCCAAAATTTGAAAAATTCGACTTCGAGTATTGAACGTAAATTCATATTAAATCAAGTACCAGTATCAAATGTTGTAAAAAATAAACGATTAAAGAGTTGTGGCCGAGTGGAATGTAGTGAGTTTCATCATCCTCACCACCCGGTTTCAATTCCCTCCGGCCACAGCTTTTAGTTATGGATTTTTTTTGTTAAATTCTAAATCGACATTTTGTTAAATTCTCAACAAATAGACAACTTATTTAAATATATAACAATTGTCAAGAAATATAATGACGTACTAATGAAAAAAAGTATTGAACGTAACAGTGAGTCTATAATGTACCTGTTTGAGATCACATTTGTTACAAAACCATGCACACTTCACTCACATAAACTAACATTTTCTAGAACTAAAGTATAACATTTGGTATATTCCAAAGTAACGATGAAACGTGCTGCTGACACTAAACATGCTAGCAAATTGTAAAAATCATACTTCATAAATAACCATTTGAAGTAGAATAGTTCTAAAAGTTTAGTCATGCAAAAAAAGGTGTAAACATGAATAATGAATAATCATAAATAAAATAAAATTGATATATCATACATCCACGTCTTCATCCAAAATGAAATTTCACACGTCTACGTTTAATGTTGTGGAATGTGGTGATGTTCATGGTATATGCCACCCGGGTTCAAATCCCTATGGCCACAGCTTTTTTTTTTTCAATTAAATAATTTATTTTATTAATCACTGATTTAATAATTAATAATCTAGAGTAATTATTACGGAAAAAAAACTTAATTGTTACCAAATAAAATTAAAAGCATAAAATATGAAATTGACCACCAATACTTGATGTTGTAAACAATGAACGATTGAAAAGCTGTGGCCGAGTGGAATGTGGTGATGTTCATGGTATATGCCACCCGGGTTCAAATCCCTTTGGCCACAGCTTTTCTTTTTTTTTTTCAATTAAATGATTTATTCGATTATATGTCACATTTAATAACTCATAATCTACAGTAATTATTACGGAACAAAACTTAATTGTTACTAAATCAATTTAAAAGCATAAAATAAATTAAAGAAACGGTGTAAACATGAAAAATGAATAAATATAAATAATTAAAATTGATATATCATACATCTACTTCTTCATCCAACATGAATAAATCAACGTGGTAGATAAATACGTCTACATCTTTATTGAGAAATACTTAACAAATCAAAAAAATTGTACCACGGCTAACTTGATCATAAAATTTCTTTTTAATATCTTCCAATGTTTTATCCCAGATTGAATCCAACATAATGTAAGATAGAACTTCGAAGTGTTGATTGATAATTTCGAATTTTAAACATTGGCCAACAATGTTAAAGTCATATAATTAATATCAAATTTATATGATTGGGCACAAAGCCGGTAAATTACATTTAAAAAAAGATACATTGAATATTGAATAATCAGACGAACAACCGTAGCTACGTATCTAATTATCAGCAAAACACCTATAACAAAAATCACCATCAACAAAAACTAACTCTGGAATTGAATAATACAAAAAAAAAATTAGGAATACAAAATTTAGTAATGAACACGCCATCATATAATTTGCAAACTCCTTCCAACCCCGTTTCTTTACATTTCTTCAAATACAACAACAATCAAGGCATCGAAGCAATCTTGCCACACAGTAAGAATCCATCTTCTCTAATATCTTTGTTGTTATTCAACATTTTATAGATACATGTCGCGTAATCGGACATTGGATGATTCACTTCTATTAAAATGTCTAGAAAAGGTTGTACTCGATGGAAGGTCTTGTACTCGAAAACATCAACCTTAAAAGAAAAATAAAATATCATTAGCGAATGTATAATAGAATACGGATTGAATAAGAATAAAAAAAATACAGGACTGACTACGAATTGTTAGAGATAATTGCAAGATCAAAACTTTCGTAAAGGCATCCAACATCAAAAAAAAATTAATCAAGAAAATTTGACTAATCAATGAGCAGCGAACAATTTCATCAGAATACAAAAACACTGATAAAATCTAACCCAATTAGCATCGAACTTCATCTGTTCAGTAATGCCGTTCAATGCATCATCCCGGAAAAGAAAAGACAAATCTGAAGACATTCGAACACAAATAAAATATAATTAGCGAATGTATAATAAAATAAGAATTGAATAAGAATATAAAAATACATACAATTCAATTATATTAAATAAAACTTACATTTAACATCGCGAAATAGAAATGTATTCTGACTAATCTTCTTGATTAGTGATAATTGCAAGATCAAAGCTTTCGTAAAAGCATCCAACGTCAAAAATAATTTAATCAAGAAGATTAGACTAATCAATGAGTGAATAATTTAATCAGAATACAACAACAATGATTAAAACTAACCCAATTAGCATCGAGCTTCCTTTGGTCAGTAATGTCGTTCAATTCATCATCCCGGAAAAAACAAAGACAAATCTGCAGTCATAAGAACAAAAATTCCATACCATTAGCGAATGATTAATATAATACGGATTGAATAAGAACAAAAAAATACATACAAATACGGAGATTGATACACATGATACAGAATGAGGTTAGCTATATATAAAAAAACGGAGATTGATAGAGAGGATACAGAATGAGGTTAGCTATATATAATAGTTTTTTAGGGTTTAGAAGATCCTTAATTCATGCAATCTCCGTTTGAATTTTAAAATTACTTACCACATTATGTAAGCACAAAATCTGAACATTCCATATATTTTTATTTTCTGCATTGATGAGGCGTGCATGGGAAGAAAGGAAAGACAATAAAAATTAATACTTACCAAAATAACTTAAAGATATTGTTACGAAAAAATATATGAGATCGAACACCAATACTTGATGTTGTAAACAATAAACCATTGAAAAGCTGTGGCCGAGTGGAATGTGGTGATGTTCATGGTATATGCCATGCGGGTTCGAATCCCTCTGGCCACAGCTTTTGTTTTTTTTTTTTTTTTTGAATTAAATGATTTATTCGATTATATGTCACATTTAATAACTCATAATCTAGAGTAATTATTACGGAAAAAAACTTAATTGTTACTAAATAAAATTAAAAGCATAAAATATTAAATCGAACACCAATACTTTATGTTGTCAATAATGAACGATTGAAAAGCTGTGGCCGAGTGGAATGTGGTGATGTTCATGGTATATGCCACCCGGGTTCGATTTCCTCTGGCCACAGCTTTTGCAATTTTTTTTTTAATTTATTATTTCCATGAATTTGCAAAAAAGACTATTCTTAAAATAAAAAACACAAATAATTAAATCACTGATTTATTAAATATCATTTTTCAATAATTAAAATTAATTGTGAATGAATAAACTAAAAACAATTAAACTGATTTTCGTAATATAGTGTCTACGAATTTAATTTTAATTCCAGAATATATTTTACCTAGATTTTTTAATTAACATTTTAATTCACGTATAAATTAAAAAATATTTATTATTAATTTTAAAATTCAATTTGCCAAGAATTTAATTGACACCGTAATTCAACATTTAATTAATAAACGATTTACTTTTAAATTCGGAAATCTGTTTTGTTGTATAATAATTCAATTAACATACTATTTTTTAATTGCAGAAATTGTTTTGTTGTATACATTTCGGATTTTTTAATTTATATATAGCTGGACGTTTTTTATAAGAGGAAGGAGAATTAAAATTACCAAAATTAGATTAATGAAAACTTACCAAAACAAATGAAATTGAATCTTTTCCATCCTCTCAAAATTATTGCCACATAGTGTGAAAGCTCTTGAGAATGAAATTGGGAGAGCCTAGACACCTAGCTTTCATGTATATATAGATTTCAGGTTTTTAGGTAAAAAAACGTACTTTTGATGGGCAACTATGGTAAAGAGAATGAAGTTTGGATGCTTCGTGGTCATCCGTGGTGTATCTAGAAGTTTCCGGACGAGTTTTGAGGCCTAGGGGACGAGTTTCGAGGCTTAAAGGTCACTAGAAGGCAAAATCGAGTCCAAAAAGGAAACCCAAGCCAAAATCTCGGAGGCCACCGACCTGGACGTCCCAGGCGAATCGCCTGGCGTCTGGGGCGGTTTGCCCCCCACGTTTCATCAGCTATATATAGTTTCGCCTATTTTAGTCGTTTTTCATACCTTTTCACCTTATTTTTAGAGACAAATTCTCCAGAGCTTGTTCTGGGAATTATTAGCATAGAAGACTCTTTTTCTTATTGATTCGGAAGCTTAAGCATAGAGATTGGACATCTTTGATTCTCGATTCTTGCTTGTGAGTTAGCAATTCACCGGAAATTGACAACCTTCGTTGGTAACTTGTATCTCACGATTTTACTGCTTTTGTTTACGGTGAGTCTATGCTAACGAACTGTTGTAAAGTCGTAACGTTACGACTTTACACTTGTAAACACTTGTAATCATGATCTGGACAGTTGGAAATCATTTACAACCATCATCTATCATTTACAACTTGATTATCTTGGTTGTAAATGGGATTTTCCGTTTACAACTGAGTTATCTTGGTTGTAAATGATAAATTTCTTTTTTATTAAAAAACATTAACGATGGTGAAGATTGAACTCTGGTCGCTGGAGTAAAAGAATCCAACATTACCACTCAGCCACGTTTTGATGTATGCACAATATCAAAAACAATATTACTTAAGCATACAATTTCTCATCCAATTCACAATTTTAAATTTCTTAATCAAAATCAAAGAACTCATTCGCTCATAACCCTAGCCGTTTATTAAGACAGACTAATTCAAAAATATTGCAGCTTGTTCATCGATTCCTCCCATTGACAAATGTTTTTAAAAATAAAATTCTTCCCAGATTTCGTCTCCGGCCGAACCCTCGTGACGCAAAAGCACACCGATTGTCTTCTTCTCAGTGACGCAACTCCACATAGATTTAAAAATTTCTCCCATATATCTTCTCCGCCGCGATAAAATATTTTCAATCCAGATTTCGTCTCGTCTCCGGAATCGAAAGATCGATTGGAATTGCAGTTTCGGCCCTATGTCTTCTACCCCGTCTCGGTCCTATGTCTTTTTCGCCGATTAGAATTGCAGTTTTCGGATCTTTATTCTACAGGTAAGTGATCATATATATATTTTTTCAATTTAAAAAATGTGTATTAAGTATTAATTTGAAAACTGTGATCAACTCATGTATGACTTTATTTCATGAATGCAAACATTTATTTTGAATATATCAGGGTTTCTTTACTTATCATTTGTTGTGCATTCAGTGGTTATACCATTAAGCCTATTGTCTTGTTGTGGTTGAGTGTTGATGTAGACAAAAACAATTAAGAAAAAGGTTGTTAATAATGATGAAATACAACAAAAAGTAATCATGAGATTCATTTAAATGAGACTTTTAAGCAAACTCTAAGGAACTTTTGAGTGCATTTCAATTTAGTACATGGATTACTGATTCTGTAACATGGATTACTGATTCTTTTTCTTGTTGTGAAATTATTAAAAGTTCTTTCTCATCCAATTCACAAACTAGGCGCCGTGGCACACTTCCAAAATTCTGGTTAACAGTATAAGGTCTTTTATGAATAAGATCATTTATATCCTCGCTTTGCCTCAAACAATTTGGGCAACTTGTTCATAAATTTGTTTATATTTTACAGCAAGTTTGGGGGATTGGTATAACTGAGAATTTAACTAATTCTGTTGAAAGGTCAAAGAACATTATGTACAACATTTGAACTACTTCTTTAAACTGTTTTTTTACTGGAGCTTTCCAAATTTGAACTATTATATTCCTTTATTGACTCAGTTGATCTTATCTCTATCCTTGGGGAAGTGGAGATGTCAGTTTGACCATTGGAAACTGTAATGCTTTAAATGAAAGGCTATGAATGCTTGCATATACTGCATTGAGACTGTTTAGTGGGTAGATATGTGTCTATATATATCACTACTTGTTATGTGCTTTTTGTGTGTGCAAAAAAGTTTATTCCATTAACTTCTCTGCATCCTTCTTCCCTTGCTTGTGCCTTCTTCCACCAGAAAGTATGACCTACTACAATACTGGTGCTCACATTTCACCTTCAGATGGCAGTGGCTTGGATAGAATGATACTTTCTCGTTTGCTAAGTATCATTCCCAAACTCACGGTTCATCCAGTTCCAAAACCTATTTTTTTTGCCAAAACCTAGAGGTCGACCTAAACCCAGAAGAGTGAATCATTGGCTTTCCTCGGAAATTTTCTTTCTTCATAGAAAGGGAGAGAAGATTGTCCAAGAATATGGTAGCATGGCGTAATGATTCTACACAATATGCTAGCAAGGCGTAATGCCTCCTAGCTGTTCTGCTTCTCCATCTTTTTCGTTTCTACTCTCCCTCCTTCATAACAGGGATGAAGTAGTTAGATTGTGTCCAAGGCGGTGCATCAAAGCTCGTCTGCCACAGGCCCCCCATACCCTGAAGTAGTCAATGAGCTCGTTTCTCAGGGACGTGGGTGGATGCTTCCTTCCTTGGAGAACGGAGATAGAAACATACTTTCTGTTGTTATGTTCGACTTAGATAAAGATCTTTGTAATATTTAGTATGTGAATGTGATATCAACATTGTAATCTGTTTTTCAGTGAATGAATAAAGATGTGTTGAATGTTGAATACTATGTTCTGCATTTTAATTGGCCTTATGTGGATTTCAAATGTGACTTTTAAGTAAACTCTAAGCAACTTTTTGTTGCATTTGAATTTAGTACATGGATCTGTAACATGGATTACTGATTATGTTTCTTGTTGTGAAGTTCTTAAAGGTTCTTTCTCATCCAATTCACAAACTAGGCACAGTGGCACACTTCCAAAATTCTGGTTAACAGGAAAAGGTCTTTTATGAATAAGATCATATATCCGTTTCAACATGGGTCTTTTCCAGAAAGAAAAATTATTTGGTATGTTGTTTGTTCTGTTCTAGGAAGAAGCATCATTTATGAATAAGATCATTTTTATTTTTTTTGGTTTTGCTGTTTGGATTGGTGAGTCTGAGGGTTATGAAATACTCGTTCAAGTAATGTGCTATGTTGTAGGGAGAATGAGATGAAGTAATATTCTATTCATGTTTCTTTTGCGTCCTATGGTCACAGTTTTGTGTTATTTGTTGATCTAATTAACTGTTATCAAGGCTATGTATAAAATTTACTTTTAGTTGAATCAAAGTTGTGCCGTTTTATTATCATTTACTATTATTTTTTTTATTGTATTGTATTTAGTAATATTGTGTGAAAATGATCTATTGCATAAAATAAAAGAGAAGAAAACAAATAAGAGCAAATAAATAGACATAGCCTTTTCATTGAAATCATGTAAGCATAGCAGAAACCAGTACATTGATTCCAAAAGACTTAAAAATATAACCAAATCTGAAAATAAAAGAATGGCCTAGACCATGCCACTCTTCACCTGAGCAATGGTCCCTGAGATCCTGGCACACATTGTTCATGATCTCAGGATGAGATACCACACTGATCTCCATGAGAGCAACCTTGATGTCAGTTGCCTGCTGGCTCACCTCAATATGCTCAAACCACACAATAGATAGCCTTGATGCCAGGTCAGTAGCTTGCCAAAATGGACCTCTCCTATTGCAGTTCCCTAGCATGAGCCTTGAACTGCATGATACATCTTGAATGTTGAGTCTGATACTGTCACCAATGGTCCAGGTGACCTTAGGCTCGTAGTTGAACTTGGCAGGATAAGAAACAGAGGCAGAGGAGGCCATTTTAAATTTATTTTTTCTTTCTTTTTGTATATGAAAATTTCTTGAATGTGAGTTGTGATGAATCCTGACCCCTTTCTATTGGCCAATGAATCCGGCTATCCTATGCTGTGGCTTTTCAAATAAACCATCTGCAGTATTTACCATGCAAAAAAGCTGCTTTGTGTAAGAAAATACGGTCAGAGTTACCCCTAGGGTACGCAGCGGAATTTCAAAATTTTCTTAACATACAGGTTAATTGATTATGCATATGTCGTATATATATAAACACGTCAATTAGAAGACTAACCTTACTTCCAAAGCAGCTTCCAAGTCTTCGTAATATTCCGGTGTATCTTCTCCTTCGTCGAAGTCGAAGATATCTACAATGCTCCTTATATCTGCAAGACAATAAGAGTTAGTTTCCAGCTCCTAGAACCTCAACCTTGGTATCCACGGATGAACAGCCTATCGGAAGAATGCTAGGATATTCTTTGTGTGACCAAGAAGACGGGGCGACAATTCCTCCGGTGAGGTGGCGCGCGCGCGGGTGGCTAAAGAGGAGGGGAGAGCTTTTTATTTTCTCTCAGAAAACTGGGTAGAATAACTGTGTGCAAAACTGTATCTGAAAACTGTGTGTCAAAAGCTCTCTATTAGTCCACTATATATAGTAGTCTATAGAAGCCTAAAGCATAAGCAATTAAACTTCGTAAAGGAATAAGAATATAATTCTTATCGCACAAGGAAACCAATATCAAGTCTAGATTCATTCCCAATCAAATTAAAACTCAATCAGGAAAATCTAACTTATCCCTTGGACTTCTAATAGAGGAAGGAGTCGAACTCCTTCCCCTTATCCATCATGCGCGCGCGCGCGCGCCTTGTCCTACGGGAGGTGGGTCCCAATTTTGGGACCCACTTATATTTCTAAGGCAATTCAAACTCCAAGTAGATTTTTCCCAAGTGCATATGTTAATTCTAAATTAACATATCCTTTCTAATCAAACCTCCATTATATTTCCAAAATATAATCTTTAATTGTATTTACATAAAATACAATTAATTAGCCAATTCAATTAATAATTCCAAATCATTAATTGAGCCACCAAATATTATAATTAATTCCAAATCAATTATAATCCATCAATCACAATTAATTCCAAATTAATTGCGATTCCATCTTCAAGGATATTCTGATAGACTGAATCACCACATAGTGTGACCCATAGGGCCTCACCGTATTAAGCAAGTCCTAGACTAGGCAACATGGAATTCCTAGACGGTTCCATTTGCAATATTAATACGTGAGGACCTTTGAGAGGTTTCTCAAAGCTAACCCTTTCGTTGCGAAGCCTGTTGCGCTCAACGCGACGATGGTAACGTCCCTTCATCTGACTTGCTCGAATGTATCTAGGATCGATGAAGTGTCTATCCCAATAATACATCCACGGGCGTCTCAGGGAGTTGCTTGGTTAAGATATACTTATGACCATCATAATATATCATTTGCACTGGCCAGTGACTTTACCAACACAACTATGCAGACTATGAGCAGTGCTCTCCTGTGCTACACTTGAGAGATGAATCCTTCACAGAATCACTTATCACCCCCATTTGTATTTAGCCATAATCCTGGATCGTGTCTTAGGTCAGCTGCTTATTCAGAGCTGACATCGACGGGTCCACCAAGGATATGGGGCAACAAATGTGATGATAAAGTCCTGTAAGTACAAAGGACGAATGGCATCACTTCGACAACTCACCGGTTCCCATAGACACTTCGGTGTAGAATATACATCGATGGGAGTGTCCGGTGGGTACTTCCATTGCTCGATAAAGCTTCTTCGAACAACTATGCGCAGTTATGGGAACGTTTCTCGATTGTCCAACAATCCGTTCCGTGGCCGTGGGATCGGCTCACACTTGCTCCAACAAGTATAACCTCCACGCATACTAGTCTTGTTTGGTTCATTCAGACCCCCAAATCCGAGATGAACCTCGACTAGGGAGAGTTTGGGATAGATGATAACTCACATAGCTCCCACTATCTATGTGATCGGTCATCTATCCGAGGGGACATGTTTAATATCAATACAGATAGTAATAAAGATATGACATGTTGCAGCCTGGTGTAATATAAATATGAAAGCGATACTCAATAGTAAAATGCAACAAACATATATTATATTACGTTGACCTGTGTAATAGTACATATATGCCCTCTATAAGGGCACCATGCCCTTAGTAAGGACTGTCTCTAGGACATATACACTATCAATCTCCCACTTGGACTAGAGCCAGTCACCTTTATGCCTAATGCCCAGATTAGCATAATGTCTTAAGTGGACTTCCACTGATAAGACCTTGGTGAAAGGATCTGCCACGTTGTCCGTGGTAGAGACACGTTCTATACTAACTTCTCCTCTATCTATAATCTCACGTATAACGTGATATTTTCTAAGTACATGTTTGTTCTTGTTTGTAGATCTAGGCTCCCTAGCTTGAGCGACGACGCCCGTATTGTCACAATAAATCGTTATTGGACTGGGAGCAGGAACAACCCTCAATTCCTTCAAGAACTCTGAAATCCAGACAGCTTCTTTCGATGCTTCTGATGCAGCAATGTACTCGGCCTCTGTGGATGAGTCAGCAACCGTGGCTTGCTTAGAGCTCTTCCAACAGACAGCTCCTCCGTTCAATTTGAATACGTATCCTGTCTGTGACTTAAAGTCATCAGGATCTGATTCAAATCCAGCGTCGACATACCCAGACATCTTTAATTCTGGTTCTCCACCAAACACCAAGAACATCTCTTTAGTCCGTCTAAGGTACTTAAGAATGTTTTTCACAGCAGTCCAGTGAGGTACTCCTGGATTCTGTTGGTGTCGACAAGTGACACTAAGCGCATATGCCACATCGGGCCTTGTGCAATTCATTGCATACATTATAGACCCTACTGCCGAAGCATAGGGCACACGACTCATTGCATTTCTCTATTCATCAGTTTTAGGACCATCCTTAACTGATAAGACAATCCCATGCCTAGCTGGGAGAAAGCCTCTCTTTGAGTCGTCCATCTTATAACGCTTCAGTATTTTGTCAATGTAGGTGGACTGTGTCATTCCCAACATCCTCTCGGATCTATCTCTAAAGATCTTGATCCCTAGGATGTAGTTCGCTTCACCCAAGTCCTTCATTGAGAAGGTACTTGATAACCAAATTTTAGTCTCTTCTAGCATAGAGACATTGTTTCCCATGATCAAAATGTCATCTACATAAATGATCATGAAAACAACTCCTTTGTCGATGTGTCTCGCGTAGACACAGGGATCTTCCTTGCTTCTGATGAAGTCAAACGATTTGACAGCTTCATCAAAGCGGATATTCCAGCTCCTTGACGCTTGCTTTAGCCCATAGATGGATCTTTGTAATTTGCATACAGCAGTTGGCCTGGTTTTACTAATAAAACCTTCCGTCTATACCATATAGACCTCTTCCTCAAGGTTGCCATTGAGGAAGGCTGTCTTTACATCCATCTGCCAGATTTCATAATCATAGTAGGCAGCTATCGCAAGTAGAATTCGAATGGACTTCAATTTTGCTACCGGCGAAAAGGTTTCATCGTAATCGATGCCATACCTTTGCGTGTAGACTTTCGCCACAAGCCTAGCTTTGTGCGTTTGTACCTTGCCATTGGCATCTGTCTTTCGTTTAAAGACCCATTTGCACCCAATTGGTCTAACCCCTTGGGGCAAGTCTACCAAGTTCCAAACTTGGTTCTGGTACATTGAATCCATTTCTAATTCCATAGCCTCTTGCCATTTGTCTGAGTCAATATCAATTATTGCCTCTTTGTAGGTCTCGGGATCTTCCCGATCTGATAAACCGACATCAAGTTCACTGATGTCTTCTATCATAAGGCTTTGCTTCTGAGGTCCTCTTAGGATCCTCTTCGACCTACGGAGCTCGACTTGTTCTGGTGCTTTTCTTTTCTGGCTTCGTGTAACACGAACATTATCAGTGGGTACTGATGCAGCTGGTCGTTGGGCGCGACCCTGTTCCCTTGCGCTAGGCTGCTCTTGTGCAACTTGTTGCACAGGTTGGTTGACAACGGGTTCTATTGGTGTGGTTTCAACTGTTGATCTAACCACAGGACTCCCACTGACTATGACATGCCTAGCAAGTGTCATATCATCACCCTTGTCTGCTTCGAAAGCTCCACTGAACTTGAGTCCAAATCAGAAGATTTAGAGACCTCATGTTCGCGCGTTTCAAAGTCTTGAATTTCTTCAAGTTCTATCATATCATCTAACCTCTCTTCTTCGAGGTATTCAGCTTCTAAAAATTTCATGTTTCTAGACACGATCACCTTGTGATCTTCAGCATGATAGAATTCATAGCCTCTCGTCTGACGAGGATAGCCTATGAAATATACTTTGACACCTTTGGCATCTAACTTATCAGTGAGCATCAGCTTGACTATCGCAGGACAGCCCCAAGGTCTAAGATAGCCTAGTGAAGGCTTCTTTCCCTTCCATAACTCATAAGGAGTTTTCTCCACTGATTTAGATGGTACACGGTTCAGAATGTAGATTGCAGTTTGTAGTGCATATCCCCACAGATACTTTGGAAGAGTCGAGAATCCAATCATTGATCTTACCATGTCTAACAGGGTTCGATTCCTCCTCTCAGACACACCATTTAACTGTGGTGTTCCAGGAGGAGTCCATTGCGATTGAATTCCATTTTCCTTCAAGTAATCGATAAATTCTTCACTAAGGTATTCACCTCCTCGATCTGATCGAAGAGTGACTATCCTTAGGTTCAATTCATTCTCGACCTCATTCCTAAACTCCTTGAATTTCCCAAAGGTCTCGGATTTATTCTTCATAAGATAAATATATCCATACCTTGAGAAATCGTCAGTAAAGGTAACGAAGTAAGGATAACCCCCACGCGCATGGACTTTAAACGGTCCACATACATCGGTATGTATGAGCTCTAAGCAGTGAGTGGCACGAACACCTTGTCCAACAAAAGGTTTGTTCGTCATCTTACCCTTAACACAAGATTCACATGTACCATATGATTCAAAATCAAATGGTTCTAAGTAGTCCAATTTCCCTAGTCTTTGAATCCGTGTTTCATTGATATGGCCTAGCCGACAATGCCATAGATAAGATGGATTATTCTTCTTACTTTAAGACGGTTGTTTGTTATGTATTTGAAATAAAGGTAGACTACTTTGCAAAATATATAAACCATTCACCAAGCGAGCTTTTCCATAATACTGATCATTTAATGCAAAATAACAAGTATTATTCGCAAATCGAAAAGGAAAAACCCATATTGTCTAACAATGGAATGGAATAAATATTTCTGACAATGGATGGAACAAAATAAACATTATCAAGTTCTAAACATTGTCCCGAAGGTAAATCTATCTTGCTGCGTCCAACGCGTTTGGCTTCAACTGGATTGCCGTTCCCAACATGCAAGTCGATTCCACCTCGCTTGACTAGCCTGTGATCAATTAGCTCCTGCACATTATTACAAATGTGTGAGCCACAGGCTGTATCTAATACCCAACCATTGGAGTCAAAAGTAGTCATGTTCATTTCAATAACAAACATACCTGAGCCAGAAGCTGATGACTTCTTAGCTTGATCTTCCCTAAGCTTTGGGCAATCTTTCTTCCAATGTCCTTTCTGCTTACAGAAAAGACATTCATCTGTGCGCATCGTTCCGCTTCTCTTGAACTTCCTTTTCTGGTTCGGACGCTTAGGCTTATCACTCCAAGTGTTAGCCTTGGCTCCCGACTTTCCCTTACCCTTAACACCTTTGCTTTTCGGGTTTGAGTTAGACGGTTGCCCAACAAGCATGATCGACTTTTCCTTCTTAGGAAGAGTTTGATCATATGTCTTCAGCAGATTATGAAGTTCAGGCAGTGTTACGTCCTTCGCATTCACCATGTAATTAATGATGAACTGCGAATACGAACTCGGCAATGATTGAAGGACAAAGATCACCATGATCTTGTTCTGTAGCTTAACGCCGGCATCGGCAAGCTTTTCAAAGAGACCAATCATTTTGAGAACATGCTCAGACATGTTCCCTCCTTCACTGAGCTTGCATCAGTGTATGTCTTTGATCAAATCAAATTCAACACTTCTAGATGTCGTCTTAAAGAGCGACTCAAGATGTTTTAACATCTCATATGGCAACATGCTTTCATGTTGCCTCTACAGCTCATTGCTCATTGCCGCCAGCATAATACACTGCGCGGATCTAGCATCCTCAAGATGCTTATCAGACCTTTCCTTGTTGGCTTGATTCCAAGCAGCAACCTGATCGACAGTCTGATTTTCGGGGCACACGGGAATGACATCGTACAAGACGTACTCAATCTTTTCGTACCTCAGCACCAAACGTATATTTCTGATCCAATCTAGGAAGTTTGGTCCGGTTAAAATTTGCTTCTCCAAGACAGCACAGAGCGAGATACTCGTCATATCTAATATCCTAAGGAGAAATAATATAGAACGAAAACAATAAATCAACTATTGAAATATTATTTCTAAATACACAGTCAACATAACTAAACAACAAGGTCCTTTAGCTGTTTAGCTCCCACTATTTTCACATATGCTTGCCCCCACAACAAACATACGGGTAATGTCCAACAAGTTACCGTAGTGGCCAAGATCCAAATCCATACTATGCCATACTCCAACGGGGGCTGGTCGCATAGCATAATATGACCGGTAGGACTAGTAAGACTATCCAATTGCGTCACGCAACTCTTGGTTGTTAAATCTAATTTAACCGATGCCCTACATATTGTACCTACCGAGGTCGCTAGATACAATATGCAGTAAGTCATAACCATAGGCTTACTCTAATCCGACAATTACTGCGAGTCTGTAAGACGAGGTCGCCAATACAAGAAAACAAAATGAAAGTTCAGAATTAAAGCACCCTATGGAAAGCATCTCAGAAATACATAGATATATATATTTCTGTACTTATATTGGTTGGGTCTTGTAGCTTGGGGGTTGTTATCAGTCATCTACAAACAAATAAGGGCGTCGCCTGCCCATCATGCATGAACGGTCTACACGTAATGGATGCCGCCTATCCATTCTAGTTCTAAACGCGGTCAAGCACATAATGGGTGCCGCCTACCCATACATAAATATGCGGTCCGACATATAAGAGGGCGCCGCCTACCCTCGCATGCATAGCGGTCGAACGGAATGTAAAAACATGGTATTTAAACATGCATTGTCAAACAATAGCATATAGAGCATATGAAACAAGTAGTAGCCTATGCGGATTACAAATGACTTCATAATTTCATTATGAAAATTATAATCCCATACTTATAATCTCTATGAAATAATTGAAAATTTGGACTAGATTGAATAATCGAAAATTCTATTGATCAAGTAGCAATTTTCGAAAACCCAAAGGACTTAATTGTAATTTTAAAAACCTTCAAGGTGTTAAATCTAAAATTCAAAAGTAGAAGGAATAATTTGCAATAAACAATAAATAGATAAATTACAAATAAACCCTTTAACTTTATACTAATTAAACTTAACCCATCTAGTTTAAAATAATTACAATTAAATCATATTTATATTCCAAATATAAAATTCAATCCTCAAAACTTTCAAAGATTCGATTTTGGGTCCAACCCGAAAATATATATATATTTTTTTTGAAAACGTGGGACGGGACCTAGTCCCCCCGGCGCCGCGATCCCGGGCGACCGGCTCCCGCGGCACGCGGGCACCGGCGCCTCGGGTGCAGGCGCCCGACGCCTGCGTCCGCATGCTGCCCGCGGCACACGGGCGTCTAGCGCCCGTGCCGCGGGCACGGCGCCTGCGGTGTTGCAGGCGCCCGAGCGACTTAGATAAAGATCTTTGTAATATTTAGTATGCGAATGTGATATCAACATTGTAATCTGTTTTTCAGTGAATGAATAAAGATGTGTTGAATGTTGAATATTATGTTCTGCATTTTAATTGGCCGTATGTGGATTTCAAATGTGACTTTTAAGTAAACTCTAAGCAACTTTTTGTTGCATTTGAATTTAGTACATGGATCTGTAACATGGATTACTGATTCAGTTTCTTGTTGTGAAGTTCTTAAAAGTTCTTTCTCATCCAATTCACAAACTAGGCACAGTGGCACACTTCCAAAATTCTGGTTAACAGGAAAAGGTCTTTTATGAATAAGATCATATATCCGTTTCAACATGGGTCTTTTCCAGAGAGAAAAATTATTTGGTATGCTGTTTGTTCTGTTCTAGGAAGAAGCATCATTTATGAATAAGATCATTTTATTTTTTTTTGGTTTTGCTGTTTGGATTGGTGAGTCTGAGGGTTATGAAATACTCGTTCAAGTAATGTGCTATGTTGTAGGGAGAATGAGATGAAGTAATATTCTATTCATGTTTCTTTTGCGTCCTATGGTCACAGTTTTGTGCTATTTGTTGATCTAATTAACTGTTATCACGGCTATGTATAAAATTTACTTTTGGTTGAATCAAAGTTGTGCCTTTTTATTATCATTTACTATTTTTTTTATTGTATTGTATTTAGTAATATTGTGTGAAAATGATCTATTGCATAAAATAAAAGAGAAGAAAACAAATAAGAGCAAATAAATAGACATAGCCTTTTCATTGAAATCATGTAAGCATAGCAGAAACCAGTACATTGATTCCAAAAGACTTAAAAATATAACCAAATCTGAAAATAAAAGAATGGCCTAGACCATGCCACTCTTTACCTGAGCAATGGTCCCTGAGATCCTGGCACACATTGTTCATGATCTCAGGATGAGATACCACACTGATCTCCATGAGAGCAACCTTGATGTCAGTTGCCTGCTGGCTCACCTCAATATGCTCAAACCCCAAAATAGATAGCCTTGATGCCAGGTTAGTAGCTTGCCAAAATGGACCTCTCCTATTGTAGTTCCCTAGCATGAGCCTTGAACTGCATGATACATCTTGAATGTTGAGTCTGATACTGTCACCAATGGTCTAGGTGACCTTAGGCTCGTAGTTGAACTTGGCAGGATAAGAAACAGAGGCAGAGGAGGCCATTTTAAATTTATTTTTTCTTTCTTTTTGTATATGAAAATTTCTTGAATGTGAGTTGTGATGAATCCTGACCCCTTTCTATTGGCCAATGAATCCGGCTATCCTATGCTGTGGCTTTTCAAATAAACCATCTGCAGTATTTACCATGCAAAAAAGATGCTTTGTGTAAGAAAATACGGTCAGAGTTACCCCTAGGGTACGCAGCGGAATTTCAAAATTTTCTTAACATACAGGTTAATTGATTATGCATATGTCGTATATATATAAACACGTCAATTAGAAGACTAACCTTACTTCCAAAGCAGCTTCCAAGTCTTCGTAATATTCCGGTGTATCTTCTCCTTCGTCGAAGTCGAAGATATCTACAATGCTCCTTATATCTGCAAGACAATAAGAGTTAGTTTCCAGCTCCTAGAACCTCAACCTTGGTATCCACGGATGAACAGCCTATCGGAAGAATGCTAGGATATTCTTTGTGTGACCAAGAAGACGGGGCGACAATTCCTCCGGTGCGGTGGCGCGTGCGGGTGGCTTAAGAGGAGGGGAGAGCTTTTTATTTTCTCTAAGAAAACTGGGTAGAATAACTGTGTGTAAAACTGTATCTGAAAACTGTGTGTCAAAAGCTCTCTAATAGTCTACTATATATAGTAGTCTATAGAAGCCTAAAGCATAAGCAATTAGACTTCGTAAAGGAATAAGAATCTAATTCTTATCGCACAAGGAAACCAATATAAAGTCTAGATTCATTCCCAATCAAATTAAAACTCAATCAGGAAAATCTAACTTATCCCTTGGACTTCTAATAGAGGAAGGAGTCGAACTCCTTCCCCTTATCCATCATGCGCGCGCGCGCGCCTTGTCATACGGGAGGTGGGTCCCAATTTTGGGACCCACTTATATTTCTAAGGCAATTCAAACTCCAAGTAGATTTTGTCCAAGTGCATATGTTAATTCTAAATTAACATATCCTTTCTAATCAAACCTCCATTATATTTCCAAAATATAATCTTTAATTGTATTTACATAAAATACAATTAATTAGCCAATTCAATTAATAATTCCAAATCATTAATTGAGCCACCAAATATTATAATTAATTCCAAATCAATTATAATCCATCAATCACAATTAATTCCAAATTAATTGCGATTCCATCTTCAAGGATATTCTGATAGACTGAATCACCACATAGTGTGACCCATAGGGCCTCACCGTATTAAGCAAGTCCTAGACTAGGCAACATGGAATTCCTAGACGGTTCCATTTGCAATATTAATACGTGAGGACGTTTGAGAGGTTTCTCAAAGCTAACCCTTTCGTTGCGAAGCCTGTTGCGCTCAACGCGGCGATGGTAACGTCCCTTCATCTGACTTGCTCGAATGTATCTAGGATCGATGAAGTGTCTATCCCAATAATACATCCACGGGCGTCTCAGGGAGTTGCTTGGTTAAGATATACTTATGACCATCATAATATATCATTTGCACTGGCCAGTGACTTTACCAACACAACTATGCAGACTATGAGCAGTGCTCTCCTGTGCTACACTTGAGAGATGAATCCTTCACAGAATCACTTATCACCCCCATTCGTATTTAGCCATAATCCTGGATCGTGTCTTAGGTCAGCTGCTTATTCAGAGCTGACATCGACGGGTCCACCAAGGATATGGGGCAACAAATGTGATGATAAAGTCCTGTAAGTACAAACGACGAATGGCATCACTTTGACAACTCACCGATTCCCATAGACACTTCGGTGTAGAATATACATCGATGGGAGTGTCCGGTGGGTACTTCTATTGTTCGATAAAGCTTCTTCGAACAACTATGCGCAGTTATGGGAACGTTTATCGATTGTCCAACAATCCGTTCCGTGGCCGTGGGATCGGCTCACACTTGCTCCAACAAGTATAACCTCCACGCATACTAGTCTTGTCTGGTTCATTCAGACCCCCACATCCGAGATGAACCTCGACTAGGGAGAGTTTGGGATAGATGATAACTCACATAGCTCCCACTATCTATGTGATCGGTCATAGTCTGGTGTAATATAAATATGAAAGCGATATGACATGCTGCAGCCTGGTGTAATATAAATATGAAAGCGATACTCAATAGTAAAATGCAACAAACATATATTATATTACATTGACCTGTGTAATAGTACATATATGCCCTCTATAAGGGAACCATGCACTTAGTAAGGACTGTCTCTAGGACATATACACTATCACTTTGATCCATTGAAATTGCTGAAAAATTAAAAAATGGACTATTAGCATGTAGTTTTCTGATTTTTGTAACATTCTCTGGAAACAAATATAATGTGTTATAACATGTAAATTACTGTTGCTGTGCCATGTGATGTAATGTGTGATAACGTGTAAATTACTGTTGCTGAAAAGGATGGTCAAGTTTTTCTGTTGCTACTGACTGGTAAACATGCACTACATGATACTGCAAGTGCTGAATAGGCACCACCCATGAACAATCAGCGGTGAATTTTACATGTACTGTAAAATGGAAATTCCAATTTTGGTTTCTCTGGATGCTATGCACAATATGGACATGAACTTCTGATAAGTTGTAGCAAGAGGACATAAGTATGATGGAATTTTTAGTATTTGCATAAGTGTGCAGGACCTCTTATTCTCATACCATTGACAGTTTGGGATCGTTCATAAGAATGCAGAAACTGTTAGTCGTTTGTTTGTGTTAATGTGGATATATATATGGTAGATATCATTTTCAGTTTATGAAATTGGAATTGGTCAGTAATGTTATGCTCGGATTCATGATCGAAGGTGCTACGAAGGTCCAAGAGGAATATACTTGGTGGATGTTTTCCAGAGGCAGTTGCGATGGATGGCAGGCGTGCTATTTATGGCCTAATATGCACTGGGCTTATCTTTGCATGTTATGTTCAAATTGTATTATTCAATATTTCTATTTGATTCACGTACTGACTATGTTCTATTCGTTTGAATAAATCCATCATTATTTGATTATATAATGCCAGTGATAATGTATGTAATGTTCGAAAAATTAAGGATTTGGTCCTGGACTGGATAAAAGTCCAACAAAAATCATATACATACGTAATCGGCCTAAAGAAAAGTCCAACATCCATTCGGTCCATTACCGCATTTAGCCCAAAATCGATAATAAAATAACCGGGTTTTCTAGGGTTAGCGTTATTCAAATCAATTAGGAATTTCTTAAAAATTATGGTCGTATTTGGGGATTTCACCAAATCACGTTTCTAGGGTTAGGGTTCATCAAATCAATTTGAGATTTCTAAAATTGATTTTGGAATTTAATACCTCAATTATAAAAAAATCATATACAATTAATGGGCCTTAACATAGACTTTGGACTTTAGCAAGAGGAAAGCCCAACAAAAATCATAAAATATGTAATGGGCTGGAGATGAAGGAAGCCCAAAATAACAATTTGATTGATCTGTCAACAGACATTCCGGCCTATTAACCACTTTTGGCCCAAATCCGTAATAATATTTCTAGGTTTTCGAGGGTTTTGTCAAATCAATTTGGGAATTATACCGAAAATGAAGGGCGTTTTTTGGGATTTCAGCAAATCGATTTTCTGGGGTTAGGGTTTATCACATTAGATTTGGGATTTTCAAACGCCTAATGTTAATTTGGGGATGAAATCGATCTGGTCATATAATGCCCCAATTTTCTAGGGTTAGGGTTTTACAAATCAATTTGGGATTCCTCAAAAAAACTAAGGGCGTATTTGGGGATTTCACCAAATCAAATTTCTGGGGTTAGGGTCCATCAAATCAATTTGGGATTTATAAACAATTAAGGGCGTATTTGGGTGTTTCATCAAATCCAAATTCTAGTGTTAACTTGGGGAGCTCACGAAATCGATTTGGGAATTTAGTGCCCTAAATGTCTAGGGTTCGAGTGTTTCTAACCCATTTGGGGTTTCTTAAAAATTAAGGATGTATTCAGGGATTTCACCAAATCAATTTGGTGGGGTTAGGGTTCATCAGATCAATTTCTCAAACGCCAGGTGTTAATTTGGGATTTCTTAAATTTATTTTCTTGCGTTTTATACTACTTCAATGTAAAACTGTAACACAACATACTATAAATTTCCCTAAATTTAGTCCTTTCGGTAAAATTAGAATAATACATTCAGGAAAGATTACCATGCCCCCGCGCAAATTAGATACAAATGATACATTCAGGAATGATACAAATTAGAATGATACATCCAGGAAAGATTAAACACATGCTACATGGGTGAATCAACACTCTGGCTCCAAACCTATTGCTGATTTCTGTAACATGTCGTCAAACAAGTCTCCAAATCCCCGCTCATGATATATATCCCTTATATGTATGCATTTTCCTTCTTTTGGGTCAGACACACGTATGAAAAGATGTACAGATCGGTATCCAGCAGCCTCACATGCCTTGATATGCTTCAATAAATCATGATCCGAATTTATAAACTTAAAATCACAATGACCGTCAGTTGATACAACAAAACGATCGCCTCCTCTGTGGGGGAAGGAAAATGCTGTCACAAATCGGCTAATGATTTCCAGGACACCGCTCCTCCGCCTATGCTAAATACATATATGGCGGCGGTGGCGGTGTAACTCGTCGTTCGGTGGCGGCGGTGTAACTCGTCGATTGGCGGCGGTGTTCGGCGGCGGTGTATCTCGTCAATTTTGGGAGTGAGGATCGGAAAGGAGAGGAGCGGAGCTTCGATTTGTGGCTGCGAATTGGAAAAGGGGAAGTCGATTGGGTTGAATTTTGGTAGAGAATAGGAAAAGGGGAAAGAAGAAGAAAGGGAAAGAAGAAGAAAGGGAGGAGAAGAAAGAAGAGAGAAGGAGCGAAGAAGAAAGGGGGAGAAGAGAATGACGGATGGATTGAATAAATGCTACTATTTTCTTTTTTATTTTTTTTAATTTTTTTTATATTTAGTGACGGATCGGGACCGATCCGTCACTGAATTTAATTTAATTTTTCTTTTTTATTTTATTTTAGTGACGGATAAATTTATCCGTCACTAAAACTAATTTTTTTACCCTTTATTAAAATTCGTGGTCAACTATTTAGTGACGGATACTCCGGATAAGAGTATCCGTCACTAAATAGTGACGGATAAGCTTACCCGTCACTAAATAGTGACGGATTAGTGACAAAATAGTGACGAATGAAGCTTTTAGGTCTAATGCGTCACTAATCCGTCACTGACAGCACCGATTCGTCACTAACTCAGTGACGGATCCGTCACTGAGGCTGTCACTATACAGGAAAATTCTTGTAGTGATACCCACTAGTGGCTTTGGAGTTTGTGCTATCGGATATCCAGTTAGCATCGCTGTATCCTTCCAGGACAGCTTGATATCTCGAGTAATGTAGACCATAGTTGAATGTATGTTTCAAGTATCTCAATACTCTATCCAACGCAATCCAATGGTCTTCGCTTGGATTTTGTGTAAATCTTGCTAACTTTTTGACTGGGTATGCTAAATCTGGTCTTGTACAATTAGTTATGTACATAAGACAACCTATGATTTGTGCATACCGACTTTGATCTATGGGTTTTCATAATTCTTCTCAATGCTTTTGTTCACATCCATTGGCGCTCTCAATGGTGATCAATCTAAAGCGTCAAATCTCTTTAATACATCCTTGATGTAATGAGATTGTGAAAGAGCTAACGCATCAGAAGTCTTAGTAATCTTAATTCCTAAGATTACATCAGCTATGCCCATGTCTTTCATGTCAAATAATTTCTTTAACATATTCTTGGTTTCCAAAATCAGTTTTGGATTGCTCCCAGTTATGAGCATATCATCAACATACAGACAAATCATTACGAAGGATTCAGAACCCCTTTCATGTATAAGCATTTGTCACACTCATTTATGGAGAAACCTTGAGATAATAAAGCATGATCAGACTTCTCATGCCATTGTTTAGGAGCTTGTTTCAATCCATACAATGATTTTTTAAGACGACACACTTTGCTTTCTTGTCCAGGAACTAGATACCCCTCGGGTTGTTCCATATAAATTTCTTCTTCTAAATCACCATTTAAGAAGGCTGTCTTAACATCCATTTGATGTATTTCAAAGTCATGTAAAGCGGCTATGGCAATGAATACTCTTATGGATGTTATTAGAGACACAGGAGCATATGTGTCAAAGTAGTCTAAGCCTTGCTTTTGTCGGTATCCTTTTACTACCAACCTAGCCTTATACTTGTCAATAGTTCCATCAGCTTTAATTTTACGCTTAAGAATCCACTTGCAACCTAGTGGCTTTATTCCAGGAGGAAGATCAACTAGTTGCCAAGTGTGATTTTGTAGGATGGATCCTATCTCACTTTCGATGGCTTCCTTCCACAAAGGAGCATCCGAAGAAGACAACGCTTCCTTTATTGTCTTTGGATCATTATTTTCTACCAAATAAGAGGTTAGAAAATCTGGACCAAATTTCTTTTGGTTTCTTGGCACGTTCAGTACGTCGAGGTTCAATGTCAGGAGTCTCTTTATTCTCTTGCATTGAACTTCTCTAACGTTTCTTTCCACTAATTTCAATGTCATGAGCCTTAGTATTCTCTTGCATTGAAATGCTAGGAAAACCACTAGATTCAAGATCATGAGCCTTGGTTATCTCTTGACTTGAACTAGGTACCGTGCTAGAAGTCCCCACATTTGATCCATTCTCTTCACTTGGCGCATAATTTTTATCTTCAATGTCATGAGTCTTGATTATCTCTTGCATTGAATTCTTATCTTTGCCAAGTTCTCTTTCTTGAATTTTAAGAAAATTCAAGTCTTTCTTTTCTTTTCTAGGAAAAATATTTTCAAAGAAATAAGCATTCCTAGTTTCAATGATTGTCCCCACATTTATATCGCTTATTTCAGATCGATGAACTAAGAAGCGATATGCATTACTATTGTTTGCATATCCTATGAAAATGCCATCAATAGTTTTAGGACCAATCTTTACTTGTTTAGGCTTAGGTACATCCACCTTTGCTAAACATCCCCACACTTTTAAGTATTTAAAAGTTGGAGGGTTTCCTTTCCATAACTCATATGGTGTCTTGTTATTATTCTTGCGAGGGATTCTATTCAGAATTTTATTCGCCGTTAGAATGGCGTCTCCCCACAAGTTCTAGGGTAAACTAGAAGTTATTAACATAGCATTCATCATCTCCTTCAATGCTCGATTTTTGCGTTCAGCAATACCATTTGATTGAGGAGAATATGGGGCACTAGTTTGATGGATGATACCATGTTGAGAACAAAATTCATCAAATGGTGCTCCATACTCCCCACCTCTATCACTACGAATTGCTTTAATTCGTAAACCAAGTTGATTCTCAACTTCAGTTTTAAATTGCTTGAAAGCATTCAAGGCTTCATATTTGCTATGTAACAAGTAAACATAGCAATACCTTGTACTATCATCAATGAAAGTCACAAAGTATTTCTTACCTCCTCTTGTTTGTACAAATTTTAAGTCACATAGATCACTATGAATTAATTCTAGAGGATATGTCTTCCTTTCTATAGATTTGAAAGGTAATTTTGTAAATTTTGCTTCTACATATACCTCACATTTGTGTTGTGGGTCTATGTCGAAAGAAGGCAACAAATCATTCTTTACAAGTTTCTTGAGTGACTTGTAGTTAACATGTCCAAGTCTATTATGCCACAAATTAGAAGATTCAACCAAGTAAGCAGAAGAGAACTTTTCATTTCCAACTTTGTGGGTTACAGACATTACATTGACCTTGAAGAGCCCGTCAGCGACGTAGCCTCTTCCAACAAACAAACCGTTTTTGGTTATTACAAATTTTTCAGACTCAAATGCTAGTTTAAAACCAGCCTTGACCAAGAGAGATCCAGAAATCAGGTTCTTGCGAATGTCTGGGACATGCATCACATCCTTAAGGACAAGTTCCTTTTCCGAAGTCAATTTGAGGATCACATTTCCAACACCTAGCACCTCCGATGAAGCCTGATTTCCCATGGAGAGTCTCTTGTCCGAAACTGGGGTGTAGGTAGAGAAGACACTCTTGTTAGAACATATGTGTCGGGTCACACCGGTTTCCAACCACCATTGATTCGGAGTTTCCACCAAGTTTGCTTCAAGAACAACTGCAGAAAATTCCGTAATCATGTCTTCCACTTCATTCACATGAGAGGAGGGTGTTTCTTCAACAATGTGTGCTTTTGCCTTTCCTTTCTTTTCTTCTTTGAGTTGCTTTTTGAAAGAACGACAATCCTTCTTCATGTGTCCAGGCTTTTTACAATGGTGACAAATCCCATTGAACCTTTTTGCGGGTTGTTAAGCATTAGAGTTTCCTTCATCTTGGCGTTTACGCTTTTTGGATTTGTCCTTCGACTCCACCAATTTAGCTTTAGCCTCCAAAGGTTGTTTCTCCTTGCTCAAAGCTTTCTTATTGTCTTCTTGAATCTGGAGTTTGATAATAAGATCTTCCAACTTCATTTCCTTGGACTTCAATTTCAAGTAGTTGCTAAACTCTTCCCAAGAAGGCGGAAGTTTTTCAATTAGAGAAGCAACAAGAAAGCTTCGTTGGGCTTCAAATTTTCAGAATCCAACTCCTGCAAAATCATTTGAAATTCTTGCACTTGACTCGCAACGGACTTGGAGTCAACCATGTTGTAGTTGAGGAATTTGGCGACCATGAATTTCTTAAAGCCAACATCCTCGGCACTATACTTCTTCTCAAGTGATTCCCATAGAGTTTTGGCATGATCCACATCACAATAAACAATGTAGAGAGAATCGGAAAGACAATTTAGAATGTAATTTTTACACATGAAGTAATTGTGCACCCATCCATCATAGGCAAGTTGCTTCCTCATGTTTTCATCAATGATGGACTGTTTTTCTTCGGCATTAGCATTTGGATTTGCATCAACATCGCCCAGAATGGGTGGAGAGGGAATGTCATCTCGAATGTAGGATGAAGTTCCAAGAGTAGTGAGATAGAACAACATCTTCTGCTTCCATCGTTTGAAGTTGGCACCTCCAAACTTCTCCGGTCGTTCGTTTGGTATGATTGTACGGGAACCTTCATTAGTAGCCATTGCTCAAACACCAGAATCTTGTCTTAAGTTTGTTGTAAGCGTGAGGCTTTATTTTTTGGGGCAAAGTGTTTGAACAATATAGAGTGAAACAAGGCGAGTAGAGTCGATAGTTTGACTATCTCTCCTTAAAACAAGATTGCCCCGCTCGTGGTGCTTACGGAATTATGGCAATAGTCTCCCAGCATAAAACTACTCTTAAGACGGCTAAGGAGCACTCCAATAGCCGAATCTATCGAACTTACTTTGAGTATGAAGAATGCAAGAGAGAAAGAAGAGAAGAAGAGAGAAGGAGATGGAGTTTTCAAGTGTATTGGAGAAATGAATCTCCTTCTCTATTTATACTTCTCAAGAGGCATCATTGAAAGTGTTCAAGACCCTTCAGAAAGGTTTTAATTAATAGTTACACAACTATTCATTAAAAGTCATATACTTTGAAAACACAACCAATCACAACTTTTCGCCAGTTTTGGATCTGAATAGGTTTTAGTTGCATGCAACTTTTCACCAACATACATGTTGGTTCAAATGGCATGAGTTCAAGCTAGTTGTCCAGGAGGTTCTGTGTTCGAATCCCAACATTCCCCAAACTTTATTTTTGGGCTTTTGGGCCTTATTTTCATCTCCAACTATGCTATATACAATTTTGGTTGCATATTACATACCTCTTTAATTTTCTCATGAATTTTAACACAATGGAACTTTCATCCATGTGTGTATAAATGCCTTAATTAATTCAAATATTGATCAATCCACTTATTGCATTAATCACCCTTTCACCTCAAGGGGATTTTAGTGATTTAACACGTTCTAGTGACACACACGATTACGAAACCGTGTTGGGCGCCCTTAGACCAATACAACGAACGAATTGAAAGCGCATTCGTTTTAACTAAAATTCCCAACATAGATTACAATTCCACTCCCCGTGGAGCACCTTGTAAAACATGGTAAAATCCAAAAGGCATAGATTGAAAATGTCCTACCTGTGGAGCAAACCTAGTTGAATAGGCTCAAATTCATAATGCATAGATTATAAACTCGCTCTTCGTGGACCGTGATTCACCTAGTGCAATATGCTAATATTGTTAAACGATTTTTATTTGTTTGAAATGATTTATAACTGTGAAATTATAAAAATTATTACAATTGACCCGTAAATCATTTTGTGAACATGGGTGGTGTTGGTGTCGGAATATGTCCAACCCCCAAGGACGTCTAAGAGTGTACTAGGGCGTCATGGGCTGACCATGATAGAAGGGTCCGTTCACCTTTCATCAGGGTCCGACCAGACAAAAGACTAGGCAAAATAACCTAAGTCCTTATATGCGGCCCTTAAGTACAACTTCCGTACTAGCCACTGAGCTGCCCTACTAGCGCGGTGACGCCCTACTAGTAGGACAAAGTCCTAGTAGCCACCGGCTAGGAGAAAGGCAAGCCCAGCAAAGAGCTCCTCGGGTTACACCACGACCTCCGGCTACGTAGCCTCGCCCTACTAGCACGTCGAGAGGAACGAGACTGGTGCCCTTCTGCCCTACTAGCACAGGTAGTCGGACGAGTGTCCTTCCGCCCTACTACCACGGGTGGCCGGACATAACTCCTTACGTCAAGGAAGAATTAACATGTCCCAAGGAAAAGGTGGTCCTCGGACCTTAGAAGCTCGACAGTCGCCCTACTACCCCGTCCTCGGACGGTACTAGGGCGACATCCGCCCTAGGAGCACTTTGGTACCAAGGATGACCATTTTGCCCCTGCCAGCCCTAGTGGAAGATCTGGGCCAAAGCCCATGGGTCATTCCGAATGGGCCCAAGCCCATGAGAAGATTCAATCATGGCCGGACACTTGTCACGATCACAAGTACTCAAGCAATATCCTACTTGCTAGTATAAATATGGGCTCACCTCATTAAAGGTACCAACTATTCAATCAATCAATCACTCAGTCATCACACTACTTTCTGACTCTACATTTACTAGGGAAGCTTACCAACTCCCTACACGTAAAGTCGTCCCTCCGGCTTGATCTTAGACAAGTCGGGCTTGTGGCACTAACCCCCCCTCTTGCCAAGTTCTTCCTCAGATCCTAGGTACCGTACGGAAGGCACTTAAAGTGCGAAGGACGTTTTAGGACCTTCGCCTTACGACGCTCCGGAGGAAAGTACGACAACGCTCCAGAGGAAAGCACTAATTACCTATCAACATTTGGCGCCGTCTGTGAGAAACGAATAAAAAGTTACCCTCGCCCTACTAGCGCGGTCCGAAGGATGGTTAATCCCAGAAGAAGTACCCGTCTTGCGACCACCGTAGCCGGACCCCCACCTGCTCGTCCACGGGGCCGTCCCCCGATGGGCGGCAGAGGAAGAGGAAGGGGGCGAGGCAATGGTGGTAGGGCAGTTATAAATGATAATATTGATGATTACCCGTACGATGAATTGCTTGACGGAGCACCGGCGAGCGTCACTGCTCCCGAGGAAGAAGGAGTTGCCGACAATGCGCCCCAAGGGATTCCCGTCGGATCCGCTTTTGGCGCATTGAGGAATCCCGCTCAACCGGCCGCAAGGCAAAATCAACCGATCCCAAGGCAAGACCAACCAGCAGCCATGAACTTTACTCTTCCAAACGGACTAGTAGTCCGCCCTTCGGACTTTGGTTTCACGGAGGCGCAATACGGATTGTTCCTCCTGACCATCCAAGGATGCCTAGGAGAAAATGAGGCAGCAAGAGTAGAGGAGGAAATAAGGGCCCAAAGGCAGCCCCAAGTGCAAGAACCCGCACCCATTGTAGCAAGAGCAAATCCCGCTCAAGATAAGCTCAATCTCGAGCGAGTCCAAGGCCGATACACGCAAGGTTGGGACCTCAAGGCGTACAATCAAGGCTAGGCCCCCAAGGCATGCAATCGAGATTAGGTCCCCAAGGAGCCCCGGGAGACTTGAGAGAAATCATTGACCGAAGGGTAAGGGCCTCGCAAGGACCCAATAACCCGAATCCCCCGGACCATCTTCAGGTTCCCCCGGACCAACTCCAATTGCAAGTCATCAATCCGCCAACCCTTCCAAATCAGACCACTCCTCAGAACCGTCCGGAAGCAATGGCGGAAAATAATGGTGCGAGGACAGTAGCCCAAGTCACTCCAATGTTAGGCTTCGACCCCATGTCCGGGAGAAGGCTAAACCTTGAGGAGTTGAAAGCCCAAAGGAAGGTCATTGAAGCACAGATAGATACGTTAAAAACAAGCGTCCAAGATCAAGAAAAAGATATGGAGCCGAGTGCACTATGTGATGCCATAAGAACTCATGTGGTGAAAACTGATAGAGGATTCCCAACTCTGGAAAACTACGATGGTACTAGTTGTCCCAAGAACCATCTGGTAAGATTTGGCACGAAAATGGAAGCCCACGGGCGTGATCCCAACACCAAGGCATTGATCTTCCCCTCGACACTTTGCGGAGAGGCAATGGTTTGGCGGTCTAACCTAGACAATGGCTCCATCACATCCTATAGGAAACTCACATCTCAATTCATAAATAGATTTGAGAAAGTGATTCGGAAGAAGAGGGGAGTCAAGTATTTGGCCGAAATTGTTCAAAGGCCGTCGGAGGACCTGAGGGAATTCTTGACAAGGTTCCATGAAGTGGCATACCAAGTAGAAAATCACGGAGCCAAAGAGCGCAAGGAATACTTGTATGGAAATACCACAAATGAGAAGCTTCGGGACGAACTCGCAAGGTCCCATGTGGCAACGGAGAAAGACCTCGAGCAAGTATGCGAGAATTTCTTGGCGGCCGAGGAGTTCCGGAGAACCATCCCGGTAAGAACTGTCCTTCCGACCGCCCCGAAGGAAACAGAACAACAAAGGCAAGCTCAGAATAATCCCCAAAAACAAAGAAGGCAAGACCAGAGAAATGAGAGAAACACCATTCAAAAGGAGCAACACCATAGAAATGACTTCAGGGACAAGAGAACTCCTCCAAGGAGATCTCCCCCTATGAGGTACGAGAAGTACACTGAACTTAATAGGCCAAGATCCGAAATCTTGAGCACTATTATCACAAGGAACATGGATGTTGATTGGCCCGAGCCTATGCCGGAGGGCCGAAAGCATAGAAATTCGGACAAGTTTTGCTACTTTCACAAATGCAAAGGGCATACCACCGACGAATGCATTAACCTCAAGACTGAAATTGAGAAGTTAGTGCGCAGAGGGAAATTGGTCAATTATGTCCATCGAGAGGAACCGGTTCACCTATCCGTTCATCATATCGCCCCTGAACCACGAAGGGAGCCCTCAGCTTTGCCACCTCCGCCACCTCCTCCTTCGGAAGATGAGCGACATTGGGATTTTGTAAGAGAGGCACACTTTGAGAATAAGCCTATCAATGGAAGAATTCTTACTATCGTCGGAGGACCAGCGGGAGGTGATAGTCGCAAAGCAAGAGAAAGAACCGCCAATGATCTCACGGCGAGAGACCCCAAGTATGGACATGTTGCCCCGAAAGGAACCAACATGATTTCTTTCGACGATAGTGAACTTCCTCTGAGACATGCCGGAGGAGGAGACACTCAAGACCCAAGTGTTCCTCTGGTAGTGTCGCTCGACATTTTTTGCTTCGAAGTTCCAAAAATACTGGTGGACACCGGAAGCTCAGCAAATCTCATCTTCACAAGCACTCTCAAAAAGATGAAAATCGACCCGAAGGAAGGGTTAAACGAAGTGGTGAGCGCCATATTAGGGTTCGGAGGCCAGCCCATAATGCCCCTCGGAAGCATGGTCCTCCCGATATCCATGGGCAAGGATCCTTGCAGAATAACAAAGTCGGTTACATTCTTGGTAGTTGATATTCCTTTCGACTACTATGTGGTAATAGGGCGACCCGCCTTGTCCCAATTCAAAGCTATTGTTTCAACTGTCCAGAACTGCATGAAGTTTCCTTGCGACGACGGTGCCGTAGGGCAAGTAATCGGGAACATAAGGGAGGCATGGGAGTGTTATACTCTTTCCGCAAGTGTGACCTCAAGTGCACGCTTCGCCCTAGGAGACAGAGATCCGGAGGCAAGAGCAAACGCTTTTTACTCTATCCGAGCGACCAGGACTCGAAGGAAGTCGAAAAAACCGAGTCCGGCAGCAAGGCGAAGAAAGGCGGTCCAGAGGAAAGAGCAAAGTTTAGCGGTGGCAGAGGTAAAAGAGCTCGAAGAGTACCAAGTAATTCCTCCCATCCCTCCGACCTCGAAGAAAAAAGCATTTTTTGAAGAGAACAAAATCGAAGCGAAAGAAGCTTTGGAAGAAATTCAAGTGGTCGAAGGGTCTCCCGACAAGGTCACAAGGATAGGAACAGAGATGACCGCCGAGGTACGAATGAAGGTCATCCAATGCCTCAGGGACAACAATGACGTATTCGCATGGAGTACGGAGGATCTCAAAGGGATCGACCCTAGGGTCGCGGTTCACAATTGAACTTAGATCCCAAAATCACCCATATCCGCGAGAAGCGAAGAGATTTTGGTCCGGAGGACAATGCCATCATTGAGGCGGAGGTCCAGAGGCTCTTGAAAGCCGGACACATCAAAGAAGTAAGATACTCAGAATGGGTTTGCAATGTGGTCTTAGTAGAGAAAGGCGAAGGGAAGTGGAGAATGTGCAACAACTTCACTCGTCTCAACAAGTTTTCTCCGAAGGATCCTTATCCCTTTCCAAGGATTGATCAACTTGTGGATTCCACCGCCGGATGTGCACTACTTAGCTTCATGGATGCCTATCAAGGCTTCTATCAAATCAAGATGGCAAGGGACGACGTACCAAAGACAGCCTTCTTTGCTAACGGCAATGTCTACTGCTTCAACGTCATGCCTTTCGGAGTAAAAAACGCGGGGGCGACCTACCAACGCCTAGTGAACAAGATGTTCAAGGAAGAGATAGGCAAAACCATGGAAGTGTACGTCGACGACATGCTGGTGAAAAGCAAGAAGGAAGACCAACACGTCGAGCACCTTAACAAGTGCTTCGCGGTCCTGAGGAAATACGGCATGAAGCTTAACCCGGCAAAGTGCACATTTGGTGTCAAGGGAGGCAAGTTCCTCAGTTATGTGGTGACCGAGAGGGGAATAGAAGCAAATCCAGAAAAGATCAAGGCCATACTTGACCTTCCGCAGCCAAAGACGCTCAACGAGGTACAACAATTGGTCGGGAAGTCAATCGCCCTAAGCCGTTTCATCTCGAGATCGGCCGAGAAGAATTTGCCTTTCTTCAAGGTCCTAAGGAAGAGTAATCAGTTCGAATGGACAAAAGAATGCGAAGAGGCTTTTGAGAAACTGAAGCAATACTTGTTGTCGCCACCTTTGTTATCCAAGCCGGTCGACGGAGAACCATTATATCTCTACCTTGCGACCACTCCGGAGGCAATAAGTTCCGTCTTGGTACGGATCCAAGGGAACGATCACATGCCGATCTATTATTTGAGCAAGGCACTCACGGGTGCGGAGACGAGATATTTGGACATTGAAAGGTTGTCATTTTCCTTGGTCTATACCGCAAGGAGGCTCAAACCATACTTTGGTGCACACAAAGTGATTGTCTTAACAAGCCAACCCCTGAAGAAAGTCCTAGGGCGACCTGAAATGAGTGGAAGATTAGCAAGGTGGGCGATCGAGCTTAGTGAGTTCGACATCGACTACCAAGCTCCATTAGCCAAAAAGGCTCAAGCCCTAGCGGATTTCTTGGCCGAGTATCCAGCCAAGGACCCTATGGACGTCGACCCGAAGGAAGCACAATCTGATTCAGCTATGATGATCGACTCCCAAGGACCTCAAGTCAGTGAACATTTCAAAGCTCTAGAAGCGGCATTGAAGGGATTCAAGGAACTAGCCCAAGCTAGTCGAGAAGTTGACATGTCCGATGCCGAAGACGCCATGCTTTATCGCCCTGAGACCAATGACCAAAGGAAAGAGTAAACTCCTAGCAACATATTCCTTCTTAACGATGTGGCAATGGAAGAAGCAAATTCTCAGATTATCATCCAAGGACCAAAATCCGCAATGGAAGTTCCGGAGGAAGCAGAAAAAGGTCCGGAGGAAAGAGGAAAGGGTTCGAAGGAACCAGTTCGAGAAATAATGCTCCCCATACCAAAAGATCCAAAAAATCATGGAGATGTTTGGATTTTACAAGTTGATGGTTCGTCTTGTGGGAGGTCCGGAGGAATCGGAATCTACCTCAGGAGTCCCGGAGGAGCCGAGTTAGAATACGCAGTGACCTTAGGCTTTTCGGTCTCAAACAATGAAGCAGAATATGAAGCGATTCTGATCGGTCTCCGGATGGCCAAAGCACTCCAAGTGAAGAAAATCAAGCTTTTTACCGACTCACAATTGGCCGAGAGGCAGTTGGCCGGAGCATTCAAAGCGAAGAAGAGCACCTTGCTAGAGTACAAGGACGCTATCAAAGAAGAGATGGCACAATTTGAAGAATGCCAAGTAGAGAAATTTGCAAGAGAACTCAGTGGTAAGGCGGATGCCTTGTCCAAATATGCATCAGCGTCCGGAGGCGTAGACACTCGAAATGTGATTCTTCTGAAGATGGAGCTTCCGTCCATCGCAAGTTCTCAGAAAAGTGCGCAAGGCATGTTCACCATTGATACAACCCCAAGTTGGATGCAGCCTATCGCGACCTATTTGATGCATGGAATTCTCCCAAGGGACCGTCCGGAAGCAAGAAGGATCAAAGGAAGAGCAGTAAGATACTTTGTCCAAGGGGCATATCTTTACAAGAGATCCTTCAGAGGAACACACCTTAGATGTGTTAGTGACAACGAAGTTCAAGAGATCTTAGAGGAAATGCACCAAGGGAGCTGCGGAAACCACTCGGGAGGAAGAGCTTTAGCTCAGAAAATCATTCGCCAAGGATTTTATTGGCCAACAGTGCGAGAGGATGCTGCGCAAATGCGAAGAATGCCAATACTTTCCGACCCCCGATCGCGCGCCCGCAAGACCTCTTATTCCTTCCAAGATCACATGTCCCTTCGACACATGGGGAATAGACATCGTCGGACCATTGCCCAAAGGAACCGGACAAAAGAAGTTCATCATTGTCGCGGTAGAGTACTTCAGCAAATGGGCAGAGGCGGAAGCGGTTTCGGTGATCAGCGAAAAGAAAGTTATGGAATTCGTCTGGAGGAACATAGTATGTCGCTTTGGCTTGCCAAGGGTTCTTGTGTCCGAAAACGGCTCCCAATTCTCTGGAGCCAAGTTTAACGCATGGTGCAAAAGGATGAAGATCGAAAGGCGCTTTACTTCAGTAGGATATCCCCAAGCCAATGGCCAAACTGATTCCACCAACAAGACGCTCGTAAGGAGCTTGAAGAAAAGGTTTTCAGCGTTCCAAGGTAGTTGGGTCGAGCAACTTGATGGAGTCCTTTGGGCCTACCGCACTACTTCAAAGACAGCAACAAGGGAAACCCCATTCTCCCTTGTTTACGGTTCGGAGGCAGTTATCCCGGCCGAGATTGTGCATGAGACATTGAGAATTCAAGGCTATCAACCGGAGGACAACCATGAAGCAAGAATGTTTGATCTAGAAATGCTCGAAGATTCAAGAACCACATCATTGGCAAACATCTTGAGATACCAAGCCATTGTCGCAAAGGCCTATAACAAGCACGTCAAGGACAGAGACTTTCAAGTCGGAGACTTAGTACTCCGCAAGGCAGACATACTAGGCAATCCACACAAGATGGAACCTAAGTGGGAAGGACCTTACAAGATCATAGAAGCCAACTCAAATGGAAGCTACCGCTTGGAAGATGCCGAAGGAAGCAAGTTGAAGAACACCTGGAACACCACCAATCTCCAGAGGTTTTATGCCTAGAAGGCATTGGAGAAATATGCAACGTTTTGATGAGCTCTTACGGAAAGCCCCTTTCGCCAAGTTTATGATGCCTAGTTGAGTTTTTTTTGTTTCGCCCCTTGGGCATGGCCTCGAAGCCCTCCGTTGTAATTGAATTTCCGTCAAATCAATGCAACTCTTTCAGTTTGAAATATTGTCCTGCTTGCTCGAAAGGCTGATATAAAACCACGAAGGGCAACATAAAAATATGAAACTAGATGAGAAAGCTCCGAAGGAAAGAAATAAAGGTCGAAAAGCAAAAAAAAAATCAATCTTCTTGATTTCTCGAAACAAGAAAAAGATATCTCGGGAAATTTTTTTTCAGAAAATTTTCGGGTCGGAGGACGCACAAAGGCACGACCACTCGCCCCTCGGCCGAAGATTCCAAATGTTCCGAAGACCATAACTATTCCATCGCCCACAAGAGACTTTTTCATGAATTGTTTGAGGAAAAATTGCAAGGGAGAAAAGTGTGCTCGACGACACACTTAATTACCTTAGGGCCGACTACATTGGTGATTAAAGTGGCTCGACTAACATCCATTCATGAAGCGTCCGAAGGCATCAAGAGAAGGGGGCGCCCGAGTACTGGAATTAATACTTGGCGAAATTTTGTCTAAGTTTTGATTCCTACTTAGGAAATTTTGTCTATGTTTTAAAGAAGCACTAGGCGGCCGACTACCAAGAAGAATGTACGTTGACCGACCAGCAAAGGTAGTCGAGCAGCAAGGTTTGAGAGGTATGTTACATCGTCCGACGACAGATGAGTATTGATACTTGGAATTTGTTTGAAAGAAAAGGTCCGGAAGCGCGTGATTTAAGATGTATATTACAAACGTCCGATGGCTCCGTCCGACGATGCATACTTAGAAATTTTTCTAAGTCCAATGGAGGAAAAGCAAGTACCAGAAGCAACATATTATGAAAAATCGCATAATACTTTGCGACATACCGAAAGCAAGGAAAAAGATGCAAACCGAAAGCAAGGAAAAAGATGCAAAAGAGAAGCAATGAGGAAATTAGCATAAGGCCTCGTCGGGCAAAAGGAGAAGCAATGTTGATTTACAAAAAGATATGCACCCATCCGAGTGGGGCATCAAAAACAGCTCTCCCGAGCATGCCACAAAGGGCTGAATAAGTTAAAGCATGAAAATGATTGTTCGACTAGCAAAACAAAAGTACTTTTTAAATTTTTCTACAAATTCTACCGAGCATACTCGGCCTTCAACTCTCGGAGGGGGACTTGGGGGGAGATCTTTGCGGGTCTTTCCCTTCCTCATTTCGACTACCACCCCTAGAAGCTTGGCTTGCTCCCTCTGCTCGACCGACTCCAGAGGTCCCCGCGCGCTTCTCTGCCTCGAGAGACTCTCGGAACTTGATGACCTCGGGCTCCTCCACAGTGTAGTCGCGGCCGAGAAAAGGGCCAGGAAGAGCGAGCCACCTAGTGTTGCGATGGACACATTTGTTGAACGGCTCGAGTATCCCAACTCGGAGGACCTCGGGCACCCAGGAAGGAAGTAGGCCGACCTTGGCAGGGTAAGGGACCTCTGGGTTAGCGACCAACGCGCCGAACTCGCAAGCTTTGTGCTCGGCGTCGGACACCATTTGATCTTCATAGTCCGCAAAGTCGCCGTTCTTGTTGTCCATTAAGCCCGCGGCGTCGCTGTCGAAGTCCTCGGACAACAGACCCTTAGCCTTCAGCTGGTCAAGGGCCGAGTAGAAGCCCTCCTCGCGTCCCACCTCCTTAGTCTCCAGCATCTTCAGACGGTACGAGGCGGATGATGAACGTATTTTTGACGCGTTCATCTTGTCTTCTTTACCTTCTTTTGCTATCTTTTAGCCTTGTTTTTTGTTTAGTTTTGTAGAATAGTGTAACGTTTATTGTTTTCGGCATTTTCAGGCACTTAGGTACGAAATGACGTTTTTGGAGCTAAAAACGAGCTTTTTTGATAGAAAATGGCCCCGTTGAAGTTCCTTGATCTCCACGGCTTGTTCGTGAGTGTTTGAGCATCAATAAGCATTGAGAAGGATGAGTCCAAGGCACCCGAGGGCCGTACGAGGGCAAAAAGATTGAGTTTGAAGACAAAAATCTGCCCAGGAGCCAAGCTAAGCGCCTGGAATAGTGAAGCGCTCCGCTTCATTTTCCAGGAGCTTTGGCACAGCAGCCAAGCGAAGCGCTTGGAGGGCCCAAGCGCTTCGCTTGACAAGCGCTCCGCTTGGCAGCGGTTACTTTTTCGGATTTTCCTTCTTAGATCTGATCTTCAGTTACTTTTTGGAGACTTTTGAACATTGGCTTCGTTTTGGAGAGCTCCTAAGCCCCAAAACTCAGAGAAAACTCAGATTACATTGTATTTTAGATTGGATTAAAGGTTTTGGCATAGGATTGCATCCATTGTTTCATCTACGGAGAGGTTTTCATCAATTCCTGATGATGTCATTTTTCACCAATTAAATTTGTTTTAAAAGCCTAAGAACACTTATCACTACACAAACTAGAGTGCAATGGCAAGTTGTCCCCGAGTGTCGTTCTCTCGGGACCTAACGTGGCTTTGCTTGAGGTTTTTGCAAGTAATTTCAGTCAACGAGTTCAAATGTTTAGAGAATCGTTTCCTTTGAACAATAGAAACGAGAAAACAGATTGTTGTAAACAAGCTTGGAAAACGGTTGGTGGTAGAAATCAAATACACATGCATGGGTTACGTATATGCTCACAAGTTCAGTGCGTAGAACCTTCGATCAAGTCTGCTAAGCAACTTGTCTAGGCAAATTTAAGACACACATCATGAAAGATCACTATCAATAATTTAGAGGTGCTTGTCACCAACGCCATTTATCTAGCATGCTGCAAATCTCTAACATACAATCCTATAGCTTTCATTGACCAAGAGTTTGTCACTATACTCAATTCGAATATATTTTATAGGCAACTAAGAATCATATGAAGGGATTTGCAGCAAGATTGAATCACAATCTCATGTAAGCATAAACATAACCCATAGCATGCATATTCTACATTCTACCACCAACACAAAAGATTTAGCTACTCATATTCATCAACATAGACATCAATTCATATGAATAATAATTGGAATACATCATATCAAACTACAAGACAAGAGAGTGATACAAGTTACCACCAAAGCTGTCACTAATCGGTGGGAATCAAAGAAAACCTCTCCGTAGATGATTACAAAGGATGAATCCTCAATCAAAACCTTGAATCCCAAGATAAAATACAAAGAAATCTGAATATTCCCTGAGTTTTGGGGCTTAGGAGCTCTCCAAAAAGAAGTTACAGTTCAAAAGATCTTCAAAAAATGATCAAAGATCAGATCTAAGAAGGAAAACCCGAAAACGTAACCGCTGCCAAGCGGACCGCTTGGAGAAGCCAAGCGGAGCGCTTGGCAAGCGAAGCGCTTCGGGCACTCCAAGCGCTTCGCTTGGCTTCTGTGCCAAAGCTCCTGGAAATCGAAGCGAAGCGCTTCACTATTCCAGGCGCTTAGCTTGGCTCCTGGGCAGATTTTTGTCTTCAAACTCAATCTTTTTGCCCTCGCATGGCCCTTGGGTGCCTTGGACTCATCCTTCTCGATGCTTATTGAAGCTCAAACACTTACGAACAAGCCACGGAGATTGGGGAACTTCAACGGGGCCGTCTTTTCCATCAAAAAGGCTCGTTTTTAGCTCCAAAAACACCGTTTCGTACCTAAGTGCCTGAAAATGCAGAAAACACAAAACGTGACACAATTCTACAAAACTAACCAAAAAACAAGGCTAGAAGATAGCAAAAGAAGGTGAAAAAGACAAGATGAACGCGTCAAAAATACGTTCATCAAACCCCCCAAACCAAACCTTTGCTTGTCCTCAAGCAACAAACTAACCTAAATGCAACACAAAAGGAGTCTCATGCCAAGTAAGATGAACTAATCTATTTAATCTACCAAATGCTTATGAACAAGACCATATGTGCATGACATGCAAGTAGGTTGAAGAATGCCTCGATTGCGAATATACACATTCTCATGTGCACTTGGTTAAACAAAGGAGTCTCTCGTAACATCTTCTACCTGGACCTGGTCAGTGACGACACAATGATGCATGTTATCATACTACAATTGCCCCGTGCCTATGAAACCGAGGACTTACTTCTGTTCACCAAGTGAGACTTTTCCTCAAGAGAGGGCGAACCAATACTGGCTCTCATCAAATGAAGGAGGGTTCTCTTAGAAAGATAACACTCCCCTATTCTACCCAGACTCTCGAGAATGAGCCTCTTTCAACCACTTCTTGAAGAGCAAGACGAGGGTGGTCAAGAATGGCTTGCAACGACCCTTCTTTTGCTTTAGGGCCTTATTCTTTATTTTCTTATTTCCCCTTTTTTTTATTTTCTTTTCTCTTTTCTTTTCTTCTTTTCTTTTTCTCTTTTTTTTTTCTTTTCTTTTTTTTCTCTTTCTTTTTTTTTATAGGGGCAAGCAGCAGTACTATGTGTCAAAAACACCTCCCCAAACCTATTCGAGAGAATAGGTTTGAGCACAAAGACGAAAAGGAAAAAGGAAAGACTCTTTACAAAGACACCTCCCCAATCCTATTCGAAAGAATAGGTTGGGACACAAAACAAAAGGAAAAAGAAAAAGGAAACTTTACAATGACTCAAAGACGAAAGACAAGATCAACGAAGCAACCCCCTCCCCAAACCTATTCGATAGAATAGGTTTAATACAAGGAATCGCACACCTCACACTACCTCTTTCCTAGGCATTTGGCAATCTCGAATCGAGGTGAAGAACTTGTCGCCTCTTACGTACATAATTACACGGGTTACAACCATAGACTCTAACATGCATCATTTCATAAGGCCATCGTGAACCGCAGTAGAAGAAACACCACTCAAGGTGATGTCGAGACTACTAAGCTTAACTAGTGCACAAGCGAATGTGACAAACCAAGCGAGACAAGCCTCAATCTACTTGCAAAGTGATGCAACATGTGATCAATGGTCATAAACACTTAGTCTACTCAATAAAAAAGTTCAAAAGACTTGGCAATAAACTCCACACACAACAACGTGCAACAACTAATCTAAGGATGATATGCATGCAAAAATTTGAAAAAAACACGACAAATCACATGAACTTGAGTAAAATCAGGCATGTACGAACCACACAAGCATATAGTACTGAAAATCCAATACCCCCTCCCCAAACCTAAACTTTTGCTCGTCCTCGAGCAAAGAAAAGTTGAAAGAAAAGGAAAAATTGGATTGAAAGTACACTTCCCTGAGATAAGGTTCGTGTCCAATCTCCTATATGAGTAGTACCTGAAAGGACTCAAGAAACAAGTGAAAACGGGTGCGCAAAGGTGAGAAGAATGGAAAAACGAGGAAAATCTGGGTACAGGGTCCAAGCGGACCGCTTGGCGGGAGCCAAGCGGTTCGCTTGGCCAAGCGGAGTGCTTGGGTGGCTCCAGGCGCTCCGCTTGAATTTCCAGGAAGTTGCAAAACTTCCTGGAATTTGAAGCGGACCGCTTGGCCCTTCCAGGCGCTTCGCTTGGCCCTGTTTCCAGATTTTCGATGTTTTTCCTCTCTTAATCATCTAAGGCACCAAGACAAAAACTAAAATAAACTAATCACGACAAAAGGCACACAGGCCACAACTACAAAAGCAAATAAAGAGTACAAGAGTCAAAAGTCATAATATCAGAGAAGAGTATCAAAAGAGGGTACCACCACCGCAAAATCACTCGGATTCGAACCCTTGCTCTACTTCGAAACGGTGGAGTATCAGATCGTGTGTCTCTATGTCGATTGGTTCCCTCGATGCCTCGGTGAGCCGGATGTTTGGCACATTTGCTTTCTCACACATAGCCGTAATCAGATTTGGGAAGACTAGTGGGTGACCGGGTTCTCGTTTAATCTCAAATTGCTGGAAGATGATTTCCCCGGGAGTGATGGGCAGGTTCGCCATGAGGGAATAGACTAAGATCCCGACTTCCGACGTTATCTCTTCGGTTATGAGTCCCGGGATCAGATTAGCTACTACGAAAGGTAGGATCATGCGGGCGTGCAAATGCAAATCTTTATACTTCAAGGTGTTATCAAGACGCGTCTTCCTTGGCTTATAGTCCTCGGTTGTCAGAACCCCGGCTATCTTCCTCGGAAACTTCTCAATCGTGGGGTCATAGACATAGTGCACAAAGGGATCATTCACATAGCATGCTACCTTATTCTTGTCTTCCCGCAAGGGTTCTTTTAGTCCCATAATGAAACTAGTGATACTCAATGGTGAGAAAGGGACCATCACACCACGAATAGGTACTGCTTCGGCCTTATAGTTATAGTCCTCGAAGGCAATGTGGAACTCCTCGACATGGTCTCTATCCCATCCGCAGAGTTCTTTCCCATAGAAAGTCCATCCTCTCGCCGTTATAAGCCTGGTAAGGTGAGCATAGGGTGCATAGGGTACATCAAAGAAAAGCCCCTTGTCCTCATATTTTGTCCCCTTTAATACGTCCAAATCCTTTGAAGTAAAGGAGATGCTACGGTCCCAAATCACTGACCGTTCCCCTCCCCTATAGAAGTTGTATCGGAACCTCCGCAATGCGTCCGATTGTTTGTATGGGTCACGGTCGCTTTCATCACGGGGAACCTCCTTGGAAGTTGAAGCTCCATCCTTCCTTGCTTTCTTCTTGGCTCTTGTGTCCATGGTACCTAGAATAATCTTATTAGATAACTTCGAGAGAGAATGAGACTTAGACTCTTATACTACTACCAAACAATCTACTTCTACTCTAAGACAAGTATACGTTCTTCGTTTAAAACAAGTCATAACGCAACAAGTCGACTCTTAGACGTCAAAACTCACTCAAGTAATCTCATGGTGAGTTTGAAAGCTTGCTAAAGTTCATATGAACAAATCGAGAAGCTTTAACACTTCGTTACGATAAATCCGTACGAATCTAAACCAAGCAAACAAACTCTCCAATTAAATTACCCAACCAATCCAACACATTCTCATGCAATCACAACATCACCATAATCATATCACAACTCAAATTCAAGGCTAACAATCATCAAACAATTACATAGCAAAAATTCGAATCATAACATAACTCAAATTCAAGGCTAACAATCATTAAACAATTACATAGCAAAAATTCGAATCACTAGAGTTCATCATAAATCAAGAAGAGCAAAATTCGAATTTAGACATCACATCTAGTAAGAAACATGCTCAATAATCATTATCAAACTCTAATTCACCAATGCATAACACAATTGAAGGTAATTAAGATAAAATCCCAAATTCAAGAAAGTTAGGGTTCATGAGAGGTACCTTTGATTCCTTGTTATGGATGCTTCAAACGTGAAATTTGATCGGTTAAGATGATAGAGGGGGTGATGGGCTTTGTAAAATGCACAAGATTGCAAGAATTGGTGGAGAATTGAGAGAGATTGAGGTTTTTGAGGTGCAAAATCGGCAAAGGAGGAAGAAAAACGAAGTGGGAGGCTTTGAATCTCAAGTGCCCCGCTTGCTTCCTTAAAGAAAGCCAAGCGAAGCGCTTGGGTGTCCCAAGCGAAGCGCTTGGCAAGCGGTCCGCTTGGGCACTCCCAAGCGCTCCACTTGGATTTCCAGAAGGAATTCTCATTCCTACAGGAAATTCAAGCGGACCGCTTGGGCGAGCCAAGCGCTTCGCTTGGATTTCCAGTAAGAATGAGATTCTTACTGGAAATTCAAGCGGACCGCTTGGGCTGTCCAAGCGGTTCGCTTGGGACCTGAAGCTCCCAAATCTATTTTTTTTTCAACTTTTGCTAAATTTTCACCCCAAAAAACTTGTCTAAACAACGAAACAAAATTTAAACGTGCTTCTAATCTACATGCAATTATCTACGACCTCGGGTTGCCTCCCGAGAAGCGCCTTTGTTTAGAAGTCGTTGGCTCGACTCATCTTAGCTCATGCGGGATCAATTTTGCATCGGGTACTAAACTTCCCCGTCCAAGTGCTCTTCAAAGCACTAAGTCCCTGCACATCTTGACGAACATAAAGGGGACCAAAAAATCCTACAAGTTCGTTAGTATCAACATAAGCACATGAATTAATTATGGCTCGCAACGTATGTTGCTTGCCATTTACCTCGAAGCTACATGTACGACGGTACATGTCTATCACCATATGTACTTTGTTGATGAAGGCTCTACCCAAAAGAACCACATCCTTGAGATTTGCGGAGGATGTAGGCATGACGATGAAGTTCGTCTTGACCTCTACACCGACGACTCTTACCACTAGATTCTCTATCACACCCAATGGCTTCTTCATACACCCATCTGCCAATTGCACCATGCATTTCATTGGTCTTAAGCCAGACAAACCCGACTCTTCGTACACGTTCAAAGGTATGACATTCACACCCGCTCCCGTGTCTAGAGTTGCCACTATTCCATCCTTCTTTCCCAAGCCGATTTCCACATCAAAGCTCTCTTGAATAGGCACTTCCACCATATCCACCAACTCATCCTCAGACGATGAGTTTTCATTCACTTCCTCAACTATCGCATCAGATTGTGCGACCACTTTCTCTTCCACAACTACCTTAGGAGTCTCAAGCTCCTCACTTACTTTGCAAGTTTCAGTTACCTTGCAACTTGGCACCTCAACTAGTGCATTGTCCCTCACAACCGTGATCTCCACGGGCAAATCAGTCACCACGGTTATGGCCATAGCCTTCTCCGTTTTTCCGGGAAACTTCCCTTGCTCTCTACTCGCGCCTCGATCTATAAGCTCTTGTAGATTCTTATGGAGGTTGCTACTACTAGCCTCAAGCTTCTCAAAGCGTTGATTGTTAGTAGCCTCATTACGATAGTATTGCTCCATGAATTTATTCGTCTTCAAAACCAGATCATTGAGTGAAGAGACAAGAGGTGAAGGAAGCACCCCTCCACCTTGTGGTCCCGAACTAGCAACCGGGGGTGGAGGTGTAGGATTAGAAGGCGGTGCTCCTTCATACCAATTGTTCCCATAGCTGAGACGACTTCTATCTTGATTAGGCCCATAGGAATTTTGATCCGAGTTATGAAAATAACCACGGTTGCCTTGATTCTGGTACCCACCTCGGGGTCCATGGTTTTGTGGCCTCACATTGCCATAACCTTGCCCGTAGTTCACATCTCCAACTACTTGCTCTCCCTCAGCAGCATATACTTCTTGATGGACCTCGTTCGTGATGTATTGCTCTCTAGCAAATTCAGAACGGCACAAGTAGGCCGGGTGCCCATAGTTTTTGCACACACCACAAACCTCCGTAGAAGGAGAAGGAACGCTTTGCCTCAAAGCTTGCTTCACTTCATGGGCGAACCCATCGAAGGCATTTTGTTCCACTACTACCTTGGCTTCACCTCTTTGCTCCTTTTGGAGCACACGAGCCCTCACATTCCGGTTTTGTGAATTCCGGTACATCATATCCAGCTTCACTTGGGCTTGAGAAGGAAGAAACTCCCCCATACTACCTCCACAAGTACTATCCACTTGAGATTGAATCTCAGGATGTAAACCATTGTAAAAGAATTGGAGAAGCTGACCTTTATCATACCCGTTATGTGGGCATCGATGATGTAATCCCATGAAACGATCATAGGCCTCGTGGAAAGGCTCATCGTACCTCTGCTCGAAGGAGCTAATTTGGATCTTCATAGCCATTGTCTTGGAAGCGGGGTAGTAACGCTCCATGAACTTATCAAAGCAAAGATCCCATGTCGTCAAAGACCCGACCTCCAAAGTATTGAGCCATGCCTTTGCTCGATCGCCTAGCCCCATAGAAAAGACCTTCAAACGGAGATCATCATCCGTAACACCAGCTCCTGGTCGCCCAAGATGGAGAACAAAATTCTCGAGCTCATTCAAGAACCCAATCACGTCCTCATTAGCCATCCCATAGAATTTGGGAAGTTGTTGGAACATGTGATTCTTGATCTCCAAGTTCCTGGTGGCATCATTGAGGACAATTGCTGGTCCTCTAGCCCCAACCGTAGGCTTAGTAAGTGTACGTATAGGTCTCTCCGCCATTTCACCCTCCAAGTAAACAGATTCAAGAACCGGCTCCAAAAGATAAGAAGAAGACTCTTCCCGAATACCAGAAGTAGAAGCTCTAGGTGCTACTCCTTCAAACTCGAGATTCAAATTCCTCCTTCTCCTTTGAAACAAACGATCAATCTCGTCTACAAAAGGTTCAATAATAGGTCCACCCGTTCGGGTTCTAGGCATGCACTCACCTGAAATACAAGATAGTGAGTATCTCAAGCAAAAAGAAACAAAAATAGAAATGAGACAAAGAAGAGATGTTGGATGAAAAAACTAAAACAAAAACACCAACCAAAGGAGTTAAGTCCTCGGCAACGGCGCCAAATTGATGATGTCGTTTTTCACCAATTAAATTTGTTTTAAAAGCCTAAGAACACTTATCACTACACAAACTAGAGTGCAATGGCAAGTTGTCCCCGAGTGTCGTTCTCTCGGGACCTAACGTGGCTTTGCTTGAGGTTTTTGCAAGTAATTTCAGTCAACGAGTTCAAATGTTTAGAGAATCGTTTCCTTTGAACAATAGCAACGAGAAAACAGATTGTTGTAAACAAGCTTGGAAAATGGTTGGTGGTAGAAATCAAATACACATGCATGGGTTACGTATATGCTCACAAGTTCAGTGCGTAGAACCTTCGATCAAGTCTGCTAAGGAACTTGTCTAGGCAAATTTAAGACACACATCATGAAAGATCACTATCAATAATTTAGAGGTGTTTGTCACCAACACCATTTATCTAGCATGCTGCAAATCTCTAACATACAATCCTATAGCTTTCATTGACCAAGAGTTTGTCACTATACTCAATTCGAATATATTTTATCGGCAACTAAGAATCATATGAAGGGATTTGCAGCAAGATTGAATCACAATCTCATGTAAGCATAAACATAACCCATAGCATGCATATTCTACATTCTACCACCAACACAAAAGATTTAGCTACTCATATTCATCAACATAGACATCAATTCATATGAATAATAATTGGAATACATATTATCAAACTACAAGACAAGAGAGTGATACAAGTTACCACCAAAGTTGTCACTAATCGGTGGGAATCAAAGAAAACCTCTCCGTAGATGATTACAAAGGCTGAATCCTCAATCAAAACCTTGAATCCCAAGCTAAAATACAAAGAAATCTGAATATTCCCTGAGTTTTGGGGCATAGGAGCTCTCGAAAATGAAGTTACAGTTCAAAAGATCTTCAAAAAATGATCAAAGATCAGATCTAAGAAGGAAAATCCGAAAACGTAACCGCTGCCAAGCGGACCGCTTGGAGAAGCCAAGCGGAGCGCTTGGCAAGCGAAGCGCTTCGGGCACTCCAAGCGCTTCGCTTGGCTTCTGTGCCAAAGCTCCTGGAAATTGAAGCGAAGCGCTTCACTATTCCAGGCGCTTAGCTTGGCTCCTAGGCAGATTTTTGTCTTCAAACTCAATATTTTTGCCCTCGCATGGCCCTCGGGTGCCTTGGACTCATCCTTCTCGATGCTTATTGAAGCTCAAACACTTACGAACAAGCCACGGAGATTGGGGAACTTCAACGGGGCCGTCTTTTCCATCAAAAAGGCTCGTTTTTAGCTCCAAAAACACCGTTTCGTACCTAAGTGCCTGAAAATGCAGAAAACACAAAACGTGACACAATTCTACAAAACTAACCAAAAAACAAGGCTAGAAGATAGCAAAAGAAGGTGAAAAGGACAAGATGAACGCGTCAAAAATACGTTCATCAATACCCACCGATAGTGACAGCTTGGAGGTAACATTGTATCGTTATCTCTTGTCTAGTAGTTTGATTTGATGTACTCTATTTACAATTCATATGATTTGATGTCTATGTTGATGAATATGAGTAGCTAAATCCTTTGTGTTGGTGGTAGAATGTAGAATATGCATGCTATGGGTTATGTTTATGCTTACATGAGATTGTGATTCAATCTTGCTGCAAATTCCTTCATATGATTCTTAGTTGCCTATAAAATATATTCGAATTGAGTATAGTGACAAACTCTTGGTCAATGAAAGCTATAGGATTGTATGTTAGAAATTTGCAGCATGCTAGATAAATGGTGTTAGTGACAAGCACCTCTAAAGTATTGATAGTGGTCTTTTATGATGTGTGTCTTGAAAGTTACCGAGACGAGTTGCTTAGCAGACTTGATCGAAGGTTTTACGCACTGAACTTGTCAGCATATTCGTAACCCATGCATGTGTATTTGATTTCTACCACCAACCGTTTTCCAAACTTGATTACAACAATCTGATTTCTCGTTGCTTTGTTCTAAGAAAACACTTCTACAAACACTTGAACTCGTTTGCTGAAATAACTAGCAAAAACCACAAACAAAGCCACGTTAGGTCCCGAGAGAACGACACTCGGGGACAACTTGCCATTGCACTCTAGTTTGTGTAGTGATAAGTGTTCTTTGGCTATTAAACAAATTTAATTGGTGAAAAACGACATCATCAATTTGGCGCCGTTGCCGGGGACTTAACTCCTTTGGTTTAGTGTTTAACTTTTGTTTCTTACCAACGTCACTTTCTTATCTCATTTTTTTCCCCCTATTTCTTTGTTACTTTGTGTGCTTGTTCTCTTGGTTGAGTTTTGTATATATCATAGTATAGCTTTTTGCTTTAGTTGCGGAACTACTCCTTTTGGGCTTGTCTTTGTGTGTGTAGGATTTCATGAATGACTTGCATTGTGAAGCTGGTGGGGACAATGATGGAGATGCTTATAGGAAGCATTTGTTCCAGTTGTTGTATGGAAAACCTGGAAGGTCTTGTATAGCCTTGGATAAAGATTGCAAGAATTTTTATGTCGACCCTTCGTACTACTCCATCCTTCCCACATACGATGGATTTGGAAATCCTAGAGAATTCTTGGAGACATTTGAGGTCGGTGTGTTGAGGCTTCCTTGTATGAATGAGGAGAGAATTCTTCTATCACCTGAACAGATTTGCATATTCACGTTTGGTGGAGCTATGAGAGGACCGGCTAAGGAATGGCTTACGTATCACCTAGAAGGATCATTGAGAGCCTGGAACGAAATAGCTAATAGTTTTCTGCGTTGGAATTCTATGCGTTTCATGCCATGGACGTCTCGCTTCGCCACCCCACCACCGGAAGTTTCCATAGTTGATAAAGATGAATGTGGCGAAGAGTATATTGATGAATCCTCTTCAGTTTCAAGCGTTGTTTGCACACCATTACTTGAAGATGGACAGATTCCGGAACTAACCGGCTTGGATATTTATGAGATGGTTTGCGCGGGAGAAGAGACATACACGTTCATCCTAGGGAGGACTTGCATAGAAAGCTACTTCCGGAGTTTTGATCCACTTTTTTTTTTTTACTTTCCCTCTGATTCCTTTAGTCATTTCGTAGATTTTGATTTTGTTAATTTAGTTGATTTTTATTTTCAGGGAATCATGGATTTGCTTGAGGACTTGAGGACAGGAGCCAAAGATGGTTCCCAAGACGCAAGGAGTAATGGAACGAATGCACAAGATTCGTTCCCATTTGATAATGGATAACCTTTGTGGTATTTCTTTGCATGTAGTTTAGTTTTTCCTTTTTATTGCTTTTGTAGTTGTGGCCTGTGTGCCTTTTGTCGTGATTCGTTTAGTCTAGTGTTTGTCTTGGTGCCTTAGGTGATTAAGATAGGAAAAAACATCGAAACTCTGGAAATAGAGCCAAGCGAAGCGCTTGGAAGGGCCAAGCGGCCCACTTGAATTTTCAGAAAGTTACAAAACTTTCTGGAAATTCAAGCGGAGCGCTTGGAACCTCCCAAGCGCTCCGCTTACCAAGCGGACCGCTTGGCGGGAGCCAAGCGGTCCGCCTGGACCCTGTACCCAGATTTTCCTCGTTTTTTCCATTCTTCTCACCTTTGCGCACCCGTTTTCACTTGTTTCTTGAGTCTTTTCAGGTACTACTCTTTTATAGGAGTTGGACACGAACCTTTATATCAGGGAAGTGTACTTTCAATCCAATTTTTCCTTTCTTGTCAACTTTTCTTTACTCGAGGACGAGCAAAAGTTTAGGTTTGGGGAGGGGTCATTGGATTTTCAGTACTATGTGCTCTTTTGGTTTTGTACATGCCTGTTGTCAGCTCAAGTTCTTGTGATTTGTCGTGTTTTTCAGTTTTTGCATGCAATAGGTTTGGGGAGGGGGTTGCTTCGTTATACTTGTCTTTCGTCTTTGATTCGTTGTAAAGTTTTCTTTTTCTTTTTCTTTTGTTTTGTGTCCCAACCTATTCTTTCGAATAGGTTTGGGGAGGTGTCTTTGTAAAAGAGTCTTTCCTTTTTCTTTTTCGTCTTTGTGCTCAAACCTATTCTTTCGAATAGGTTTGGGGAGGTGTTTTTGACACTTAGTACTGCTGCTTGCCCCTATATTAAAAAAAAAAAAAGAGAAAAAGAAAAAAAAAAAAAAAAAGGGGGAAATGAAGAATAAGACCCAAAAAGCAAAAGAAGGGTCGTTGCAAGCCAAAAAGCAGTCTAGTAAAGTGTCAAGTGTCATGTAAATACTTGTTATTGTGAAGTTATCGAGTTGTAAATTCTATCTTTCGTTTCGTGTCGCCTTTGTCCAAGGCCTGTTCTTGACCATCATCGTCTTGCTATTCAAGAAGTGGTTGAAGGAGACTCATTCGTTGAGAGTCTGGGTAGAATAGGGGAGTGTCTTCTCTTTCTAGGAAATCCTCCTTCGTTTGATGAGAGCCAGTATTGGTTCGCCCTCTCTTGAGGAAAAGTCTCGCTTGGTGAACAGTAGTAAGCCCTCGGTTTCATAGGCACGGGGTAATTGTAGTATGATAACATGCATCATTGTGTCGTCACTGACCAGGTCCAGGTAGAAGATGTTACGAGAGACTCCTTTGTTTAACCAAGTGCACATGAGAATGTGTATATTCGCAATCGAGGCATTCTTCAACCTACTTGCATGTCATGCTCATTTGGTTTTGTTCATAAGCATTTGGTAGATTCAATAGATTAGTTCACTTTACTTGGCATGAGACTCCTTTTGTGTTGCATTTAGGATAGTTTGTTGCTTGAGGACAAGCAAAGGTTTGGTTTGGGGAGTTTGATGAACGTATTTTTGACGCGTTCATCTTGTCTTTTTTACCTTCTTTTGCTATCTTTTAGCCTTGTTTTTGGTTATTTTTGTAGAATAGTGTCACGTTTATTGTTTTCTGCATTTTCAGGCACTTAGGTACGAAATGGCGTGTTTGGAGCTAAAAACGAGCTTTTTTGATAGAAAATGGCCCCGTTGAAGTTCGTTGATCTCCACGGCTTGTTCGTGAGTGTTTGAGCATCAATAAGCATTGAGAAGGATGAGTCCAAGGCACCCGAGGGCCGTACGAGGGCAAAAAGATTGAGTTTGAAGACAAAAATCTGCCCAGGAGCCAAGCTAAGCGCCTGGAATAGTGAAGCGCTCCGCTTCATTTTCCAGGAGCTTTGGCACAGCAGCCAAGCGAAGCGCTTGGAGGGCCCAAGCGCTTCGCTTGACAAGCGCTCCGCTTGGCAGCGGTTACGTTTTCGGATTTTCCTTCTTAGATCTGATCTTCAGTTACTTTTTGGAGACTTTTGAACATTGGCTTCGTTTTGGAGAGCTCCTAAGCCCCAAAACTCAGAGAAAACTCAGATTACATTGTATTTTAGATTGGATTAAAGGTTTTGGCATAGGATTGCATCCATTGTTTCATCTACGGAGAGGTTTTCATCAATACCCACCGATAGTGACAGCTTGGTGGTAACATTGTATCATTATCTCTTGTCTAGTAGTTTGATTTGATGTACTCTATTTACAATTCATATGATTTGATGTCTATGTTGATGAATATGAGTAGCTAAATCGTTTATGTTGGTGTTAGAATGTAGAATATGCATGCTATGGGTTATGTTTATGCTTACATGAGATTGTGATTCAATCTTGCTGCAAATTCCTTCATATGATTCTTAGTTGCCTACAAAATATATTCGAATTGAGTATAGTGACAAACTCTTGGTCAATGAAAGCTATAGGATTGTATGTTAGAGATTTGCAGCATGCTAGATAAATGGTGTTAGTGACAAGCACCTCTAAAGTATTGATAGTGGTCTTTTATGATGTGTGTCTTGAAAGTTACCTAGACGAGTTGCTTAGCAGACTTGATCGAAGGTTTTACGCACTGAACTTGTGAGCATATTCGTAACCCATGCATGTGTATTTGATTTCTACCACCAACCGTTTTCCAAACTTGATTACAACGATCTGATTTCTCGTTGCTTTGTTCTAAGAAAACACTTCTACAAACACTTGAACTCGTTGTCTGAAATAACTAGCAAAAACCACAAACAAAGCCACGTTAGGTCCCGAGAGAACGACACTCGGGGACAACTTGCTATTGCACTCTAGTTTGTGTAGTGATAAGTGTTCTTTGGCTATTAAACAAATTTAATTGGTGAAAAACGACATCATCAGCGGACTCATAGAAAGCTTTGGCGCCCTCGTACCGCGTGTCCTTGAGGTACCCGAGGACGGCATCCTTGAAACGGGCCATTTTGATGGAAAGATTGTTCCATGCATCTTTCCAAGCCTTCATCTGCCTTTGCACCTTCGCGCCCTCGGCCTCCAGACTGGCGAACTTGGCCTTCTCGACCTGCAACTCATCCTCCAGCGCCCGAGTACGGGTATTAGCTTCTTGGAGTTGGAGGTGCAAGTTTGCAACTTCCTCCGGAGCACCCTTGTCGGCCGCCAAGTTCCCGATCGCGCCCACTATAGCGGCGAGCTGCAGCAAATAAAAGAACGGTCCGAGGACCCAAGAAATAAAACACTTAGTGAAATTTTGAAATTGAAAGGGAGGACATTACCTTGCACGAGACTTGGCTTAGCTCATGTGCCCGATCAAGCTCGTCGAGCGCCATGATGCGGTTTACCTCGTCCGAGAGGTCCTCGTCCATGGTGATCTCCTTCCCTTTGCCCTTATTTTTGCGGGCCTTCTTCCCCGTGCGACCACCCTCGTCGTCGGAGCTCCTCTTCGACTTCTTAGCTCTCTTGTCCTCTTTGGACGAGGCGCCGGCCTTCTTCAGCTGTGGCAGAGCCATCTCCAGGGGAGGCTCACCTTCACGCTCGCGACGAGCCACTTCATCCTTGTGCACGGCCGCGTTCCTAGGAGGGTCGCAAGGCAGCTGCGACGGGGAGTTCATCACCTTGTCCAACTTTTGTTGTTGGACAAGCTTGCGCTGAGCGGCGCGCTGTCTTCTCCCGGCTTCGAGCGTCTCAGACATGATCCACTTGAGCCAATAGCCTGCAAAGGAAGAAAGGAAGTTACCATACAAATATATAAAGGTCCGAGGACCGAACAAAAACATGAAGGCGCGAGCAACATAGTGACTCAAAAAATAGCTAAGTATGAAAGTAAAAACTCGGAAAGGAAGACAAAATTATGAAACCGAGCGAGGAGACGCTCCTCGCACAAGGTGCCTCGGACGATTAACTTACCGAAATCCTTCTTAAAGCCGCAACATACCGGATCGGTCAAATTTGCCAAGTATGGCAAGGGCTAGAGATTCAACGCCCAGTAAAAGTACCTCTTGGGCTCCGGAAGCAAGTTCTCGCGCTGTAGTCGGGCAGCCCAAGGAGCCAGGTCGCCCACGACCCTTTTACCCACCGAACTTCCTCTGAAAAATTTCTTTGGGACACCCCAAGCCATCTGCTCGTCGCTCATGCCCGGTTGTCGTACCTTGCGGACATAGAAATAGCGCGACCACCACCTACAGCCGATGGACGATGGAGCCTCCGTTAAAAAAGCAAACCCCGGTCTGGTCGAGAAGAAGTAGAAATGGGGGTTCCCCGGACTGACAGACACCCGGAAGAGTTGGATAAATGTTGAATAATTAACCGGGATCCCTCGGATGTGGCAAAAGACCCCGTAGCAAACTAACGTGCCGAGCGAGCTCGGGATTATTTGAGCTGGAGCGAGGCCCAGGTCATTGAAGAGTTGGTGGAAGGCGTCACAAAAGGGCATGCACCAGCCTCGCTCGAAGGACATAGTGTGAACCGCCATGTACCCGGCCGGCGGGTTGTAAAAGGTCTGGTCGGGCGTCGGAAGGAGTATATCGACCTTGGACGCCGGCAAGGAGTAAATCCACCTAAGGTGAGGGATCTCCTCCTCACAAATAGTGGTCGCTGCAGTAGGAATGGCACCGTCCTCGTTCAGCTCTCCAGACGGATCCGGATGATGACATGCCGAGACGGGGCGAGTAAACTTAGCGCCCGAGGAAGCGGCACCCCTCGGACGACCGTCCTTGGCAAATTTAGGAGCGACTGGCCCGCCCTTTCGTCTTCTCTTCCTCGGCGCAGAGCGAGAAGTTCCTACATCCTCGGACGCGGATACTTGGTTTCCTTCCTCGTGCGCGTCCTCGCCCTCTTCAACATCGAGCGGTAATCCTTCTTCCTCGCGACTCCTCTGGGATTCTCCCTCGGACGCATCAACTGAAAACTCGTCGTCGTCCCCGAAGAGAGAGTCGCTGCTCTCGTTATGTACATAAGAGACTTGCTTGCTCCCACTCGGACCGGCCCCATCAAAATTAGGAGGCGGTCGACGGACCTCGTCGTCAGAAGAGAGAGTTACCACTCTCTGATAATAACCCTGAGGTAAGTACCTCACGGGGCTTGGACTCTTCGTAGTTTTTGAAGAGGATTTCTCAGTCAAAGGAGGTACCTCAGCACCAAGCAAGGCGGGCGCATCATCTACTGCGACGACCCGTGGCTCTATAGGGTCCGGCTGACCACCTGCTCGATAACCCCGCCCGAGCGCCGCAGCAACAACATTAATTATCTCGGAAGGAACACTAGGAGCGACGCCCTCCTCGACCTCGTCATTGATAAACGAGTCGTTCAAGTCATACTCGTTCCTCGGCCCACTAGACAGAGCGACTAGCTTGTCCCCCGGAGGAGTACTCGCTACTTCCTCTTCCTCCGCGGGCACATCGACAACGGGAAGGTCGTTATCGAGAAAGCTTGCAGACAAGGAACTGCTACTGTCTGCGTACCCTTGTCCCTCGGACACGTTCTCGCTATCATTCCTCTCGGACATCCTAAACAAAGGAAGAGGAAAACATCAATCAACGTCGGTTTTATGTAAGGTCCGAGAGGTCAATTTAGGTGAATTTTAAGTCCAAGTCTCAAAGCCGAGACGCGCAGGCACGACCAAGGGGAGCGACTATCATATAGGGAGGCGAGGGGCGACGAGAAAAAAGGGAGAAGCAGGTATGTAAAAAATAAAGGAGCGAGGAGCACGAAAAGCAAGCAAAGTAATAAGCGCGAGTAAAGCAGAAAAAATAAAGGAAAGAAAGATACTTACTTGATTTGATGGAAAGGGATAAGTTGTTGCTCGACGACCACGCTCGACTACACAGATGCCTCGCTCTTCAGGAATGTTGGTCGCTCAGTTGTAATTGCTCTGAGTGAGTTTTGGCGAAAAGTTTGCAAATGAATCTAAGTACCCCTATTTATAAGAGGGTAGTACCGGAAGGCGAACCGTCGCATACGTGTCAATGAATCTGGGCCACACGCGCGACGAGATAGACGGCCCAGATTAAGCCACATCATGAAAAGATGATTTTACCCCGAGAGCGCCACGATTTGAGAAAAAACCGGCCGGAGCGTACGCGAACTAGAAAGCACCCTACCAAGTACGCTCCTCGAGCAAGCTCACCACCGGATACGCTCCTCGAGCAGCTCGCCACCAAGTTGGCTCCTAGAGCAAACAAAAAAAAAAAAAAAAAAGTCCGATTACACATGCTCCGAAGGAAGAAAAGACTACTCCTCGACCTATTGAAGCTACATGACCTTACCCGGATCCAATCTCTTTCATACAAATACTCTTTTTCGTGGTCCGAGTACGGTCTACTCGAACCATAAAAAAGAGGGGGGGAGGGAGAGATAGGAGGAGGGAAAGATTGTGAAAACCATGGGGTTGCATGGAAAAATGTTTTTTTGCAAACGTACATCGGACCATACTTCAAGATTGAAGGGAAAGCCGACTTGAACTTAATAGTTCCACAACTATCTTCTACTAAGATACTTGGAAACTAGGGGGACATATGTTGGTGTCGGAATATGTCCAACCCCCAAGGACGTCTAAGAGCGTACTAGGGCGTCATGGGCTGACCATGATAGAAGGGTCCGTTCACCTTTCATCAGGGTCCGACCAGACAAAAGACTGGGCAAAATAACCTAAGTCCTTATATGCGGCCCTTAAGTACAACTGCCCTACTAGCCACTGAGCTGCCCTACTAGCGCGGTGACGCCCTACTAGCAGGACAAAGTCCTAGTAGCCACCGGCTAGGAGAAAGGCAAGCCCAGCAAAGAGCTCCTCGGGTTACACCACGACCTCCGGCTACGTAGCCTCGCCCTACTAGCACGTCGAGAGGAACGAGACTGGTGCCCTTCTGCCCTACTAGCACAGGTAGTCGGACGAGTGTCCTTCCGCCCTACTACCACGGGTGGTCGGACATAACTCCTTACGTCAAGGAAGAATTAACATGTCCCAAGGGAAAGGTGGTCCTCGGACCTTAGAAGCTCGGCAGTCGCCCTACTACCCCCTCCTCGGACGGTACTAGGGCGACATCCGCCCTAGGAGCACTTTGGTACCAAGGATGACCATTTTGCCCCTGCCAGCCTTAGTGGAAGATCTGGGCCAAAGCCCATGGGTCATTCCGAATGGGCCCAAGCCCATGAGAAGATTCAATCATGGTCGGACACTTGTCACGATCATAAGTACTCAAGCAATATCCTACTTGCTAGTATAAATATGGGCTCACCTCATTAAAGGTACCAACTATTCAATCAATCAATCACTCAGTCATCATACTACATTCTCACTCTACATTTACTAGGGAAGCTTACCAACTCCCTACATGTAAAGTCGTCCCTCCGGCTTGATCTTAGACAAGCCGGGCTTGTGGCACTAACCCCCCCCCCCTCTTGCCAAGTTCTTCCTCAGATCCTAGGTACCGTACGGAAGGCACTTAAAGTGCGAAGGACGTTTTAAGACCTTCGCCTTACGACGCTCCGGAGGAAAGTACGACAACGCTCCAGAGGAAAGCACTAATTACCTATCAACAGGTCGGATAGCTTGCAATTCTCCGGTGCCTCTTCTCGTCCGCTAAATTTTACAAAAGAGTGGAATTTGAATTGTTTTGATTGAGTAATGGGGAGAATGAAAATAAATGGCAATTGTGAATCAAGAGTTCGAAAATTTGTTACGTTTAACTTTCCCTAATTATCATTAAATAATTCATCTTTAATCACAGCTGCAATTACTTCATATTTTAGAATCTACTTGTATGTCAGATTAGTAGCTTTATGTAATAGTAGGTTTGGAATAAAATAAAAAATCAAAAAAAAAATAAAAAAATAAAAAATAAAAATTCTGTTATCATGACACATATTAGGTTTGTGCATATATAATAAACAAATAATTCTGATTGATCATTAATTGTTGCTTAGGCATTGACTCTCTTTTTTTATAGAATAAATTATAGATTCCCGTTTACGTATTTACACAACTGTTTTCCTCAAAACTGAAAAGAGAACCTTTTCCCAGAAAAGACACGATTTTGCCTATATATAATACCCCCCCCCCCCCACCCACCCACCAGAAATCAAATCACAAACGAAAAAAATCGTAAGTCCTCAAAATCTGTAAAACATAAGCCTTTTGCAACAAAAAAACACTCAGACAATGCAGAATCTTCAAGAAACGTTCACCATTGATGCTCCACGGACTTTTGCTGAAAATCGTGGAAGGCCTGTTGCTTTTTTCATAAGAATCTCCACAGATCATCGTCTCACCATCCACCTCCGACTTACTCCTACAAACAATTGGGCTCTTACTGTGTCAATGAATACCAGTCAACGTCTACAATATCGCACAAGGTACAGGTTCTTGTGGGCGAATGCAACCCACATCATCCAGGGAGATGATATCATACCAACGAACTATGAGAATGATATCCGTAATTGGGTGCGCTTAAACAATCCTCATCTAGTACTTGTTACTAGTACTGGAACTCGTCTCCCTGTTCCATGCCATGAACAAGAAGCTGGAAAGGTGTATCCATTCAATCCTCATAGCGGCGGTTCGTTGTACTTCAACAGTTTGAACATGACCCTTGACCATACTGAAAAAAATGTTGGTGATGACAATGGGCAGGTTATGTTTGCATCTCTGAATGACCGTGACATGACTGTTCGAGTAGCGTTTGGACATGAGGAGAGTAGCCGCCATGTTAAGAATGTTGTCCGTGGAATTCGGTTCACAATATATTGAAGCACCTGACAACAGTTGCAAGCAGTTAATTAAGACTTATTGTTTATTTATAGGCATTGGCCTTATGTGTTTCGGCAAGAAGAAGATTAATAGAAGTTTAGTTTGTGTTTAAACCTCTTTTCCCCTATATTTTTTTTAAGTCTTTGGTATCAGGCCATTTGTCATTTGATTCCTGAATAGTTATTGACTCTTGAAAATTAATGGGTATGTGCAAAGTTTGGGTTTCTGTCCTAGATTCTATTTTTTCAGTCTGGTTCTGGTAGGTTAAGTACATGATGATTCTGACATTTGAATCTTATTCATAAATTATAAGTTTTCAGCGAGTATAGAATCAAATGTGTCTGAACAATCAACACATTAACAAAGCCACACACATAATTACCATAGGACTGTAACATAATGAAAACTTCGTACTCCACTCATTAGCATCCACAGATTATCCAAAAACAGAATGTCATTAAGGCACCTTCATAGTAGCATGTGAAGCCTAACTAAAGTTGCTGGCCCATGAAAACCATTCACACATCATCATGGGCCAGCATTGATCAGTTTCGGAATGGGAGGCCTTGAGTAGCTCGTTCCTGTCCTGGCATGATACGAAGTCCATGGAAGTACGGCTTGGAGTTGTGAGATACATACCAGTTGCGTGCATTAGTAGTACCAAGTTCCTGAGCATCCTTTTCCCTATCAATCACTTGGTTCCACAGATCATCGAAATTCATCGTCTTTGTATGGCACATGCGCTCAATTGATCCTAGGAGCAGATAAGTCCTGACAAACCAATCACCTTGCTCCTCGAACATAACATCAACAGACTGCGTGTAAACATCAACGCATTTGCTTGAAACTAGCCTGGAACATTCAAACATCTTTACCACATCCTCGTCCTGCTGCAAAGGGATGAGGGCTTCATGAAACTTGCGGATGGTTGGATCAACAAACCACATCAGGCCGTTCTTCATGGGACCGGTAAGCCTTCCCCAAATTGCACTGCATAAATCAACATAGTCGAAATTGCTCCAGTCTTCAATGTAGATGTATGAAACCTTGCCATTTGCATAAGATATCTGCCTAAATTTGGGATGCTCAAACCTCCCATCCCAATGAACCTTTATCCTCCATGATTGTTGTATCAAATGTTCAACAGGATGATGATGCGTCCGTGGTGGAGTTGAACATTCAGCAACCCATTGGGATGTGAACTTGACATTTCGCCCTAGGTCTTCCGTCTCTGTTGTAATTAAACACTGAATCAATTGAACATTGAAATTCTTAGCATCAATTCAGTTCAAAAAACTACTAATTAAATATTGAATGAACAAACTCATAGACAACTTAAGATCAATTAAAGCAACAAAACTTGCAGTCCATATACACGATTACATGGAGACTGTATTTAGTATTTCAACATGACCATACAATCGTGCTATAACATAACAATATATTGGATTTCACATCGAACTAGATCCAATGTAAATTGCAAACGTGGTCGACCAATAATCCGAATTCAAGGTAATTGTATCGGCCTGGGAATTTGGGGATTATGCCTTTTACCAATCCTCAAAATTAACAGATTACAAACAAACAAACTCGATACCACACGCTACACATCCAACAATGCAGAAACTATAAACATATCCAAAGTACGAAGTAAAAAGCGATGATTAAGGTGTAGGGCAAAACAGAGAAACGTACTCTGGGGTTTGGTGGCTCCTAGTGAATGTTCAACAGGATGCTGTTGCTTCCGTGGTGATTCAACAACCCATTGGGATGTGAACTTGACATTTCGCCCTAGCTCTTCCGTCTCTGTTGTAATTAAACATTAATTCAATTGAACATTGAAATTCTTTGATATAATTCAGTTCAACAAACTACTAATTAAACATTGAATGAACAGACTCATAGATAACTTAAGATCAATTAAAGCAACAAAACTTGCAGTCCATATGCACGATTACATGGAGACTGTATTTAGTATTTCAACATGACCATACAATCGTGCTATAACATAACAATGTGTGGGAGTTCACATAGAACTAGATCCAAAGTAAATTGCAAACGTGGTCGACCAATAATCCGAATTCAAGGTAATTGTATCGGCCTGGGAATTTGGGTATTATGCCTTTACCAATCCTCAAAATTACCAGATTACAAACAAACAAACTCGATACCACACGCTACACATCCAACAATGCAGAAAGTAGAAACATATCCAAATTACGAAGTACAAATCGATGATTAGAGTGTAGCGCAAAAAATGAGAAACTTACTAGGGGGTATGGTAACTCCTAGTGGTCGGCCGCGTTTGCGTTTGGATCCTTCAACTTGCTTCGAACCAGATTTTCTTTCGTCGCCGTCCATCGCCGATTGCATCTTATCGGAGTTCCGGATGAGAATAAAATGGAAAAGATTGAAGAGGAAGAGTGCTTTTTCGGCTTTGGCGTAAATCCGGTAGGTAAGAATTACTAAGATATATTAATTGTGCTACAAGAAGCACGGAAACGTGACTTTGCTTAAGGTTCCTCGAAGAAACGTTACCGAAACGGAAACGGAAAAAAACGATAAAAAAACGTTTCTTGATTGGTGAAGGGTACTGAAGGCTAATCTTTGTTTGAATATGCCTCTGTTTCCGTTGACCAAGTCGTTAACGTTTATTTTTTTTTTGAAACAGCAAAAATTTATCAAAGAAATCAAATAGTGAATTACAATACAAAGAAAACTGTACAAGGAATGCACACCAAATAAGCACTCTCCATCCATTAACTCCATCGAACACCAAATAAGTCGTTAACTTGTTATACTAGTAGTATGGGTTATTTTATATTCTCATAATTACCCTTGCTCATTTATTTATTTGGGCTGTTATTTAGTATGGTTTTTACTTTTCTACTTTATCTTTATTGTTTGATGGAACTAGTTCACAACCCGTCGAAAAATCGATGGGCATATATTTAATAAGATATAGTACATATTGGGAAAAAAAATCTAATGAAAAAAAAGAACAACATATTAGTACTTTCAGCCTTGTAAGAACCGAATTTACATACATGCCTATCATTTACCAACCCACTATCATTATACTCCGTATATTGATAACCCTCTTGTGGAGTTAATGTACTATAGTGTACAAACAATGTTACCAACCTATCTGATGCAATAGTCTCAATCTCGAAATACATCAATAAAATTTCGCTCCACGTGGTGTGTCGTGTGCAGTAGACTCAAAGCCTCGAACTCAATTCATATAGAACAAATTCGCTTCCTGTGGGACACCTAGTGTGACATGCTTAAATTCAAAAGACAAATATTATAAAGTTGCTCCCCGTGGGGCACTAAGTGATAAGTCTCAAACATATAAAATATAGTTCACCAATTCTCTCCAAGTGAGACAAATGATGCAATAATCTCAAACTCATATGGTATGGTTCACAAATTTACTCCATGTTTACGCACCTAGTGGAATAGATTCAAATTGAAAAGACATAGATCACAAATTCACTCCCTTCAAAGCACCTGGCCGGTGCAATAGTCTCAAACTCAAAATACACATATTACAAATTCTCTCCCAGTATAGTACCGAGTTCAATAGGCTCAAGTTCAAGGCATATATCACGAATTCGCTTCCCATGGGCCACCTAGTGTGATATGCTTAAATTCAAAAGGCATAAATTACAAATTTGCTCCACGTAAAGGCACTAAGTGCAATAGTCTCAAATTCAAAAGACCTACATCATAAATTCGTTACCCGTATGAAACCATATTGCAATAGATAGGCTCAAACTCAAAATGCGTAGATCACACATTCACTCCCCGTGGGAAACCATATGCAATAGTCTCAAACTCAAGAGATGCGAGCTAGTGCAATATGAATATTTATTATAAATAAAATTAGTTATATATTTCTTACAAATTTAATTCAGGTAAATTCGATTTGAATGAGTTCGGCTCAAATATAATTCATATAGGATGAACTCCGACCAATTTTAAATAGGTTAATGTTGGACCGGGAGCTTCGAATCAAATTTATTCGATTAATCTTTGGTCGAGTGATTTCGGCTCGGACATCAAGTCAAAGTTTGAATAGTTGATGACCATAATATTTCAACTTAGACTTTAGATTCAAATCGAATTGGATTTTGACGTTTCCACGTTTCCGTTTCCGTGCTTCTTACTGCTACTCAGATAACTCTTTACATGACTCCTTATAAAATCAACCCCTATCCTATATTTGAGATAAAAGCTAATAAAAAAAGACCAGAAACATCGGGGCTTCAGTGGCTACGTATCTTGTTTTAATTTCTGCAAATATGGGACAAGTTTTTTTAAATGTTTTGGTCTGTAATATGTGAACTGTAGTCTTCTTAATCTACTTTAAAACGTTTGTGTTTTCTGGAATTGCATGGTATGTACTAATATACAAATTATGCATTTTCTTGTTTCCTAGTTATAATGGATTTCGGTGTTTTATGGTTTAGAATTACAACCAATGATCCTGTTAGAAGAAACTATCATCCATGCTATCAAAGTTGTGATCCTACATGCTATCACAAGATACATAGCCACACAATTTAAAGATCTCCCCCTACATGCTATCCTCCATGATCTCCCCTTACAGATCATTACTATACTAGATAACATATATATGATGCTTTCTAACTACAACTACGAATACATTTGTTCGGCGATATGTGTATTAGTATTATTATCTTAGAAAAATGGTGCCCCATTTTGGCATCAAATCCTTTGACATCCGCTTATAGTTTCCGATTACACCTGATCGGTGGGCGACATTGCTCACCATGGGAATATATAAGAAAGAAAGAGTATGTATGATGAAACATGTAATATTGCTAAACTCAATAGAGGTTAGTATCTTAGGGCCAACAAACATTGTAAATAGATTAAGGTATGGAACTTTTCAAAATATAGCAACGCTTCTATCACCGAACATATTACTAAAAATAATTTGAATTTGTATTTAAACAATTGTATTTTACATTATGGTGTTGTTTGAACAACTGAATTAGAGTAGATACTCAATTAACTCACTTCTTCATATTTTTCTCTATAAAAAATGGATATATATAGTTGTTTTTATAGTTGGTATAAATATTTAAGTCGCAACTATGTCATATTTGACAATTGAAAACATTGCTCAAGCGAAACGGGAATACTTGTGCATATGACATGGAAGGATTACGGCTACGAGAAGAACCCCCTGTCCCCCTCCACATTTTGACATATTGGTTTCACACTGAAAAAAAGGAAAAATTATTTGAATCGAGAATGGTTAAACCACGTCCACATACCAAAAATGATAGACACCCAAAATACTTGCTAGGTTTTAGAATCCAAATACCCAAAATGACCTAGTATTACAAAGTATAGCATTCTACAAATAATCTAAAACAGAACTATATTGGTCATAAACTTTTGGTCAGCTAATGACCCACATACCCAAACGACTTCTTTCTGTCCTCTGCAAAGAGGACAATCATCCTCAACGAGATTTGGTTGATCACCTTCCCACCCAATGTGAGAAATGCTACAAAATTTACACTTTGGTCGAAATTTGTTATGCTTGATCCACGTAAACTTGAGTCGCTCCTTCAACATATCTCTCCCATCAAATAGAGAAAGATAACTCTCTTTCTCCAAAGTTTTCAGTGCCTTCGCTCCATCCAGTCGAATCTTCTCATCGGGAGAGAACAAGTGTACAAAACCATATGCATAACGAGCTTCAGGATGATTCAACAACATTGCCTTCTCGAAAATGGGATATGATTCAACGTCGTTACCATTAGTAAAAAATTCCTTCTGTATTATACGATTGAGGTTAGTCCACTTGTATAATTTAGAATATATTTTCAACTAGGACTACAGGACCGTGTTACACACGGTGACTTTGTAAGATTCCCCGCACATGCTTGTTGTAACTATCCGGTGAGGTTCATAATTTGTTTTCAATGCCAATTATAAAGCATCTATGTCATAAAGAAAGGAAAGAACAAATTCATTCAGCATGAAAACAGCAAGAAAGGGTCATACGCATTAACATAATATAATCCATTCATTAGAATTGTGAACTTGGAAGCAGGGTCGGCCCAGCCATATAGGCAGCTGATGCCATGGCCTAAGGCCCCCAAAGTAAGAAGGCCCCATTTTCTTAATTAATGTAATTGAATTGATTATGCTATAGTTACTTTATATATCTCGATGATTGAAAAACACCTTCTATATTTATTTTTATAACTAAGAGACTACATTAAATTTACACGGTTAATTGATAGGTAATTAATTGATTTAGTTAGTAGAATTATTTAATTAATATCTGTCTCTTGAATAATGAATACGATCAAAAACCATAAATTTAGACAATTTTATTTCATCTTACTCTTCGTCTTCAACCTGTATCTCTATTGGTTCTATTCAATTTCTCAGTTTTTGTATTAAACATTTTAATATTTTATTTCTAGAGTCGATGTCCAGAGACACCAAATTTCACAAAGAAATGTAAATAAGTTTATTAGTCTTTTAAAAGAATGTAGTCAAAGTAAGGGTAATTTACCTGATAAACAGGACAATTTTTTTTTTTAATTAAAGGCCACAAATTCGAATTTGCCTAAGGACCCCAAAATCGTTGGGCCGCCCCTGTTTGGAAGACTCAAAAAACTTACTATCTCTTAGTGCAATTTATCAGTGGTACTAAGTTATTTCGGCTTTATTTCTATTTTTTCAGTGAAAATTTCTTAGATTCCACCTTCTTAAGTATTAATCCAAAAGTAGCAAGAAGATTAGAATCACACCTAAGTGCTTTAGCACCTTATGACCAAACTGCCAAATGAACTTATCTCATAATCTAATTAATCCCATAGCGGAAACTTAAACTCTAAGCCACCAATCATGAAACTAAGTTTTCTAGTTTTAAAATGAAATTCAGGACACAAAAGAACATAGCGCAGACAAGCATTTCATGTTAGAGTGATCATTTAAAGGAAAAAAGACATCAATAATTGAGTTTGCTAAGTCTATGAACAGTATTACCCCATTTTTGTTTATTAGATCTTGGTAGATTATACATAATTATATCGATAGATAAAATATGCAATGTATGGTAATCATACCAGAGCCTTCCGGTAGACACCTTCCGGGTTATTTGCTGTGACGAGTCTAGCCAGAGTTCTCTCTTTCAATTCAGCGCCAACTCGATCAATTTTCATACGTCGATAAAACGCAGTGTCGGCTTCTCCAATTTCATAGAGGACTTTGCAACTAAAGAAATACAACAATCACCATTTACAAATCAAACAACAACAACAAAAGAACGTAGTTAGGGTTAAATAAAACAAATAGATTAATCTATGATATACTAGTAAATACTTACGTTTTTTTTGCCCTCGTCCAGTCTTTCAATGCATCTTCATTAGACTCATCATTTAGTCTTCTCATGATTGCAATGAGTAGGTCGTAGTTTAGTACTTCGACTAAGCAAACATCGGTATTTTGTTTCTTGTTGCTCATGGTAAGGGTTCCGCTTGAGCTTTCGGCAACTAGGTTATGGGGAGGATTTACGAGTGAACGGAAGTATATATATATATATATATATATATATATATATATATATATATATATATATATATATATATATATATATATATATATATATATATATATATATATATATATATATAATGAAGGAAAGAGAAGTAGGAGATATCGTTTAAAGATCCCAAAACAAAAAAAGAAAAAAACATAAAAAAAAAAAAAATCTTGCTCAAACTAAAATAATATTTAGTCAGATCAACGAAAAAAAGGGATATCCACAATGCATTTCGTTGATAGTAGTAGAATCAAAACAAATTTTTTACCCTACTTTTAGTAGTAGAATCAAAACAATTTTTTTTCTTTTTTTTTTTTTTTTAGCTCACGTGAACTTATCTAATGAGAAACAAATAAATTTATTATATTAATTTCATGTATTCATAAGATAAAGCAAAGTGAAATCTTATTAATTGTTTGTAATTGCTATTTTAGTATATATTGGAATTCTTATTTATTTTTTATTAAAGTTTTATATATATTTCAATGAAATAATTTAAAATGATCTAGTGGAAAGAAACTACTCTACACACTAAATAAATGCTTAGTAGAGAAAAGTCACGTTTATAGTTATTAGTCCGCCAATGGTGGTAGTTTCCTTCCCACTACTTGATTTTTCCTTTCATGGTGTGATATAACTTCTCTATCTATCTATACATATTTTGCTATATTTTCTGTATCTACTAATATTGCACATACCACGCAATTGAAATTAATCGGAATTTAATCCATTGATTTCAATTTCAATATCAATTTCAATTTGACCGAACCATGACTCTAAACTCTAAACCATTACTGTGAACTCGTCACGTAACATAACTTACGAATTGATCCGGCTTCCAGTTTAAAAGGTTTGCGTTTTGAATTTGTGTCGCCTTGGACTTCATAAATTTAAAGTTGAATGTCTCACAACAAAAGAGATAAAAAAAAAAAAAAACAACTAATTATCCGAATATTACTAGCTAAAAGAGTTAAAGAGGAGTGTTGGCGGCCTTCGGTAGATTCCATCTTCCTAAATGTGTTTCGACTTTGGTCTCGGTTCTTGCTATTCTTGTGCTCCTCGATTGTTATAGACTCCGCGATTTTGGATACACGAATTTACTCGCTCGCTCAGGCGCCACTCGTAAATTCTCCTCTAATTCTAGGCTCAGGACCTTCGTTAAAGGGTTGATAATCAAAAGATAAGCAGATGCTAAGTATTAAAAATATATGGAAGAGTAAGAAACTCCAAAATATTGTTTAATGATAATAAAATTGATTGAATATAATACACACGAATGGCCTTATATAGACTATATATATACATTGACGTGACAAACTAATAGAGACTACTACTAGTACTAGAAGACTCCTAAACTAATATAAAACATTAACTAAGTAAATAACTAACCATATATAAGAGGTCACGTATGAGTCCAATTGGTCTATCGTCGTCATTCGGCATCTTGGCTAGCGTATTTCCTCAATCATAGTTCGATTCGCGATCTCGATTCTTATCATTCCTTGCCCATTTAAAACCGACCTTGTCCTCAAGGTCATAAGCACTTTGCACAGTCGAGCGCCCTGTTTAAACCTCACAATTTTCCACCTCAAGTATCTAGCCAATAATACACTTCCAATTCGATATATTTTGATGTTTCTCACATGTATTATAATTTATACACACCATTCTTCGCCCCTTTAAAATTGACCTTCTCCTATGTAAGAAAATATGGTGAGGGTTACGCCTAGGGTACGCAGCGGAATTTCAAAAAATTTCTTAACATGCAGGTTAATTGATTATGTATATGCCGTATATATTTAAACACGTCAATTAGAAGACTAACCGTGCTCCAAAAGCAAGCACAGCTTCCAAGTCTTCGTAATAATCCGGTGAATCTTCTCCTTTGTCGAAGTCGAAGATATCTGCAATACTTTGATTATCTGCAAGACAATAAAAGTTAGTTTCCAGCTCCTAGAACCTCAACCTTGGTATCCACGGATGAACAGCCTATCGGAAAGAATGCTAGGATATTCTTTGTGTGACCAAGAAGATGGGACGGCGGTTTTCCTCCGGTGAGAGGGGTGGCGCGCGTGGATAGTATGAAGAGGTAGGGGAGAGCCTTTTATTTTCTCTAAGAAAATTGGGTATTCAACTGTGTGAAAAACTATGTCAAAAGCTCTCTAATAGTCTACTATATATAGTAGTCAATAGAAGCCTAAAGCATAAGCTATTAGACTTCGTAAATGAATAAGAATCTAATTCTTATCGCACTAGGAAACCAATTTCAAGTCTAGATTCATTCGCAATCAAATTAAAACTCAATCAGGAAAATCTAACTTATCCCTTGGACTTCTAATAGAGGAAGGAGTCGAACTCCTTCCCCTACTCCATCTCGCGCGCGCGCGTGTCCCCATGGAGATAGATGGGTCCCGATTTTGGGACCCACTTATAGTTCTAAGGCAATTCAAACTCCAAGTAGATTTTGCCCATGTGCATATGTTAATTCTAAATTAACATATCCTTTCAAATCAAACCTCTATTATATTTCTAAAATATAATCTTTAATTGTATTTACATAAAATACAATTAATTAGCCAATTCAATTAATAATTCCAAATCATTAATTGAGCCACAAAATATTATAATTAATTCCAAATCAATTATAATCCATCAATCACAATCAATTCCAAATTAATTGCGATTCCATCTTCAAGGATATTCGGATAAGCTGAATCACCACATAGTGTGACCCATAGGGCCTCATTGTATTAAGCAAGTCCTAAACTAGGCAAAATGGAATTCCTAGACGGTTCCATTTGCAATATTAACACATGAGGACGTTTGAGAGGTTTCTCAAAGCAAACCCTTTCGTTGCGAAGTCTGTTGCGCTCAACGCGGCGATGGTAACGTCCCTTCATCTGACTGACTCGAATGCATCTAGGATCGATGAAGTGTCTATCCCAATAATACATCCACGGGCATCTTCAGTGAGTTGCATGGTGAATCCAATATCCATTATGACCATCATAATAATATTGATACGCTGGCTAACGGTTTTACCAATCACAACTATGAACGACTATGAGCAGTGCTCTCTTGTGCTACACATGAGAGATGAATCCTTCACAGAAACACTTATCATCCCGTTTTGTATGTAGCCATAATCCTGGATCGTGGCTTAGGTCAACTGCTTATTCAGAGCTGACATCGACGGGTCCACCAAGAATATGGGGCAACAAATGTGATGATAAAGTCCTGTAAGTCCAAAGGACGACTGGCATCACTTCGACAACTTACCGGTTCCCATAGACACTTCGGTGTAGAGTATACATCGATGGGAGTGTCTGGTGGGTACTTCCATTGTTCGGTAATCATCCTTCGAACAACTATGCGCAGTTATGGGAACGTTTCTGGATTGTCCAACAATCCGTTCCGTGGCCGTGGGATCGGCTCACACTTGCTCCAACAAGTATAACCTCCACGCATACTAGTCTCAGCTGGTTCATTCAGACCCCTACATTCGAGATGAACCTCGACTAGGGAGAGTTTGGGATAGATGATAACTCACATAGCTCCCACTATCTGTGTGATCGGTCATCTATCCGAGGGGACATGTTTAATATCAATACAGACAGGAATAGAGATATGACATGCTGCATGTCTGGTGTAATATAACTATGAAAGAGATACTCAATATTCAAACAACAAACATATATTATATTACGTTGACCTGTGTAATAGTACATATATGCCCTTTATAAGGGCTGCATGCCCTTAATAAGGACTGTCTCTAGGACATATACAGTATCATCCTCAAGGTCGTAAACTCTTTGTCTTCCACCACGGGGATAAATGGGAACCATTATTGATCCTCGATTTGCCGCTTCGAAGAAAGAAAAAAAAAGTAAACTCTGTCCCTTTAAACTTCATTTTTATCGAATGCATAAAAGACAACTCCAAACGTCCTAGTATATGACTATAAATCCCATCTGGCAATGTTTCCCCGGATCAAATATTTATCGTGGTATTCCACGGTCATCAATTCTCGAAGTATTGATCGTGACTCGAGGACATGACTTTGGACTATAAAACGGATTAAGGAAAAACTCCTCTAAGCTTCCGAAGTTGCCTAGTTGAATTAACCAAATTAGTGTTCACCCCTTTTCTCTTCTGACTAAATTCAAATGGGATCCAATTCAAATTTAGTTTGTTGAGCTTCCTGAAAACACTAATTTGTTCGACATGGACCATAAAATATAGATACTTGACATATATAAGTAGCAAATTGAAAATGCTACACGAATTGTTCAACAACACGAAACCATAATTAAACTATATAACAACAAAAGCAGATCCAAATATACGAAAACTAAACATGATTAAGAAATCCATGTGCTGTCGGGGCAATTTAGGCGGTAATATTCACGCCCAAACTCCACCCCGAACTCCGCTAACAGTCTGATTGTAGCTTCAGCTTTTTCCTTTTCCTTGACAACAGCATCAATCTACTCATCATAGAACTCCGCATCGCCCCCATTGGATATATCCTCCGGCAGCATGTAGTACTCCCCATCGCTAGCCAGGTAATCCACATCCTGGAAGTAAACCTCCAGCCAAGCATTGTTCGTATAAGCACGAGAAAACATCACCTGCAGGTCATTGGCTATCTTTATCGGAACTAATCGACTGGCAAGTGATTGGAGGCCATCATCCGTTAGCGTACCAGGGGAGACATACCACACCCTCTTTGGCGTACCATTTAGCAGATCCATTTTCTTACCCACATGGAACAAGTCCATGAGGGTGAACTGGGAGCAGTCTACCTCGGTGAGCTCCGCAATCTTCACGTTGTTACCGTGATAAGCGACCTTGCCATTGGTGGCCTTATCAAACCTTCCTCCTACAAAGATGCAGAGATTGAACCTGTACTGTTCCATTTCTGAAAAAATAAAAGGTATGTTAAATATGAAAACTGGTTGTAAAAAATGGTCATATGTATAAGCAGGAAGAAGGAAGCAGCATGGCACTCAAGCACATATCTTTAGAGCAGTTAATGGAACCGCAGATGGACTACCAAAAGAAGGAAGCATCAATTATGCAAATACAACTCTATTAAAACAAGAACCAAAACAGACCAAAGCGTGTTATTGTTTTAAGAGAACAGAGTTGGCTAGTTTTCACTTCACTGGTTTCCTTCCACATTTCATACCTTTCTGTAATTCATCTTATTCAATTCAATCGTGTAAATAAAGTTCAATTCCGATTGTAATCTTACCTTCTCATCAATGGAATATTGCAGTTTCTTTTAGATTCTATTTGTCAATAATGAACATTCAAATAGAAGGGACCATGGTTGAAAACAGTTTCATAAGAATGATAAGTTAATAATTTATGGTCTACTATACGGTTGATAACTATCTTCAAATTATTTTGCTTAGTGGAGTCAAGTGAAGAATCTACACTATTTAGCACGCACAATTTCCATATTATTAAGTAAAAAAATAAAATAAAATATTTAAGAACCAAAACACCAACACTAAAAAATGCATACATTTCTTGAATTAACCAAACAATGCGAGAAATTTCTAACCATCAAATACAAATAATAATAATAATAAATAATAATAATAATAATAATAATAATAATAAAATAATAATAATAATAATAATAATAATAATAATAATAATAATAATAATAATAATAATAATAATAATAATAATAATAATAATAATAATAATAATAATAATAATAATAATAATGATAAACAAAAGTCTAAACTATACCAAGGGTAAAAATGGCAAGGACGGGACTTAAATTAAACTCCCAAAAATCCAAACGGAACTCTCAAATAAAATTTAAAGAATAACAAATTGTAGGCAAGAATATGAAGGGTCAGCCACCGATCTTCAACCCAATTCCCACTATGTAATATGATTCAACTAATTATCACATGCAAGGCAAAATATATTTTGAAGATCAAATTTGACAGACAGATCATTCATTATTCACAGCATGCACAGTAAAGATTGCCCTAAAGAAGCTATGAACATATACAAAATAAAGAGATCAATGTAAATCAAAATATTAAAAGATTAAGGATCATACTGTGGGTAGACGCAAGCTTCTTTGCCTTGTGGAGTGACTCTGGATGAGTGGAAGAGAGTGAGAAACCAGAGGAATCGGTGAAATAGAAACAACAAAGAATAAAAGAGAGTGAGAAACTAGAGAGAGAACCAGAGAGGTGAAATGGTAATCAAAGAATGAATGTGAGAAGGTGAGAAGTCTTTGGCTTCACTATTTAGTTTTTATAAGCTCCACTTAAATTTCCATTTGCAAGTAAATACGGATGGATGGTACTAGTAGAGTATAGTAGTTGAGGAGTAATTAGAGGGTATATTTTGTGTGTGAGTTCCAATAAAATCGATTTGACATGCACAGATACATGATTACATGCTAGACCGCTAATCCTGACTCTCTCCTTTCAACTTTTTTTCTTTCTTTCTTTCTTTCTTTTATTTATTTATTTTTTTAATGTTTTTGTTACTTGTAGTTGTATCTCTAGTAGTATCTCATAATTGTATTAGACGGTAGGATATGTCATTTTTGCTAGATAAATTTTCTCTTGTTAAAATTTCATCATCAGGGATGAACGAGTATTAAGGGTTCAATCTCTTGTTCATCCTGTTATCGAATAACATGTCCTTTAGGATTATAATCAATTTAATTAGCATCTACAATATTTAAGACGAAGTAGTAGATAAATATGTTTTAAGATCTCGTATCGGAGGTCATCTCGGACGACCTCCTAAGAAGGGTCAACCCGGGTCATCTCGGATATTTGTCTCGAAACAGATAAAGAATATGTAAAATCATACGAAGTATTTAATAAATACTATACATATTTAATTATTTATCAACAAATGACATTGAAAATTCAAACATAAATGTCATATTAACTCATTGAAACCATAATAAAGTCATAGACTCATAGTAGTAGTACATCACTAGAACATTACAATGATCCAATTTAATCAAACAAGCTAGTTCAAACTTCAAATATTACAATGATCCAAATAAACAAGTTCAAGGTTCAATCAAGTTCTTTTTTTTTTTTTTAGTTCAAAATCCCGAGTCCGATATTTTCTCGATTTTTTGTGGTTTCGTCCCGCAAAGGGCACCGAGTACCGATTAAACCGGGTCAGCTCGTGTTGACACGACCAAATCCGGCCAAAAACTTGGAAAGGTCCCGGGTTCCACCCGAGTTTTTGTGGTTTCGGCCCGCAGAGGGCACCAAATACTGATTAAACCGCGTCAGCTCGTGTTGACCCGGCCAAAAGGGAAAGTTTCTATTCCACTCAACAATTTTTTACTTCCTCCATTTCATTAATACTCCAACTTCCTAGGTTTCTATTTTAGGCGCTCTCAAACAAATTTCCTAATCCAAATATAGAAAGTTTTTCAACCCACTTATCAATTTTTTATTATTTCTCTCTCCTTCTTTATAACCATTTTTTCACTCTCTATCATACTTTATCACCTTTTCACAAATAAATACTCATACAAATCAATGAAATAATTTTTACTCCGTACCATTTAGGAAGTAACTAAAGATATGGAGGAAGTACGGAGTATTATATTTCTCTCTCCTTCCTTATCACCACATTATCATTCTCTCTTATATTTTACCCCCACTTACAATTTATTGTTCTTAAACCCTAAGAGCCCGTTTGGTTCTGAGTAGGAAAAAGAAAAGGACCTTTTCCTAGGAAATCCGGTTCATAAATTGAAGTAGGAAAACAAGTAGGAAAAATAAGTGTTTTCCTTGTTTGGTTCATTAAATCGAAGTAGGAAAAGTAACTTGAACCAGATTTCCTTTTCCATGTTTGGTTGTCCATAACAGCCCCTGATTATAGCGCAAAGTTTGTCCATATTATTATGAACAACATTACATTGTCTACAAGTCTAAACTTATTTGAATCCTATATAGATTTTCGTAGGCGAATCCACGTAACGATATCAACCCCTGTACGCCTACTTACTTGAAAAAATTCTGATTATGTGAGAACCAAGACATACAGACTGATAGATGGTTAAGAAAAATACCAATAAAAGGAAGACAGAGCAATGGTTATTCGATCTAACAAACTGGGGAAATGAACAACAGAACACCAAATCTTCAAACATGAACAGAATGAACAACATTAAACACGGAATTCCAAATTGACAGCAATGTTTACCACATGACAACCAGAAATAGATTAACAAAACAAAGCAAGTTTACGATTGCTAGGACCCCGTAAGATCACTAGCATGCCCACACAAAACAAAGCTTAAACCCAAATGTTGCAGTAGTTAAAACTCTAAAAGTCTTAGGAACAATAGATTACAATAACTTGTTCATGGAACTTCATATTCACCAACCAGCATTCACCTTGAACCGGAGATCATCTTCAGCTCTTTTAGTCCCAAGAAGGCAACGGAGTGTGATGCGGTTCTCCTCCATGTTAGCAGAGACATACCAGTTCCTATCGACCGGATTCTTGGCCAACTCCTTCTTTTCCTTGCTAAGAATCAAGCTGGATAGCTCAAACAAGTTGTGGCGCTTAGTACTATCCATCCTTGGAATGGCATCAGGGAGCTCATAAAGGAATTTTCCTGCATTCTTAGTTGAGTAGGTCCTCTCCGATTCCTGCACGTAGATCTCAGAGCTCTCTTCCTTAGCCAAGCGGGCAGCTACATACTTGAGCTTGATGTCGTCCATGTTCTCAAGCGGGATGAGACCACTTGGAATGCGACAACCGTTTGAGCGAAACCAAAAGCAACCAAGGGGCAGCGGTCCTGTCACTCTCCCCATAATCGCCTGCATTAGCTCACCATAACCAAACTGAAGTCGATCTTTCACATGGATCCAAACCACTGATCCACCACAGTAGACCTCCGGGTCCTTGTCATACTTGAGCCACAATCCTCCATAATTGACCTTAATTATCCAAGGGTTGTGTGCCTTAACTGGCCCTGGTTTTACAACTACCGAAATGTTAGTTACAATACGAAAATTCACAACAAATCAAGGGGGCAGAAGTCCAAGAAAATGCAAGCAATCAGAAATAATCCACAATAGTAGTACTGGTTAAATTTGGACTGGAATTATGAGACCACAAACGTGCCAACTACAGACCCTGAGTATTGTTCAATCCAAACCTCTAAGTCTCAAACATGGGTTATATGAGTAAATTCTCCTTATTAATTTGAGTAGGGCATCCTAAATCAAAGTTATTCAATAAGCAGTGTAGTACTTCTTCACATGATAAATTACACCAAGCTCCGTGTTGATATAGTAAATTTCACAAACAAATTGGATAGCATTAACACATTTTTTTTCCTGCAAATATAAAAATCCGTTAAATCCTCGTGTTCTTAACTTAACATGTTATCTTCCAAGATGCTTGTTCATGGTTGCAGAAGTAATATGTGTAATTGTGCTCAGATTTAAACATGCAGATGGTTAAAAATCATAAACCTAAACTGCTGGCAAACTACTTAAATGCTATTAATAAAGATCGTGGGGAAAATGAAAGAAATATAACTTTATGAAAGTTCCAGATTTATAAGGAGACGTTTGAAGCTTACCTGAGTTTTTCCTAGGTCGTCCTCTTCCCCTCTTCACACTGCTCTCACCTTCTTCCTCCTTTGCAGCAGGTTTTCTGAGTGGTCCGAAAGCTTCTGCCATTTTTTCCTTCACAAGGTTTTTCGGATGTGGTGTTTTGAAGAATGACAGAGGAAAAAAGTGGTGCTTCTGTGACTTAGGAGATGACTGTGTCTCTTCAAATCACTAACCCTATTTAGGCGTGTTAGAGTAGTAAAGAATATTGGCAGCGGATTGTTTGAGGAGTTATGGCATTCGTTGGAATATGAAAAAGCATGTAATGATGGAAAAAATTCGGTTGCACGTAATTATGATGTGAAGAGATGTTTATGTTAGTAAAAGTGAGAAAATTTGCATCTAAGGCTAAGCAGCGGAAGTTTAAAAATTTTAATCTCACTAAAACTAATATGACTATACTGTTTATTGAACTGGAAGAAATCACTTACGTGTCCTCCAGTAGATAAGCAAATTGACCGGGTAGTTGTTCCTCAATCTCCAAACAAAGCCTTGCAATCTCCTCGTCCGGCTGGTTGATTTCTTCTTCGTCAGAGATGAAATCTTCTTCAATGGAATCTCCAAGATTGCTCATCAACAGGTTCCTTGTATCCTTAGACCTCGGTATCCACGGGCAGTGTATCCACCAAAAACGCTAGGATGTTCTTCTGTGTTTTGAGCTTCTAAGAGAAAATTATTTTTTTCTAACTGTCAGAGAGAATTTTCTACGTTGGAATAGAATAGAAGACTTATATCTTTCTTTCTGATTTAGTCAGTAAGTTGGTTCAGAAAATCACGTAAGATTTTATCCAAGTAAATCTTACTGACTAGGAGACTACAATAGTCTATATCTCACTAACAAACAGATAAATAATATCTCCTAGTCAAACTAAATAAATCAGTCAAATAAGAAGAGAGAGAGAGAGTGGTCACGTGGGGCAGCTGAAAGCTGCCCCTATTTTGTTTGCCTTGGCGCCGATCACTCGCCTGGCGCGTGCCATGGCTAGTGATCAGCTGGGCCGATTGGCCCAGCTGATTCCTCACTCAATTCTTCTTCTTGGGCCCTTGATTCAAATCCCGCCCAAGTGCATAGTCTTCAATTAATTAATTAAATCCAATTCAATTCAATTAATTATATATATTCTAAAATATATTCCACACATAATAAATTAATATTAATCCAATTAATAATAACTCTATTATATTTATGTATAATAATTTAATATTAATCTAATTAATATTTAATCCAATATACATAGCTCATTTGTAGAAACACCACCTTGAAGTGTGACCCATAGGGCCTTGCATATTAAGCAACAATCTAATTAAGGTCATAATAAATTCCTAGACAATTTATCAGACAATATTAATATGCAAGGAACGTTTGTGAGGAAAACAAACCACCTGTAGTGTAGAGTACTTTGATGATACGGTCCCTTCATTCACGAATACTCGAACGAGTCTAGAATATGGTTATGTCTTTATTCTAATAACTCCATTCATGGTATCTCAATCTTATTAGTCAATCTATGAATTATGTCCAAACACCATTTTGACATATTCACATACGGTGGCCACCGGTTTTATGATCGCACTAAATATGAGAAGTAAGTATTCTCTCCTTGTATCTATTACGGAGGAATGAATCCTATCTTGGCCCAATCACTCACACCATATGCTTCCTAATGTACCCAACGCATGCCGTATCTACCCTACTATAAGAGTGCAAGCGTTGCGCATGGTCAAAGTACATTATTCCACATATGATGTAGTATTGGCCTCAAGTCTAAGGACTACTAACATCACCCTACACATCGATACTACCATAGACACTTAAATAACTTTACCAAATGGTTTCTCGGTTGAGCATGCCAACACTCTCCAAAGTGTCCATATGTTCATCATGAATAACCAAGTTCATTCGTAGCAGTGAGACCTACTACATCCTCGAAGGATCTAATGCAACATATGCTAGCTTCAATCGCATCATTGATATCCCGTATCTCAATGACCTTCAGCTAGTGGCTTATTTTAGGACTTAATTATTGACACACAATCTCCCACTAACTTGGTGATTACCTTAAGTCCTTGGGAACATTTTATCGAATAATTCAAACAACCAAATAATGTATTCATAAAATATAATGCCAATTATATTTAATAATGTATAGATAAATGAACATAAATAAATAACAATAACTGAATGTGATCAAGTACATATCGTCCCTATCGTAGGTTGTCTCTAGGACATATATACTTTCAATCTCCCACTTGGCCTAGAGCCAATCACCTACGTGTCTAACACCTATGTTGTTGAAATGTCTAACATGTTTGTCAATGTTCAACACTTTGGTGAAAGGATCTGCCACATTTTCCTCAGTGGAAACTCGTTCTATAGATACTTCTCCTCTAGCTATCATCTCTCTAATTAGATGATACTTCCTAGGTACATGCTTATTCTTGTTAGTGGATCTTGGTTCCCTTGCTTGTGCAACAGCGCCTTCGTTGTCGCAGTAGACCGTTATAGGACTACTATTAGGAACTACCCCTAGTTCCTTTAGGAATTCTGAAATCCAGACAGCCTCCTTTGAGGCTTCTGCAGCAGCAATGTACTCGGATTCGGTTGTAGAATCAGCCAAGGTGGATTGCTTTGAACTCTTCCAAGTGACGGCTCCACCATTGAGTGTAAACACATACCCAGTTTGTGATTTGTAGTCGTCTGGGTCCGATTGAAAACCGGCATCGACATAACCACTCATTCGCAACACTTTTTGTCCACCATATACCAGAAAGGAATCTTTAGTTCTTCTAAGATACTTAAGAATTGCTTTCACAGCTGTCCAGTGTTTCATACCTGGATTCTGTTGGTGTCGACAAGTACAGCTAAGCGCATATGCCACATCTGGCCTTGTACAATTCATGGCATACATGATAGATCCAATAGCTGACGCATATGGGATTCTTTTCATGTGTTCGATTTCCTCATCTGTAGAAGGACTATCCTTCGAAGTGAGAGCAACGCCATGTCTAGCTGGTAAGAAACCTTTATTGGATCCATCCATATTAAAGCGTTTCACTATTTTGTCGACATATGTGGACTGTGACAACCCTAACAATCTTCGGAATCTATCCCTATGGATTTTGATTCCAAGAATGTAACAGGCTTCACCTAAGTCTTTCATCGAGAAAGTCTTAGATAACCACTCCTTTGTGGATCGTAATATTTGGACATTGTTTCCCATGATTAATATGTCATCAACATATATAACCATGAAAACAATTCCAGCATCGCTGCGTTTAACATAAACGCATGGATCTTCCGCACATCTGATGTAGTCAAACGATTTGACTGCCTCATCAAAGCGAATATTCCAACTCCTTGAGGCTTGCTTTAGTCCATAAATAGATCTCTTTAGCTTGCAAACTAATTTGGGATTTGACTTAGATGTAAGCCTTCAGGTTGTATCATATACACCTCTTCCTCGAGATTTCCGTTAAGGAAAGCAGTTTTCACATCCATTTGCCAAATCTCATAATCATAGTATGCTGCTATAGCAAGTAAAATTCGAATAGACTTAAGCTTGGCTACTGGTGAAAAGGTTTCGTCATAATCGATACCATATCATTGACTATAACCTTTCGCCACCAGCCTAGCCTTGTATGTCTGTATGTTGCCATCAGCATCTGTTTTCCTTTTGAAAACCCATTTGCAACCGATAGGTCTAACCCCTTCTGGTGCATCAACCAAGTCCCATACTTGATTCTCATACATTGAGTCTATTTCGGATTTCATGGCTTCTTGCCACCTTCTTGAATCAATGTCCAATATTGCTTCTTTGTAAGTCTTAGGGTCATCTTTGTGAGATAAGTCAAGTTCAAACTTGTCATCCTCCAAGAGTAAACTTATCTTCTTGGAAGCTCTCACTTCTAACCTTTTAGACCGACGGAGTGCGGGTTTGTTTGGTTGTAATGGCTGTATATTCTGATTGTGAGATGGTTCAACTTGTTCAATCTGTTGAACAGTTGAAGGCGGGTCAGATGCACCAGTTGCACGAGGTTCAGGTGAAACGGTTGCAACTGTATCCTGGGGAATTGGTTCCGACATGACCTGTTGAACCGTTTCAGTCGGTTCAGTCAATGTCGGCTCGGTAGGGGCATTTTGGGAATTAGTCAAATTTCCTAAAATGCTCCCACTGGCTGGCAGATATCTTCCCAGAGATGTGCTCGAGCCATAAGATCCTCCTTGAGCTCCCACTGAATCATTGTCATAACTATTTGACAATTCATTAACCTGAATGTTATTTTCTTGTTCTTGGATTTCCTCGAGTTCTATCTCATTTCTACTATGTTGCTTGAAGACATAATCATCTTCCAGAAAGGCAGCCTGTCTGGAAACAATGATGTTATGTTCCTCAGGCAGATAGAAGTAGTAACCCTTGGTTTCCTTAGGATATCCAATAAAATAACATTTCTCACTTTTGTGTTCCAGTTTCCCTGCGAGCATTATTTTCACATATGCTGGACAACCCCAGGCATGCATATGTGAAAGACTTGGCTTCTTGCCATACCATAACTCATATGGTGTTTTCTCGACTGATTTGGATGGAACCATATTCAGAATATATATTGAGTCTAGTAACGCGTATCCCCATAAGAAGATTGGAAGAGTTGTGAAATTCATCATGGATCTTACCATGTCTAACAAAATTCGATTTCTCCTCTCAGACACACCATTCATTTGTGGTGTTCCTGGTGGAGTCCATTGTGATTGAATTCCATTAAGCTTTAAGTAATCCAAGAATTCCTTACTTAAGTATTCTCCTCCTCGATCTGATCGAAGAGTCTTAATACTTCTTTCAAGTTGTTTCTCTACTTCAACCTTATATTCTTTGAATTTCTCAAAAGCTTCAGATTTATGTTTCATAAGATACACATAGCCAAATCTAGAGAAATCATCGGTAAAGGTTATGAAGTAAGAATACCCACCCCTAGCTTGAGTCTTAAAGGGTCCACACACATCAGAGTGAACTAACTCAAGTAGTTGTTTAGCACGAGTACCTTTTCCGGAAAAAGGTTTCTTGATCATTTTTCCTTTAAGACATGATTCATAATTCCCATATGATTCAAAATCAAATGGTGCTAAATAGTCTAACTTTCTTAACCTTGCAATTCTTGTCTCATTAATGTGACCAAGTCTACAATGCCACAAGTAAGTGATATTTCTTGAATTATCAAGCTTTGGTCGTTTGTTTTGTATATGAAATAAATTATGTCTACATTCAAGTAAGTACAAACCATTCATAAGAGGAGCATTTCCAACATCAATACCATTATGCGAAAAATAACAATTATTATTGGCAAAACGGAAGGAAAACCCTTCATTGTCTAACATAGGAATGGAAATAATGTTTCTTACGATAGAAGGAACGAAATAACAATTATTCAGTTCTAAAACAAAACCCGAGGGTAAATTTAATCTATAAGTTCCAACACGTAGGGCAGCAACGGACGATCCATTTCCTACACGTAGATCAATTTCCCTTGGTCTAACCTGTCGGCTATCAATGAGCCCCTGCAAATTGTTACAAATGTGTGAGCCACAAGCAGTATCTAATACCCAACAATTCGAGTTTTGTGTAGACATATTTATCTCAATGACAAACATACCTTGATGGGAGCCAGATGCACCATGCGTGGTCACAACTCCATCAGCAATTGCCTTTGGGCAATCTCTCTTCCAGTGTCCTTTCTGCTTGCAGTAAAGACACGTATCCTTCTCCATGTTCACCACCTTCTTCTGATTTCCAGCCTTACGCTTAAAAACCTTAGCCTTAGGCCCAATCTTTGGCTTCTTGGTTTGCTTAGTCTTACCCATTGAGCCATAGCCCTTAGGGTGAGCCTTCGCAGATGATCCAACCAACATAACAGACTTCCTCTTAGGTTGAGCCTGTTCATAGGTCTTAAGCATATTGTGGACTTCAGGAAGTGTAGCATCTTCGGCATTCATATTGTAATTCATGATGAATGTGGAATATGAATCCGGCAATGATTGAAGGATGATGATGACTGAAACACGGTTCTCAAATTTGATTCCAGGAGTTGCTAGTTTCTCAATGAGTCCAATCATCTTGAGCACGTGTTCAGATACATTTCCTCCTTCAGACATCCTCATTTTGAAGATTTCTCTAAGAAGATCAAATTCAACACTCTTAGAAACAGTTCCAAAGAGGCTTTTGAGGTGCACGAGCATTTCATATGGCATCATGTTTTCATGTTGCCTTTGCAGCTCCATAGTCATTGCAGCTAGCATAACACACTGTGCATTAGCAGCAGCATCTTTGTGCTTCTGGTGAGCAACTTTGTCAAACTTAGCAAGCTCAGCAGCAGCAGTAGGAGGAGTGGGGATTGGTTCGTCCAAGACGTACTCAATTTTCTCTTGCCTAAGCACCAAACGAATGTTACGGATCCAATCCATAAAGTTTGGACCAGTAAGAGTGCATTTCTCCAAGATCATTCTTATGGATAAATTGGCCATCTTTTCAGACCTAGAGAAGTAAATAAATAAAACTGAAATTAAAACTCTAAAATTAATTTCTATGATTACAATCAGCGACTAAATAAACTAGGACTTTAGCTTTATTTAGTTCTCACTATTTTCACATACTCTTGACCCCTATAGAGAGTACGAACGATTATCTTATAATTGTTGTAGTGAGCCAAGATCCATGCTTGCACTATTATAGCTCCAGCTATGGCTGATCACTATAATAGTCAAACAGGTAGGTCTCCAAACCAATTGTACAATACAACTCTTGGTTGATCAAAACTATTTTGATCGATGTCCTTAAATTATGCCTGACGCTATGGCGACTCGACATAATTCAAGTAAGTCATAACCATCACACGGCACCAACAATGGTCCTATGAAAGCAACTTTCTTACGGCAAACAGAGTAAGCACTATGGTGCATATTACTCATGAGATTAGTAAGTCCATTTAACCTTAAATTATGATGGGTGACATCATGCGATTTACTCGAGACTTAAATTGGTTGGGGAACTTTTAAATGGGGTATTTAATCGCTTGACCAAGATCCCTAACATGCATCACATAATGGGTGCCGCCTACCCAAGGCTCATGCAATGCGGTCTAACAAGTAATGAGTGCCGCCTACTCATACATATAAATTGCGGACTAGCAAGTAATGGGTGCCGCCTACCCATGCATATGACAGATGCGGTCCGGAAACTAATGGGTGCCGCCTACCCATACAATAAATGCGGACTAACAATATTTAAATACAATATTTAAATAATTAAATTGCTCATGTAGACATTCAATACATGTGATACAACCAAGTTGGAGCATAGAAGTAGTTGCTGTGGATTATTATCATCATATGTAAGTTAAAATCTCATTTATAAGTTCTCTAAGAATTTTCAAAATATTCAAAACAAGTTTTAATAATAATATAATCTTCTAAAGCAATATATTATTATTGAAATGTAGTTCATAAACCATTTATAAACCAATAAACGTGTTATTAAATACTATGAACTTATATTTATGTCTCTAAACATTTTAATCACTTTCCAAAAGCATTAGAAGGGTTTAAATGTTACTTATAAACTATTTATAAATTAAATCATAAGTTTCTAAAACTCTAGGGACCTCTTTACAATTCACAGAAAGCTGAAATTAAGTTTCTGGGGTCAAATTGAAAGTTTTCAGTATTTTGGGACAAATGCGCAATGCACAGAAGTTCAGGGGCTTGAGCCCCAATAAGACAGAAACTGTCAAATTGGAGAACAAGTCCCTGTCGTTTCCTTTCTTGCTTATTGGCCACCCACAAGTTTCTGAAATCTTTCAATCAAGTCCCTGCAACTAAGAAAAGTTTCCAAAACCTTTAATCTTCATTCCAACTTCGAATTGAAGGTCCAAATCATGTTCTAAACACAATACATCATCCAAGATGAATTCGCAAGCAATCAATTTGCCAAAAAAAGAAGAACAATAATATTTTTTTTTTATAACTTCTGATCGGGTCGATCGGAACGGACCAAGTCGATTCCGTTCGGCCCGTTTATTGCTTGCTTCATCTTCCCCATGTTCATACGACTCCAATCCTCGTATTAATGGTTTGATTCGTAGTTTAAATTCACAAAGCTTGAAATCTCCATTAATGGAAGTTCAAGCTCCATGACCTTTAAACCTTCTAATCAAATTCAAATCTTAAGGGACAGAGGAGAAGAGAGCATGAACAGAGGAAGATGGCGGCGGCGTCGCGGTCGGAGCCGAGCTCCGGCGCCGGAACGGCGAAGTCGACCTGGTCGACTTGGAGGAGCAGAAGTCGACTTCTTCTTCTTCTTTTTTTTTTATTAATTTTCCTTTTAAATTATCCAATAATAAAATCTGAAAATAAAACTTAAACCCATCTTTCTTTCTTCTCTTTAAATCCAATTAAAGAATCTGGAAATTTTAACTAAATACACATATATAATAATCCACAACAACAATAATAGAAATATACATAAACAATATAGTCATGATTCAGCCTAGCTCTGATACCACTGTTAGTAAAAGTGAGAAAATTTGCCTCTAAGGCTAAGCAGCGGAAGTTTAAAAATTTTAATCTCACTAAAACTGATATGACTATACTGTTTATTGAACTGGAAGAAATCACTTACGTGTCCTCCAGTAGATAAGCAAATTGACCGGGTAGCTGTTCCTCAATCTCCAAACAAAGCCTTGCAATCTCCTCGTCCGGCTGGTTGATTTCTTCTTCGTCAGAGATGAAATATTCTTCAATGGAATCTCCAAGATTGCTCATCAACAGGTTCCTTGTATCCTTAGACCTCGGTATCCACGGGCAGTGTATCCACCAAGAACGCTAGGATGTTCTTCAGTGTTTTGAGCTTCTAAGAGAAAATTATTTTTTTTCTAACTGTCAGAGAGAATTTTCTACGTTGGATTAGAATAGAAGACTTCTATCTTTCTTTCTGATTTAGTCAGTAAGTTGGTTCAGAAAATCACGTAAGATTTTATCCAAGTAAATCTTACTGATTAGGAGACTACAATAGTCTATATCTCACTAACAAACAGATAAATAATATCTCCTAGTCAAACTAAATAAATCAGTCAAACAAGAAGAGAGAGAGAGTGGTCACGTGGGGCAGCTGAAAGCTGCCCCTATTTCGTTTGCCTTGGCGCGTGCACTGCACGCGCCAAGCATCACTCGCCTGGCGGCTAGTGATCAGCTGGGCCGATTGGCCCAACTGATTCCTCACTCAATTCTTCTTCTTGGGCCCTTGATTCAAATCCCGCCCAAGTGCATAGTCTTCAATTAATTAATTAAATCCAATTCAATTCAATTAATTATATATATTCTAAAATATATTCCACACATAATAAATTAATATTAATCCAATTAATAATAACTCTATTATATTTATGTATAATAATTTAATATTAATCTAATTAATATTTAATCCAATATACATAGCTCATTTGTAGAAACACCACCTTGAAGTGTGACCCATAGGGCCTTGCATATTAAGCAACAATCTAATTAAGGTCATAATAAATTCCTAGACAATTTATCAGACAATATTAATATGCAAGGAACGTTTGTGAGGAAAACAAACCACCTGTAGTGTAGAGTACTTTGGTGATACGGTCCCTTCATTCACGAATACTCGAACGAGTCTAGAATATGGTTATGTGTCTATTCTAATAACTCCATTCATGGTATCTCAATCTTATTAGTCGATCTATGAATTATGTCCAAACACCATTTTGACATATTCACATACGGTGGCCACCGGTTTTATGATCGCACTAAATATGAGAAGTAAGTATTCTCTCCTTGTATCTATTACGGAGGAATGAATCCTATCTTGGCCCAATCACTCACACCATATGCTTCCTAATGTACCCAACGCATGTCGTATCTACCCTACTATAAGAGTGCAAGCGTTGCGCATGGTCAAAGTACATTATTCCACATATGATGTAGTATTGGCCTCAAGTCTAAGGACTACTAACATCACCCTACACACCGATACTACCATAGACACTTAAATAGCTTTACCAAATGGTTTCTCGGTTGGGCATGCCAACACTCTCCAAAGTGTCCATATGTTCATCATGAATAACCAAGTTCATTCGTAGCAGTGAGACCTGCTACATCCTCGAAGGATCTAATGCAACATATGCTAGCTTCAATCGCATCATTGATATCCCGTATCTCAATGACCTTCAGCTAGTGGCTTATTTTAGGACTTAATTATTGACACACAAGCTCCCACTAACTTGGTGATTACCTCAAGTCCTTGGGAACATTTTATCGAATAATTCAAACAACCAAATAATGTATTCATAAAATATAATGCCAATTGTATTTAATAATGTATAGATAAATGAACATAAATAAATAACAATAACTGAATGTGATCAAGTACATATCGTCCCTATCGTAGGTTGTCTCTAGGACATATATACTTTCAGTTTATCCGTTTTTCTTTTGGCTGGTAAGTAGCTAATGTTTACAATTAATTAAATTACAGATTGTATTCTTTTTAATGCTTGTACAATAAAACCATATAATAAGAAAGTCTGTCTAATTACAAATTATGTTTTCTACCATAATATTTACAAATTATCCCAAGCAGAACCTACAATATTTTAATTCTACCATAATATTTACAAATTATGTTATCTCCATAGCTGGCTTAACATGGGGATTAATGTTTGATGTGTTAAGTATAGTTTTGTTGCTTCGGATTCATTAGGCGATTAGGTTGTCGAGAGTTTAAACTCCGGTTGCGGATATAGAAGTGAACTACTACGATTCGAGATAAGATCATGCGTCACGTATTTTTGTTAATAAGAAATATCGTTCTACACAAAAACTTATAAAAGTTCAGTACCATTTTATGTTACAAATTGCATGTGTATGAATTACAGTCTTGCTTAGTATAATAAAGAATATGTAAAATCATACGAAGTATATAATAAATACTATACATATTTAATTATTTATCAACAAATGACATTGAAAATTCAAACATAAATGGCATATGAACTCATTGAAACCATAGTAGTAGTACATCACTAGAACATTACAATGATCCAATTTAAACAAACAGCTAGTTCAAACTTCAAATATTACAATGATCCAAACAAACAAGTTCAAGGTTCAATCAAGTTCTTTTTTTTTTTTAGTTCAAAATCCCGAGTCCGATATTTTCCCGATTTTTTGTGGTTTCGTCCCGCAAAGGGCACCGAGTACCGGTTAAACCGGGTCAAACGGATGATTTGGTAATGAATACAGATTGATAAAATTTGATATCCATGATGACATCTCTAACAATTCTTAATGGAATTGTCTTATCTAAACCTACCTCCAATCTATACACAATCAATGTGAGTAGAGTAACTTGCATACCATTTAAATGCAAGGCTTTTCAGTCCCTTTATTGTAACTCAACCAGCAGTTTCCTCATCCTACCAAACTCTGTTTGGCAATAACTCTTCTTTCCCGGAATAGGTGGCTATGGATACTGGAAAGCAGCTCCTACACGGTTGTGGTGGTGGCATTGGGAAGGAGAAGGTTGCCAGATCAGTCAGGCCAAGGACCATAAGGGGTGAGTAATTTCTTATCTTCTTCCAACTACCAGCCTTCAATTCATTGATATACTGCATGCTACTGTTTATTTTCCTCTTTGGTGATAGTGTTTGAATAACCTTACCTTAATAGGGCTCTGGATTATAACTTTTTGTACACTTTTAGGAAAACTGGATGGCATTGGTTGATATCCTCAGAATATCTTGATTGTTCTGATTTCTGTTTTGATATGAACATTGAAGTTTGCCTAACAAGAGGGACCCTTGCCAGATTGTTGATTATGATAGTCCTGCTTATGAAAGAGTGTATACTTGTCTGTTTATTAAATAAATTTATGGAAAGGTAATTGTTCATGATGGTCCAATTTAGCAAAGCCTTTTCATGGTTATTGCCTAATATTATATCTGTGTGACATGATTATATCAGCAAAGCACAAATACAAACAGAAATAACTAATTTCAGAGTAGAATCTGGTTAGAACTACATGTGGATGCTGATTTTAATTTTAACTCCAAAACAGTTTTTGCTAGAACTCTTAGTAACAGTCTCCAGTATTATAATCTACATTACCTTGCAACATATACCAGTAGAATTCTAGCACACGATCTTTCAGGCCTGCTATATGTTAATGAATTATTAAGAGTCACTTTCATGGGTTTGTTGGCAACATCTTAGTTTTTAATAAATACTATACATATTTTATTATTTATCAACAAATGACATTGAAAATTCAAACATAAATTTCATATTAACTCATTGAAACCATAATAAAGTCATAAACTCATAGTAGTAGTACATCACTAGAACATTACAATGATTCAATTTAAACAAACAAGCTAGTTCAAACTTCAAATATTACAATGGTCCAAACAAACAAGTTCAAGGTTCAATCAAGTTCTTTTTTCTTTTTTTTGTTCAAAATCCCGAGTCCGATATTTTCCCGATTTTTCGTGGTTTCGTCCCGCAAAGGGCACCGATTACCGGTTAAACCGGGTCAGCTCGTGTTGACACGGACAAATCTGGCCAAAAACTTGGAAAGGTCCCGGGTTCCGCCCGAGTTTTTGTGGTTTCGGCCCGCAGAGGGCACCGAATACTGATTAAACCGGGTCAGCTCGTGTTGACCGGGCCAAAAGGGAAAGTTTCTATTCCACTCAATAATTTTTTACTTTCTCCATTTCATTAATACTCCAACTTCCTAGGTTTCTATTTTAGGCGCTCTCAAACAAATTTCCTAATTCAAATATAGAAAGTTTTTCAACCCACTTATCAATTTTTTATTATTTCTCTCTCCTGCTTTATAACCATTTTTCACTATCTATCATACTTTATCACCTTTTCACAATTAAATACTCATACAAATCAATGAAATAATTTTGCTCCGTACAGGATGTAACTAAAGAAATGGAGGAAGTACGGAGTATTATATTTCTCTCTCCTTCCTTATCACCACATTATCATTCTCTCTTATATTTTACCCCCACTTACAATTTACTGTTCTTAAACCCTAAACTCTAAGAAGCACAAAAACGTCTATGGGCTACATTAGGCTAACTTAATCTTTTTAATTTAAATAGTTCTACTTTATTGGGTCTTTGTATCTTGTTGACAAAATTAATTTATTATTACAAGGCACATTTACTGTATGAATAGGCTATTAATAGATTTTCTTACGATTCTTGGATTCTTGCTCACATTAAGCTTCATTTTTGTTTTTTTAGAATCCGTTTTTATTTATTTAGGTTCTAGACTAGGCTAACTTAATCTTTTTAATTTAAATAGTTGTACTTTATTGGGTCTTTGTATCTTGTTGACAAAATTAATTTATTATTACAAGGCACCTTTACTGTAGGAATAGGCTATTAATAGATTTTCTTAATTTATGTGAAAATGCTAAAACGTCAATTAAAACATATGGGTAGGATGGAGGGATGACTCTTAGTCTTTCTATTTCCTCCATTTTTTTTTTACTTGAATTTTCACCAATTCTCTCACCTCCAATCGAGATTGAGGACCTTGGTGATTATTTAATTGAGAACACAATTGATGATCAAATGAATGAAGCTTATAGGCAAGCAAGGAGAACTTATCAGAACAAAAAGGCTTTGGGCAGGGATGTTATGTAAAAAATACGGAGTATTTAGAAGTATTAATATAGGAGCTTATATTCATTGTAATTGAGTTACATTATTTTGTAAAAACAATACTGAAAAATAGAAGCAAAGAAATGAATATAAACTTAGCCAAATAAATGAAGAAGTTGTTACATTATGTTTAATCTTCCCATTTGACTTAGGTCAATTAAGATAAGATATCAGTATTTTAATAACAAATCGTGATAGATGGAAGTGAGAGAGTATTCAAATAGCATGTAAAATATCACGTGTGGATGTCTCATAATGGAAATGAGAACATTAATATAAAGAGGACAAATGAAAATTGAATAAAAAGCAATTGTCAGTAGATTTCATGCATGCACAAGATGTTAAAGTCATATATCATGTTTGCTTTTTTTTTTTCTTTCTCTTTTTTTGAACCAGCAAAATAATTTTATTGATACGACAAACAATAGTGCAAAGTTACAACTGAGGGTGCATAAGGAATGCTCATCATATCGTTACCTCGCCCCATAACCTAGCAGAGTATGTATAAAAGCATTGACAACCTCAAACTCGTTATGATCATATCAAAACTAGACCACCCCCCCCCCTCCGGTCTAGTATGTCAATCTTACTATCTAGATGCCAAGATTAAGGGGGTGACGAGTTGATACTCCAACTCTAGTCTAGTCCTCCGGAACATTTCGTTGATAAATAAATAAATATAAATATTCCGACGTTGATTAGATGATACTTGGCCTAGACCCATTTGCTTTTTGTACTATATTTCATTGGTTCTTAACTGGAATATCTTGAGACGTGTTAGATACGGTGGTTGATGTAATTCTTGGTCTTGGAGATGATATCTTGTGTGTTTAAAATTTGACTTTACAATGTTTAAACTTTACAAGCTTATGAGCTACTAGTAGCTTTCATGCATGCACAAGATTTGGAAGCCATATCATGTTTGTTATTTTAAGTAAGGAATCTAAGTACCTTGACTTAGATGATATTTTCACGCTTCTTCCTCCATATTTTAATAAGTGAAATTTTAGCAAAGTTTGATTTTTACAATATAATTGAAGTTTAGCCCTATACCCTACTATGATATACGTGGGACCTATCTACTCTTATTTTTTTGATCTTCAATTTATATGGTTTCATCTTCTTTTTATTTATTTTTAATTGAAAATGTAGGATAATCATTATTTTTCTTAATTAATGTGCATTAGCCTAAAATTTCAATTAATTAAATATGCAGGTCAAATTTTATTTTGTCTACTTCACTCCATGAAGTCTCTCCACACACGTACTTCACTAGTCACTTATGACAAAGCTTATCAGGGAAGAGTGGAACAGAAAAAGACAATAAAAGAAGCATGTGTTGAAAATGTATTTTTTTTTTCTTTTTCTCTCTCTCTCTCTTTTTTTTTTTTATAATAATGAGATATATTGGATATATTTCTCTTGAAGGACGTTCATTGACTGGCAAAGGCGCTACTGCTTTCAAACAATCCGTAAAATCCTTTATGCGTGCATCGGTGCATGGTATGGAGCATAATTTGCTTGGTACTCCTGCAAGCTTTCCTTCAATGTTCGATTCATTTTATTTTATTTTTTATTATTTTTTCATGTAATGAAATGTACAATTGATCCTGCATAAATTAATCCTGGATAAAATAGTAACCAGTATTAAATAATAATTTTCTCCGGTCCCGATTTGGAACAGACGTGCTAAATTAATAAACTGACTAATATTATAAGATAATAATTTTTCCTAGAACCAAATAGGTGACATCCGATACATAAATTAATAATTCACAAATTTTATTAAAAAAATATATACAGTATATGTAACTAAATTACACAACTTTCTTGAAAAATAACTCCATAGTTACTTGGTTCTTATTGAAATTTATGTCTCCAAGACATGATCTTTAAGTTTTCTAAGTGCAGTTAGAAACTCCGGCGTAGAATGCTCATGCTATAGTAGAAACTAGAAAACTATTCAATGTGATTGTCGCATGTATTGCTTCTTTTAGACTATTGAAGGCCTTTAGTTATGAAGTAATGATCTATGCAACCTTGAATCTTTTATTTTTATTTTATTTATCAAATAAGATTACATTATTATTATTATTATTATTATTATTATTATTATTATTATTATTATTATTATTATTATTATTATTATTATTATTATTATTATTATTATTCAATAAATCAAAAACAAAGAAAGTTTACAAAAAATTAGTGGGCAGCCGGGAAACAAGCTGGGCTCCCACTCCCTTAGCAATAGCAAAACTAATCCTAGGGAAAATATGATGAGCAGCACGCGCTCCAGTATCCTGAGCCAAAGCGAAACCCCGAACTCTAACAAGGAACTCAACAGCATCAACATCCAACTCCCTAAGTGTCGAGAAAAAGAAAGGAAGGAATCCATATCCCTTAGCTGCACACAAGTCCCGATACTTCGCACACTTGCGATCTTATTCTTATTATTATATTATTATTATTATTATTATTATTATTATTATTATTATTATTATTATTATTATTATTATTATTATTGTTATTATTATTATTATTATTATTATTATTATTATTATTATTTTGCTTTGAGTTTCGTAATAATTGAATTATTAGAAATTATCTAATGAATCGAATTATTATTATTTAGAACTGTTCGATTAAAGATGAAAAGTCAGGTCTTTTGATATTCAAGAGACATAACACTTGGATTAAATCTGTGACGGAGTGTATCTCTTTAAGTTAATGTTTGCAAATGAAATGTCACAACTATTGAAGGTGCCTCTTCAAATTTGGTATCTTTCCTCCATCTATAAATAAGATACTACACAATAACGTTTTTCATCATAGAAGAACACTAAATTCTGAAATAAAATCAGAGCAGAAGGAACTACTAACCAAAAGAATCGAAAGATGGCGCAAGTTCAGGCAGAAACCATTCTCATCGTTGACAACAATGAAATTAGTCACCACAGAGGTCTGGCGTGCTGCAAAATTATAAACATCAAGAGTCAAATGAAGATGAAGATCAAGTTTGTATGCAAGGAAGACGGGGCAATAACATGTTCGATGAAACAGAAGAACATCCATCTCGATCAAAAGGAAGAGACAAAAATGATGTGGATAAATGTTGCACAACCAATTGATGAGCCATCTATTGATTTCACATCCTACATGAAAGAGAAGATCATGGAGAATAATCCCAACGTGTTCATCCTATCCTCAACTGGTTCTGGATATGATCCTCGATTGATGAAAAAATACATTGAGGCAATTGGTGGTACAGTCCATTTTCATAACAACATTGGGAATGAACCTGGTGGCTTTTGCGTCGCTACATCACGTGGTGCACTAAATGGCACAGGAAACTCCGTTGAGGTGTCTGGCTTTCGATTCACTTATGATCATACAGACTGAATCATGATCATAAGCCTCGACCCCAATAATTCTCAATGTTCTTCTTTGATTTATATGGTTATATATATGATGTAATAGCAATATTAATAAATTGTTTCAAATATTTTATCTTCTCGGTTCTACAAATACTTATATCCAGAATGCAATTACCTGATGATTAATTTATTTGTGTTTTATTTTCGAATAATATTTGTAGAGTAGGGTAATATTCAAGAGTTTTTAATTTTATTTATTAAAAATTAAGTTTTTTCCGGTAATAATTAGTCTAGATTATTAATTATTAAATCAGTGATTAGTCGAATAAATCACTTAATTAAAAAAAACATTGTGGCCAAAGGGATTTGAACCCGGGTGGCATATATCATTACCATCACCATATTCCACTCGGCACAACTTTTTATTCATTAATTATTGACAACATCAAGTATTGGTCTTTGATTTAATATTTTATGCTTTTAATTTTATTTATTAACAATTAAGTTTTTTTGCGTAGCAATTACTCTAGAATATTGATTATTAAATCAGTGATTAATCGAATCAATCATATAAAAAACATAAGAAAAAAAAAACTGTGGCCAAAGGGAATTGAACCCGGGTGGCATATATCATGAGCATCACCACATTCCATTCGGCCACAGCTTTTCAATTGTTCATTGTTGACAACATCAATTATAGGTATTTGATTTAAAATTTCATTTCGTAACAATTTTCTATAAGTTGTTTTGGTAAGTCTTCAATTTTAGTGTCTTTGAAAAATGTCCATGCACAGCTGAATTAGTCACTCCAATTCACTGATGATTTAATCTAAATATAGAAAATATATACTACCCGTTTTGGTTAGTCCTATTCTCCTCCATTCCATTCCATACACGCCCAAGCCTCATCAATGCTTCTATACCAGTATATGGGATGTTTATGAACTTACTTATTTGTGGGGAATAATATATATGAATGGGTATGTGCAAAATTTGGGTTTCTGTCCTAGATTCTATTTTCTCAGTCTCGTTTTGGCAGGTTTGTGTACATGATGATTCTGATGTTTGAATCTTGTTCATAAATGTAGTAAGTTTTCAGCGAGTATAGAATTAAATATGTATGAACAATCAACAACATCCGAATTCATTCGAATGATGAAAATCAACTCAAAAAGGCAAATGAGAGTGTGCCACATTAGATTGTACATTCAGCGAAATAAGTTCTGTACAAAAGGGAGATTAGAGCAGTACCACTTGCATTAGGTGTAGTACTTAAAACTACTTTCTAATTCCAAAATTCAAACTAGTTCTTAAACGAACATGTGTGCATTTAAAAGAATTATTCGAATCACAATAAGCAGATTAACAAAGCCACACACATAAATACCATAGGACTGTAACATAAATGAAAACTTCGTAATCCACTCATTAGCATCCACAGTTTTGGTGGTTGTTTATCATTAGTTCATTACTACGGTGGATTTTAGTTTTACGGATTCTCTAAAATGTATTTTCTGCTTAAATATTGGCAAAAAATCAAAATATTTGTTAAACGATTAACTAATCCGATTACATAAAACTTGTATGAACCATCTAAAACAATAGGGTGTTCACATGCCTAAAACGTTATTTAATGCATTAATAATTAATTTATATACTATATTTAGAATATGTGATCTTGTGAAATTAAATTTGGTTTATGAAGATGAAGACGTAACATGTACAATTTCATAAATATACTTGAAATACAAACTGACTTTTTATTCTTCCCCTTAATTACCGGATGTCAAAAATACAACCCTATAAATAGATACACAACAATAACTACTACTACTTCTTACGCAATAAGTACTCATTTATATATTAATAGAACCGTTTACTACTCATTTATCTTACGTAGTAATTATAATTATTAATTTACTAATAATAGTCTAACATTCATTTACTAAGTTCTTGGTGACGATTGAGACTCGGGATTTTTCTGGAAGCCCGTCTAGACTTTCACTTTTATTAGTTTGATAACACTTTAGTTTCTTCATTGAAATTAGGGCAAATTACATACAGTACCCCTCTTAGATGTCCTAATTACATATAACGGACCATTAGTTCATCAATTACATATAGTCTCCAACTAGATGGATTTTAATTACATCCAGGTCCACGATCTTGACTTTTTGCGAATTAAAACGTGGAAAGTACATTTTTGCCCCTGGTCAAAATTCAGAATTTTGCATTGACCAAACAACATTAATTTATGTTTATTATACATTGACCCTCAATATTTTCTAGTTTATGAAATTTACACGAAAAACTTTTAAAATTTTCAAATGGATCCCAAATGTAATTGCAAATCTATCCCAACAACATTAATATGAAAAAATAAGTCCCAAAATTTTTTTTTTCATCCTTTTTCCTTTTTCTTTTCTTTCCTTCTTCTTCTTCAAAAATCCGGTGTCGGAATCCGGCACCGAAACCGAAGGCAGCTCTGACCGGAGCTGCCATGGCAGCTCACGATCGGAGCTGCGTGGCAGCTCTGACCGGAGCTGCCTTCGGTTCCGGTGCCGGATTCCGGCACCGGATTTTTGAAGAAGAAGAAGGAAAGAAAAGTAAAAAGGAAAAAAAAAAGATAAAATTAAAAAATAAAATCTAAGGTCACGTTTGGTTGTATGAGAGAGAAAATCTCAAAATTCTGTGGTCAACACCGGAACGGCCAAATGGGCCTGAATGTAATTCTTTGCAAGACGGTCCTTCAGATGAAAAGATGTCATCTAGCAGGGGGTCCAGAAGTAATATTCCCTTGAAATTATTTTGTTTCTTCATTTAAATATATTCCAATCCCGGACTGGAAAGCATGAGTTGGATTATATGATTTTTATGAAAAACATAACAATCAATAAACAATCAACAGGCATGACTTGGATTATATGATTTTTATCAAATATGTACATAACAATCAACAAACAAATCTGTACTTGACTTTTTTATCGCATATTCTAGCCTTTCGATATCATTCTTCTACTGATAACTTGCACCGACAACCATATTAGGCGAGATAAGGCTATCCACAAACGACCACATCTGCTTCACTTGCCAATAAACAAATCCATCAATAATTATGTTTTTTGTTGTTCTTTCTCTAATGTTGTACAAAACCAATCCTTCATCCTCGATTCCTATCAAAAACTCATCCTCCCAACTAAGCACCGAGGGAATCACGTAGCGGATCGAGTACGAGACAGTAATCAATTTGGTCAAAGAATCTACCACACCATACTCTCTCATCATCCATATCACAAAGTCCAGATATACTTCTGCCTCCGCCAAGGTACACAAACAACCTCTAATAGTCACAAGATCGTCAACACCATAAAAATCAGCTGGAATTGGAATCTCACGAATGTCTTCGGTCGCCAAATCTAAAGAAGCAATAACACCACGGCCAGGTTGAGCAGTCATACCGCTCGAGTGCATAGCCCCATTCAGAATACACCGATATTCAAAAAAAACATGTGGGTAATTACGGTTGAGATCATCAGCCTTCAATGTCTTCCATGCATTTTTTTTGAAAGAGTATATTTCCATAGAAATATCAGGGCTAAATGGACCAACATACGTGGCCACCACAATCTTATAATCATCAGTTGAGCTATCATAACCAAATCCAGCATCACGATAATTGAATTCCTTACTAGTAAGAGTAGGAGATTGTACCTCGAGCTGTTGCACAGTGATAGGATTTAGCAATTTAGCAAAATAAAACTATCCACAAGCCCTAACAAAACCAAACCATTACAACTGCCAATCACTGTTTTTTGCCATGTATTGGACAACTGATCAATCTTCTTACGTGAAGCTGCTTGAGTACTTGTCGAGCATGTGATGATGTCGACTGAGTAGTCTAGAATAGTAATGATGTGTTCTTGGTGGGGTTTGCGAGTGAGGTGCAGATTTATGAACTGGGAGGAGGAAAGACGAATTCTCCATGATTTGGATAAGCACCTACACCTGCCTGCAGACTTTGTTGGGAGCCTGGAGAAGATTTCTGTGCATATCAAATCATCCGGTAGATTCTTAGTAATGGAATCATTTGTCTTCTGCCTTTTCCTTGTCAGGAGGAAGCCAATATTTATGTAATCCATGTATTGGGGCGTCTGTAAGGTAAAGTTGCTAATGAACAGACACAAGTTCTCCAAAGGGTTGCGTTGTTGTTAATTTTTAATTATAACTTGGGCGTGCAGTTATTGGGAAAAATTGCAATTGTGGTCCCTATGTCTTGGTATTATGCGATTATGGTCCAATTTACGGTGCATTTTACGAACTGAATCCTCTTTTCACACAGAATTCATCGTATATAGTCGATAGTGCCATATCTCGTCTCGTATAATTTGTTAGAGGACCAAAAATGCCAACGGCGCAAACTGGACAGTGAAACTGAAAAGGAGCAATTGGAATATAAAAGAAAACATGTATTATTTTTATTATTATTATTATTATTAATTTATGTTGACATATAAAAATAATAATTGGATAAAGTTGACACATGGAATTGTCGAAACCTAGACCTCTTGGTTGAGAGTTTGATCTTTTCCACTGGACCATTGCATCTTTTGTTGAAAGGGTGTGTTGCAACTTGAATAGATAGATTATGGAGAGAGAAGTTACATTCTCAAGAGTTGCACCTCTTCAATAACAACCTTTCAAAAATACACTAATAACCTAATGTTCTAGATTTCAATATACCCAAAAAACGGGATTTATCCTAGAAATCCAGAATTCTGCTTCCTCTTCTCTTACATTCTAAAAGCTTGTCCTCCCATATCATAGTAGACTAGTAGTCCAACTGAGTTTGTATTTCAAGTGCTTGTATACATTCTAAAGGAGGTATCCTGGGTGGTTCTCGACCCCAACACAGTCATTAGCGACTTGACTTTCGGGTGGTTACGTTAGGACTATAAGTAGAGTAGGTTAGATTAACCACTCCAAAAAAAACAATTTAGCGAGTCAATTTTGAGGGTTTTAGATCAATAATTGTGGACGTCCAATAAAAGTTTAGCTTTGCAAATTTCATCTATTGTCATGACCAAACCGTGGCGGGAATAAATATCTGATTAGTCTCAACCAAATATATACTACTACTCGTATGATGTTATGTAGTCTAATTAAATTGAAAAATCCTAAAGGATGTACTTCGATATTGATGAACACGAGATCGAAGTACATAATATTTGGTTGAGATGGACTTTTAACAAAACAATTATCTAGGCAATTACCAATTTGCCAAACTTATCAAAGGCGCATTAATAAAGAAGCATCACATTTGATTTTGATTACCCAAAATATTTCGGTGCTTCCTAGATTAATACTACTACTACACCCAAATATTTGAATTTTTTTTTTTAAATAAAGAAAGAAGCATCATATTTGATTTTGATCACCCAAAATATCCACTAGTTACCCCTCAACTACCATTCACCAAGGCGAAATTTACTGCTACTGTACTTATAAAAAGTGACTTCTAGCCTTCCCACATTCATTCTTTCTTGTTGCCTTTTCACCTACCTCTCTGATTTCTCGCTCTCAATTGTTCGGAGACCTTTTATTTTTTCCAGCTATGGAACAGTACCTGCACAACATGTTCATCTATGGAGGTGGCCGCTTCTCGAAGGGAAGCAATGGCAGGGTTGCTTATCGTGGTGGACAGGTGAAGATTGCAGAGGTCGTCAATGCCGACTGCAGTCGGTTCACCCTAATGGACTTGTTCCATGTTGGCAATAAAATGGATCTTCTTAATGGTACACCCAAGAGGGCTTGGTATGTCTCCCCTGGTATGCCAAGGGATGTACGCCGCAAATCACTGGCCAGACGACTAGTTCCGCTGAAGACTACCACGGACCTGGAGGAGATGTTTTATCATGCTTCTATGAACAACAAGTCTTGGATGGAGATTTACTTCCAGAATACTGACTACTTGGTGAGAGATGGGGACTTCTACATGCTGCCTGGCGATATTTCAAATGGGGGGGATGCGGAGTTCACAGATGCTGAAGATTGATGCTGGTGTTGCGGAAAAGGAAGCGGCTGAGTATAGCATGGGACTGTTTATGAGGCAGGAGCTGCAGTGTAGGCGTGAACTTTACCGCCTAAGTGTACGTGAAGCGCATTTTAGTTATAACTTTGAATCTGCTTTAGTTGTTATGTATTCAGTGCTGCATTTTCAATTTGCTAATAATTTAAGCTAAGTATTTATGTTTTATGGTCCATTAATTAAGTAGAGATCATATGGTGCAGATAAATGATTGTTTTTTTTTTGTTTCGACACATTAAAAGTTCATTAGATAATACGCGATTTTACATGTCTACAAGAAACTACTCGTCTAGCTTGATTACATCGAAAAATCCAACGAGGGCAAACATCCCATATATGCAAGTTTGTTTCAACAAAAGTAAGGGCATTAGCAGGTCCAAAAGTCTTGTTTTTTCCTTCCTTAGCTAGCCGATTTGGCCATTTCCCCAAGTTCCTTTAGGCATTATAGACTTATGTGCATCATGTTTGTGATTGATAAAAAGTAGCAAAATCATAAAATAGGAAAAAATGAGAGAAACAATTGGATAAATCCCGAAAATGACCTACAATTTGCTTTTGTAAGCTTATGTTCATGGGTGATAACAAGTTGCAAAATCAGAAAATATATAAAATTGAGAGGAAAATCAGGAATAAAAAAAAGAAAAATGACCACATATATAATTGTATCAAACATAATTTACTACAGGGAACTAACATCAGAAATCAACCTAACAGAACTACAAAGTATTGAAACTTCAAAATTACAAGAGCAGCAACACGTACATTTTACAAATTCAAGTTACAAAAGTACCTGCCTAGAGGTGCCAAATAATTCTACGGTTAAGCACAAGCCACGGGGCAATATCACTCAAAATTCTCCATCACACCCCCATAACTCGAGGGACAGCATCACCAGACACGTACCAGTCAACCCCTGTATTTCGTTCCCTCCACAAAGTGTAAGGATCCTGAATCTCCTCATTGGCCAGGCTCAGTTTTGCAAACCGGTAGTGACCAGCTATCTCGTAGTCCTCTTGAACAGTTGGAACCTGGGCTGGCAGAGTATATGCAACTTCATTTGTACCATCAACCAACTCATGTTCCACGTCTTGCATAAATATCACCGCAGCTCCTGCACCATGCAGTAGGACGTTCACCCACATATCTTCAAGATCAGGCTCGTCTTCGATGGTAACCAGCCCTTGAGGATATTCTCTCCCGTGTTCATGATACCAGAATCTCTTTGTTAGAGGTCCTGTAACTCTCATCTTGGACACAGCCATAAAAAGATCTGACATGCTAAACAAATGGCGGTTTACACAGTGGATATAGCGAGTAGCCCTCCACTGTATCGCAATCCTCCGGGCATTGTCCTCCATCGCCCTCCTGCACGGCATATGATTGAGTGTAAAGTAGGAGGGGGGGCCTGTAAAAACAATGTGTGGAGTCAAACATGCACAAAATCAACAATACTACAATGAGGCATTACAGCAATCTACATAATGATACAGTGCGTGAGTTCAATTGTGTAGATGACAGAAAACCAATCAGTAAACTACATTGTCTACACGAATTCAAGATATCCTAAACAAAGACAAATGTACAGGTTCTAATAAATCAACCGAAAATTCACCCCAAAATCAAACCTCTAACCTTTGTTAAATAATAGAAAGCATAGGGATATAGTATTATCTAAATTACGCAAGTTAGTTATCAAGTTTGAAGTCAAATTGGTGATCAGTGAGCATTCACATTACATGTGAAATCAACAAATTCATATGATTCGTCCCGTAAAAGTTATTATAAACAAATCTCCAGACTGATTAACATGGTGAAACTAACAATTGCATGTATAAGGTGAAGATGAACTAATTTATATATGACGAATTCATATCAAGAACACACTTCAATTCTTCCTTACCCCGAATAAGGCGAGCATCAACCGGCCCACCTCCCATCACATCGGCCCCTGCACCTGCGCCATTGTTTAGAAATTCTCCATTGTCAGCCATTGTTCTTTGCTTGTTCGTTAAAAACGGGTATATAGGTAAGGATGAGAATGAAGAATGAAGAAGAAGAAGACCTATCGGTCGCTTTCTTTCTTTCAATTCTTTCAATTTTAGTGTACAGTGTGATGCGTGTAGAGGAAGAGTGGAGAGAATTGCAGTTTTGGTCCCTTATTTAGTGGTCCCTCATGGATTTGGTCCCAAATGTGTTTATTTGTTCACTTTGGGTCCTTTATAAGCGAAATACATCAGATTATACGAAAGCGTATATCCATTTTTTGGTCCCATAACTTTAATTCATTATTAATTTGTCTCAATATTTTATAATATTCAAAATTACACAAAATAAAATTGTAAAAAGTTCCTAGATGTTCAAAATTATCCAACACTACCCCCACAGTACTTTATAAAATTTAAATTTTGGTCCTAACACTGAAAATTCTCAAATTAAAACTCAAACAATAATAATTTAGCTTCCCAAATTCAAATATGTCAAAATATAAGGTATTGCACTTTCATAATAATTCAGAAATAATAATCCAGAACCAAAAAAAAATAAAAATAATACTAATAATAATAATAATTCAGAAATATAAAAATAAATTCAAATGACCATTTAAAAACAGCTCACAAGCTACGCGATTGTACAGGTGTAATGGTGAAATGGTTTTATAGATTAAAATGGTTTATACAAGTGTAGTAGGGGTAAATCGAGGCAAAAAACGTGGAAAATTGCGTTGCACGCCCTATCAGTGCCCTGGATAGATGAAATACTTAAGTTCCACAATTTATATGAGTCTCACAAGTCATTTGATCTGTACCATTCACACTTATGTGCTTAATTACTATGTATAACACCAACACTTGTGTTCCACTATATAAGCCTCACAGGTCAATTGCTCTCTATACCATCCAAGATTGCATTCTTGTGTTGTTATGTTATTATAAAGAATACATACGTTCTTAATTGATATGCATCGACAAGACTTATGTTATTAGTGTCCCAGTAGCATGAACACTTACATTATAAATTTCTTTGTATCATCATTACGACTGATGTACAACAATATGTGTCTACGCTGATGTTGCTCAGTCAAGTGCAATGTTATATATTGAACCAACATTATTTACCCTAAACCCTATACCCTAACCCTAAACCCTATACCCTAAATCCTAAAGTAATAAATAACAGTAATAATATTATTATTAATAGTAACAATAATAATAATAATGTTAGAAATTAATGATAATAAATTGATAATAATAACAGTTATAATAAAATTACCAAGGAATAAAATTTGAGTTAATTTTAACAAAAATAAAAGCAAAGGTAATTAATGACATTATCAATTTAATTCATTGGAAAGATGTTCAACGATGGATATTTTTATTTATTTATTTATTTATTTATTTATTTATTTATTTATTTATTTAGTGAATTGTTCAATGATTGATATACTGACCAGATTTCTCGCACCCTATATATAGTTGCCGATTTCTTGGCAATTTTTTTTTTCGTGGTTGTAAACTTGTAAATGTAGCGGTATTCTAATAATTATAGTAGCCCTGTTATGAATAGAACTACTTAACATATGAGTGTTTGTAGTAACTAGTACATACCCGTGGCGATGCCACGGTATGATATAATTCTCAACTTATATAAATTAATAAAAAAGAATTATTCAATATAAGAGGATAAATAAGTTATCAAATGAATGATTTTTTTAAAACGCACATAGATGTATCAATGCCACGGTACAATATACTTCTAACTTATAAGATTTCCATAAATAGAAAGGTGATTCGATTGTAAGAGTATTGATGAACGTGTCAGATTCAGTCAAATAAATTTGTAATAAGCCAAAGGCAATCCACAACTACAACGAAAACCGTAGTGTAGCAGTAGAATGACTCGAGTGTCGTTCTCTCAGGAATATAACTAGCTTTATCTATTTAATCAAGAGAATATAAAACAGCAGAGAGAAAGCAATAGGGGGTTTTCAAGCAGATAATGGAGGTTGGTGATAGTATGGTCCTTCTTAACATAATGGGTCGATAATCATGCATAAATTCCTCGGTCTTGCATAGAGATCTTTGAATGAATCTTGGGTCCTGTTGTAAGTATTGTGCACTACGAAGATAATATGGGTCTGACCTGTCAACAACTAACGTCCTATTGTGTTCCGTAATTATTCAACACTACGAAGATAATTTGGTCTGATTGGCCGACAAGTGTCCTAGTGTGCATAATGATCAATACAACATACGAGAATTTTGGTGTTCAACTCATCAACGAAATAAAGCAATGACACGGAGTATAATGCGCGATATAGCCATTAGCATGATTATCTTCCCTCGCTAAGAATTCACATACTACCACCAACGATAAATTTAGCTACTCATAATGTGCATGCAATCAATAGCAATCATAGAAGAAAACATATTGAAAGAATATAAAATAAGTAGATAAAAGTTGTAAGATACAAAGTTACCGAAGGTTGTCAATCTCCGGATGATTGCGATCCTACGCGCTCCAATCTGCTATGAAAAAGTATCCCCTAAGCTATGGAACTCCCAGGACAGGCCCCGTGTAGTTCCTACCTAAAACTATAGAGAGAGGTGAGAAAGTAGGCTTGGAAAGATATGAATTTCGGAGAGAAAACTCGCAACTATATATAGGCCCGAAATATCTCTGGGGCGGTTCGCCCCCCAGTATTTCGCGGAATTTCCGCGTTTTTGGAACACCAATTCCTTGTAGACTTCAATATAAATGCCCGTAAATCTCCGAATTTCAACCAAAACATGTAAAATAAAATCTAAAAGGAAACGTGACACTATTCTACTAAAATGTACTAAAATATAGTTAAATTAACATAGAGGATAGCTAAATTAGGTGAAAAAGACTCGAATGAAAGTGTAAAATACACATTCATCAAGTATAACAAAAATTAATAAATCAATAATATTATAAAATATAAAATAAAAGTCAACTACCAAAAACATAGATGTTACAATTGTTAAAAACGCGATTAGCAAGTTCACCCGACAGACCATTATTCGGTGACAGTAATACAGACGATCCAGGTTTCATTACCGGTCGATCTTCTGCATGACCGGTCAATCTTCTGCATGACGTAATAACATAAATTGTTTACAAAATAATATTATAATAACAATATATCGAGTAATTCCAATTTTATAACAATTATAATAACCTATAGATATCCAAGTAAAACATATACAATACATTATAGCTAGTAAATGAATAAATTACACACAAAAAGCCATTTTTTGACCTCTCGCGAATTAAGGAGAATTGACACTCGCGAACTAAGTGTAACCGGCGAATTACATATCTATAAAATGACTTGAACCCTAGGGAGCTTTCCCCATTTGAGCCGACACAACATTTCTTCCTCCTTCTCCGTTTTCTCCTTTCGGAAATTTTACCCGATTTGAGCCGACATGAATCTGCTCGTCTTCTTCCGATCTCCTCCGACATTCTCAAATCTCTGTTTTTCATCTTTCTCATCAGATTTTCGTTTTTCTCATCCGAATCGGCGCCGGCTTCTCCATTATAATCTCTCCGATCAATTTATCAACCCAATTCATTCCAATATAGATTAAGATATCTCTTTCCATCATACATGAAAAATCCAAAATCAAGTCGACTATTTTGTGAAGAATCAACGATGACAATGCCATCGGGTGAATCGATCTACTCTCGAATCTATGTTGGTAAGTATATCACTACACTTCTATTTATTTTTTTCATATATCTCCCATATTTATTAACTAAATCTCAACTTTTATTTGTGAATTTCACGCCTCCATTTTTTGCCATCCATTCATCTCAAGTCTCGTCGGAAATCTCTAACGGTGAGTTACGCAATCTGATAATTTATTCGATTATGAATCCATATATAAGTTCTCAAATTTGATTAATACCTCTACGTTTATTGTAATGAGGTATTTCGTAGATTAATCCCTCATCTTAATAACAATAGAATCGTGCGAAGAAGTGGTATAAAAAAACGATGAGACTCTATTACACTGAACATGATTTACTTTCAAGTTAACAACTATATTTTTTATACATGACCACGAAACAATAACCTTTGATGGTGATAATGATGAACGCGGATTTGTCGGTTCCGAATTCAGTCAAATAATATTTGTATTTAGCCAAAGGCAATCCACAACTACAACGAAAACCGTAGTGTAGCAGTAGAATGACTTGAGTGTCGTTCTCTCAGGACTATAACTAGCTTTATCAAATCTAATTTAGAATATAAAAACAGCAAACAGATAGCAGAGGGGTTTCTAGCAGATAATGGAGATTGGTGATAGTATGGTCCTTCTTAACATAACGGGTCGATAATCATGCATAAATTCCTCGGTCTTGCATAGAGATCTTTGAATCAATCTAGTGTCCTGTTGCAAGTATTAAGTACTACGAAGATAATTTGGTCTGACTAGTAAATCACGATTGTCCTAATGTGTTCCGTAATTATTCAACACTACGAAGATAATTGGTCTGATGGTCGACTAGTGTCCAATTGTGCATAATAATCAATACAACATACGAGAATTTTGGTTACAACTGATCAACGAAATAAAGCAATGACACGGAGTATAATGCGCGATATAGCCATTAGCATGATTATCTTCCCTTCGCTAAGAATTCACATACTACCACCAATGATAAGTTTAGCTACTCATAATAGGCATGTAATCAACAGAAATCATAGAAGAAAACATGTTGAAAGAATAATAAAATAAGTAGAATAAAACTGTAAGATACAAAGTTACCGAAGGTTGTCAATCTCCGGAAGATTGCGGTCCTACGAGCTCCAAACTGCTATGAAAAAGTATCCCCTAAGCTACAGAACTCCCAGGACAGGCCCCGGAAAGTTCCTACCTAAAACTATAGAGAGAGGTGAGAGAGAAGGTCTGGAAAGATATGATTTTCGGAGAAAAACTGAGCACTATATATAGGCCCCGAAAACTACGGGGCGGTTCGCCCCACTGTGCGGCGGTTCGCCCCAGAGTTTTCTCGCGGAATTTCCATGTTTTCGACGCGTTTTTGGATTTCTTCACCTTTTCGGACTCGGTTTCTGACTTCTAGTAGCCTTCTAACCTCCAGATTCGGCCCCTAGACTTCAAATCCTATCCGGAAACCTTCAGATACTCCAAATAGGCTTCTGGAACACCAATTCCTTGTCAACTTCAATATAAATGCCTGTAAATCTCCGAATTTCAACCAAAACTTGTAAAATAAAATCTAAAAGGAAACGTGACACTATTCTACTAAAATGTACTAAAATATAGCTAAATTAACATAGAGGATAGCTAAATTAGGTGAAAAAGACTCGAATGAAAGTGTAAAATACACATTCATCAAACTCCCCAAACCGAACCTTTGCTTGTCCTCAAGCAACTAAGCTAGACTCTAATACAAAAAAAAAAAAAAAAACATGCAAGACTCAAAAATGGCGTGTCATGCCAAATAAAATGAACTAAATTACTGAATCTACCAAATAACATATGAACAAAAACCATATAAATCAAAGCATGAATATAGGTTGAAGAATATCTCGATTGACTTATACACATCCACATAAGCACTTATGTCAAGACAAGATAGTCTCTTGTAACATTCTCTACCTGGACCTAGTCAGTGACGACGTAATGATGCATGCTAAGATACGAATGGTTGCCCCGTGCCTATGAAACTGAGGACTTACTGCTGTTCCACCATGTTAAGACTTTCCCTCAAAAGAGGTCGAACCAGTACTGGCTCTCATCAAACGAAGGGGGATTCCCTATAAAAGATAACTCTCCCCTATTCTACCCATCTCTCAAGTAAAGTCTTAAGCTATTCACCACTTCCTGAATGGCAGGACGAGGGTGGTCTAGAACAGATGACTCTCAAGACAAAAAGATAAAAACACGATTACGATCATTACAAAAATGGAAAAGACTCAACACTTTGCTAAACTGCTATTTGGCTTTCTTTTTGGGTCCTTCTTTGCTTTTTTGGGGTCTTCTTTTTTCCTTTTTTTTCCTTCCAGATTCTTTTTTCTTTTTTCTTTTTTTTTTCTGGAATTTTTTTCTTTTCTTTTCTTTTTCAATTTTTTTAGCCTGCAGTAGCATAACAAAGAGAGAAACAAAATGACTCACACGACTTCCCCAAACCTATTCGAAAGAATAGGTTGGAGTACAAAATTTACGGAAAAGGAAAATAAACTCACGATACAAAAATAAAAAACAGAAACAAGTCTATGACGGTGTAACCCCCTCCCCAAACCTATACGGAAGAATAGGTTATAAACAAACGATCACACAACCTCACACTACCTCCTTCCTAGGCATTTAGCAATCTCAAAGCATGGTGAAGACTTGTTGCCTCTTAGGTACATAATTACTCGGGAAATCAACCATAAGCCCCTAACATGTATCATCCTATTATAAAGGCCTTCGTGAACCGCAGTAGAGAAAACACCACTAAGTGATGTCGAGACTACCTAGCTCAACTAAGTGCAATACATAAATGTGACAAGTCAAGCGAGAAAAACCTCAAACAAATTCATAGAGATGAAGCATACGATTAATGGCATAGTTGGTTGATCTACCCATTAAAAAAGTTCAAAAAATTCGGCAATAAACTCCATATAAAACATGCAAGACTCTGTCCTAGGAAAGCAGTAAACGTGCAAATGCAAAAAATTTCACGAGTTTATCATAAGCAGGATAAGTATAGAGATAACCAGCGATAACCTCCTCCCCAAATCTGAACGTCGTCACTCGTCCCGAACGTCGAAAGTGGATCCAAGGTGAGAGCTAATGCTTGTATAAGTGACCTATAATACTCAATCAAACTCGTGAGATAAAATCTAAAGCGGTAAAGAAAGCGATAGAATCTCCGGGTTGCCTCCCGGATAGCGCCATTGTTTAAAGTCTTTGACTCGACTCCTGTCTGCGCCTATCTCTTCTTTTTGCGGGTACTAGGCTTCCCCTTCATTGTTCTCCTCTCTATGCCACGAACCTGTGAATAAGAAAGAATATAGGCTGCAAGACCACAGTAGTGAGTAGTAATATCAGGCGGTTCAGGTGGATCAGGTATGGCTTGCAACACGTGTTGCTTGCCATCCACTTCGATAGTGCAAGTTCTTTGGTAAATGTCCATCACGGAGCGTAGTTTGGTCAAGAACGTTTGCCCTAAGAGTATGACATCCCCCGTTCCAGGTGCAGACGCCGGCATAACTACAAAATTGGTGTATATAGATGCTTCACCAATCTTGACCAACACATTTTTCACAACACCCTCGGGTCTCATAAAGGATCCATCCGCCAGTCGCACAATAGCCCTTTGCTCAGATAGTTTTCCAAGGTTGCTCTTTTCAAACACATTCAAAGGGATTATGTTTGAGTAGGATTCCATGTCTAGTGTGGCACGGACATCTTCAAGCTCACCAATCCCTACATTAACATCGAAACTTTTAGGGAGTGGTTCAGGATCCTCTTGCTCCTCATCACTTGCGTCAGAACCAAGGTCCTTCTCTTCTTCCTCAGCCTGTAGAAGTTCTTCCTTCATGCAACACTCGCACCTAACGACCTTCCTGATGGTGATTTCGTCAGTTACATCACTAGCCAATTTCGACTTCACAGTGTTGCTAGGCAGTTTGCCTTGTTCCCTACTTGCCCCTCGGTCGATCAACTCCTGCATCTTTTGATGGGCAAGCCTAGTGCTCTCTTCCAACCTATCGAGCCTTGCCCTAGTCTTCTCGGAATCTTCTTCATAACGTTTGAGAAAACTTTGTGTGTGATCGACCATCTTTTGCAAGTTCTCCATCAGTTGAGCCGACTTCGACTTCGGTGGCTCTTTCAGAGCGGGGTTTTCGCAGTGGTCATTATCATAGTTCAGCCTACTACGGTCTTGGTTAGGTCCATAAGTTTGGTTAGCCGGTGCATATCCTTGATTGTTTCGGAATCCCCTTCTCCAAAATCCACCTCGAGGATTCCTACCGTCTTGTCCGTAGCTAACTTCTTGAGTACCAAACTCCGTAGCAAAGGCTTCTTCTTCGCCTCCTCGAGCCCAGTTGCCATCATCGTATGCCAGCTCCGATCTACACATATGAGCCCCATGCTCATAGTTCTTGCATATTCGGCATACTTCATTCGAAACAGTTGTTCCGGTGGCGCTCTTGAGGACTTGCTTCAATTCGTTGGTAAAGCACTCGAATTGATTCCCATTCCCCCTGTACATAGGGGCTTCTTGAGTCGGTGGAGCTTGAGGTCCACGCCTCCTAACCATTGCTCTTGGGTCCTTGAACTGCGAACCCTTAGCAAGCCTCTCGAAAACAGCCCAGACGGCTTCTGCGGTTTCCTCCCAAATATTGCCTCGGCATTGGAAATCCACCACTTGTTGGTTCTCGAAGGTTAGTCCATTGTAGAAGTGTTGGACTAGGTCGGAAAGTTCAAAACCATGGTGAGGGCACTTGTTCGTGAGATCTTGGAACCTCTCAAACGCGGTGTAGATGGTCTCATCATAGTCCTGCTTGAATCCAGTGATTTGCGCCTTTAGCGCGGTAGTCAAGGTGTGAGGGAAGTATTTCTCCATGAAAGCTGAAAAAACCTTTTCCCAAGTGTCCAGCGAGCCGGCTGGTAGAGAACTCAGCCATGACTTGGCTCTGTCGCCAAGTCCCATAGCAAAAACCTTCATCCTTAACTCATTTGTGGTTATGCCAGCTCCGGGTCGTGGGAGTTGGTTGACGAAATTATCGATATCGCTCAAGTACCCCATCACATCTTCCCTTGATAAGCCATAGAACCTCGGAAGTTGTTGGAATGCGTGGTTCTTGATCTCCAGATCTTGGGTTGTAGATGAAAAAACAATCGCCGGTCCCCTCATACGATCCTTGGTGGGTTGAACCCATGCCTTCAGTGGTCTAGCTTCTGCCATTCCGTCGATTTCCTTGAAGAGACTGAGTAGAGATTCAGAGAAATCGGTATCCTCTATTTCCTCTAGTATGCGCCTTTCAAGTAGTCGCCTTCTTTGGTGGTAGACTCTATCGATCTCAGCAATTGAATCAGCAAGCGGTGTTCCTGCAGAACGTGTATGCGGCATACACAATCTGTAACAGACTAGGAAAGGTGATTAGAAACAAACTAGGAAAGCAGTATCAGAGAGAGGAAAACTAAAACTAATAGAATTAGGAATCTAAAGCTGTAAATATAAACAAATTAAACAGAAAAAAGGAGTATAGTCCGCGACAACGACGCCAATTTGATGAACGCGGATTTGTCGGTTCCGAATTCAGTCAAATAATATTTGTATTTAGCCAAAGGCAATCCACAACTACAACGAAAACCGTAGTGTAGCAGTAGAATGACTTGAGTGTCGTTCTCTCAGGACTATAACTAGCTTTATCAAATCTAATTTAGAATATAAAAACAGCAAACAGATAGCAGAGGGGTTTCTAGCAGATAATGGAGATTGGTGATAGTATGGTCCTTCTTAACATAACGGGTCGATAATCATGCATAAATTCCTCGGTCTTGCATAGAGATCTTTGAATCAATCTAGTGTCCTGTTGCAATTATTAAGTACTACGAAGATAATTTGGTCTGACTAGTCAATCACGATTGTCCTAATGTGTTCCGTAATTATTCAACACTACGAAGATAATTGGTCTGATGGTCGACAAGTGTCCAATTGTGCATAATAATCAATACAACATACGAGAATTTTGGTTACAACTGATCAACGAAATAAAGCAATGACACGGAGTATAATGCGCAATATAGCCATTAGCATGATTATCTTCCCTTCGCTAAGAATTCACATACTACCACCAATGATAAGTTTAGCTACTCATAATAGGCATGTAATCAACAGAAATCATAGAAGAAAACATGTTGAAAGAATAATAAAATAAGTAGAATAAAACTGTAAGATACAAAGTTACCGAAGGTTGTCAATCTCCGGAAGATTGCGGTCCTACGAGCTCCAAACTGCTATGAAAAAGTATCCCCTAAGCTACAGAACTCCCAGGACAGGCCCCGGGAAGTTCCTACCTAAAACTATAGAGAGAGGTGAGAGAGAAGGTCTGGAAAGATATGATTTTCGGAGAAAAACTGAGCACTATATATAGGCCCCGAAAAACTACGGGGCGGTTCGCCCCACTGTGCGGTGGTTCGCCCCAGAGTTTTCTCGCGGAATTTCCGCGTTTTCGACGCATTTTTGGATTTCTTCACCTTTTCGGACTCGGTTTCTGACTTCTAGTAGCCTTCTAACCTCCGGATTCGGCCCCTAGACTTCAAATCCTATCCGGAAACCTTCAGATACTCCAAATAGGCTTCTGGAACACCAATTCCTTGTCAACTTCAATATAATTGCCCGGAAATCCCCGAATTTCAACCAAAACCTGTAAAATAAAATCTGAAGGGAAACGTGACACTATTCTAATAAAATGTACTAAAATATAGTTAAATTAACATAGAGGATAGCTAAAATAGGTGAAAATGACTCGGATGAAAGTGTAAAATACACATTCATCAGATAATTAGAATCGGTGGTAGATATATTGTATCTTATTGAAGACAACAATTTGTTCATTAAATATTTATCATTTCATCTGTTTAATTTCATGTTATAGTGTATGCTCTTTAAAAGGGTGTAATGATGAAAATGATTGATCTCGAATGTTTATTTCACACCACTCCTTCGGCTATGCTATTATTATCATACGAAAACAATTTTGATATTATAACAATAGCAGCATAGTGCGAAGGAGCGGTATTAAATTGACAATGAGATTATTAATATCTGAACACACCTCCGATTTAAATTGATTTTTTGAAGCTGTCGATACCGAATTTGATTAACACATTCTACCTTTTCATATGTTACAATTGCATATTATTTTATATTGACATTATTTTACTTTACTTTAAACCATAGTTTTGATGTACCTTTTCATGCTGATATGTATGTTTTTCAAAATAGTGTTATGATGACAAAAACAATTTATATCAAAATGTGACAATGGCGCACGTATCTCCTTGAAGTCCTTATTACACATTTTGAATGATTCCATTCAAAGTAATAATTACTCAAGCAGATACGTGGGGCATTGTCCTAAACATTGAAATGTCTGAACACTATTCAATAAAATGTATAATTGTGACAGGAATTGTTATTTCATTTGTTACGACTTATTTGTGTGTACATGATTTACTGGAATGTAACAACTATATTTTTTGTACTTTATGATGAGATAATAATCCTTGTACTAAGATAATGCAAGTAGCCTCCAATGAAGTCATTATTATACGTTGATTAGCTGGAAATAATAATAATATTGCCTTTGCCGGAGGCTTCTTGGATTATCTAAGTTTCAATAAAGGGTTATTTGTATCTGATTAACTCATAGCTGTTATTTTATTTTAAAAATTAATTTATATTTCAATACATATATATTTAAACTAATATCCCTAAACTTTGTGTTATGATGAAAGCGATTACAATGGTTGCACCATCGCAATTGAACCGGTCGTTGTTGAGGGTGACTATTATACGTTAACACATTAAAAGTAATGCATAAATGTTATCCTCAACCATCACCGGTTCTAATGAAAGGGGCAAATATATTGTGACTTACTGAACGCATCGAATCTTTTATTAAATATTTATTTACTCATCTATTTAATTTCATGGTATAGTATATGTTGTTTAAAAGGGTTTTATGATGAAAATAATTGATCTCAAATGTTTATTTCATACCACGCCTTCGGTGAATGTTCATCTCCGGTGAATGTTTTTATTACACACTAAAGGAAACCAAAACAAACTTTCAAATAAAAAAGACAGGGTGTTGTTGTTATAATAACAACTTCACTTATTGAAATTAAAAAAACATACATGTTCACTGTGATTTTTGAACTTGATCCTTCATAATCGATTCAATTCCAATCGTATCGGCGGAATCGAGCCAACATTTCAGTCAATTGACCGCAACACTCAATTTTATATCTGTACTTGAAAGCTTCGGCACACCCCCTTTCAATGTTTCGTTTTTCCATATTTAATATTTTTTGCTTAAGATCTTTGACGGTTTGCTCAATCACATGATGTTCGAGATTGATGAGATGAAGCTGTGCAACAACTTGAGAAGCTTGAAAGATGGGACCGTAGTGGTGCTTATAGATTTCGTCCTTCTCCTTGACATCCAAAAGCTTGATAAGCAGAGTAGGGTCAGAATCCTCTCTTCCATTTGCTTCGTAATACCTGTTTTCAAACTAAATTTAGTGGAGAAAAGACAGGATAAATATATTCAACAAAAAAGATTTTTATGCTGAACTTTGTGTTTGTAAGGATGTAAGAAAAAAATCTTTATGCTGAAGAATTAGTAAGTTCGACTTACCAAGGCGTATCTGTATAGTAAGTCTTGTTACCATGTTGAAGACACTTGGCATGGAGAAGTAATTCGGATGATGAAACACTTTTTGAATGAAATAACTCGAACTTCATATAGCGGTAAACGAAGGGCTCTGTTGATAGTTTATTCAAACGTTTGCAACTGTAGATAAATCAATGCGATAAAATAAAAATTATATGGAAATCAGACAATTCGAAATAGCTTGTTGAATGTAATAAATTCTCACGTTAACTGAAGTACAACAATCGATTCTGATGAGTCCACAACAACACGTTGAATGATTTTCTAACCAAATCCGTTGGAATAGATAATAACCGACTATGTTGTTTACGGGTGATTTCTTTGCGCTTACGAACATGAACGATGGCCATGCAGATCCTGTTCTTGGACTTTAAGACGTCAACATCCATCTGAACGTCGGTTTCAATATATATTGCTCTTAAATTCGTGGACATAAACTATGATAGTAGCAAAGACTATTTATAATGTAATGTATAGAGTATATTAGGTAATGATTATGCACTACAATATTTATACCAAATGTATGTATATTTGGAGGTTATGTAATTGTATTTAACTCCTAATTTAATCAATTAAAGTGTTGACTAAACGATTTGCTGAATTACCAAAACTTTGGTATTATTAAATACATACCAAAGATATACCACTATGAGATCAAGTGGAAATAATAAATATTATGTCAAAATTATATCATCGAATCTGTTTTATAAAGGTAAAAAAATTAAAACACAAATAACGAAAGAAAAAAGAAAAAAGAAAAATAAACTGTAATAATCGTAGTCGATTGAGGATCCAAGTCGAACCGATATCAGTTTATTACTATTATAACTAATTTATATAGAATGGAATAATTTGTTTGATGAGCTACTAAAAGAACACTTGGACATACAAGTGTAGTAGGGGTAAATCGAGGCAAAAAATGTGGAAAACTGCGTTGCACGCCCTATTAGTGCCCTGGATAGATGAAATACTTCAGTTCCACAATTTATATGAGTCTCACAAGTCATTTGATCTGTATCATCAACACTTATGTCCTTAATTACTATGTATCACCAACACTTGTGTAGTTGTGTTCCACTATATAAGCCTCACAAGTCAATTGCTCTCTATACCATCCAAGATTACATTCTTAATTCATATGCACACGATCTTGAACAAAAGAGGACAATAAATCCATTGGGCAGGTCCATTATCAATTCATTCAGCACCAAGGTCATACAATGGAGATAATGTTATATCATGGTTTTGCGATAATTGTTTTTTCGTGTTATGGAATGTATTTTCTATTTACTTATTTACGCTTTTTTTTTTTTTTTTTTTTTTGGTAAAAGTTTAGCAGACGTAACAAAATAAAAGCTCGGACATCAACATGTAGCTTATTCTTTAGATTACAACCCTTCAAATATGTAATGGTTATTACTAATCTCACAAGCCACAAAATGAATAAGTGAACAATACATGTTTTTTACTGCTACCCATACATATATACAATAGCATTGGTATGCACTCTTCAATCGAAGAAGATTAAGAAATGAAAAGTAAATTTATATCATAAATTACCGACTATGTTGATTGAGGATCTAAGTTGGATCTATGTTACTTTGAAAATACCAAAAAGTACAATTTCCCACTGGACACCCAACCCTAAACCCCAAACCCCAAACCCCAAACACCAAGAGCCATTGAATTTATTTTATAAAATATGGTTGTTAACGAATCGAGATGATCGTGAGCAATCGTAAATAAGATCGATCAAAACTTGGATCGTGCTAGACATCGCTCAACACAAGGTTGATCACGATCATGATCGTCTCATTTTCGATCATGAATCGAACACCTTGAAGAAATGATCGAATTTCACAGGCAGCTCGCGATCAATAATTAATTCAATTTTAGTTTTTTTATTATTATTAATTTGATTATATATATACCTATCTTAACTGGCTCGTTAACAGCTCTATTTATAAAATGACACAAAGGGACATTTCTATCATATTGATTGTATGATTAATTAATTAGACCTTTGATGAGCTAATTACTAAATTAATAATTTATAGAGCAATTTATATATATATATATATATATATATACATATATATATATATATATATATATATATATATATAATAAAATAGAGCAGTACGGTTATAGAACGTATGGACATAAATTAACTTGGCTCAAGACCAAACTGTCAAAATTATACTCCAAGTCCAATGGGCCCAAGCTCATTATCATCTCCACTCAATGCTAGATCCGTCTAACTAGACGTTTAGAATCTTTAGATGAGTCCCTTAATCAAACAACAAATTTATTACTGAAGTATCATTATTATAATTTATAGTAATAATTTTATAATACTGTATTTAATAATTAAATTCGTTTCAAACAAATAATTAAATCAGGACTGTTACTTTAAACCCTAATTCATCTACTACTTTTTCCCTTTCTCGTCTTTTGATTTCTTTTCGCTCTACCCATTCTATTCACTTCAAAAATTCAGAGAGAAAAATGTGGGCGAACCCTAGTCGCGAACCTTTTCAAATTGATAAATTTAAGGAATCCGATCCTCCACTGTATGGATCACAGCAGCTTGCTTCAAAATCAGCTCATGGAGCTTCATATTCCGGCGATGGAAATGTTAAAGAATCAAATCCTGGCAAAAACTATGTAGAAGTTCCAGATCCGAACAATGGCAGCGATGGAAATTCAGGTTTTTAAATGGTGTTTTGTATTTAGTTTTAAACATGCAGTATATCGAAAACTCTAACTTCTAATTCTCTTCTCTATTGGTTTTCAGAAAGTGTGAAATTCATTGGTAAGAGAACTAGAGAGAACGTTCAGACATACAACAAACATTGGTTAGTTATTTTATGTTAATTCTTATTACAATACTTCGATTTTTACTAAGACATTGTTACTAGTTCATATATGAAATTTACTTGCATTATTAATGATTTATTCTTTATCTGTATCAAACTAGAATCAAACTTTGGTAATTGGCCTGTTTAGAAAATCCCTTGGACAGTTGGTGCTTATTTTTACTGTGTATTGAACTACGATACTACTTTTGCACTTGGTCAGATTTAATGATTTTACTTGGATACTATAATTAACGAATTAGTATTATTAACTTGTGAACTGCCTCTCTATATGAAATGATGAAATAGGATGTACTGTTTGAATTTAGATAACTAACGGTAACGGTATCGGTTTTGAAAACAAAATAATTTCTTGAAAAAGAAAATCCAAAATAACTTTAATAGCAAAGGTCGGCAATTAATGCCAAAATAGTCTTTGACGCACACAACACTAACAGAACAAGTAAATATCCAACGATAAACTTAGAATTCAAATGAAACAGCGAGTGAAGACAATAAAAAGTTCATCTTCTTATTTTGAAATAACATCCCAAGACACCCCAAACCCTTCTCTCAGTCGCTGGCATCCTATTCGCGAACATCCTCAGTAGTATCTGGAAGGAAGGAATTTTGAAAACAAGAGAGTGTGAGATAAAGGATCTCAGTGAGGTTCTAAGTTAAAAACAAAAAGTAAACAGTTTTGAAATCAAAATCCTTTTCAGAAAAGCAATCAAACAGAACAGATCACATAACAGAATAACAGAACAGTTAAGTTGAAGACCGTTGGTGCAGCCCGCCTTATTGCTCCTACTCCCAGAATGCCCTTATAACTCCCTCCAGAGGGTGCACAACTCCGGACAGAAACAGAAACCCCCGTGTACTTTGGGGAAACAGAACCTACGACCCTAATAGACCTCAGCGACTTCTGCCTCGCGCCTAAAAGGGATTAGACTAGGCAATAATCAAGCAAACCCGATAGTCTTCTACTACCCAAGCCTACCTAATTACAACCTAATCGACCGGTCACACAGAAACAGAACAGATACAGAACAACAGATACAGATAATCAACACCGAGAGGTGTTCCTGCAGAAAAGTCAGTCCAGAACAGAGTAGCAATAAACAGAGAAAGTAACTAGTCATACTTAGGACTTGAATACTTTTACGCGGAAGCATACAGTAAAACAGTATATGTAGTAGTAGGTAAAAGTTGTCACATATCCTTCCAGTTTAGGGGTGAACACTCACCTTAACTTGCGAGCAAAAGATCTTCAACGAGTAACGAGCTTACGGGTTATCGGACAACGGAGAACCTAAAATGAAAGTACTAATTACACTTTAGAGGTCGAACGGACGGAAGGAAAAAGAGTTGGTAAAGAAGTGGTAAAGACGGGGTTCGAACTCGGGACCTCTAAGTTAGTCAAGCAAAGAACTAACCAACTAGGCTAGCAAGTCAAGTCATTACTAAATTACAAAAACAGAAACTAAGTTGAAACATTTCATAAATACTCTTTCGGTTTTCAGACTCTGGAAATTACCAAAATACCCTTCAACGGTAAATTGCAAAAAGATCCTTTTCAAAATCAGAAAGTACAAACAAAACCAGAAGTTTTCCAAACATACATATCAGTCCTCACATAATAAAATGGCTTATGAAAAAGTCCTCTGTCAGTCAACTAATCATTCTTGAGGGTGCTAAGATTGATTATTTTTTGTTACTACTGACTTCTGAGTTAGGAAATTTACTTGGACTGATTCTGTGAAATATAACTGTAAAGATGGCCCTGGAATGCGGGTAACTAGATCCAGAAACCTCACCAGACAAGAGGCCACGGACAAGAGGCCACACAACACCGATGATGTGGCCGGTGAGAATCAAACTTCTCCACCACCAACAAAGAAGAAGGATTATGTTTGTGGAGAGGGGAAATCTACAACATCTATAGGACGAGGAAGAGGTCGTCCTCCTAAGAAAAGCGACAAGGGGAAGTCTGAAACATCTACAGGCGAGGAAGAGGTCATCCTCCCAAGGCACGTGATACATGTTTTGTGGTGAAATTGCCGCTAAACGAGCCGGACGAGAAGTCTGTCCCTGTCAAGGCGGTGGCTGAAGACATTGGTCAGCCCCAAAAAACCTCTCCCCTTCGGCTGATGAAAATATAACAAGCCCAATTAATCTTGGTAAAGGTTCGTGTTCACAATTCTTAAATAAAATACCTTATTCAATTCGTGTACTTTCACCATATATTCAAGCCCTTAATGTGTTTATTAACTTATGAAGTACATACAGTTGGTAGATTTTGCACCTCGGCTTTCTGTTCACAGTGTTGTTAACTCTGCACCTGATCATACTGCAACTCCAATGCCACAATGGATCTTTAGGTTTGGAAAATGCATGGACACAATTAAAAGGCTTTGAAGAACATATGAAAGAGTTTTGGAGGCCAAAGTTTCACTCACCAGATTATGTAATGCTAGATATAAGATAATAACAAGTACTATTGCCTCTGATAACCTGAAAGTGATGAGGATCCCAGAATCAATTATTAATAGAATAAACACTAAAGTAATCTAAAGATACACACTCTATGGACCAACTTGTATAAGGCCAAGTAATCTAAATACATAGCACTTTATACAGTTAACAGTAATCCCTCTATTAGCTGGCTATGGAAAAACGTGGCCAAACAAAGAAATTAATTTAGGAAGTAGCTGTTTTGGCACACTAGTTTAGGTTATGATAGTTCATTTTGGTCCTTACTGTTTGACTTGTATGATTAATGGTCTGTATTAATTATGAACTGCCTTAAACTGTTGTTTTTAGGTAAGTCGAACAAGCTATGGACTATAAAAGTGGAATATGGAGGTCGAATGGTGGCAACTCCTGACCATGGCATAGAGTACAAGACAGTGAACGAGCCTGCATTTATCCACTGTGTTGAGCCAGAAAATTTCACTTTCTTCGACCTCTGTCACGCAATTCTTGGAAAGCTTTCAAGGAGTAAGCCACAGAAACTATTGTGGTACAGGACTCACCCCACTGATCTTCCTGCAGCATTCAAACCAATTGGTTGTGATGATGATGTGGAAACTATGTTCATGCATTACAGTTCAAGCAACATATGTGAAGCACATGTCGTCACTCAGGAATCTTCTGCCACGGCAAAGACTTTGATACCTTCTTGTGTGCCATTAATGGAAGAAGATGCACTGGTTTCATGGGAAACGATCGAGCGGAGAATTAAAAGCAGGGAACATTTACTTAAAATGGGGGGTCAACAAGAGCTGAACAAGAGCCAAAGGCAGGGAATGCATGGTATATTTCATATATCCCAGAGCCTTACCCTATAATGTTGGAAGAGGATGGTAGCAGGGGGTATGATGAAGGATTTTTCAAGGATTCATACATCAACAAACTTTGAATGTATGAGTTATGTTGTACTTATTTGGTTATGCTTTAGTATTAATGATATGTTTGTGAAAACTGTAATTGGATACATCTTTCCTAGTGATCAATGCATTTCAGTCAGTGTGTGTGAACATCTATGAAGGTATTGTGATTTGTGCAAAGTTAAGTTCTTTTGCTGGTTGGTTATACATGATAGACTGATGTGTGCTCTCTTTGTGGTTATGATGTTGACACTGGTGATCACTTGCTTTTCAAATGTTTTCAAATGTACTTTGCTCTGCTGGAGTTAGAAACTGTTTCTTGCGCTCTAATGGATACAATATTGCAGCTCCTTCCCTGACCTTATTTTTTCAAAGAAAGAGAAGCAGGGAAAACAGTTTCATTTCATCCTTTTCTGCTGGCAGTTGTGGATTAGCAGGAAGAAAGTTATTATTATTATTATTATTATTATTATTATTATTATTATTATTATTATTATTATTATTATTATTATTATTATTATTATTATTATTATTATTATTATTTTTCTTTTTATTTCTTTTGGACAAATAGAGATTGATCTTTTTAGGTTTAACCTGTTGCTTTGTGATCTAGTTAAAGATACAAGTGTCTTGTTTCCTATACTGTCTGCCTAGAATGTGATCCCTGTCCCTTGCTATTGGATCCCCCCTTAAACCTGGCTTTTACTGTCTTAATATTGATGGCTCAGCTGATCCCATCTCCGGGGAAGCAGGAGCTTGTTGCATTCTAAGAAACTGGAGGGGGTATTTAATTTGAGCAGAAGCAACTTATCTGGGAAGAACTAATCACAATATGGCTGAATTCTATGCTCTCCTACTTGGAGTAAAAAAGTGTGTACCCCTGGAAATAAAAATATTAGTCGTTCAATCTGATTCTAAATTGGTTGTATCTGCAATTAACAGGAAGGATGCAGCTGGGACGCATTTGAAAACTATTTTGGAGGACTCCCTTGAATGGATGCGCATAATGGAATAAATTAAGGTCAGCTTCGTTTACAGAGAGTCCAACGGAGATCACATACCAAATGAAGCAAGGAAACAAACTTTTGGAAGGGACTATCTCTTTATTTAGATGCTTTTCAGTTTATTTGGGACTGCATGCTAGACTGGCTTAATGTCGTTTTAAATTCAGACTCTGACTAGTAGACATATTATATGTGTATGGGATTACTCTCCAGAAGCGTTCCTTTTCATGATTGTTTTGGTAAGGTTGTCGTACTTTCTTATGCAAAAATGTTAGCAAATGTGACAATGTATAAAGCTCGTTTTATTAATGTAGATACGCGTATCTAAGTAGTTATCAGTATTTGCATCTTATAAAGCGATAATTTTAATTGGAACTATACCAGTTGGCAGTTGCAACTCTACCGAGGCCCAGCCCATTAAACATGTTGCAAGTATTAAAGAAACTAAACACATATAATATGGCAACGTAATTAATTAGTTATCTACTATAAGAGACAATGGATCAGCAGCAGGCAGTTGAAAGAAGAAAAGAGTGTCAGAACTCAGAATATAAAAGATATACGTATCAGTACCGCACTATAACGTTTTTGTATTTAAACCGTCTTACTATCATTCATCACATAATGCCAAAATCAACATATTTACTACTTGGGCTTGTTAGCCCAAATCTACTTGGATATTATTTGCCACGCATAAGACAATTACCATTTCTAAAAGTCAGTAGCAACATGTTCATTAATTATTGCATTTTTGTAAAAAATTTACACCTTATGAAAATACATATATCACATTTTAGAAGAACAAAAAATGATAATTGAAAGACAAACTCTTATCACAGAAAAACCATTCTTACAGAATTAATTCTAAATCGTATGTACATGTTTAACATTTTGTTTTTTTTTTAACTTTTTCGAGGTCCGGTTTGGCCTCAAATTAATCCTAAATCGTATAAGGAAAATTTTAAATTATTTCTATCGTATAATTAAAATTATGAAATCATACATTGCCAATTTAATTGCCATCATCTATGCATTTCATGTTCTCAATTATCATGGTTGGGGCCAGACATTGCTTTACAATTTGATAACAGTTGATGACTCATTAACTTTGATTCCTGGGCCCGCCCCGCATATCCTCGATTGTTAATGCTTCTTTATTACACATACACCATAATCTCTATAAACGGAGCCTCTATAAATTAATACCCTTGGGAACCATATATACATCCGGTCGACTGAACTGAGTTTTATCGGAAAATAATGATCTCTGCATAGGATTACATGGGACTCCACCCTGACCTTGGATTTGGATTTTACAAACAGTGGCCTGCACTAGATCACATAAGTCGAAAGAGATAGCGAATTTGAAAGTGAGTGCGATAGTTCCCAAACACTAAAAGACCTATGACTTGGGTTGTACTCCCTCCGTCCCACTCTAAATTACCCACTTTGACTTTTTTCGGTCAACAGTTTTTAACTTTGACTCTCGATCACTCTTACTATAATGATAAAGTATTTGACGAAATCATATTATGAAAATATAAAACCTCAATATTCATAATATAGTTTCATTAAATATTTTATCATTATAGTTTAAGAGTAATCGGGAGTCAAAGTTGACAGTTGTTGATCGAAAAAAAGTCAAACTGGGTAATTTCTACCGGGACAGAGGGAGTAATTTATTACCTTATTGGATTGGTATTCAAGTTTCGAGTTGGATCCATTGGGCTGTAATTTTGAAGCCCAATAAAATAAAGTATACTACTAAGAACATATCAGTAGTAGTCATCAGATCGTCCCTCTTTCCTTTACTACTCCCCTGACCTAGCCATTTTTCTTCTCTATCTCCATTCTTCCTCTCAAAATTCTAAAAATGTCTGATATTCCATCTGAGTTATATCGCGAGATCCTAAGCAGGTTGTCCGTCAAGCAACTGTTGCGTCTACGATGCGTTTGTAAGACATGGAGATGCATAATCGACGATTCATGTTTTGCGAAGTTGCATTTCAATCGCCACAATGGACAACCCAATTGAAGAAGACATGATGCTCACATTGGCATTTAACAGCGGTAATATTTATTCTGTCGGTTTGAAGTCCATTCGCCGTTCCAACGGTATGATTGAGCTAACTAGAATTCAAAATATAGTATTTAATTTTTGTTTTCCTGTATCTTTGTGTCGTGGATTAGTTCTAGTTTTTGATTATCATCTTGGACAAAATTATGGGTCAATTTATAATATTTGCACTGGTGAGTTTATGCTCAAGTTACCCCCTTGTAATGCTTACCCGAATATCTCCCCGGGAGGCAGCTCCAGTTTTGGACTAGGGTATGATAGTTCTAGTGATGAGTATAAGGCAGTGAGGGTGTCTAACTTTGATGAGAAGGGGCAAATCGGCTGTTGGGTTGTGACTTGGATATACTCATTCAAATCCAAAGAATGACACAAGATTGTAGATTCACCCAAAGTTTTTGTTCACACAAGTATACCTGGAGTTTCTATTAATGGGTCACTGCATTGGATTGGGGGAGAGTTAAGAGAAGGTAAAAGTCGTATAGGCACATCCATTATTGCTCTTGATCTAACAACAGAAAAATACTTTACACTCCCTCTGCCCAAAATTGATACTTCTAATGTGTATTCCATGATATTTTGGAATGACATTTCCTTTAGTAATGAAATTGTTGTGGGAGGATTGGAGGCATTGGATGGATGCTTATTTCTGTATGGGGCAGAGGTCAGGGACCGGGGTACACTTAGCATATGGATTTTGCAAGATTATGGAGGGGAGAACTTGTGGATTAAGTTGGTTTCACTGGAAAGAGAATACTACAACTGTGAAATGTTTACTAGACCCGTAGCCTATTTGCAGATCGATCAGCAAGTTGTTATCCAGTTGAGGGATAGACTCGTGTGGTTTGATGTGATTGTTCAAAGATGCACAAAAGAAGTTGCATTTGGTGGTTTTAATGATAAAATTTCATTTCAAGTGTTTCCCGCAAGCCTACTCAAGGACACAAACGATAGGTTTCAGTTGGAACTGAGATCCCTCCATTATTGAGGATGTTATTTCTTATTAATAACCTTTTGGCAGGAGGGACGTGAAGTTTATCTTATGTTTAGGATCCGCATGATATTTGTACTCTTTGGCACTATATGTATATCTTGTATTATCCTATGCATTAATATTTTGTGTTATAAGCTGTTACTGCAAAAATATTTTGTGTTATAAGCTCTTTGGTTGATCCATTCCTATTGGACCTAATGTTCTATATTTGGATCCGGAGAGTAGTCTGTCCCATATATCTTTAATAAAATAATTATTTTGTCTGTTAAAATTGTGCCATTGTAATCATATAGACAAAAAAATAGGTTAAAACATCAACTTTCACAATTCGTAACATTTGAACTGAATCTTAAACCCACATGATATCATCTCGAAGAATTACATCAACAACCATATCTAACAGTGGCCTGCACAAGATCACATAAGTTGAAAGAGATAGCGAATTCGAAAGATAGTGCAATAGTTCCCTAAAACTAAAAAGACCTATGATTTGGGTTGTAAGTTATTTTGGTTGTATTCAAGTTTCGGGTTGTCTCCATTGGGCTGTAAGTTTGAAGCCCAATAAAATAAAGTATACTACTAATAACATATCAGTAGTCATCAAACCGTTCCTTTTTCCTTACGACTCCCGTGACCTAGCCATTTTTTATCTCCATTCTTCCTCGCAAAATTCTGAAAATGTCTGATATTCCGTCTGAGTTATATCGCGAGGTTCTGAGCAGGTTGTCCGTCGAGCAACTGCTGCGTCTACGATTGAATTGATATTCTAAAGTTTAAGGTGAAACAAAAGGGCATTTCTATCATATTGATTGTATAATTAATTAATTAGACATTCACATGAGCTATTAATAAATTAAATAATTTATCATGAATTAGACCTTCTGATGAGATAATTAATCAATTAAATAATTTACATGATCAATTTATTACTAGTATCATTTATAAAATGGAATTACTTGATGAACAAGACTTGGACATTTCAGGGCCATTTTCATCTCATTCAGGCCCAACGTGTTTAGTATAATTCCAATAGGCAGGCCCATTTTCATCTCATTCAGGGCCCATCACCATACAATGGAGATAATAATGTTGTAAAGGGCTTTTGTTTAATTTTTAATTTTCGGTTTTATTTATTTATTTATTTTTTGTGTGGAAAGACTTTTTCATTATGAGTATTGTATATTGTTTTCATTTATTTATTTATCCACGAATTTTTGTAAAACTCAAGCATGACAAAAATACAATGGTTATTACCAAGTAAACCGACAAATGTCACATGTGAATAGGTGGATGATGAATTGACGAGCATCATGTGTGTTTAAACGTTAGCCAGACCCAAGTTGAACATATGTTACTTTAATCGAATAAATAAGAGTAAAAAATTTAAAACCGACCTACATAATTGATTATGGACTATGTTGATTGAGGACAACCCAAGTTGGATATATATGTTGCTTTGGAACTATTTTCCCCTTGACACCCATCCCTGAACCCTAAACCCCAAACATCAACGACCATTGAATTTATTTTCTAGAGTGACATAAGTGAGTGTTTTTATCATATTGAATCCGCGATTAATTAGAATTTTTAGATGTGATCATTGATAACAATTTAAATAACCGATTTCATGCACCGCTAATTAACAAATCATATCATTCATAAGAATAGTATATTACCCCTAAAAACAAATAAGAATAGTATATTACATTTGATAGAATGGTATAATTTCATGAACCGCTAATGAAACACGCGATTCAGCACTCAATTGAGTGACCAGATGGATCATGAACCCCAAACCCTAAACCCTAAACCCCTACACCCTAAACCCTAATCCCCTACACCGTAAACCCTAAGTGAAGTTAGACTTATTAGACTTCTTGATGAGCTCATTATTAATTAAATTAAACAACGGAAATAATCAGTTTATTAAATTTTATTCCGTTTAAATTTACACTAAAAAATAATAATATAGTTTGAATTGCACTGAGGTTAATTATAGCCAAAACAAAATCAGCGTATATATTATATATATACTGTCATCGATTTAAATCTCTCGTAACTTCTGCATGTATCATTAAGGTTTTCAGTTTTAATTTAAAATTTTGGGAGTCCGCCTATTATTTAGAGTTGGATTTTGTCAAATTGATAGTTGAAACCGTCAAAGCAGTCTTCGCGCTCAACTTTGTTTTTTTTTTAGGGTTTCCAAATATTCAAATCTCGGTAAAGACCTTCCGAGATCTCTTGAGCTCATTTTACATCCTTCGATCGTAAGCCTTGGAGGTTGCCGCGCGCATCGTTCTTTCCAAAAATTCAGATTTAGCAAGGTATTACTTGTTCCTTTCTGGTATATATATAGGTTTCCCTAATAATTGCCGATGTTGATTGGATTTATGAACGTGACAGAATTTTCCCCTCCATACTAATTCTCAGAGATGCAACTTTATCCTTTAGATCATTAGTAATTAGATTTCTCAATATTCCTTCATCGTTCGAGTTGATTAATTACAAAATTATGAGACGTTTTGTTATGTGATGTTTTAATTTTTATCCACGAGACTGATTTATGTCTTTTTTCATATTTGGATCGGTTCATCGGTCAGTGTGACTATGTGCTTTTGGATTGCAACATCCTATGTCACGATGTTCTTGTCATTTTGATTTCTCTAATTATTTTGGGAATCACTGAGGCCATCTTTAATATATTGTGACTCTGTATGCAACATGGCATTATGTAAACTATTTAGAAACTTATTGAATTGCTTACCAGTTTAATGCAGATGTGTTAGTTGATTTTTATTTATTTTTATTTGAAACGGCAAATCTGTTAGTTGATAAACTTGTAATGTTTCCTTAGGTAAAATAATGCAGCGCAGAAACAGGTCATTATCAAATGAAAAAAGAATGTACATGGTCATCAAAATTCTGATCGGGCTCTTGTATGTCCAAATCCACTTGAAGAACAACCACTTGAATGTGAGAATTCACTCATCTGTGTGAATCAATTTGAAGATCAAACACTTGAAGGTGTGAATCCACTTGAAGATCAGCCAGAGCCAACAGAGCTAATTGAGTGGACTCAGGGAACTAATGGAAATATATATCCGAAGCCAATGCGATGTCGAGTTCAACCATCTCATACTCGACTTCTAGCATCTAATGAACTGGCTTTTCTGCCACCTGCTAAAACGTCTAAAGGTCATAAAAAGCCATCTGCTAAGTTATGCGGGTCACCTCTTAAAGACGATGTCACGTTAGGATCCAATAGCGCCCACACGTATTCATACTCATACAACAGTTACCCTGATGAGCTCCAGGTACCAAACATGGTACCTCACTTGTTAGAATATCATGAAGGCCACAGTATGAAACAACCGTTGCAAACAACTAGGAACTCACCAATAGATTGTGTGGAGGATGAGGACCCTTCCATTGGTAAGATGAATTCTGGCATAGGGAATGCGGAAACTTACAACTCTGAACCACATTCAAGCTCACCAAAAATATGCAGAGATTTTATGGACGCTGAGGACAACGCCTCTACCATTGGTGAGACCAACCATGGCAAAGGGAATCACGGAAGTCAGACCTCTGAACCTGTCATGGATCTCTCGATCTCTGATACTCACAGAGCAGACAACCCTCTTCCAGCCGAATTAGGTTGTCGACTCGAGCAAGCACATGTAACTTTGCAGAAGATTGCAACACTGATATATCCACACTTCCAACAAAGAACCAGTTTTCTGAATGACAGGCAGGCGGCCAAGATTACTAACCTGCTAAATGAGATCTCGATACTAATAGAGTGTATGCTAGAAATGATTGGAGAATTGGTAGAATCTGCTTTGCAGTCATCCATATCTGAGCTTCTTCAGGAAGGTCGGCCTGGCACGGAAAGCAAAGTGACTGATACTGATAAAAGGTGTGCACCTTCTTATTTTGTAAGTATAAGTAATGTCAGTAACAATATCATGCTAACATCGAAAGCATTTTGATCTTAACTGTAGGTTAATGTTCTTGGTTGAAAAAGGCGACATGAATATTGCTTTGGATTTCGATACTGATGGTGTGTCTGCATATAGCCTAATGATGAACATTAAGAATTATCTTGAATGGGAGATGTTCGATTACGTGTCGGTGTTGTTTATGAAACCATTAGGGGAGGATAACTATGTGGAAGTTGGAAGTGATGATGAATTTCGTGCCATCATTAAAAAGCACATCGAAGCACGTTCCGCCGGATTAAAACCCACATATGCACGGGTGAAGATAGAATTAACTTAAGTGTTGTTTTTTAAATTCGTATACAGTATTCAGATTTGATCACAGAGACGGAGGGCCACTGTGTTGGAGGAATAATTGGGTTTAGGCTTCTACTATGTGTTTATCATTTTCAGTCTATCAATGTATCAACTATCATTTTCAGTATTTTTTTTCCAGGTTTCTTCCTAATCAAAACACATTAAAGACAGTAAAACTGAATTACATGAAATTAAAAGGAACCTTGAAGGCAAAGCAAGAACTAACAATAGTGAGAAAATTGTGTTCGATAAGAGAATCACACCAATAAGTACATGACCAAGTATCTTCCAACAATATATAAATCGAAGAGCAGTACAACATTATCCTGCCATTGTGATTTACCAAGCTAGATAACCCTAGTAGTTGGGATCTATGTTCTTCTTCTTTTTCTTTTCGATGCAGCTTTTTTCCGTGCTTCTTCCTCTTTCTGTTTGGCTTTCTTTAACTGTTCGCAAGACTTTATGTTGTGTCCTGGTGCGCTGAAAGATTATTGCAAAACAAATTCAGCAATCCAAAAGTGTTTAAAGTTTGGAATATAAACTTTATGCTTTACCGGTAATAAACAATAATAAGAACTTACTGGCAGTGACTACAACATCGCCTTCTTCTGGGTTCTTCTTCTTCTTCTTCTTCTTCTTCTTCTTCTTCTTCTTCTTCTTCTTCTTCTTCTTCCTCTTCCTCTTCTTGTTCAGTATAATATTCTTGTTCTTCTTCTTTAGTATCATATTCGTGCTCTTCTTCTTCATTAGCAGCTCTCTCTGCAGCAGCTTTCACTGCAGCTTCCTCGGCCTCAGCTTGCTTGAATTTTTCGCAAGCATTAATGTTGTGTCCCGGCTGGATGAATTGTTCTTGCAAAACAAACTAAGCAATCCACAAGTGTTCAAAGTTTGATATATAAACTTTTTGCTGGTGATAAAAAATAACTAAATACTTACCGGCAGAAACTACAACATTTCGGCGTTTTTGGTGGGCAGCCTTTGGGTACTACTTTTTTCGGATCCCCAACATTGAAAGACCTCTTACGAGGTCTGGATGTTTTCTTTTTACCAGGAGCATTCTGTTCAGCACTACCCCTTGATAATATTTTCGCACAGTCTTCTAAAATCTTCAGAACTTTGGATATATTGGAATTATCTTTCCCTCCGACCAACATTTGTTGAACGTTGATCACTGCTTTCACCATTTTAGCATCAGCACCATCAACATCATTGGGGGTAAACATTTGTTTAAACAATAGACGCAATTTCTTCCCTGTCTCAATGAACCACCAACTATTTATACTTCCATAAGGGAACTTCTTAAGGCCCATATACTTAAAACAAGAAATCAGGTGTGAGCATGGCAGGCCTTCGGATTCATGCAACTTGCAATCACATTCAAACCGCTGGTGTTCGATATCAACTGTAGCAGTCCACAAGTTCTCCTGCTCCTCGCTACCACATTCTCTAAAGTAGAATTATGCACAGTTGCCATTAAGTTGAACAAAGTTTGTTCTTTCGAGTGTCTGCTCATCTCTAATATTCTGTAGAATAGACTTGAATGCGGTCGATGTGAATTTAGTCGCAGCATCAATTTCTAGATCACGGAGCCCAGTCTTTGTTTTAAAACTTTTCTGGCAATTCATCTCCTCTCCCACTTGCTTAAGGATACTCCTTTTCCTATTAAGTTTCACAACGAGCTGGTAAAAATTTACAAAGTCGGTAGCTGAACATTTTGGTATCAGGAACTGCTTTACAAATGAATTTACGGCCTCTGCACGCCCCGTTGTCCTGTGTCATGCAAAGAAAACACCTTCAAAATAGGGCTCGGCCCACTGCTCCCTTTTTTCATAGGTGTCCTTTACCCATGTGTTATCATGTAATTTGTAATCGTTGACCAACTCCGTCCAGCGCCTCTCGAATTCAGCAATGCTGCACTTCATAGCTGCCAATTCGCAAAACTTTTGCGGAAAACCACGCTTCTTCACCCTTTATACCGCGTTCTGTTCCATGTGCCAAAGACATAGTCTGTGTACAACGCCCTCAAATTCTTCCTTAACTGCAAGGCAGATGGATCTATCTTGATCTGTCAGAATGGAAATTGTCTTCTTTCCATTCATTGCTTCCAGGAACTTTTCCAAAATCCAGCAGTAAGCTTGCTTAGTTTCTCTACGCAGAAGCCCAGCACCAAAAATCACACATCGTCTAGCGTTACTTACATCTGAAAATATAATAAGCGGATATCGATATTTATTGGTCTTGTACGTAGAATCCAAGAGCAGTTCATCACCATAGGCTGCGTATTCCTCTCTGGAATGCGAATCACACCAGAAAACCGACGATACATCACCATGTTCGTCGACCCGGTGCTCGATAGTCATCCTCCACTGTGTAGGACGACAGGGCCTGAAATGCGGTATTAAAATCTCTATTTTTTGCCCGTTCCTTTTTCTCCTTTTGAAGAAGGTTATAAGCATCTTTTCTCTGGAAAGGTAATTCCTGATTTACGGAATGCTGCTCCAACATATCCATAGACTCGCCAGGTGTTTTCCCACCTGTTATCATGAAATTCAGTATAACTCGTTCACCAGCGGCGATATACCTGTTACATTTTAAGAACCTCTCATTTTCATGCCCGGCCAACTCATGATTATGGTCCGGTATGAAGTCTGTCAATTCCCATTCTTCTTCTCCAATCTTCCTCACCCTAAACATTGCCTTGCATCTACACCCTGTATCTCTTCTTCTTATTCGCTGACGAAGCGCAATGTTCTTTTTTACTCCCTCACGGTTCTAGACCCACATGTAATGTTTATCTTGTCTATGATCTCGAGTTCTTATATCGAACCCCCTCCGTCTAGCATATGTTAAATAAAATGACTCAGCCTCTATCATTTCACTAAAAACATGGCCCGTTAGTTCATCAACTATTTGAGCATCATCCTTAGAGGCAAAAGCTTGAAATGACCATCCGTTCTTCGGGGTGGCATATCTATTTCTAGGCTTCTGCTGATGAGTAGCAGGAGTACTAGGAGCAGATGGAGCTTTGATGAATGTGTATTTTATACTTTCATTTGAGTCTTTTTCACCTATTTTAGCTATCCTCTATGTTAATTTAGCTATATTTTAGTTCATTTTATTAGAATAGTGTCACGTTTCCCTTTAGTTTTTATTTTACAGGTTTTGGTTGAAAAACGAGGTTTTCCGGGCAATTATATTGAAGTGGACAAGGAATTGGTGTTCCAGAAGCCTATTTGGAGTATCTGAAAGATTCCGGATAGGATTTGAAGTCTAGGGGTCGAATCTGGAGGCTAGAAGGTCATTAGAAGTCAGAAACCGAGTCCGAAAAGGGGAAGAAATCCAAAAACGCGTCGAAAACGCGTATCTGGCTGAAAATTACTCCCGGGCGAATCGCCCGGGATGTGGGGCGAATCGCCCCACACCAGGCGAATCGCCCGGTGTGTGGGGCCCTTCGCCCCACACAATTCGAAGCCTATATATAGTTGCTCAGTTTTTCTCCGTTTTTCATACTTTTCCAGACCTTTTCTCTCACCTTTCTCTGTAGTTTTAGGTAGGAACTTCCCAGAGCCTGTTCTGGGGGTTCGTAGTTTAGGAGATACTTTTTCTTAGCAGTTTGGAGCTTGTAAGATCGCGATTCTTCGGAGATTGACAACCTTCGGTAACATTGTATTTTACAGTTTTTCTACTTATTTTTATATATCTTTCAACATGTTTTCTTCTATGATTTCTGTTGATTGCATGACAACTATGAGTAGCTAAACTTCTCGTTGGTGATAGTATGTGAATTCTTAGCGAAGGGTTGATAATTATGCTAATGGCTATATCGCGCATTATACTCTGTGTTATTGCTTTATTTCTTTGATCTATCTAAATCTCTATCTTCGTATTGTTGATTAATTATTGCACACAATTGGACAATTCATTGGTCTTTGACCTATCTAAATCTTTATCTTCGTAGTGTTTGATAATTTCAACTGGACAATTCATTGATCAAAGATCTCTATGCAAAACCGAGGAATTTATGCATGATTATTAACCCGTTATGCTTTGAAGGACCATACTATCACCAATCTCCATTATCTGTTAAGAAAAACCTTTGCTAAATCGTCTGCTGTTTTATATTCTAAATTAGATTAGATAAAGCTAGTTATAGTCCTTAGAGATCGACACTCGAGGTTATTCTACTGCTACACTATGGTTTTCATTGTAGTTGTGAATTGCCTTTGGCTAAATAACAAATTTATTTGATTAATCGAGTCTGACAAATTCGTGTCATCAAATTGGCGTCGTTGCCGGGGACTATAATCCTTTTTTCTGTTTAATTTGTTTATATTTTCAGCATTCAATTCCTAGTTCTAGTAGTATTTAGTTTTCCTATTTAATCTCTCTCTCTGACACTGCTTTCCTAGTTTGTTACAGATAGTGTATGCCACATACACGATCTAGAGGAACACCGCTTGCTGATTCAATTGCTGAGATCGACAGAGTCTACCAACAAAGAAGGCGACTACTTCAAAGGTGTGAACTAGAGGAAATAGAGGATATAGATTTCTTTGAATCTCTACACAGTCTTTTCAAGGAAATCGACGGAATGGCAGAAGCTAGACCACTGAAAGCATGGGTTCAACCCTCCAACGATCGTATGAGGGGACCGGTGATTGTTCTTTCTTCTGCAACTCGAGATCTGGAAATCAAGAACCACGCATTCCAACAACTTCCGAGGTTCTATGGCTTAGCAAGGGAAGATGTGATGGGGTACTTGCACGATATCGATGATTTCGTCAACCAACTCCCACGACCCGGAGCTGAAATAACAACGGATGAGTTGAGAATGAAGGTTTTTGCTATGGGACTTGGCGACATAGCCAAGTCATGGTTGAGTTCTCTACCAGCAGGCTCGCTGGACACTTGGGAGAAGGATTTTTCAGCTTTCATAGAAAAATACTTCCCTCACACCTTGACTACCGCGCTAAAGGCGCAAATCACTGGATTCAAACAGGACTATGATGAGACCATCTACACCGCGTTTGAGAGGTTCCAAGACCTCACAAACAATTGCCCTCACCATGGTTTTGAGATTTCTGATCTAGTCCAACACTTCTACAATGGACTAACCTTCGAGAACCAACAAGTGGTGGACTTCCAATGCCGTGGCAATATTTGGGAGGAAACCGCAGTAGCCGTCTGGGCAGTTTTCGAAAGGCTTGCTAAGGGTTCACAGTTCAAGGACCCAAGGGCAATGGTTAGGAGACATGGACCTGAAGCTCCACCTACTCAAGAAGCCCCTATGTATAGGGGGAATGGGGATCAATTCGAGTGCTTTACCAACGAATTGAAGCAAGTCCTCAAGAGCGCGACTGGAACAACTATTTCGAACGAAGTTTGCCGAATATGCAAGAACTATGGGCATGGGGCTCATATGTGTAGATCGGAGCTTGCGTATGTGATGAATGTGTATTTTACACTTTCATTTGAGTCTTTTTCACCTAATTTATCTATCCTCTATGTTAATTTAGCTATATTTTAGTGCATTTTATTAGAATAGTGTCACGTTTCCCTTTAGTTTTTATTTTACAAGTTTTGGTTGAAAAACGAGGATTTCCGGGCAATTATATTGAAGTTGACAAGGAATTGGTGTTCCAGAAGCCTATTTGGAGTATCTGAAGGTTTCCGGATAGGATTTGGAGTCTAGGGGTCGATTCTGGAGGTTAGAAGGCCACTAGAAGTCAGAAACCGAGTCCGAAAAGGGGAAGAAATCCAAAAACACGTTGAAAACGCGCAAAATCCAGAAAAAATCTCCCGGGCGAATCGCCCGGGATGTGGGGCGAATCGCCCCACACCAGGCGACTCGCCCGGTGTGTGGGGCCCTTCGTCCCACACAAATTCGAACACTATATATACTTGCTTAGTTTTTCTCCGAATTTCATACTTTTCCGGACCTATTCTCTCATCTTTCTCTGTAGTTTTAGGTAGGAACTTCCCAGAGCCTGTTCAGGGGGTTCGTAGCTTAGGAAATACTTTTTCATAGAAATTTGGAGCTTGTAAGATCGCGATTCTTCGGAGACTAACAACCTTCGGTAACATTGTATCTTACTGTTTTTCTACTTATTTTTATATATCTTTCAACATGTTTTCTTCTATGATTTTTGTTGATTGCATGACATCTATGAGTAGCTAAACTTCTCGTTGGTGATAGTATGTGAATTCTTAGCGAAGGGTTGATAATTATGCTAATGGCTATATCGCGCATTATACTCCGTGTTATTGCATTATTTCTTTGATCTATCGAAATCTACATCTTCGTATCTTGATTAATTATTGCACACAACTGGACAATTCATAGACTTGACCTATCTATATCTATATCTTCGTAGTGTTGAATAATTACGGAACACAATTGGACAATTCATTAGTCTTTGACCTATCTATATCTTCGTAGTGTTTGATAATTACAACAGAACAATTATTGATCAAAGATCTCCATGCAAAACCGAGGAATTTACGCATGATTATTAATCCGTTATGCTTTGAAGGACCATACTATCACCAATCTCCATTATCTGTTAAGAAAAACCTTTGCTATATCGTCTTCTGTTTTTATATTCTAAATTAGATTAGATAAAGCTAGTTATAGTCCTTAGAGATCGACACTCGAGGTTATTCTACCGCTACACTATGGTTTTTGTTGTAGTTGTGAATTGCCTTTGGCTAAATAACAAATATATTTGATACGCGTTGGAACACGACAATCCGCGCGTTCATCAAATTGGCGCCGTTGCCGGGGACTATACTCCTTCTTTCTGTTTAATTTTTTTATATTTAAAGCATTCAATTCCTAATTCTAGTAGTTTTAGTTTTCCTTTTTAATCTCTCTGATACTGCTTTCCTAGTCTGTTACAGATAGTGTATGCCACATACACAATCTAGGGGATCACCGCTTGCTGATTCAATTGCTGAGATCGACAGAGTCTACCACCAGAGAAGGCGACTACTTCAAAGGCGTGAACTAGAGGAAATAGAGGATACCAATTTCTCTGAATCTCTACACAGTCTTTTCAAGGAAACCTACGGAATGGCAGAAGCTAGACCACTGAAAGCATGGGTTCAACCCTCCAAGGATCGTATGAGGGGACCGGCGATTGTTCTTTCGTCTGCAACTCGAGATCTGGAAATCAAGAACCACGCATTCCAACAACTTCCGAGGTTCGATGGCTTATCAAGGGAAGATGTGATGGGGTACTTGCACGATATCGATGATTTCGTTAACCAACTCCCACGACCGGAGCTGAAATAACAACGGGTGAGTTGCGGATGAAGGTTTTTGCTATGGGGCTTGGCGATAGAGCCAAGTCATGGTTGAGTTCTCTACCAGCAGGCTCGCTGGACACTTGGGAGAAGGTTTTTTCAGCTTTCATGGAAAAATACTTCCCTCACACCTTGACTACCGCGCTAAAGGAGCAAATCACTGGTTTCAAGCAGGACTATGATGAGACCATCTACACCGCGTTTGAGAGGTTCCAAGATCTCACGAACAAGTGCCCTCACCATGGTTTTGAACTTTCTGACCTAGTCCAACACTTCTACAATGGACTAACCTTCGAGAACCAACAAGTGGTGGACTTCCAATGCCGTGGCAATATTTGGGAGGAAACCGCAGTAGCCGTCTGGGCAGTTTTCGAAAGGCTTGCTAAGGGTTCACAGTTCAAGGACCCAAGGGCAATGGTTAGGAGACGTGGACCTGAAGCTCCACCTACTCAAGAAGCCCCTATGTATAGGGGGAATGGGGATCAATTCGAGTGCTTTACCAACGAATTGAAGCAAGTCCTCAAGAGCGCGACTGGAACAACTATTTCGAACGAAGTTTGCCGAATATGCAAGAACTATGGGCATGGGGCTCATATGTGTAGATCGGAGCTTGCGTATGTGATGAATGTGTATTTTACACTTTCATTTGAGTCTTTTCACCTAATTTATCTATCCTCTATGTTAATTTAGCTATATTTTAGTGCATTTTATTAGAATAGTGTCACGTTTCCCTTTAGTTTTTATTTTACAAGTTTTGGTTGAAAAACGAGGATTTCCGGGCAATTATATTGAAGTTGACAAGGAATTGGTGTTCCAGAAGCCTATTTGGAGTATCTGAAGGTTTCCGGATAGGATTTGGAGTCTAGGGGTCGATTCTGGAGGTTAGAAGGCCACTAGAAGTCAGAAACCGAGTCCGAAAAGGGGAAGAAATCCAAAAACACGTTGAAAACGCGCAAAATCCAGAAAAAATCTCCCGGGCGAATCGCCCGGGATGTGGGGCGAATCGCCCCACACCAGGCGACTCGCCCGGTGTGTGGGGCCCTTCGTCCCACACAAATTCGAACACTATATATACTTGCTTAGTTTTTCTCCGAATTTCATACTTTTCCGGACCTATTCTCTCATCTTTCTCTGTAGTTTTAGGTAGGAACTTCCCAGAGCCTGTTCAGGGGGTTCGTAGCTTAGGAAATACTTTTTCATAGAAATTTGGAGCTTGTAAGATCGCGATTCTTCGGAGACTAACAACCTTCGGTAACATTGTATCTTACTGTTTTTCTACTTATTTTTATATATCTTTCAACATGTTTTCTTCTATGATTTTTGTTGATTGCATGACATCTATGAGTAGCTAAACTTCTCGTTGGTGATAGTATGTGAATTCTTAGCGAAGGGTTGATAATTATGCTAATGGCTATATCGCGCATTATACTCCGTGTTATTGCATTATTTCTTTGATCTATCGAAATCTACATCTTCGTATCTTGATTAATTATTGCACACAACTGGACAATTCATAGACTTGACCTATCTATATCTATATCTTCGTAGTGTTGAATAATTACGGAACACAATTGGACAATTCATTAGTCTTTGACCTATCTATATCTTCGTAGTGTTTGATAATTACAACAGAACAATTATTGATCAAAGATCTCCATGCAAAACCGAGGAATTTACGCATGATTATTAATCCGTTATGCTTTGAAGGACCATACTATCACCAATCTCCATTATCTGTTAAGAAAAACCTTTGCTATATCGTCTTCTGTTTTTATATTCTAAATTAGATTAGATAAAGCTAGTTATAGTCCTTAGAGATCGACACTCGAGGTTATTCTACCGCTACACTATGGTTTTTGTTGTAGTTGTGAATTGCCTTTGGCTAAATAACAAATATATTTGATACGCGTTGGAACACGACAATCCGCGCGTTCATCAAATTGGCGCCGTTGCCGGGGACTATACTCCTTCTTTCTGTTTAATTTGTTTATATTTACAGCATTCAATTCCTAATTCTAGTAGTTTTAGTTTTCCTTTTTAATCTCTCTCTGATACTGCTTTCCTAGTCTGTTACAGATAGTGTATGCCACATACACGATCTAGGGGATCACCGCTTGCTGATTCAATTGCTGAGATCGACAGAGTCTACCACCAGAGAAGGCGACTACTTCAAAGGCGTGAACTAGAGGAAATAGAGGATACCAATTTCTCTGAATCTCTACACAGTCTTTTCAAGGAAACCTACGGAATGGCAGAAGCTAGACCACTGAAAGCATGGGTTCAACCCTCCAAGGATCGTATGAGGGGACCGGCGATTGTTCTTTCGTCTGCAACTCGAGATCTGGAAATCAAGAACCACGCATTCCAACAACTTCCGAGGTTCGATGGCTTATCAAGGGAAGATGTGATGGGGTACTTGCACGATATCGATGATTTCGTTAACCAACTCCCACGACCCGGAGCTGAAATAACAACGGGTGAGTTGCGGATGAAGGTTTTTGCTATGGGGCTTGGCGATAGAGCCAAGTCATGGTTGAGTTCTCTACCAGCAGGCTCGCTGGACACTTGGGAGAAGGTTTTTTCAGCTTTCATGGAAAAATACTTCCCTCACACCTTGACTACCGCGCTAAAGGAGCAAATCACTGGTTTCAAGCAGGACTATGATGAGACCATCTACACCGCGTTTGAGAGGTTCCAAGATCTCACGAACAAGTGCCCTCACCATGGTTTTGAACTTTCTGACCTAGTCCAACACTTCTACAATGGACTAACCTTCGAGAACCAACAAGTGGTAGATTTCCAATGCCGAGGCAATATTTGGGAGGAAACCGCAGAAGCCGTCTGGGCAGTTTTCGAAAGACTTGCTAAGGTTTCGCAATTCAAGGACCCAAGGGCAATGGTTAGGAGGCGTGGACCTGAAGCTCCACCGACTCAAGAAGCCCCTATAGGGGGAATGGGGATCAATTCGAGTGCTTTACCAACGAATTGAAGCAAGTCCTCAAGAGCGCCACTGGAACAACTTTTTCGAACGAAGTATGCCGAATATGCAAGAACTATGAGCATGGGGCTCATATGTGTAGATCGGAGCTTGCGTATGATGATGGCAACTGGGCTCAAGGAGGCGAAGAGGAAGCCTTTGCTACGGAATTTGGTACTCAATAAGCTTGCTACGGACAAGATGGTAGGAATCCTTGAGGTGGATTTTGGAGAAGAGGGTTCCGAAACAATCAAGGATATGCACCAGCTAGCCAAACTTATGGCCCTAACCAAGACCGTAGTAGGCTTAACTATGGTAATGACCACTGCGAAAACCCCGCTCCGAAAGAGCCACTGAAGTCGAAGTCGGCTCAACTGATGGAGAACTTGCAAAAGATGGTTGATCACACACAAAGTTTTCTCAAACGTTATGAAGAAGATTCTGAGAAGACTAGGGCAAGGCTTGATAGGTTGGAAGAGAGCACTAGGCTTGCCCATCAAAAGATTCAAGAGTTGATCGACCGAGGAGCAAGTAGGGAACAAGGCAAACTGCCTAGCAACAGTGAGAAGTCGAATTCCATTACATTGGTTGGTGATCTACCTATCGAAATCACCATCAAGAAAGTTGCTAAGGGCGAGTGTTGCAAGGGGGAAGTACTCCCGCAGGCTAAGGAAGAAGAGAAGGACCTTGGTTCTGACGAGAGTGATGAGGAGCAAGAGGATCCCGAGCCACTCCCTAAAAGTTTCGATGTTAAGGTCGGGATTGGTGAGCTTGAACATGTCCGTGCCACACTAGACACGGGATCCTACTCTAACATGCTCCCTTTGAATGTGTTCGAGAAGAGTAGCCTTGGAAAACTATCTAAGCATAGGGCTATTGTGCAACTGGCGGATGGATCCTTTGTGAGACCCGAAGGCGTTGTGAAAAATGTGTTGGTCAAGATTGGTGAAGCTTCTGTATACACCAATTTTGTAGTTATGCCGGCGTCTACACCTGGGACGGGGGCTGTCATTCTCTTGGGACGAACATTTTTGACTAAGCTACGCTCCGTGATGGACATCTACCAAAGAACTGTCACTATTGAAGTGGATGGCAAGCGACATGTGTTGCAAGCCATATCTGATCCACCTGATCCGCCTGATACTTCTCACACTACTTACTATTGTGGTCTTGCAGCCTATGTTCTTTCTTATTCACAGGTTCGTGGCATGAGGAGGAGATCCATGAAGGGGAAGTCTAGTACCCTCAAGAAGAAGAGCTAGGCGCAGACAGGAGTCGAGTCAAAGACTTTAAACAATGGCGCTATCCGGGAGGTAAACCGGTGTTTTTACCGCCTTCTTTACTGCTTTATTGCATGCATTCATACTTGAACAATTTGCTTTTCATATGTGAATTTGTTCGTTTCTGTGTCGTATGTGCTTATGCTATGTTCGAGTGAGATTTTTCGAGTGGTTTTATGAGAAAAATTGTTTCGGGGATTAAAAACCGCGTTTTTTGTCGAAGATTTCATCTCCCCGCATCGGGGAGTGGGGGGCGAATCGCCCCGTATGGGGCGACTCACCCCACACCGGGGGCGACTCGCCCCACGACCTTTGAAGACTAAAAACGCGGATCTCCTCTTTTTTAGCTCATTTCCTTCATTCTCTTCACCTCTTTCTCTCCAGAAACCGAATTTGGCGAAAATACCTTCAAATCTTCATAACTTCTTCATTTCTTCACCAAATTTAGTGTTCTATAGCTTCAATAGAAGCCTAATACATGATCTATCTTTTCATCCGAACAGATTTCACCCTAGTACATTAGTTTTTCAGATCTGAGGTATCTTCTTATGAACCCTAATTTTTCAAATTTGGGGGTTTTCTAATTTGAGCTTCAATTATGCTTATATGATGAATGGGTAGGTTGTTTGTGTGATTAGAAGCATTATTTACTATCAATTGCATGCTCAATTATGCTTGGATTGTTGATTTGGGAATTTTGCTACTAGATGATATATCTTCTTATGCAATATATCTTTATCTTTGATTCATACATATGATTGTGTTTATTGATGTAATGATGATGGATTTGATGATAGAATGCATAATTGTTGAGTATGAGGATTTATATTGATTGAGTTTTTCGTTTCTATGGTATGAATTGAGCCTAGTTATTTAGGTTATTGGTTGTCTAGCAAGAGAATAATGTGATGTATTGCATGTAGTAGTTACATTGGTATGTTGCATGTTGAAGAAGCTAGGCTAGACATAAGGTTTTGGGGAGTTCGATTGTTGATTTTATCACTTGTGTGTTTCGTTCTTACACTAGCATATGCATGAGTCAATTTTGTGTCATACGAGGTACTAACTGTTGTTTGTAGGAACCATGCAAAGGGAGAGGAGCATTCCCGTATGATTACAATAAAGTATTGGAGGGGGATCAATTACAACCATGTCAAGAAGAGTGATCTCGTTAGAGGTGCGTTCGAGCCACTGGCTCTTGCAACAATGTCGCGGATTATCCAAGAGGAGGAGCTAGAGTACACCTGGAGTAAGGACTCCTATGCCTATTCATGCACCACCGAAGGGACAGAAACCATTATTACGTCAGCAATCCATCACAAGGACTGCAAAGTTCGAGTGAACTGAAAGGCACCGGGACGATCTTGCCGCGACGGATTCAATCTTGAGTTCGCAGTTGCTAGAAGGTTCCGAAGCGCTAGCTTGGTTCCAAAACATAATGACATGGGTGCCCGGCCCCTCTTAGGGGTGCCCCTTGACTGCCTCTAAAGGGAGCATCATATAGACATCGGTGGCATCAACCGTATAGAATGTGGTCGACATTAGAAAAGATGGTAGAAGACTTCTGAGGATTCGAGCAGCTTACTGTAACCTCCTCGGTGTGTAAAACGCTGGAGAGGGAGGCTCTGATACCACTGCTCTTTCCCCTTCAACGGTTCACAACCTATTGGAGGGCTACAGGATGGAGGATTCCATAACAGATGCGGCCAATCTTGAAGATTCTCTTCGGCACTGCAACTCTACTGGTGAGGATGTGCGTGACAGTAGTGACAATGAAGGCCATACGGACAATAATGATACAGATTGAGGAGTTGTTCCTATCCGGCCTATAACTGGAACTACCGCACCTACCAGAAGACCTGATGACACCCTATAAGGCTCCCAGAGCAGTCACAATAACTCACAAGCAGCATACTCAGCCGACCGAGGCCAAACCATTCGGTAACATCTAGTATCACATCTTATTTCCTCATTTTCTTACTGCTAGGGACTAGCGTTAATTTCATGAGGGGGGATGGGATTTAAGTGATCTAGTGTTGTTAGTTTGGAGCTTGGTATTGGTAGAATGAGTATAGTACCTTGCATGTTTTATCCGTCTGCATTTGCATTTGCACGTTTACTGCTTTCTTAGTTTTTTAGGTTGCATTCACTGCATTCATCCTAGGATAGTCTTGCATGTTTTATATGGAGTTTATTGCCGAATTTTTTGAACTTTTTTATTGGGTAGATCAACTAACTATGCCATTAATCATATGCTTCATCTCTATGAATTTGTTTGAGGTTTTTCTCGCTTGGCTTGTCACATTTATGTATTGCACTTAGTTGAGCTTGGTAGTCTCGACATCACTTAGTGGTGTTTTCTCTACTGCGGTTCACGAAGGCCTTTATAATAGGATGATGCATGTTAGGGTCTTATGGTTGTTTTCCCGAGTAATTATGTACCTAAGAGGCCACAAGTCTTCGCCATGCTTTGAGATTGCTAAATGCCTAGGAAGGAGGTAGTGTGAGGTTGTGTGATCCTTTGTTTATAACCTATTCTTTCGAATAGGTTTGGGGAGGGGGTTGCACCATCATTAGACTTGTTTTTCGTTTTTTATTTCCGTATTGTGAGTTTGTTTTTCCTTTTCCGTAAATTTTGTACTCCAACCTATTCTTTCGAATAGGTTTTGGGAAGTCGTTGTGAGTCATTTTGTTTCTCTTTTTTGTTATGCTACTGCTGGCTAAAAAAAATCGAAAAAAAAAGGAAAAATTACAGGAAAAAAGAAAAAAAAGAAACTGGAAAGAAAAAAAAAAAAAAAGAGAAAAGACCCCAAAAAAGCAAAGAAGGGTCCACAAAAAAGAAACCCAAATAGCAGTTTAGCAAAGTGTTGTGTCTCATTTTCCAATTTTTGTAATGTTCGTAATTGTGATTTAATCTTCTATTTTTCCTTTTGTTTTGAGTGTCATCTATTCTAGACCACCCTAGTCCTGCCATTCAGGAAGTGGTGAATAGCTTAAGACTTTGTTTGAGAGATGGGTAGAATAGGGGAGTGTTGTCTTTTATAGGGAACCCTCCTTCGTTTGATGAGAGCCAGTACTGGTTCGACCTCTCTGAGGGAAAGTCTTAAACTTGGTGAACAGTAGTAAGTCCTCAGTTTCATAGGCACGGGACAACCATTCGTATCTTAACATGTTTCATTACGTCGTCACTGACTAGGTCCAGGTAGAGAATGTTACGAGAGACTATCTTGTCTTGACATAAGTGCTTATGTGGATGTGTATGAGTCAATCGAGGCATTCTTCAACCTATATTCATGTTTTGATTTATATGATTTTTGTTCATATGTTTTTTGATAGATTCAGTAGATTAGTTCATTTTATTTGGCATGAGACTCCATTTTATGTGTTTGCATTGTTTTTTGCATTAGAGTCTAGCTTAGTTGCTTGAGGGCAAGCAAAGGTTCGGTTTGGGGAGTTTGATGAATGTGTATTTTACACTTTCATTTGAGTCTTTTTCACCTAATTTAGCTATCCTATATGTTAATTTAGCTATATTTTAGTGCATTTTATTAGAATAGTGTCACGTTTCCCTTCAGTTTTTATTTTACAGGTTTTGGTTGAAAAACGAGAATTTCCGGGCAATTATATTGAAGTTGACAAGGAATTGGTTTTCCAGAACCCTATTTCGAGTATCTGAAGGTTTCCGGATAGGATTTGGAATCTAGGGGTCGAATCTGGAGGTTAGAAGGCCACTAGAAGTCAGAAACCGAGTCCGAAAAGGGGAAGAAATTCAAAAACGCGTCGAAAACGCGCAAAATCCCGAAAAAATCTCCCGGGCGAATTGCCCGGGATGTGGGGCGAATCTCCCCACACCAGGAGACTCGCCCGGTGTGTGGGGCCCTTCGCCCCACACAAATTCGAACACTATATATAGTTGCTCAGTTTTTCTCCGTTTTTCATACTCTTCCAGACCTTTTCTCTCACCTTTCTCTGTAGTTTTAGGTAGGAACTTCCCAGAGCCTGTTCTGGGGGTTCGTAGCTTAGGAGATACTTTTTCATAACAGTTTGGAGCTTGTAAGATCGCGATTCTTCGGAGACTGACAACCTTTGGTAACATTGTATCTTACAGTTTTTCTACTTATTTTTATATATCTTTCAACATGTTTTCATCTATGATTTCTGTTGATTGCATGACAACTATGAGTAGCTAAACTTCTCGTTGGTGATAGTATGTGAATTCTTAGCGAAGGGTTGATAATTATGCTAATGGCTATATCGCGCATTATACTCCGTGTTATTGCTTTATTTCTTTGATCTATCGGAATCTATATCTTCGTATGTTGATTAATTATTGCACACAACTGGACAATTCATAGACTTGACCTATCTATATCTATATCTTCGTAGTGTTGAATAATTACGGAACACAATTGGACAATTCATTAGTCTTCGACCTATCTATATCTTCGTATTGTTTGATAATTACAACAGGACAATTATTGATCAAAGATCTCCATGCAAAATCGAGGAATTTACGTATGATTATTAACCCGTTATGCTTTGAAGGACCATACTATCACCAATCTCCATTATCTGTTAAGAAAAACCTTTGCTATATCGTCTGCTCTTTTTATATTCTAAATTAGATTAGATAAAGCTAGTTATAGTCCTTACAGATCGACACTCGAGGTTATTCTACCGCTACACTACGGTTTTCGTTGTAGTTATGAATTGCCTTTGGCTAAATAACGAATATATTTGATACGCGTTGGAACACGACAATCCGCGCGTTCATCAGTATCATGATGGCAACTGGGCTCAAGGAGGCGAAGAGGAAGCCTTTGCTACGGAGTTTGGTACTCAAGAAGCTAGCTACGGACAAGATGGTAGGAATCCTCGAGGTGGATTTTGGAGAAGAGGGTTCCGAAACAATCAAGGATATGCACCGGCTAGCCAAACTTATGGCCCTAACCAAGACCATAGTAGGCTTAACTATGGTAATGACCACTGCGAAAACCCCGCTCCAAAAGAGCAACCGAAGTCGAAGTCGGCTCAACTAATGGAGAACTTGCAAAAGATGGTTGATCACACCCAAAGTTTTCTCAAACGTTATGAAGAAGATTCTGAGAAGACTAGGGCGAGGCTTGATCGATTGGAAGAGAGCACTAGGCTTGCCCATCAAAAGATGCAAGAGTTGATCGACCGAGGAGCAAGTAGGGAGCAAGGCAAGCTGCCTAGCAACACTGGGAAGTCGATGTCCATTACCATGGTGGGTGATCTACCTGTTGAAATCACCATCAAGAAGGTTGCTAAGTGCGAGTGTTGCAAGGGGGAAGTGCCCCCACAGGCTAAGGAAGAAGAGAAGGACCTTGGTTCTGACGAGAGTGAAGAGGAGCAAGAGGATCCTGAGCCACTCCCTAAAAGTTTCGATGTTAAGGTCGGGATTGGTGAGCTTGAAGATGTCCGTGCCACACTAGACACGGGATCCTACTCTAATGTGCTCCCTATGGATGTGTTTGAGAAGAGCAGCCTTGGAAAACTATCTGAGCATAAGGCTATTGTGCAATTGGCGGATGGATCCTTTGTGAGACCCGAACGCGTTGTGAAGAATGTATTGGTCAAGATTGGTGAAGCTTATGTATACACCAATTTTGTAGTTATGTCGGCGTCTACACCTGGGATGGGGGATGTCGTTCTCTTGGGGCGAACGTTCTTGACTAAGCTACGCTCAGTGATAGACATCTACCGAAGGACTTGCACCATTGAGGTGGATGGCAAGCGACATGTGTTGCGAGCCATATCTGATCCACCTGATACTTCTCACACTATTAACTACTGTGGTCTTGCTGTCTATGTTCATTCTTATTCTCAGGTTCGTGGCATGAGGAGAAGATCCATGAAGGGGAAGTCTAGTACCCTCAAGAAGAAGAGCTAGGCGCAGACAGGAGTCGAGTCAAAGACTTTAAACAATGGCGCTACCCGGGAGGCAACCCGGAGGAGGTTATCGCTGGTTATCTCTATACTTATCTTTCTTATGATAAACTCGTGAATTTTGTTTGCATTTGCACGTTTACTGCTTCCTTAGTTTTTTAGGTTGCATACACTACATTCATCCTAGGATAGTCTTGCATGTTTTATATGGAGTTTATTGCCGAATTTTTTGAACTTTTTTATTGGATAGATTAACTAACTATGCTATTAGTCATATGCTTCATCTCTATGAATTTGTTTGAGGTTTTTTTCGCTTGGCTTGTCACATTTATGTACTGCACATATTTAAGCTTGGTAGTCTCGACATCACTTAGTGGTGTTTTCTCTACTGCGGTTCACGAAGGCCTTTATAATAGGATGATGCATGTTAGGGTCTTATGGTTGTTTTCCCGAGTAATTATGTACCTAAGAGGCAACAAGTCTTCACCATGCTTTGAGATTGCTAAATGCCTAGGAAGGAGGTAGTGTGAGGTTGTGTGATCCTTTGTTTGCAACCTATTCTTTCGAACAGGTTTGGGGAGGGGGTTACACCATCATTAGACTTGTTTTTCGTTTTTCAATTCTATGTTATGAGTTTATTTTTTCTTTCTCGTAAATTTTGTACTCCAACCTATTCTTTCGAATAGGTTTGGGGATGTCGTTTGTGAGTCATTTTGTTTCTTTTTTCGCTATGCTACTGCTGGCTAAAAAAAATTAAAAAAAAGAAAAAGATAAATTCCAGAAAAAAGAAAAAAAAACTGGAAAAAAAAAAAAAAGAAAAAAAAAGAGAAAAGACCCCAAAAAAGCAGAGAAGGGTCCAAAAAGAGAAAGGCAATAGCAGTTTAGCAAAGTGTTGTGTCTCATTTTCCAATTCTTGTAATGTTCGTAATCGTGTTGTAAATTTTCTATCTTTTCTTTTGTTTTTGAGTGTCATCTGTTCTAGACCACCCTCGTCCTGCCATTCAGGAAGTGGTGAATAGCTTAAGACATTGCTTGAGAGATGGGTAGAATAGGGGAGTGTTAACTTTTGTAGGGAACCCTCCTTCGTTTGATGAGAGCCAGTATTGGTTCGACCTCTTTGAGGAAAAGTCTTAACTTGGTGAACAGTAGTAAGTCCTCAGTTTCATAGGCACGGGACAACCATTCGTATCTTAACATGTTTCATTACGTCGTCACTGACTAGGTCCAGGTAGAGAATGTTACGAGAGACTATCATGTCTTCACATAAGTGCTTATGTGAATGTGTATGAGTCAATCGAGGCATTCTTCAACCTATATTCATGTTATGACTTGTATAGTTTTTGTTCATATGTTTTTTGATAGATTCGGTAGATTAGTTCATTTTATTTGGCATGAGACTCCATTTTGTGTATTGCATTGTTTTTTGCATTAGAGTCTAGCTTAGTTGCTTGAGGACAAGCAAAGGTTCGGTTTGGGGAGTTTGATGAATGTGTATTTTACACTTTCATTTGAGTCTTTTTCACCTATTTTAGCTATCCTCTATGTTAATTTAGCTATATTTTAGTGCATTTTATTAGAATAGTGTCACGTTTCCCTTTAGTTTTTATTTTACAGGTTTTGGTTGAAAAACGAGGTTTTCAGGGCAATTATATTGAAGTGGACAAGGAATTGGTGTTCCAGAAGCCTATTTGGTGTATCTGAAAGATTTCGGATAGGATTTGAAGTCTAGGGGTCGAATCTGGAGGCTAGAAGGTCACTAGAAGTCAGAAACCGAGTCCGAAAAGGGGAAGAAATCCAAAAACGCGTCGAAAACGCGTATCTGGCCGAAAATTACTCCAGGGATGTGGAGCGAATCGCCCCACACCAGTCGAATCGCCCGGTGTGTGGGGCCCTTCGCCCCACACAATTCGAAGCCTATATATAGTTGCTTAGTTTTTCTCCGTTTTTCATACTTTTCCAGACCTTTTCTCTCACCTTTCTCTGTAGTTTTAGGTAGGAACTTCCCAGAGCCTGTTCTGGGGGTTCGTAGCTTAGGAGATACTTTTTCTTAGCAATTTGGAGCTTGTAAGATCGCGATTCTTCGGAGATTGACAACCTTCGGTAACATTGTATCTTACAGTTTTTCTACTTATTTTTATATATCTTTCAACATGTTTTCTTCTATGATTTCTGTTGATTGCATGGCAACTATGAGTAGCTAAACTTCTCGTTGGTGAGAGTATGTGAATTCTTAGCGAAGGGTTGATAGTTATGCTAATGGCTATATCGCGCATTATACTCTGTGTTATTGCTTTATTTCTTTGATCTATCTAAATCTCTATCTTCGTATTGTTGATTAATTATTGCACACAATTGGACAATTCATTGGTCTTTGACCTATCTAAATCTTTATCTTCGTAGTGTTTGATAATTACAACTGGACAATTCATTGATCAAAGATCTCGATGCAAAATCGAGGAATTTATGCATGATTATTAACCCGTTATGCTTTGAAGGACCATACTATCACCAATCTCCATTATCTGTTAAGAAAAACCGTTGCTAAATCGTCTACTGTTTTATATTCTAAATTAGATTAGATAAAGCTAGTTATAGTCCTTAGAGATTGACACTCGAGGTTATTCTACTGCTACACTACGATTTTCGTTGTAGTTGTGAATTGCCTTTGGCTAAATAACAAATTTATTTGATTAATCGAGTCTGACAAATTCGTGCTCATCAAGCTTCCATATCTACAATAAACCCAAGATGTTTTAGTTTGTACTCGCAACAAAATGGATACCTAATAAAACTACTACATAACTAGTGCACATAAATTACTGTAATCATAACCAAACGGCGATAGACAATGCACATCTATAACCATAACCAAACTACGATATCAATTTCGCATCTATAACCATAACCAGTAGTACTCGACATTGAGGAACAGAACAAGCTGGAATGGGAACAAATGCCCGGCACTACTACCCCACCTTGACTATCCTCCATTTGCAATACCATTGGAAAAGCTAAATGAACCCAACTAGACTAACACAACTTAACAAAACAAGTAATTTGAATATTAAGGCCAACTAGTATGGATAATGAGTAAGTAGAATCATTGCAATATCATACTGACCCCTAATTTCAACCGTGATAGGTCAAAACTAGACCAACACAACTGAACAGAACAAGCAATTTGACTATTAAGGCCAACTAGTAGGCATCATGAGTAAGTGGAAGCATTGCAATATCATATAGACCCCTAATTTCAACCGTGATAGGACAAAACTAGACCAGCACAACTGAACAGAACAAGTAATTTGAATGTTAAGGCCAACTAGTAGGCATCATGAGTAACTAGAAGCATTGCAATATCATATCCACCCCTAATTTCAACCGTGATAGGACAAAACTAGACCAAAACAACTAAACAGAACAAGCAATTTGACTATTAAGGCCAACTAGTAGGCATCATGAGTAACTAGAAGCATTGCAATATCATATCCACCCCTAATTTCAACCCTGATAGGACAAAAAAACTAGCAACACAACAGAACAGAACAAGAAATTTGAATATTAAGGCGAACTAGTAGGCATCATGAGTAACTAGAAGCACTGCAATATCATCTCGACCACCAATTTCAACCGTAAAATTACAATTCGCATAATTGAACGAGATTCAAATTACTAACTATGAGTATGATTGTTATGTTACCTATGAATTGAACTCTCCGGTGTCAAGAAAGAAGTTTGCAGTATCGGGATGAATCGAATGATCAAAGATTGAAGAAGAATCGACTGATCAACAAATAGCAATATTTTTGAACTCCGTCTGTCCTAATGAACGACTAGGGTTATGAAATTTTGAAATTGTAAATTACATTTATTGTTAAGTAGTATTGTTTTTGATATTGTGCATACATCAAAACGTGGCTGAGTGGTAATGTTGGATTCTTTTACTCCAGCGACCAGAGTTCGATCCCCACCATCTTTCATTTTTTTTAATAAGAACGGAATTTATCATTTACAACCAAGATAAATTAGTTGTAAACGGAAAATCCCATTTACAACCAAGATAATCAAGTTGTAAATGGTAGATGATGGTTGTAAATGATTTCCAACCGTCCAGATCACGATTAACAGTGTTTACAAGTGTTTACAAGTGTAAATTCGTAACGTTACAATTTTACAACAGTTACGTCACCATAGCATGGACCTTTTGCTTATTCAATTCAACATGTTTTCATTGATTCTTGATTTGATTATGCTTGTTGATTGCGATTTATACATGAGTAGCTAAATCTAAGGTTGGTGATAGTATGTGAATTCATAGCTAGGGTTCTTAATTATGCATGAGTGGCTTTGCGCGTTTAAGACTTGATTTATTGTTTAATTTCTTTGATCTATCTAAGCCATCTATCTTCGTAGATTAGTGTTAAATTGAAAGAAACACTAGGACAATTCATAATCATAGATTTCTATACAAACTTCAAGTACTTCATGTGTAATTAGAACCCGATGCTTAGAACGATCATACTATCACTAACTTCCATCATAATTGATAAGAAAAACCTTTGCTAAATCGTTTTTTGATTTTATATTTCAAATTAAATTAGTTAAAGCTAGTTATAGTCCTTAGAGATCGACACTCGGAATTATCTTACCTCTACACTATGTACCTTGGTTTTCGTTGTACTTGTGAGTGGCCTTTGGCTAAAAATAAATTTATTTGATTAATTGAGTCTGACAATCTCGTTTATCAAATTGGCGCCGCTGCCGGGGACTATACTCATTTTTTTCTCTTTAGCTTATTTATATTTTCAGCATTCAATTCTCAGAGTTAGTAGTTAATTTGTTTCCAGAATTTTGCGACTTCTAACAGGACTAATTTTCAGTTTTGAGTTACTCCTGTTATAGATATTCAGGTATGACGTCCATGAAAGCTCGCATGATGCCCCAATTCTCGCAAGTTAGGAGAAGTTCAGCTATATACTTGGAGGAAGAGTTGAAGTGGTACGAAGCGACAAGTTCAGTGGTGAGAGACATACCGAGGTTTGAAGATGGAGTGGGGATGAATCCGTTAAGTTTCATCAGATCCTATGAGGAAGAAATAGCAAAAGTTCCAGCAAAGGGGTTCACTGAGGACCAATTATGCAGGAGATTATTTTCTTTCGCTCTCGGATATGAACCAAGGCTTTGGATATCAAGGTTAGCACCAGGATCACTGAAAACATGGAGCCAAGTAGTAGAGGAGTTCTTGGCGCGATTTATGCCTTACCATGAGACAATTGCCTTACGAAATAGGATCGAACACTTCAAGCAAGGAGAGTATGAGCGGTTTTGTGACACCTACGAACGTTTTGAGTTGTGTAAACGTGAGTGCCCCCATCACCGTTTCGACGATGGGGAGTTTATTTGGTATTTTGTTGGTGGTCTACATGATGATGTTAGGCTTCAAGTTGATGGGATGTGTGGAGGATTAGAAGAATGTACAGTTGAAGAGGCAGAGAAGGTCCTTCGAAGGTACGCCAGTTGTTCTGCACAATCTGAGAGGCTAATGTCGAGTCAAGTCACCAATGGGGATTTAAATCGGGGTGAAACTGAAGGCTTATACGAAGGATATTCTAAAGAGGAAGATATCAGTGAGGAGGATGAACTTGCGTTTTACACAGGAATGAAGGCCATCGAAAGTGTTTATGAAATTTCACACGCCGGGCAAGTTGAAGATAATCTCCGTTTAGCGAAAGTTTTTGAAGGGGTCGAAGTAACTGAGCAGCTACTGGAGAAATTAAGCTTGTTAAAGTGTGAAAAGGTAGAGGAGGTTCATAAACTCGAAGATGGGAAGATTTTTGACGAAGACGCCCCCCTGGAGGTGGGGGGCGAACCGCCCAACATAGGGGGCGAGTCGCCCCCCACAACCAGTGAGCTGGGGGCGTCCCAGCTCGCCCCAGGCGATTCGTCCGGGGTAGGGGGCGAACCGCCCCCCAGCTCCAGGGAGATGGACGACCCCAGCTCCCCTGTTTCGACACCCGAAGTTGATTTCGTCGATCCCAAGCCACTTCCAACAGTTACTACTAAGGTTCCTGAGTACGAGGAAGTGAAACTACTCCTCCGAGGTGGAAAGGTAACTACAATTCCTAATTTTGTACGTCCTAAACATATTAAATCTACTGTGACTAACGATGTAGGAACAAGCACTGAACAAGAAGTTGGTCAAAGTTCGAAAGAACCTCAAGTGCAGGACGATACACCTCAAACACCTGAAGGAGACGTTGTTGATGATGAAGTTACGGGGGATACGCCTAATAATACGGAGGTACTTCATAAGTCCTTCAATCCATATGTGCCCCCAAAACCTCACGTACCATTCCCTAGTAGAATCAAACCGGTCAAGAAGGATATAATGGAGTCACCGCTGTACCAACGCCTTTCTAAAGTCGAAGTCAATGTACCTCTTTTGGAGTTAATTCAGAATATTCCCGCCTATACGAAGTTCTTTCGGGAGGTGAAGAGTAACAAAAGAATTACTTCGGGGAGGGAAGTGAATGAGATCGAGACGGTGAATTCCATTGCGGAACTTCCAACGAAGCAACGTGATCCGGGAAGCTTCATAATTGACATTACTATGGGCAATGGGCGGTCCACCAAGGCTATGCTCGACTTAGGAGCTAGCATCAATCTCATGCCATACTCAGTCTATAAAGCTCTAGATCTTGGAGAAGTGAAGCCAACCGAGATGGTGGTACAAATGGCGGACCATAGCATGAAGCGCCCTGTGGGAATAGTTGAAGATATCCTTGTAAAAGTTGATAAACTAATAATTCCTGCAGATTTTGTGATCATGAAGTCGGTTGATGAAGGGAAGAGTCATGTTCGTGAGCACGTGGTGTTGCTTGGAAGACCATTCATGGCCACTACCAATACATGCCGTGAACTCAAAGGAAAGAAAATCTCCATGGAGGTAATGGGTGAGAAAATTCAATTGGTAGGATGTAGCATAGGAGATAAGGAAGTAGTAGAAGAATTAAATTTTGTCGATTGCTATGATTCTATGATTTCTGAATTTCATCATTGCTATGATAATCGTGAACCTCTTGAAGAGGCACTAACCATGCAGGTTGAGACTTGCTACTTATCCGAAGAAGCAAGGGAGATAGTTGAGATGATGGATAGTACGCCTGAAATTCCCATAGGAGAAGAAGTGCTTGAACCTTTAGATAAAGAAGAGGTAGAGAGCAAATTTCCTGAAGAGCCTAGCTTAGAATTAAAGCCCCTTGATGCACACCTCAAGTATGTCTACTTAGGGGAAAATAAGAAAAAACCTGTGATAGTCTCTTCACACCTCTCTAGCGATGAAGAAGGTAGGCTAGTTGAGGTCTTAAGAAAAAATTCTACAGCCATAGGATGGGGGATAAGTGATATAAAGGGAATTAGCCCAACACAGTGTGTGCACAATATCACTCTAGAGCAAGATGCCAAACCCGTTAGGCAACCTCAGCGTAGGATAAATCCTGCAATGCAAGAAATACTGAAGAAAGAGGTGATTAAGTTGCTAGACGTCGATATGATCTATCCCATTTCTGATAGTCGATGGGTGAGCCCCGTTCATATAGTTCCTAAGAAATATGGGATTACGGTAGAAGAGAATGAGAAGGGAGAGTTAGTACCTGTTAGGAAAATCACGGGATGGAGAATGTGCATTGATTATAGGAGGTTGAATGCCGCCACCAAGAAAGACCACTTCCCTTTGGCATTTATTGATGACATGTTAAACCGCCTTGCGGGGCGGCAATTTTATTGTTTTCTTGATGGCTTGTCAGGTTTCTACCAGATTCCGATTGCACCGGAGGATCAGGAGAAGACGACATTCACTTGCCCATTCGGGACGTTTGCTTATAGGAGGATGCCATTCGGGCTATGTAACGCCCCCGCCACTTTTCAAAGGTGCATGCTTTCTGTTTTCTCTGATATGGTGACAAAATTTGTTGAAGTTTTTATGGATGATTTTTCTCTTTTTGGTGATTCTTTTTGTAAGAAAATATGGTCAGAGTTACCCCTAGGGTACGCAGCGGAATTTCAAAAAATTTCTTAACATGCAGGTTAATTGATCATGCATATAACGTATATAATAAACACATTATGTAGAAGACTTTCAATACTCCAAAAACAAGAATAGGTATTGAATCGATATGCCAATCGATGAAGTCTTCGTAATAGTCCGGTGAATCTTCTCCTTCGTCGAAGTCGAAGATATATGCAATACTTTGATTATCTGCAAGACAATAAAAGTTAGTTTCCAGCTCTTTGAACCTCAACCTTGGTATCCACGGATGAACAGCTTATCGGAAAGAATGCTAGAATATTCTTTATGTGGCCAAGAAGATGGGGTGGCGATTTTCCTCCGGTGGAGAGTGGCGCTCGCGGCTAGGGTATAGAGGTAGGGGAGAGCTTTTTATTTTCTCTAAGAAAGGTAGAATAATTCTCTAAGAATTCGGCATTGAAAAAGATCTCTAATGACCTACTTATATAGTAGTCAATAGAAGCCTAAAGAAGATTCTTTTAGACTTCATAAAGGAATAAGAACTCTAATTCTTATTGCACAAGGAAACCAATTTAAGTCTAGATTCATTCCCAATTACGTTAGAACTCAATTAGGAAAATCTAACTTAACCCTTGACTTCTAATATGGGAAGGAGTCGAAACTCCCTCCCATACTACTACTACACGCGGCCGACCAAGGGGGAGTATGTGGGTCCCAATTTTGGGACCCACTTATAATTCGAAGGCAATTCAAACTCTAAGTAGATTTTGCCCATGTGCATATATTAATTCTAAATTAATATATCCTTTCAAATCAAACCTCTATTATATTTGTAAAATATAATCTTTAAATGTATTTACATAAAATACAATTAATCAATCAATTCAATTAATAATTCTAAATTATTAATTGAGCCACAAATAATTATAATTAATTCCAAATCAATTATAATTCATCAATCACAATTAATTCTAAATTCATTGCGATTCCATCTTCAAGGATATTCGGATAAGCTGAATCACCACATAGTATGACCCATAGGGCCTCATTGTATTAAGCAAGTGCTACACAAGGCAACATGGAATTCCTAGACGGTTCCATTTGTAATATTAATACATGAGGACGTTTGAGAGGTTTCTCAAAGCAAACCTTTTCGTTGTGAAGTCTGTTGCGCTCAACGCGGCGATGGTAACGTCCCTTCATCTGACTGACTCGAATGCATCTAGGATCGATGATGTGTCTATCCCAATCATACATCCACGGGCGTCTTCAGTGAGTTGCTTGGTGAATCCAATATCTATTATGACTATCATAATAATATTGATACGCTGGGCAGCGGTTTAACCAATCACAACTATGAAATACTATGAGCAGTGCTCTCCTGTGCTACACGTGAGAGATGAATCCTTCACAGAATCACTTATCACCCCCATTTGTATGTAGCCATAATCCTGGATCGTGTCTTGGGTCAACTGCTTATTCAGAGCTGACATCGACGGGTCCACCAAGGATATGGGGCAACAAATGTGATGATAAAGTCCTGAAAGTCCAAAGGACGACTGACATCACTTCGACAACTTTCCGGTTCCCATAGACACTTCGTTGTAGAGTATACATCGATGGGAGTTTACGGTGGGTACTTCCATTGTTCGGTAATCACCCTTCGAACAACTATGCGGAGTTATGGGAGATTGTCTAACAATCCGTTCCATGGCCGTGGGATCGGCTCACACTTGCTCTAACAAGTATAACCTTCATGCATACTAGTCTCACCTGGTTCATTCAGACCCCTACATCCGAGATGAACCTCGACTAGGGAGAGTTTGGGATAGATGATAACTCACATAGCTCTCACTATCTGTGTGATCGGTCATCTATCCGAGGGGACATGTTTGATATCAATACAGACAGGAATAGAGATATGACATACTGTATGCCTGGTGTAATATAAATATGAAAGCGATACTCAATAGTCAAACACACAAACGTATATTATATTAGGTTGACCTGTGTAATAGTACATATATGCCCTTAATAAGGGTTGTATGCCCTTAATAAAGATTGTCTCTAGAACATATACACTATCAATCTCCCACTTGGACTAGAGCCAGTCACCTTTATGCTTAATGCCTAGATTAACATAATGTCTTAAGTGGGCATCCACTGATAAGACCTTGGTTAAAGGATCTGCCACGTTGTCCGTGGTTGAGACACGTTCTATACTGACTTCTCCTCTATCAATAATCTCACGTATAACGTGATACTTTCTAAGTACATGTTGTTCTTGTTTGTAGATCTAGGCTCATTGGCTTGAGCGACGGTGCCCGTGTTGTCAAAATAAATCGTTATTGGACTTGGAGCAGGAACAACCCTCAATTCCTTCAAGAACTCTGAAATCCAGACAGCTTCTTTCGATGCTTCTGATGCAGCAATGTACTCGACTTCTGTGGCTGAGTGAGCAATCGTGGCTTGCTTAGAACTGTTCCAACAAATAGCTCCTCCGTTCAATTTGAATACGTATCCTGTCTGTGACTTAAAGTCATCAGGATCTGATTCAAATCCAGCGTCGACATAACCAGACATCTTTAATTCTGGTTCTCCACCAAACGCCAAGAACATTTCCTTAGTCCGTCGAAGGTACTTAAGAATGTTCTTTACAGCAGTCCAGTGAGGTACTCCTGGATTCTGTTCATGTCGACAAGTGACACTTAGCGCATATGCCACATCTGGCCTTGTGCAATTCATTGCATACATAATAGACCCTACTGCCGAAGCATAGGGCACACGACTCATTGCCTTTCTTTCTTCATCAGGTTTAGGACTATCCTTAACTGATAGCACGATCCCATGTCTAGCTGGGAGAAAGCCTCTCTTTGAGTCGTCCATCTTATAACGCTTCAGTATTTTGTCGATGTAGGTGGACTGTGTCAATCCTAACATCCTCTTGGACCTATCTCTATAGATCTTTATCCCTAGGATGTAGTTCGCTTCACCCAAGTCCTTCATTGAGAAGGTACTTGATAACCAAACTTTAGTCTCTTCTAGCATAGAGACATTGTTTCCCATGATCAAAATGTCATCAACATAATGATCATGAAAACGACTCCCTTGTCGCTGTGCCTAGTGTAGACACAGGGATCTTCTACGCTTCTGACGAAGTCAAACGATTTGACAGCTTCGTCAAAGCGGATATTCCAGCTCCTAGACGCTTGCTTTAGCCCATAGATGGATCTATGTAATTTGCATACAGCAGTTGGCCTGGTTTTACTAATAAAACCTTCCAGCTGTACCATATAGACCTCTTCCTCAAGGTTTCCATTGAGGAAGGCAGTCTTTACATCCATATGTCAGATCTCATAATCATAGTAGGCAGCTATCGCAAGTAGAATTCGAATAGACTTCAACTTTGCTACCGGTGAAAAGGTTTCATCGTAATCGATGCCATACCTTTGTGTGTAGCCCTTCGCCACAAGTCTATCCTTGTGCGTTTGTACCTTGCCATCAGCATCTGTCTTTCGTTTAAAGACCCATTTGCACCCAATAGGTCTAACCCCTTGGGGCAAGTCTACCAAGCTCCAAACTTGGTTCAGGTACATGGATGGATTCTATTTCCAATTTCATGGGCTCTTGCCATTTGTCTGAGTCAATATCATTTATTGCCTCTTTGTAGGTCTCGGGGTCTTCCCGATCTGATAAGCAAACATCAAGTTCACTGATGTCTTCTATCATAAGGCTTTGCTTCTGAGGTCCTTTTGGGATCCTCTTCGACCTACGGAGCTCGACTGGTGCTTCTGTCGGTGTTTCTGGTGCTTTTCTTTTCTGGCTTCGTGTAACACGAACATTATCAGTGGGCACTGATGCAGCCGGTCGCGTGCTACGACCCTGTTCCCTAGCGGGAGGCTGCTCTTGTGCAACTTGTTGCACAGGTTGATTGACAACGGGTTCTATTGGTGTGGTTTCAACTGTTGATCTAATCACAGGACTCCCACTAACTATGACATGCCTAGCAAGTGTCATATCATTACCCTTGTCTGCTTCGAAAGCTCCCACTGAACTTGAGTCCAAATCAGAAGATTTAGAGAACTCATGTTCGCGCATGTCAAAGTCTTGAATTTCTTCAAGTTCTATCATATCATATAACCTCTCTTCTTCGAGGTATTCTGCTTCTAAAAGCTTGACGTTTCTAGATACTATCACCTTGTGATCTTCAGCATGATAGAATTCATAGCCTCTCGTCTGACGAGGATAGCCTATGAAATAAACTTTGACACCCTTGGCATCTAACTTATCAGTGAGCAACAATTTGACTATCGCAGGACAGCCCCAAGGTCTAAGATAGCCCAGTGAGGGCTTCTTTCCTTTCCATAACTCATAAGGAGTTTTCTCCATTAATTTAGATGGTACACGGTTCAGAATGTTGATTGCAGTTTGTAGCGCATGTCTCCATAGATATTTTGGAAGAGTCGAGAATCCAATCATTGATCTCACCATGTCTAGCAGGGTTCGATTCCTTCTCTCAGACACACCATTTAATTGTTGTGTTCCAGGAGGGGTCCATTGCGATTGAATTCCCTTCTCCTTCAAGTAGTCGATAAATTCTTCACTAAGGTATTCACCTCCTCGATCTGATCGAAGAGTGACTATCCTTAGGTTCAATTCATTCTCGACCTCATTCCTAAACTCCTTGAATTTCCCAAAGGTCTCAGATTTATTCTTCATAAGATAAATATATCCATACCTTGAGAAATCGTCAGTAAAGGTAACGAAGTAAGAATAACCTCCACGTGCTTGGACTTTAAAAGGTCCACATACATCGGTATGTATGAGCTCTAAGCAGCGAGTGGCACGAACACCTTGTCCAACAAAGGGTTTGTTCGTCATCTTAGCCTTAACACATGATTCGCATGTACCATATGATTCGAAATCAAATGGTTCTAAGTAGTCCAACTTCCTTAGTCTTTGAATCCGTGTTTCATTGATATAGCCTAGCCGACAATGCCATAGGTAAGATGGATTATTCTTCCTACTTGAAGACGGTTGTTTGTTATGTATTTGAAATAAAGGTAGACTACTTTGCAAAATATATATAAACCATTCACTAAGCGAGCTTTTCCATAATATTGGTCATTTAGCGAAAAATAACAAGTATTATTAGCGAAACGAAAGGAAAAACCCAAATTGTCCAACAATGGAATGGAAATAATATTTCTGACAATGGATGGAACAAAATAAACGTTATCAAGTTCTAAACATTGTCCTGATGGTAAATCTATCTTGCAGCGTCACGCGTTTGGCTTCAACTAGATTGTCGTTCCCAACATGCAAGTCGATTTCACCTTGCTTGACTAGCCTATCAATTAGCCCCTGCACATTATTACAAATGTGTGAGCCACAAGCTGTATCTAATACCCAACCATTGGAGTCAAAAGTAGTCATGTTCATTTCAATAACAAACATACCTGAGCTAGAAGCCGGCGGCTTCTTAGCTTGATCTGCCCTTAGCTTAGGGCAATCCTTCTTCCAATGGCCCTTGAGTTTGCAATAGAGACAAATCTCCATCCTAAGTCGAAACTTAGCCAATTTACGATTGCGTGCATTCTTGCCACCCTTGTTCCCTTTGGGTCTACGATTGACCCTTAGAAACTCGTTGGCAATAGGTCTCTCAGCAATCGACTCTGTTGCTGTCTCGACTTCGGGATTCTGAATAGATTGCAACAATCTTTCCACGATCAAGATAATGGAAGCCTTAGCTTCTAGCTCCAAGCCATATCCAACAAGTTGAAAGAGAAAATCAATCAATGACTTGACTTGTTCAGGCGACAGCTCTTTTGTCTCAAGTCTTTGGATAAGCATGATCTTGATAGCTTCGAACCCTTCACACATCCTTGGAGTATCCAAGAATGAGGAGAGATATCTCACAATCTCATATGGTTCCTTGTCTCGACATGGTCCAACCATATTGTCGGACATAGCATTCAGCAACAAATTCTTCACAAACTCGGCCTTTTCCACTGACATCTCATAATAGCAATCATAGGTTGCAGTAGTCAACTCAGTGGGAGGTGGAGGGATAGGCTCGTCTAACACATACTCAATCTCGTTGTGCCATAGCACCCTTCGTACCTCATGGATCCAATCCACGTAGTTTGGTCCTGTTAGCTTTTGCAACACTAAGTTGGCAATGAGCTCGGACGATGCTATAGCCATTTTTGTTTTCCTAAGGAGAAACAATATAGAACAAAAATAACAAATCAACTATTGAAATACTATTTCTAAATACACAGTCAACATAACTAAACAACAAGGTCCTTTAGCTGTTTAGCTTCCACTATTTTCACATATGATTGCCCCCAAAACAAGCATACGGGTAATGTCCAACAAATTACCATAGTGGCCAAGATCCAAATCCATACTATGCTATACTCCAACGGGGGCTGGTCGCATAACATAATATGACCGGTAGGACTATCCAATTGCGTCACACAACTCTTGGGTGTTAAATCTAATTTAACCAGACGCACTACATATTGTACCTATCGAGGTCGCTAGATACAATATGCAGTAAGTTATAACCATAGGCTTACTCTAATCTGACGATCACTGCGAGTCTGCAAGACGAGGTCGCCAATACAGGGAAACGCAATGAAAGTTCAGAATTAAAGCACCCCATGGAAAGCATCTCAGAAACACATACGTATACATATTTCTACACTTATATTCGTTGGGGCTTGTAGCTTTAGGGTTGTTATCAGTCATCTACAAACAAATAAGGGCGCCGCCTACCCATCATGCATGAGCGGTGTACACGTAATGGATGCCGTCTATCCATTCTAGTTCTAAACACGGTCAAACACATAATGGGCGCCGCCTACCCATACATAAAAATATGCGGCCCGAAAAATAAGAGGGAGCCGCCTACCCTCGCATGCATAGCGGTCGAACGGAAAGTAAAATACGTGGTATTTAAACATGCATTGTCAAACAATAGCATATCGAGCAAACAAACAAGTAGTAGCCTATGTGGATGCCAAATGACTTCATAATTTCATTATGAAAATTATAATCCCATACTTATAATCTCTATGAAAATTTGAAAATTTGGACTAGATTGAAAAATCAAAAATTCTATTGACCATGTAGCAATTTTTGAAAACCCGAAGGACTCAATTGTAATTTTCCAAACCTTGGAGGTGTTAAATTCAAAATTCAAAAGTAGAAAGACTTATTTGTAATAAACAATAAATTGATAAATCAAATAAGCCCCTCAACTTAATACTAATTAAATTTAACCCCTCTAGTTAATAATAATTACAATTAAATCATATTTATATTCCAAATATAAAATTCAATCCTCAAAATTTCCAAAAATTCAATTTTGGGTCCAACCCGGAAAAATTAAATAAATATATATAATAATATACGGGGACGGGATCGAATCCCGTCCCATAGGGCGCCGGCACGTCCCACAGGTGTCTGGGCGCCTGCGGCCGAGCCGTCTGCGTCACGCAGGCGGGATATATATATATATCCACATAAACAAAACTTTCGAAAATCGAATTAATCATATAATCAATTGCATCCACATAAACTACATAATCACATAACATATATACGTATATACATAATCAATTAACTTAGAGCTCTGATACCACTGTAAGAAAATATGGTCAGAGTTACCCCTAGGGTACGCAGCGGAATTTCAAAAATTTTCTTCACATGTAGGTTAGTTGATCATGCATATAACGTATATAATAAACACATTATGTAGAATACTTACAATACTCAAAAACAAGAATAGGTATTGAATCGATATGCCAATCGATGAAGTCTTCGTAATAGTCCGGTGAATCTTCTCCTTCGTCGAAGTCGAAGATATCTGTAATACTTTGATTATATGCAAGACAATAAAAGTTAGTTTCCAGCTCTTTGAACCTCAACCTTGGTATCCACGGGTGAACAGCTTATCGGAAAGAATGCTAGGATATTTTTTATGTGGCCAAGAAGATGGGACGGCGATTTTCCTCCGGTGGAGAGTGGCGCGCGTGGCTAGAGTATAGAGGTAGGGGAGAGCTTTTTATTTTCTCTAAGAAAAGTAGAATAATTCTCTAAGAATTCGGCATTGAAAAATCTCTCTAATGACCTACTTATATAGTAGTCAATAGAAGCCTAAAGAATATTCTTTTAGACTTCATAAAGGAAGAAGAACTCTAATTCTTATTGCACAAGGAAACCAATTTAAGTCTAGATTCATTCCCAATTAAGTTAGAACTCAATTAGGAAAATCTAACTTAACCCTTGACTTCTAATATGGGAAGGAGTCGAAACTCCCTCCCATACTACTACTACACGCGGCCGGCCAAGGGGGAGTATGTGGGTCCCAATTTTGGGACCCACTTATAATTCGAAGGCAATTCAAACTCTAAGTAGATTTTGCCCATGTGCATATATTAATTATAAATTAATATATCCTTTCAAATCAAACCTCTATTATATTTCTAAAATATAATCTTTAAATATATTTACATAAAATACAATTAATCAATCAATTCAATTAATAATTCCAAATTATTAATTGAGCCACAAATAATTATAATTAATTCCAAATCAATTATAATTCATCAATCACAATTAATTCTAAATTAATTGCGATTCCATCTTCAAGGATATTCGGATAAGCTGAATCACCACATAGTGTGACCCGTAGGGCCTCATTGTATTAAGCAAGTGCTACACTAGGCAACATGGAATTCCTAGACGGTTCCATTTGTAATATTAATACATGAGGACGTTTGAGAGGTTTCTCAAAGCAAACCCTTTCGTTGTGAAGTCTCTTGCGCTCAATGCGGCGATGGTAACGTCCCTTCATCTGACTCACTCGAATGCATCTAGGATCGATGATGTGTCTATCCCAATAATACATCCACGGGCGTCTTCAGTTAGTTGCTTGGTGAATCCAATATCTATTATGACTATCATAATAATATTGATACGCTGGCCAGCGGTTTAACCAATCACAACTATGAACGACTATGATCAGTGCTCTCCTGTGCTAAAAGTGAGAGATGAATCCTTCACAGAATCACTTATCACCCTCATTTCTATGTAGCCATAATCCTGGATCGTGTCTTGGGTAAACTGCTTATTCAGAGCTGACATCGATGGGTCCACCAAGGATATGGGGTAACAAATGTGATGATAAAGTCCTGTAAGTCCAAAGGACGACTGACATCACTTCAACAACTTTCCGGTTCCCATAGACACTTCGGTGTAGAGTATACATCGATGGGAGTTTCCGGTGGGTACTTCCATTGTTCGGTAATCACCCTTCGAACAACTATGCGGAGTTATGGGAACGTTTCTAGATTGTCTAACAATCCGTTCCGTGGTCGTGGGATCGGCTCACACTTGCTCTAACAAGTATAACCTCCATGCATACTAGTCTCACCTGGTTCATTCAGACCCATACATCCGAGATGAACCTCGACTAGGGAGAGTTTTGGATAGATGATAACTCACATAGCTCCCACTATTTGTGTGATCGGTCATCTATCCGAGGGGACATGTTTGATATCAATACAGACAGGAATAGAGATATGACATGCTGTATGCCTGGTGTAATATAAATATGAAAGAGATACTCAATAGTCAAACAAACAAACATATATTATATTACGTTGACCTGTGTAATAGTACATATATGCCCTTAATAAGGGTTGTGTTCCCTTAATAAAGACTGTCTCTAGGACATATACACTATCACTTTTGATGAGTGTTTGCATAGATTAGATCTTGTTTTGAAAAGATGCATCGAATGCAATCTAACTTTGAGTTGGGAGAAAAGTCATTTTATGGTTAGAGAAGGCATTGTTCTAGGACACGTGGTTTCTGAAAGAGGGATTGAGGTTGATAAAGGTAAGATCGAAATAATTGAGAAACTTCCCCCACCTACTTGTGTGAAAGAATTGCAGTCTTTTCTTAGTCATGTAGGTTTTCATAGGAGGTTTATTAAAAAAATTTCGAAAATTTCTAAACCTTTAAGTAGCTTACTCGCAAAAGATGTGGTTTTCCATTTTTCTGATGAGTGTTTGGTTGCTTTTAATACCCTTAAAGAAAAGCTTGTTACTGCTCCTATTGTTGTGCCACCTGATTGGAAACTTCCTTTTGAAATAATGTGTGATGCTTCGAATTTTGCTATGGGTGCTGTTTTATGCCAAAAAGTTGATAAGCAGTATCGTGTGATTTATTATGTTAGTAAGACTTTAGACTCATCTCAAGTTAATTATACAACTACTGAAAAGGAATTTTTAGCTGTTGTTTTTGCTTTACAAAAGTTTAGGTCTTACTTGATTGGTCATCCTGTGAATGTCGATACTGATCATGCTGCTTTACGACATTTAATTGCCAAACAAGATTCTAAGCCAAGGTTAATCCGTTAGGTCTTATTGTTACAAGATTTTGATTTGACCATAGTTGATAGAGCTGGTAGGGAGAATTTGGTTGCTGATCACTTGTTTAGAATTCCTAATATTCCCGTAGATTCGATTCCTATTAATGAGGATCTTCCTGATGAGCACTTCATGAAAGTCAATGAAGATCCATGGTATGCTGATATTGTGAACTATTTGGCTATGGGTATTTGCCCAACTAATTTTTCAGCCTCCGATAGGAGAGCTCTTGCCAAGCGTTGCAGGTATTACATATGGGATGATCCGAATCTTTTTAAAGAAGGAGCTGATGGAATTCTGAGAAGGTACATTCCGCAAGAAGAGCAACAAAGTGTGTTGAGTCATTGCCATGAGCTTCATTGCGGCGGACACTATAGTGGCATTAAAACGACTCGCAAGGTGCTACAAGCGGGAACTTTTCTGACCAAGTTTGCACCAAGATGCTCGAAGTTTTGTGAAAAATTGTGACCCATGTCAACGAGGGGGTAATATTGGCAAGAAGGAGGAAATGCCCCTTCAAGGGAATCTAGTGGTCGAGCCTTTTGACATATGGGGCATTGATTTCATGGGACCGTTTCCATCAAGTGGGGGTTATGAATACATTCTCGTCGTGGTGGATTATGTGACGAAGTGGGTAGAAGCGATTCCCACAAGAAAGAATGATGCCGCGGTTGTTACGAAGTTCTTAAAGGATGTGATCTTTTCTAGATTTGGATGTCTTAGGACAATCATCAGTGATGGAGGTTTGCACTTCGTCAACATAACATTTGTTTCTCTTCTTAAGAAGTACGATGTCACCCATAGTGTTGCTACGCCATATCATCCACAGACTTCGGGACAAGTTGAAGTTAGCAACCGTCAGATTAAGAAGATTCTCGAGCGAGTGGTGAAGCCTAGTAGGAAAGATTGGGATGAAAATTTAAATGATGCACTTTCGGCGTATAGAACTAGCTATAAGACGGTGATTGGAACCACTCCGTATAGACTTGTGTATGGGAAAGCATGCCATCTTCCCGTGGAATTGGAACACAAGGCGTATTGGGCTATTAAAGAGCTAAATCTTGATTTGGGAAAAGCTGGCGAAGAACGGTTGTTACAACTTGATGAGCTTGATGAATTACGCCTCTGTGCCTATGAGAACGCCAAGATCTACAAGGAGCGTACCAAGAAGTATCATGATCGTGGTATAGTACGTAAGGAACTGATTCCTGGTCAAAAAGCTTTGGTGTTTAATTCTCGCCTTCGTCTATTTCTTGGAAAGCTCCGTACTCGTTGGGATGGACCATACGAGATTGTCTAAGTTGCTCCCCATGGAGCTGTAGAACTCTTGGATCCAAAGACGGGCAATACTTTCAAAGTGAATGGGCAACGAGTGAAACCATACTTCGAGCTTCCTAGTGATCAAGTGGAGGTTGATCATCTCGAACTAACCTTTTCCACCTCTACTTAAGGATAGGTACGATGTATTTTGTTGTTTTGAGCATGTCATTGTGTTTTATTTTATATTTTCGTATGTTTTTGGTGATGAAATAGGTTTTAAGATGACAATTTTGCGTTTTGGGAGGAAAAAGGCGTCTCCAGGAGTCTGGAGATGCCAGGCGAACCGCCCCCCACGTGGGGCGAATCGCCTGGCAAGTCCAGGCTACCTGGGACGTTCTGGACGCCCCAGGAGAATTGCCCCCCACTTGGGGCGGTTCGCCCCGGGTGTCCAGAAACCCGGAGGTCCGGATTTTTTCGTTCGGAAACCCAATTTTCTACTATCATGCTAAATTATTGATCTTTTTACTTCTTTTATCGCCCGTTTTGGTTTCTCACGAGTTTCCTTCAGTCATATAGGTTACAGGTAAAAGTTAGCTCTCACCTTAAATCCACTTTCGACGTTCGGGACGAGCGACGACATTCAGGTTTGGGGGGGGGGTTATCGCTGGCTATCTCTATACTTGTTTTGCTTATGATAAACTCGTGAAACCCTTTATTTGCATTTGCACGTTTATCGCTTTCTTAGTATTTAGTTGCATATACTACATTCATCATAGTATAGTTTTCTATGTTTTTGTGTGGAGTTTATTGCCAAATGTTTTGAACTTTTTTATTGGGTAGATTAACTAGTTATGACCTTTGGCAATGTGTTTCATCTTTATGAATTCGTTTGAGGTATTTCTCGCTTGGCTTGTCACATTTATATATGCACTTAGTTAAGCTTGGTAGTCTCGACATCACTTAGTGGTGTTTTCTCTACTGCGGTTCACGAAGGCGTTTATAATAAGATGATGCATGTTAGAGTCTTGTGGTTGTTTTCCCGTGTAATTATGTACCTAATAGGCCACAAGTCTTCACCTTGCTTTGAGATTGCTAAATGCCTAGGAAGGAGGTAGTGTGAGATTGTGTGATCCTTTGTTTGAAACCTAGTCTAACGAATAGGTTTGGGGAGGGGGTTATGCTATCATTATGACTTGTTTTTCGATTTTGAGTGTTGTGAGTTTGTTTTTCTTTTTCGTACAGTTTGTTCTCTAACCTATTCTTTCGAATAGGTCTGGGGAGGTCGTTTGTGTGTCATTGTAATTTATTTTTCGTTGTGCTACTGCTGGATAAAAAAAAAAAAAAAGAAAAAGAAAAAAAAGTAATAAATTTCCAGAAATCTGGAAAAGAAAAAAATAAAAGAAAAGACCCCAAAAAAGCATAGAAGGGTCCAAATAAAGCCAAAAACCAGTTTAGCAAAGTGTTTGTCTCGTTTTTCAATTCTTGTAATGTTCATAATCGAGTTGTAAAGTTTGCCTTTTGTTTATTTAAGTGTCATCTGTTCTAGACCACCCTCGTCCTGCCATTCAGGAAATGGTGATTAGTTTATGACTTTGCTTGAGAGATGGGTAGAATAGGGGAGTGTGATCTTTTAGGGAACCCTCCTTCGTTTGATGAGAGCCAGTATTGGTTCGACCTCTTTGAGGGAAAGTCTTAACTTGGTGAACAATAGTAAGTCCTCAGTTTCATAGGCACAGGACAACCATTCGTATTTTAACATGTTTCATTGCGTCGTCACTGACTAGGTCCAGGTACAAAATGTTACGAGAGACTAGCTTGTTTAACATAGTGCATGTGTGAATGTGTTAGAGTCAATCGAGGCATTCTTCAACCAATATCCATGCTATGACTTGTATGGTCATTGTTCGTAAGTTTTTGATAGATTCAATAGATTAGTTCATTTCATTTGGCATGAGACTCCACTTTATGCATTGCATTGGTTTTTTGCATTAGATTCTAGCTTAGTTGCTTGAGGACATGCAAAGGTTCGGTTTGGGGAGTTTGATGAACGTGTATTTTACACTTTCATTCGAGTCTTTTTCACCAATTTAGCTATCTTCTGGGTTAATTTAGCTTATATTTTAATGCATTTTATTAGAATAGTGTCACGTTTCCCTTTTCTTTGCATATTTCAGGTTTTTAGGTAAAAAACGAACTTTTGATGGGAAACTATGGTAAAGAGAATGAAGTTTGGCTGCTTCGTGGTCATCCGTGGTGTATCTAGAAGTTTCCAGACGAGTTTTGAGGCTTAGGGGACGAGTTTCAAGGCTTAAAGGTCACTAGAAGGCAAAATCGAGTCCAAAAAGGAAACCCAAGCCAAAATCTCGGAGGCCACCGACCTGGACGTCCCAGGCGAATCGCCTGGCGTCTGGGGCGGTTCGCCCCCCACGTTTCTTCAGCTATATATAGTTACGCCTATTTTAGTCGTTTTTCATACCTTTTCACCTTATTTTGAGAGACGAATTCTCCAGAGCTTGTTCTGGGAATTATTAGCATAGAAGACTCTTTTTCTTATTGATTCGGAAGCTTAAACATAGAGATTAGACATCTTTGATTCTCGATTCTTGCTTGTGAGTTAGCAATTCACCGCAGATTGACAACCTTCGTTGGTAACTTGTATCTCACGATTTTACTGCTTTTGTTTATTCAATTGAACATGTTTTCATTGATTCTTGATTTGATTATGCTTGTTGATTTCGATTTATACATGAGTAGCTAAATCTAAGGTTGGTGATAGTATGTGAATTCATAGCTAGGGTTCTTAATTATGCATGAGTGGCTTGCGCGTTTAAGACTTGATTTATTGTTTTATTTCTTTGATCTATCTAAGCCATCTATCTTCGTAGATTAGTGTTAAATTGAAAGAAACACTAGGAAAATTCATGATCATAGATTTCTATACAAACTTCAAGTACTTCATGTGTAATTAGAACCCGATGCTTAGAACGATCATACTATCACTAACTTCCATCATAATTGATAAGAAAAACCTTTGCTAAATTGTTTTCTGATTTTATATTTTAAGTTAAATTAGTTAAAGCTAGTTAGAGTCCTTAAAGATCGACACTCGGGGTTATCTTACTTCTACACTACGTGCCTTGATTTTCGTTGTAGTTGTGAGTTGCCTTTGGCTAAAAATAAATTTATTTGATTAATTGAGTCTGACAATCTCGTTTATCACATATTAGATTAGATATAATGATCCAAATTTTATCGTGTCACTATAAAATGTGTCTAATTAGGGGATTTTTTTAGTAGTGTCCCTAGATTTTTTTAGTAGTGTCCCCAGACACTATATATATGAGGAGTTGCACAAAGACAACATTCTTTACAACTCCCAAATATCTTTACTCAGAATAGCATTTTCTACTCTGAAGCTCTTTGTTCCTCCGGTCAATCTCTACCTACTTTCGTCCATCTAAAACAAAAATCTTACTATAAAAGATGGCTCCCCAAAAGATCAAGCTCAAGGGTTTCCAAGTCAGACAGTGCTGCTAAAAGCACCCCTCCTGATCCTCCTTCTCCGGCAAAGGAAACACCCATTGAAGTGGAGAAGAACACTGTGAAGCTTATCTTATCAGACGATAGGGTAACTCGAAGACCCATGCTTCCTTCATTCTTAAACACTAAAAAGTGTGAACGAATGCTGCAATGGGGAGCAATGGCAAAGGAAAAGTACATCCGGTACTATTACAAAGAAACCCATGAGGGTGTAGAAGCCTTGGGTTACAGCAATCGACAAGGGCTTCTTGGTTTCATCATTGCAAGACCAAAAGCTCTGAGTATTGTAGATGTAATGGAGTTTTACACTAACTCAGAAGTGACCAGAGTCACTGATGCTCAAGGAATCACTGAAAAAGTGATTTCTACTTCAGTGCAAGGCACTCAAATCGTCCTGAAATTGACTGATTTTTCAAACCACTTCCAACTTCCGACCACTGGAAGATTAGAAGATCTTTCTGAGTCTCCAGAAGAGATTGCTGAATTTTACAGCAATGTCAGAAATGATAACATGATGAATGATGAGGTGGGTCCACTTCGGTTTAAAACCATTGAAGTTAAGATAAATCACATCTCAAATTCACTAGGACTGGTTGCCTTGCTAATAATCAGTGTCCTTGACTCCAATGTTGGAGGAGTTGATCAGATAGGACTGAAAAGATGGCCTTTGATGAAGCACATCTGTGACAACAGTACAGACCTTTGTTGGGAAAAATGGATTTTCAACAAACTAGTTGATTGTCTAGTCAGATTCAAGATTAAAGTTTAAGACAACACTATAGCTCCAAATGGACCAGTGTTGTATGGACTGAAAATTTGCTTTATCCATTAACAAAGCTTCATGGTTTGTGGGAAGGTTTAACTGTAAATAGAATAAACCCCAGAAGCCTGATGCCAAAGACAAGAGGAAAGCCAAAAGCACTAAAGTGGTTGTTGCTGATGCTGGCACTAAGTCCCAAAGTACCAAAGAAAGAAAAAGGAAAGTTGGTGTTGATGACATGCAAACAACAGCTTCCTCAGTTGCTCCTCTAGTCCCCACCAAAAGGAGGAAGCAATCAACAAACAGACCAAGGACAAATAGAACTTCTAGAAAGCAGGTTCAAATTTTAGATGATGCTGATGATGCTACAAATCCATCACTTGTTGAAACGCAAGCTGATACAGTTGCTGAAAAAGAAGCACATGCTGATGCTTATAGTGCTCAGCAACCAATTTATGTGGATGAAACTCCACAATGCAGTGGAAATGCAAATCCTTCCTTAGCAAGAATAGATGATGTCTACATTGTGGACAATCTTGATGCTAATTCACTTGAACCCGCAAGTGATATTTCAGCCACACTGAGAAAGGCTGCAGTTGTTGAAAACATTACTGACAAGGCAACAATTGAAGAAGTAACAGTTGCTGAACAAGCAACTGATGACAGTGTTTTTTACACTATCATTCGGGTCTTTTTCACCATTTTAGCTATCCTCTTGCATGTATTTTAGTGCATTTTGTTAGAATAGTGTCACGTTTCCATTTTCTTTGTTACTTTCAGGATTTAGGTGAAAATCGCACTTTTGGATATAAATCAAGGCGAAACATTGAAGTTTTGGTGCAACGAGATCACCCGTGGTGTGTCGAGGAGTACCGGGATATGTTTCCAGGCCAAATGACCGAGTTTCGGAGCTCAAAACCGTGCCCAAGGCCAAAAATAGTAGACTTGGAGGAAGAAGAGCACGGGCAACTCTCTGCCCGTGCCAGGCGCACCGCCTGGCACCCCGTGCGGTCCGCCTGGTGATGACAGTGTTTTTTATACTATCATTCGAGTCTTTTTCACTAATTTAGCTATCCTCTTGCATGCATTTTAGTGAATTTTGTTAGAATAGTGTCACGTTTCCCTTTTATTTGTTATTTTCAGGATTAAGGTGAAAATCGCGCTTTTGGATAGGAATTATGGCGAAACATTGAAGTTTTGGTGCAACGTGATCACCCGTGGTGTATCAAGGAGTACCGGGACATGTTTCCAGGCCAAAAGACCAAGTTCGGAGCTCAAAGACGTGCCCAAGGCCAAGGAGAACATGAAAGATTCAAGATATATTGTATGAGGCGGAAACGGTAGTTCATTCGGAGTTCGGATGAAGATTTTGGAGCCTTTGAAGTGAAATCCGGAAGTTCCATTTGCATAGTCTTAGTATTTTGGGCACCAGTCTTTCATACTATATTCGATTGGTATGAGATTACAACCTACGAATAGCTAACTCGAAGTGCTATTCAACGGTGGGTCTTACGTTCCAATCCGAGTTCGAACGCGCCCGGAATCTCTGTTCGAACTTAGAAGGAACTTGCTGCAAGTGAGAGGCGGTTAGCCTCTCAGATTTGCGGCAGATTATATATAAATTTCCTATTCTGCGTTTTTTCATATATCACCTTCATATTTTGAGACACAAAAACCCTAGAGCTTGTTCTGGGTATTCTTTGACTTAGATACATCTTTTCTTATCAATTTTGGAGCATAGCATAGAGATTTGGACACCAATTCATATCACCTTGCTAGATCTTTGTGAGTTTAGCAATTCACCGGAGATTGACGACATTTGGTGGTAAGTTTGTATCTCACAATTTCTGCTATTTATCTTTCAATTCAACATGTTTTCATTCATTATTGCTTTGATTATGATTGTTGATTGCGTTATTGATATGAGTAGCTAAGCATCTAGTTGGTGATAGTATGTGAATTCGTAGCTAGGGTTCATATTATGCATGATTGAGTTTCTGAGTCTTTTACTTGTTTAATTATCTTAATTCGATTCTTTGATCCGACTAAGCCAATATCTTCGTATAAAAGTGTTAGAAACACTAGGACAATTCAAGATCATCGATTCAATAATTATAATTATCAAGTACTGCTTGAACTAAGACTGACAACCTTAGCCAAGTATTAGTATAGATAGGAAGCTTTCAAAATACATGTCTACAAATCTGTCTTTGGTGTTTGTTAATTCGAATTACTTTTAAGGCAGTACGAGTTGCACTTTCATGCATAATTAGAACTTGATGCTTAGAACGAGCATACTATCACGAGCTCTCTCCATATATTGTTAAGTCAAGTTAAGATAAATATGTTTTCTGAAATTATATATAGTTATTTAGTTAAAGCTAGTTTAGTTCCTGGAGATCGACACTCGAGGTCATCTTACCTCTGCACTACTTGTTTTGTGTAGTTGTGAGTTGCCCTTTGGCTTTCAAACAAATTTATTTGATTGTTCGAGTCTGACAATCTCGTTCATCAAATTGGCGTCGTTGCCGGGGACTATAACTCCTTTTCACTCTTTAGCTTATTTATATTTTCAGCATTCAATTCTCTGAGTTAGTACTTTAGTTAGTTTGTCTCGATTAGTAGTTGAATTCCAGATTTTGGCGATTTCTAACAGGACTGATTTTCGGTTGTGAGTTACTCCTGTCACAGAAATTCAGGTTTTGTGATGGCTCGCCCACTTTTGAAATCATGGGTTCAACCCAACCAAGAACGGATGAGAGGTCCGGCTATTGTTCTTTCTGCTGCAACTCGTGATTTGGAGATAAAAAATTACATGTTCCAGCAAATCCCGAGGTTCTATGAGTTGGCTAGGGAGGATGTTATGGGATACTTGAATGATATTGAGGATTTCATCAACAATCTTCCAAGGCCCGGAGCAGGGATAACGGATGATGAGCTGAGGATGAAGGTTTTTGCTATGGGGCTTGGTGATAAAGCCAAGGCATGGTTAGGCTCTCTGGAATCCGGATCACTAGACACCTGGGCCAAGGTGTTTTCTGCTTTTATGGAGAAATATTTTCCCCATACTTTGACTACCGCGCTGAAGGCGCAAATCAGTGGTTTCAAGCAAGACTATGATGAGACCATCTACACTGCTCTCGAGAGGTTCAAGGACCTCATGAATAAGTGCCCTCACCATGGGATGGAGCTTTATGATCTCGTCCAACACTTCTATAATGGGCTTACTTATGAGAGCCAACAGGTGGTGGATTTCCAATGCCGTGAAAATATCTGGGAGGAGACCGCCGAGGATGTGTGAGCGCGTTTTTAAAGGCTTGCTAAGGGATCTCAGTTCAAGGATCCAAGGGCCATGGTCAAGACGCGTGGAACTGAAGCTCCAGCAAAACCAGAGGTTCAAGTGAACGGAGTGAGTGGGGATCGGTTTGATGGCTTCGCCAATGAGATGACGCAAGTTCTTAAGAGCTCGATTGGATCATCTCTTTCCAATGAGGTATGGAGGTATGCAAGAATTATGGACATGAGGCTCATATGTGTAGGTCTGAGTTGGCAAACGATAGTGTTTACTGGGTAGACCGTAGTAATCGCAACTACGGAAACGACCATTGTGGAAATCCTGCCCCTAAGGCCGAAGCATCTCAATCCAAGTCTGCTACTCTCTTGGATAATTTACAGAAATTGGTAGATTTCACCCAAGGATTTCTGAAGAGATTCGAGGAGGATTCGGAGAAGACAAGTGCTCGTCTAGATCAGTTGGAAGCTAGTACTAAGCTTGCACACCCGAAGATGCAAGAGTTGATAGACCGTGGAGCTAGTAGGGAGCAGGGTAAGTTGCCTAGTAACAATGAGAGGTCCATGTCGATCACCTTGGTGGGAGATCTTCCGGTGGAAATCACCATTAAGCAAGTTGCTGGGTGCAAGTGTTGTGCACAAGACGAGCCTCCATTGGCCAAGGAGGAAGATAAAGGCCTGGGATTCGATGTAAGTGATGAAGAACGTAACGATCCTGAACCAATTCCTGATAGCTTTGATGTTAAGGTTGGGATTGGTAGCCTCGATGGTGTCCGTGCTACACTTGATACGGGAGCATACTCTAATGTGCTTCCAATGAATGTGTTCGAGAAGAGTGGTCTGGGAGAGCTCGAGAAACATAAGGCCATTGTGCAGCTGGCAGATGGAACCTTTGTACGACCGGAAGGCATAGTGAAGAATGTGTTGATAAAGATTGGTGACGCTTCTGTTTACACCAATTTCATTGTGATGCCGGCATCAACACCTGGGATGAGTGATGTGGTTCTCTTGGGAAGAACTTTCTTGACCAAGTTGCGCTCTGTAATCGACATCTATCGGAGAACATGCACTATTGAGGTGGATGCCAAGCAACATGTGTTGCAAGCCGTTTCTGATCCTAAGCCACGCTTTAATGTTTCTCACCCCATAAGTTTTGGCCTTGCTGCGTTTGTTCATTCTCATTCTCAGGTACTAGGTATGAGGAAGAGATCTATGAGGGGGAAGGCTAGTACCCGTCCTGGTAGGAGCTGAAGGAGATGAAGAAGTCGTGTCAGAGACTAATAAACGATGGCGCTTTCCGGGAGGCAACCCGGAGGTTTATCGCTTTCTTGCATTGCATGCATGATTTGAACATTTATTTGTTTTTCTACATGTGTCAGAATGTGTTTTTGGTGATAGAATAGGTAAAAAGATGGTGATTTTCACCGGAAGATGAAAAAACTCGCCACCAGGGTTCTGGAGCTCCCAGGCGAACCGCCCCCCACACGGGGCGGTGTGCCCGGGAGGGCCAGCCCGCCTGGGGCTTTCTGGATGCCCCAGGAGAACCGCCCCCCACACGGGGCGGTGCGCCTGGGGGGTCCAGAACTCTGGGTGTCCGGATTTTCATCCGGACACCCAATTTTGTCCCCGTATTCAAATTTATTGATCTTTTTTAGCCCTTTTATCACCAGTTTTGGTTTCTCACGAGTTTCCTTGAGTAATACAGGTTACAGGTACACGTCTAGCTCTCACCTAATATCCACTTTCGACGTTCGGGATGAGCGCCGAAGTTCAGGTTAGGGGGGGGGGGTTATCGCTGGGTATTACTATAACTTATTTTTCTTATGATAACTCGTGAAAACCTTTGTTTGCACGTTTACCGCTTTCTTAGGATTTAGTTTGCATTCATCTTTAGTATAGTTTTGCATGATTTTCGTGTGGAGTTTATTACCAAACCTTTTGAACTTTTTTATTGTATAGACTAAGTGTTTGTGACCATTGCCCATACATTGCATCTCTATGGAATAGTTTGAGGTTTGTCTCGCTTGGCTTCTCATATTTGTATGTGCACTAGTTAAACTTGGTAGTCTCGACATCACTATGTGGTGTTTTCTCTACTGCGGTTCGCGAAGGCCTTATAAAATGTTGCATGTTAGAGTCTTTGGTTGTATTCTCGTGTAATTATGTACCTAAGAGGCAACAAGTCTTCACCTTGCTTTTTGAGATTGCTAAATGCCTAGGAAGGAGGTAGAGTGAGGTGTGTGATCCTTTGTTTGAAACCTATTCTAACGATTAGGTTTTGGGAGGGGGTTATACTAAATGTAGGGGTCTGAATGAACCAGATGAGACTAGTATGCGTGGAGGTTATACTTGTTGGAGCAAGTGTGAGCCGATCCCACGGCCACGGAACGGATTGTTGGACAATCGAGAAACGTTCCATAGATGCGCATAGTTGTTTGAAGAATGATTATCGAACAATGGAAGTACCCACCAGACACTCCCATCGATGTATAATCTACACCGAAGTGTCTATGGGAACCGGTAAGTTGTCGAAGTGATGCCAGTCGTCCTTTGGACTTACAGGACTTTATCATCACATTTGTTGCCCCATATCCTTGGTGGACCCGTCGATGTCAGCTCTGAATAAGCAGTTGACCTAAGACACGATCCAGGATTATGGCTACATACAAATGGGGATGATAAGTATTTCTGTGAAGGATTCATCTCTCATGTGTAGCACATGAGAGTACTGCTCATAGTCTTCATAGTTGTGTTGGTAAAGTCACTGCCCAGTGTATCGATATGTTATGATGGTCATATGTATATCTTAGTAACCAAGCAGCACCCTGGATGTATTATTGGGATAGACACATCATTGATCCTAGATGCATTCGAGTCAGTCAGATGAAGGGACTTTACCATCGCCGCGTTGAGCGCAACAGACTTCGCAACGAAAGGGTTTGCTTTGAGAAACCTCTCAAACGTCCTCATGTATTAATATTGCAAATGGAATCGTCTAGGAATTCCATTTTGCCTAGTCTAGGACTTGCTTAATACAATGAGGCCCTATGGGTCACACTATGTGGTGATTCAGCTTATCAGAATATCCTTGAAGATGAAATCGCAATTAATTTGGAATTAATTGTGATTGATGGATTATAATTGATTTGGAATTAATTATAATATTTAGTGGCTCAATTAATGATTTGGAATTATTAATTGAATTGGCTAATTAATTGTATTTTATGTAAATACAATTAAAGATTGTATTTTAGAAATATAATAGAGGTTTGATTTGAAAGGATATGTTAATTTAGAATTAACATATGCACATGGTCAAAATCTACTTTGAGTTGGAATTGCCTTAGAACTATAAGTGGGACCCACCTATCTCCCTTAAGAAGGCGCGCGCGCGCGAGCTAGAGTAGGGGGAGTTCGACTCCTTCCTCTATTAGAAATCCAAGGGATAAGTTAGATTTTCTTGATTGTGTTTTAATTTGATTCGGAATGAATCTAGACTTGAAATTGGTTTCCTAGTGTGATAAGAATTAGATTCTTATTCCTGTATGAAGTCTAATTGCTTATGCTTTAGGCTTCTATTGACTACTATATAAGTAAGTCATTAGAGAGCTTTTTCAGTATTCTGAACAATCAAATTCTTAGAGAATTATTCTACCCAGTTTTCTTAGAGAAAATAAAAGCTCTCCCCTTCTTCTATAAGCCACACGCGCGCCACCCTCTTGCCGGAGGAAAACCGCCGCCCCGTCTTCTTGGTCACACAAAGAATATCCTAGCATTCTTCCGATAGGCTGTTCATCCGTGGATACCAAGCTTGAGGTTCTAGGAGCTGGAAACTAACTCTTATTGTCTTGCAGATAATCAGAGTATTACAGATATCTTCGACTTCGACGAAGGAGAAGATACACCGGATTATTACGTAGACTTGGAAGCTGCTTTGGAATTAAGGTTAGTCTTCTAATTCACATGTTTACATATATACGACATATACATAATCAATTAACCTGTATGTTAAGAAATTTTTGAAATTCCGCTACGTACCCTAGGGGTAACTCTGACCGTATTTTCTCTCAGTGGTATCGGAGCGAGGTTAATTGATTACGTATATACGTAAATATATTGCATGCTTTTGTAGTTATGTGGATGCAATTGATTCTATGATTAATTCGATTTTCAAAAGTTTTGTTTTTATATAAATTTAGAATTTATATTTTTCAAAAAAAAAAAAAGTTTTATATATATATACTTGACCGAGCCGCCTGCCGCCGCAGGCGCCCGTGCCCGCGGGTGCAGTCGCTCGGCGCCTGGGTGTCGCGGGCACCCGGGCACCAACGCCTGCGGACGCAGGCGCCCGTGCGCCGGGCGCCTGCGACCGCGACGCCCGTGCCTTCGCCCGCAGGCACGGTATGGGACGGGACTATATTTTAATATATATATATTTTTCGGGTTGGACCCAAAATCGAATTTTGAAAATTTTGAGGATTGAATTTCATATTTGGAATATAAATATGATTTAAAATTAACTGTTTTTAACTAGAGGGGTTAAATTTAATTAGTATAAAGTTAAAGGGCTTATTTGTAATTTATCAATTTATTGTTTATTGCAAATTAGTCCTTCTACTTTTGAATTTTAGATTTAACACCTCCAAGGTTTCAAAAATTACAATTAAGTCCTTCGGGTTTTTCGAAAATTGCTACTTGGTCAATAGAATTTTTTATTTTTCAATCTAGTCCAAATTTTCAATTATTTCATAGAGATTATAAGTATGGGATTATAATTTTCATAATGAAATTATGAAGTCATTTGGCATCCACATAGGCTACTACTTGTTTTGTTTGCTCGATATGCTATTGTTTGACAATGCATGTTTAAATACCATGTATTTTAGTTTCCGTTCGACCGCTATGCATGCGAGGGTAGGCGGCGCCCTCTTATATGTCGGACCGCATATTTTATGTATGAGTAGGCGGCACCCATTATGTGCTTGACCGCGTTTAGAACTAGAATGGATAGGCGGCATCCATTACGTGTAGACCGCTCATGCATGATGGGTAGGCGGCGCCCTTATTTGTTTGTAGATGACTGATAACAACCCTCAAGTAACAAGCCCCAACCAATATAAGTACAAAAATATATATATGTATGTATTTCTGAGATGCTTTCCACAGGGTGCTTTAATTGTGAACTTCCATTGCGTTTTATTGTATTGGCGACCTCGTCTTACAGACTCGCAGTGATCGTCAGATTAGAGTAAGCCTATGGTTATGACTTACTGCATATTGTATCTAGCGACCTCGATAGGTACAGTATGTAGGGCATCGGGTTAAATTAGATTTAACAACCAAGAGTTGCGTGACGAATTGGATAGTCCTACCTGTCATATTATGCTATGCGACCAGCCCCCGTTGGAGTATAGCATAGTATGGATTTGGATCTTGGCCACTACGGTAACTTGTTGGACATTACCCGTATTTTTGTTGTGGGGGCAAGCATATGTGAAAATAGTGGGAGCTAAACAGCTAAAGGACCTTGTTGTTTAGTTATGTTGACTGTGTATTTAGAAATAATATTTCAATAGTTGATTTATTATTTTCGTTCTATACTATTTCTCCTAAGAAAAACCGAAATGGCGAGTATCTCGCTCCGTGCTGTCTTAGAGAAGCAAATTTTGACCGGACAAAACTTCCTAGATTGGATCAGGAATATACGTTTGGTGTTGAGGTACGAAAAGATTGAGTACGTCTTGGACGAGATCATTCCCGTGTGCCCCGAAAATCAGACTGCCATCAGGTTGCTGCTTGGAATCAAGCCAACAAGGCAAAGTCTGATAAGCATCTTGAGGATGCTAGATCCGCGCAGTGTATTATGCTGGCGGCAATGAGCAATGAGCTGCAGAGGCAACATGAAAGCATGTTGCCGTATGAGATGCTGAAGCATCTTTAGTCGCTCTTTAAGACGACAGCTAGAAGTGTTGAATTTGAGTTTATCAAAGAGATACACAGATGCAAGCTCAATGAAGGAGGGAACATGTTCTCAAGATGAGAATAAGATCATGGTGATCTTTGTCCTTCAATCATTGCCGAGTTCGTATTCGCAGTTCATCATTGATGAATGCGAAGGACGTAACACTGCCCGAACTCCATAATCTGCTGAAGACATATGATCAAACTCTTTCTAAGAAGGAAAAGTCGATCATGTTTGTTGGGCAACCGTCTAACCCAAACCCGAGAAAAAGGTGCTAAGGGTAAGGGAAAGTCGAGAGCCAAGGCTGACACTTCGAGTGATAAGCCTAAGCGTCTGAACCAGAAAAGGAAGTTCAAGAGAAGCGGAACGGTATGCACAGATGAATGTCTTTTCTGTAAGCAGAAAGGACATTGGAAGAAAGATTGCCCTAAGCTGAGGGCAGATCAAGCTAAGAAGCCACCGGCTTCTAGCTCAGGTATGTTTGTTATTGAAATGAACATGACTACTTTTGACTCCAATCGTTGGGTATTAGATACAGCCTGTGGCTCGCACATTTGTAATAATGTGCAGGGGCTAATTGAACACAGACTAGTCAAGCAAGGTGAAATCGACTTGCATGTTGGGAACGGCAATCCAGTTGAAGCCAAACGCGTTAGACGCTGCATGATAGATTTACCTTCGGGACAATGTTTAGAACTTGATAACGTTTATTTTGTTCCATCCACTGTCAGAAATATTATTTCCATTCCATTGTTAGACAATATGGGGTTTTCCTTTCGATTTGCGAATAATACTTGTTATTTTTCATTAAATGACCAGTATTATGGAAAAGCTCGCTTAGTGAATGGTTTATATATTTTACAAAGTAGTCTACCTTTATTTCAAATACATAACAAACAACCGTCTTCAAGTAGGAAGAATAATCCATCTTATCTATGGCATTGTCGGCTAGGCCATATCAATGAAACACGGATTCAAAGACTAAGGAAGTTGGACTACTTAGAACCATTTGATTTTGAATCATATGGTACATGCGAATCATGTGTTAAGGGTAAGATGACAAACAAACCTTTTGTTGGACAAGGTGTTCGTGCCACTCGCTTCTTAGAGCTCATACATACCGATGTATGTGGACCTTTTAAAGTCCATGCGCGTGGGGGTTATCCTTACTTCGTTACCTTTACAGACGATATCTCGAGGTATGGATATATTTATCTTATGAAGAATAAATCAGAGACCTTTGGGAAATTCAAGGAGTTTAGGAATGAGGTCGAGAATGAATTGAACCTAAGGATAGTCACTCTTCGATCAGATCGAGGAGGTGAATACCTTAGTGAAGAATTTATCGACTACTTGAAGGAAAATGGAATCAATCGCAATGGACTCCTCCTGGAACACCACAGTTAAAATGGTGTGTCTGAGAGAAGGAATCGAACCCTGTTAGACATGGTGAGATCAATGATTGGATTCTCGACTCTTCCAAAATATATGTGGGGATATGCACTACAAACTGCAATCTACATTCTAAACCGTGTACCATCTAAATCAGTGGAGAAAACTCCTTATGAGATATTGACGAACGCGCTGGATGTCGTGTTCCAACGCGAATCAAATAAATTTGTTATTTAGCCAAAGGCAATTCACAACTACAACGAAAACCGTAGTGTAGCAGTAGAATAACCTCGAGTGTCGATCTCTAAGGACTATAACTATCTTTATCAAATCTAATTTAGAATATAAAAACAGCATACGATATAGCAAAGGTTTTTCTTAACAGATAATGGAGATTGGTGATAGTATGGTCCTTCAAAGCATAACGGGTTAATAATCATGCATAAATTCCTCGGTTTTGCATGGAGATCTTTGATCTATGAATTGTCCTGTTGCAATTATCAAACACTACGAAGATATAGATTTTGATAGGTCGAAGACCAATGAATTGTCCAATTGTGTTCCGTAATTATTCAACACTACGAAGATATAGATTTTGATAGGTCGAAGACTAATGAATTATCTAATTGTGTGAAATAATTAATCAACAATACGAAGATAGAGATTTAAATAGATAAAAGAAAGGGCTTCTTACATATAGTACCCTTGCTAGTCCTTTTTATTACAGATAGACCATCGTTAGTCAAACAATTACATCCACCTCCCTTACTAGTCGATTTTAATTACATGCAGACCCACGATCTTGACTTTTGGCGAACTAAATCAATGAAAATACATTTTTACCCTTGGTCAAATATTCAACTTTGACCGTGACCAAACAGCTCCAATTTTCATTTATTACACATTTGCCTCAAATCATTTTAATTTTACCAATTTGACACTTATTAATTCAACATAAGGCATATAACTTTTTTAAAATTCAAAATTGCCTCAAATATTATTGCAAACTGAACCCTAATAATTTTTAATCTTAAAATTAACCCACAATGATTTTCAAAAAATGAAAAAAATAATAAAAAAAATAAGAAAAGAGCTCGCCGGCCGGAGCTGTACAGCTCGCCGGCCGGAGCTGTACAGCTCCGATCAAGTCGGAGCTGTAAAGCTCCGACCAGATCGGAGCTGATCTGAACGGAGCTACACAGCTCCGTTCTGATCGGAGCTTACAGCTCCGACTAGATCGGAGCTGTAAAGCTCCGACTAGATCGGAGCTTTACAGCTCCGATCTGAACGGAGCTAAGCTCCGACTTGATCGGAGCTTTACAGCTCCGATCTAGTCGGAGCTTTACAGCTCCGACTAGATCGGAGCTGTAAAGCTCCGATCTGAACGGAGCTAAGCTCCGATCTGAACGGCGCTATCCGTTCAGATCGGAGCTTTCTCACAGCTCCGATTGAAGAAGAAGAAGGAAGAAAGGAAAGAAAAAAAGAAAGAAAAAAGGAAAAGAAAAAAAGAAATAAAAATAAATAAAAGGTAGAGAAATGGGTAAGGCCGCGTTTGGATCTAAGTTGGTGAACAGTAATCAGTAAGCTGGTCAACGGAAGCAGCTTAATTTGGACCCAAATGTAATAGATTGACTAAGAGGGATTTAGACGTAATTAGGTCGTCTAGTAGGGGTACTATATGTAAAATTCCCTAAAAGAAATAAAGCAATAACACGGAGTATAATGCGCGATATAGCCATTAGCATAATTATCAACCCTTCGCTAAGAATTCACATACTATCACCAACGAGAAATTTAGCTACTCATAGTTGTCATGCAATCAACAGAAATCATAGAAGAAAACATGTTGAAAGATATATAAAAATAAGTAGAAAAACTGTGAGATACAATGTTACCGAAGGTTGTCAGTCTCCGAAGAATCGCGATCTTACAAGCTCCAAACTGCTATTAAAAAGTATCTCCTAAGCTATGAACCCCCAGAACAGGCTCTGGGAAGTTCCTACCTAAAACTACAGAGAAAGGTGAGAGAATAGGTCTGGAAAAGTATGAAATTCGGAGAAAAACTGAGCAACTATATATAGTATTCGAAATAGTGTGGGGCGAAGGGCCCCACACACCGGGCGAGTCGCCTGGTGTGGGGCGATTCGCCCCACGTCCCAGGCGATTCGCCCGGGAGTTTGTTTTCGGGAATTTACGCGTTTTCGACGCGTTTTTGGATTTCTTCTTCTTTTCGGACTCAGTTTCTGACTTCTAGTGGTCTTCTAACCTCCAGATTCGACCCCTAGATTTCAAATCCTATCCGGAAACCTTCAGATACTCCAATTAGGCTTCTGGAACACCAATTCCTTGTCAACTTCAATATAATTGCCCGGAAATCCTCGTTTTTCAACCAAAACCTGTAAAATAAAAACTAAAGGGAAACGTGACACTATTCTAATAAAATGCACTAAAATATAGCTAAATTAACATAGAGGATAGCTAAAATAGGTGAAAAAGACTCATATGAAAGTGTAAAATACACATTCATCAAACTCCCCAAACCGAACATTTGCTTGTCCTCAAGCAACTAAGCTAGACTCTAATGCAAAAAACAATGCAACACATAAAATGGATTCTCATGCCAAATAAAATGAACTAATCTACTGAATCTATCAAAAAACATATGAACGAAAACCATATAAATCAAAACATGAATATAGGTTGAAGAATGCCTCGATTGACTCATACACATCCACATAAGCAATTATGTCAAGACAAGATAGTTTCTCGTAACATTCTCTACCTGGACCTAGTCAGTGACGACGTAATGAAACATGTTAAGATACGAATGATTGTCCCGTGCCTATAAAACTGATGACTTACTACTGATCACCAAGTTTAAGACTTTCCCTCAAAGAGGTCGAACCAGTACTGGCTCTCATCAAACGAAGGAGGGTTCCCTATAAAAGATAACACTCCCCTATTCTACCCATCTCTCAAGCAAAACCTTAAGATATTCACCACTTCCTGAATGGCAGGACGAGGGTGGTCTTGAACAGATGACACTCAAAAACAAAAGACAAAAAATAGAAAATTACAACACGATTACGAACATTACAAGAATTGGAAAATGAGACACAACACTTTGCTAAACTGCTATTTGGCTTTTTTTGGACCCTTCTTTGCTTTTTTGGGGTCTTTTCCTTTTTTTTCTTTTTTTTTTCTTTCCAGATTCTTTTTTTCCTTTTTCCGGGAATTTTTCTTTCCTTTTTTTTTCAATTTTTTTTTAGCCAGCAGTAGCACAACGAAAGGAGAAACAAAATGACTCACAAACGACTTCCCCAAACCTATTCGAAAGAATAGGTTGGAGTACAAAATTTACGAGAAAGGAAAAATAAACTCACAATACGGAAATGAAAACCGAAAAACAAGTCTAATGATAGTGTAACCCCCTTCTCAAACCTATTCGGAAGAATAGGTTATAAACAAAGGATCACACAACCTCCTTCCTAGGCATTTAGCAATCTCAAAGCATGGTGAAGACTTGTTGCCTCTTAGGCACATAATTACTCGGGAAAACAACCATAAGACCCTAACATGCATCATCCTATTATAAAGGCCTTCGTGAACCGCAGTAGAGAAAACACCACTAAGTGATGTCGAGACTACCAAGCTTAACTAAGTGCAATACATAAATGTGATAAGCCAAGCGAGAAAAACCTCAAACAAATTCATAGAGATGAAGCATACGATTAATGGCATAGTTAGTTGACCTACCCCATAAAAAAGTTCAAAAAATTTGGCAATAAACTCAATATAAAACATGCAAGACTATCCTAGGAAAGCAGTAAACGTGCAAATGCAAAAAAATTCACGAGTTTATCATAAGCAAGATAAGTATAGAGATAACCAGCGATAACCTCCTCCCCAAACCTGAACGTCGTCGCTCGTCCCGAACGTCGAAAGGGGATTCAAGGTGATAGCTAATGCTTTTATAAGTGACCTATAATACTCAATCAAACTCGTGAGAAAACAAAACAACAAAACACACTAACCTTCAGTGGAGGCGGTAAGGGTAAGCTCAAGGTGATCAATCTCCCTTTGATCACTAGATATCTCGAAGTATGGCTTCACTCGCTGGCCATTCACCTTGAAGGTATTGCCAGTCTTTGGATCGAAGAGTTTTACAGCTCCATGGGGAGCAACTTCGATAATTTCGTACGGTCCATCCCAACAAGTACGAAGCTTTCCAGGAAATAGTCGAAGGCGAGAATTAAATACCAAAGCTTTTTGTCCAGGAATCAATTCCTTACGTACTATACCACGATCATGATATTTCTTAGTACGTTCCTTGTAGATCTTGGCATTTTCATAAGCACCTAGTCGTAATTCATCAAGCTCATCCAGTTGCAACAATCGTTCCTCGCCAGCTTTTCCCATATCAAGATTGAGTGCCTTTATAGCCCAATATGCCTTGTGTTCCAGTTCTACGGGAAGATGACATGCTTTCGCATACACCAGTCTGTACGGAGTGGTCCCGATCACCGTCTTGTAGCTAGTCCTGTATGCCCAAAGTGCATCATTCAATTTTCCTGCCCAATCTTTCCTACTAGGCTTCACTACTCGCTCCATGATCTTCTTAATTTGACGGTTGCTGACTTCGACTTGTCCCTATGTCTGTGGGTGATATGGTGTAGCGACACTATGGTGGACACTGTATCTCTTAAGAAGGGAGGCAAACGTTCTATTGACGAAGTGTGACCCTCCATCACTGATGATTGTCCTAGGGCACCCAAATCTAGAGAATATTACCTCCTTCAAGAACTTCATAACCACTGCGCCGTCATTTGTTTTTGTAGGAATTGCCTCCACCCATTTAGTCACATAATCCACTGCAACAAGGATGTATACATAGCCTCCACTTGATGGAAATGGTCCCATGAAATCAATGCCCCATACATCGAAAGGTTCTACCACTAGATTCCCTTGAAGGGGCATTTCATCTTTCTTGCCAATACTACCACCTCGTTGACATGGGTCATAATTCTTCACAAAACTTCGAGCATCTTTGTATATTGTTGGCCAGAAAAATCCTGCTTGTAGTACCTTGCGAGCTGTTTTCAATCCATTATAGTGTGCCCCACAATTAAGCTCGTGGCAATGACTCAGCACACTTTGTTGCTCTTCTTGTGGCACGCATCTCCTTAGAATCCCATCAGCTCCTTCCTTGAATAGATGCGGATCATCCCATATGTAAGTCCTGCAACGCTTGGCAAGAGCTCTCTTGTCTGAGGCTGAGAAGTTAGTGGGGCAAACATTCATAGCCAAATATTTTACAATATCTGCATACCATGGCTCTTCATTAGCCTTCATTAAGTGCTCATCAGGGAGGTCCTCATTGATGGGTATCGAATCAACAGGGATATTAGATATTCTAGATAAATGATCTGCTACTAAATTCTCCCTACCAGCTCTATCCACTATGGTCAAATCAAAGTCTTGCAGGAAAAGGACCCATGGATTAATCTAGGCTTAGAATCTTGCTTAGCTATCAAATGTCTCAAAGCAGCATGATCAGTATGGACATTCACAGGATGGCCAATTAAATAAGACCTAAACTTTTGTAAAGCAAAGACAACAACTAAAATTCCTTTTCAGTAGTTGTATAATTAACTTGCGCAGAGTCTAGAGTCTTACTAACATAGTAAATCACACGATACTGCTTATAAACTTTTTGGCATAAAACAACACCCATAGCAAAATTCGAAGCATCACACATAATCTCAAAAGGAAGATTCCAGTCAGGCGGCACAACAATGGGAGCAGAAACAAGGTTTTCCTTAAGGGTATTAAAAGCAACTAAGCATTCATTAGAGAAATGGGAAACCACATCTTTTGCAAGCAAGCTACTTAAAGGTTTAGCAATTTTCGAAAAATCTTTAATAAACCTCCTATGAAAACCTACATGGCCAAGAAAAGATTGCAATTCTTTCACACAAGTAGGTGGGGGAAGTTTTCAATGATTTCGATCTTAGCCTTGTCTACCTCAATACCTCTTTCAGAAACTACATGTCCTAGAACAATGCCTTCTCTAACCATATAATAACTCTTCTCCCAGCTTAAGGTCAAGTTGCATTCAATGCACCTTTTCAAAACAAGATCTGATCTTTGCAAGCATTCAACAAAGGAATCACCAAAAGGGAGAAATCATCCATGAAAACTTCAACAAATTTAGTTACCATGTCAGAGAAAACATAAAGCATGCACCTTTGAAAAGTGGCGGGAGCATTGCATAGTCCAAATGGCATCCTCCTATAGGCAAATGTTCCGAATGGGCAAGTGAATGTCGTCTTCTCCTGATCCTCCGGTGCAATCGGAATCTGGTAGAAACCTGATAAACCATCAAGAAAACAATAAAACATCCGCCCCACAAGGCGGTTTAGCATGTCATCTATAAATGGTAAAGGGAAGTGGTCTTTCTTAGTGGCGGCATTTAATCTTCTATAGTCAATGCACATCCGCCATCCAGTGGTCTTCCTAAACGGTACAAATTCTCCCTTCTCATTCTCTTCCACCGTGACTCCTGATTTCTTAGGAACTACATGTACCGGGCTCACCCATCGACTATCAGGAATTGGGTAAATCATAGCAGCATCTAGCAACTTGATCACTACTTTCTTTACCACCTCTTGCATGGCTGGATTTATCCTTCGCTGAGGTTGCCTAACGGGTTTGGCATCCTGCTCTAGAGTGATGTTGTGCACGCACCGTGTAGGGCTAATTCCTTTGATATCACTGATCCCCCATCCTGTAGCTGCGGAATTTTTCTTCAATACTTCAATCAGCTTACTTTCTTCATTGTCGGAGAGATGTGAGGAGACAATTACAGGCTTCTTCTGATTTTCTCCTAAGTACACATACTTGAGGTGCGCAGGAAGCGGTTTCAATTCTAAGCTAGGTTCTTCAGGAAACCCACTTTCTTCCTCTTCTTCATCTAAAGGTTCAAGTACCTCCTCTCCTTCGGGAATTTCTGGGGTGCTATCCATTATTTCAACTAGTTCCCTTGCTTCTTCGGTCATGTAGCACGTCTCAGTTTGCATTGTCAGTGCCTCCTCAAGTGGTTCACGATTACCATGGCAATGATGAAATTCGGGAATCACGGATTCATAGCAATCGACAAATTTTAACTCCTCCGCGACTTCCTTATCTCCGATGCTACATCCTACCAACTCAATCTTCTCGCCCATTACCTCCATGGTTATTTTATTGCCCTTAAATTCAAGGCATGTGTTGGTAGTTGCCATGAATGGTCTCCCAAGTAGTACTACGTGCTCATGGATATGGCTCTTTCCCTCGTCTGCGGACTTCATTACTACAAAATCAGCTGGGATTATCAATTTGTCCACCTTCACAAGGATGTCTTCTATTATCCCGACCGACCTCTTCACACTTTGGTCTGCCATTTGGACGACCATATCAGTTGGTGTCAATTCTCCGAGTTCCAGGGCCTTGTACACTGAATAGGGCATTAAGTTAATGCTAGATCCTAAGTCAAGCATTGCCTTCGTAGTTCGTCCATTCCCTAAGGCGATGTCGATGATGAAACTTCCAGGATCCTTTTTCTTCACGGGCAGTCCGGCAATTGAGTTGACCGTTTCAACCCCATTCACTTCCTTTCCTGAAGTACCCCTTTTGTTCTTGATCTCACGAAAGAATTTCGTATAAGCTGGAATGTTTTGGATTAACTCCAAGAGAGGCACATTGACTTCCACTTTTGACAGGCGTTGGAATAGGGGTGAATCTTGAATATCCTTCTTGGCTGGCTTGATCCGACTTGGGAATGGTACATGTGGCTTCGGAGGCACATATGGATTGGAAGATTTGTGAAGCTCCCCTCGCGTACTAGTTCCTACCTCGACTTCGTCATCACCTATGTCTACCACAGATGGACTTGGTTCATCATTCCTTCCGGGAACTTCTTGAGGTTCTTCGGGACTTTCGCTATCCTCTTGCTCTGTGCTTGGTCCTGTATTTCTGGTCCCAGTAGATTCTACCCGTTTAGGACGCACGAAATTAGGAATTTTGGTCATCTTGCCTCCTCGGAGTAGTAGATTCACCTCTTCGCACTCATTCTCCTTGTTAGTAACAGCTGGAAGTGGCTCGGGATTAGTTTCAGGTGTCAAATCGAGAGGACTGGGGTCGTCCGATTCCCTGGAGTTGGGGGGCGATTCGCCCCCTACCTCGGGTGGTTTGCTCACTACTTCCAGGGGGTGTCCTCGACTGCTTTACCGCACCTTTCGCACTTCAACAGGCTAAGCTCCTTGATAAGTTGCTCAGTTACTTCGACCGCTTCAAAAGCCTTCTCGATGCGAAGATTGTTCTCAGCTTGCCCTGCGTGTGCTATCTCGAAAACACTCTCAATGGCTTTAAGCCCTGCGTAAAACGCAAGTTCCTCCTCTTCACTGATGTCTTCGTCCTCAGAATATCCTTCGCATAACCCATCAGTTTCGCCTTGATTTGAATATATGTTGGTGGCTTCATTCGACATTATTTTCTCGGATTGTGCGGATCCATTCGCGTACTTTTGAAAGACCTTCACTGCCTCTTCAACTGTACATTCTTCTAATCCTCCACACATCCCATCCACTTGAAGCCTAACTTCATCATGTAGTCCACCAACAAAAAACCAAATCAGCTCCCCATCGTCGAAAAGGTGGTGGGGGCACTCACGTTTATACAGCTCAAATTGTTCATAGGTGTCACATAACCGCTCGTATTTTCCTTGCTTGAAGTGTTCGATACGATTCCGCAGTGCAATCGTCTCATGGTAAGGCATGAAACGTGCCAAGAACTCCTCTACTACTTGGCTCCAGCTCCTCAATGATCCTGGAGCTAGCCTTGCTATCCATATCCTTGGTTCATATCCCAAAGCAAAAGGAAATAATTTCCTGCATAATTGATCCTCGGTGAACCCCTTTGCTGGAACTTTTGTTATTTCCTCTTCATGGGACCTGATGAAGCTTATTTGATTTATATCCTCTCCATCTTCGAACCTCGGTATCCTTCTTACTATAGAACTTGTTTACCTCATACCCCGATAAATCTTCTTCCAAGTATATAGCTGACCCCTTCCTGACTTGCGAGAACGTACGCGTCAAGCGAGCTTTTAAGGTCGTCCTACCTGGAAATCTGTATCAGGGGTAACTCAAAACTGAAAATTAGCCTCGTTAGAAATTTCGAAAATCGAGAATATTTCTAGATATCGAATACTACTAAGGCTAGGAAAGGAGAATTAGAAACAGACTAGGAAAGCAGTATCAGAGAGAGAGATTAAAAAGGAAAACTAAAACTACTAGAAATAGGAATTGAATGCTGAAAATATAAACAAATTAAACAGAAAAAAGGAGTATAGTCCCCGGCAACGGCGCCAATTTGATGAACGCACTGGATGTCGTGTTCCAACGCGAATGAAATAAATTTGTTATTTAGCCAAAGGCAATTCACAACTACAACGAAAACCGTATTGTAGCAGTAGAATAACCTCGAGTGTCGATCTCTAAGGACTATAACTAGCTTTATCAAATCTAATTTAGAATATAAAAACAGCAGACGATATAGCAAAGGTTTTTCTTAACAGATAATGGAGATTAGTGATAGTATGGTCCTTCAAAGCATAAGGGTTAATAATCATGCATAAATTCCTCGGTTTTGCATGGAGATCTTTGATGTATGAATTGTCTTGTTGCAATTATCAAACACTACCACTACAAGAAAACAACTAAATAGCAACCACTTTTAGCAACCGATCGATCGGTTGCTAAAATTAGCGACCGATCGGTCTTTTAGCGACCGATGGGAGCCTTTAGCGACGGAAAGGATAAATCGCCCTTAGAGCGGCCGGAATTTAGCGACGGATGGATTATCCGTCGCTAAATAGCGACGGATGGGTCCATCCGTCGCTATTTAGCGACGGATGCCACCATCCGTCGCAAAGATTCAAGGTTTTTTCTTTTTTCTTTTTGGCCGGTCAATGAGTTAGCAACGGATGACTCCATCCGTCGCTAATATATATTTAAAAAAAATAAATAATGTAGCGACGGATGGTTATCCGTCGCTAATATAGCGACCGATCGCTATATTAGCGACGGATAACCATCCGTCGCTGGTCTCTTTAACATCGTCTTCTCCGATCCTCATCGGCAGAACACGCACAACACACACACGGCCATTATCGCGGCTCCAAGCTCTCATCCCCTATTTTCTTCGTTTCTTCACCATTTCAATCAATATTATAGTCATTTCGCGGCTCCAAGCTCTCATCCCCTATTTTCTTCGTTTCTTCACCATTTCAATCAATATTATAGTCATTTCGAAGCTCTTCCATCAAGGAACAAGTGTAGCTATTCAATTGCGTGATTATCTCCCCATTTCTTCCGCAATCAAAGGTATATATTTCGAACCCTAACTTGTCTAAATTTTAGTATTCTTCATTTTTTTTTCAATTCATTGAATTGTATGCATTCTACTAGTATCTATCATGTTGTGTAGCTCAAATTAGGGGGGATGAACAAGTTTTAGTTGGTGAATTGATAGATTTGGTATGAATTGGGTATTTTATAGTTTAGTTCGATTATGTTTGGGATTTGAATTGGGTTCGATTATGTTTGGGATTTTAATTTGGTTCGATTATGTTTGGGATTATCTACGTAGTTAGTTTTGTTCAATTAGTGTAGTTCGTTTGGGATATACTAATTAGATTTGAAAATTACATAAGTATAATTATAATGGAAATATGAGTAATTATAGTGTATTGTAATTAGTTATTATAATGGAAATTGTATAAATATAATGAAAATATAGATAAATATAGGTAATTATAGTGTATTGCAAGTTTTTATTATAATGAAAATTACATAAGTATAATGGAAATATATAGATAAATATAGGTAATTATAGTGTATTGGTAGTTGTTACTATAATGCAAATTGCATAATTATAATGAAAAATATATGTAATTATAGTGTATTGTAAGTAGTTATTATAATGAAAATTGTACAAGTATAATGGAAATATAGATAAATATAGGTAATTATTGTTTAAAAAAAGTGTAAGTATGAAGGAAATAACTCATTGATAAATTAAAGTTAGAAGATAATATGAGTATTTTTATTTCTAATGTAGAAATATTGGGAGTATATATAATGCAATGTAAAAAATTGATAATTAAAATGAGTACTTGGTGAAAAACAACGTTAGCCGCAATGTACTAAACTTCCATTGGCCAGGTTTAGCATTCAATTATGAATCCCGATCGTACTTGGATGTACAGTAGGATTGCAGATGGAATACTTTTGCCTACGTTTGTACAAGGGGTCAATGCATTTGTCGAATTTGCATTGTCAAAACCCGAGTGTTTGAGTACTGGGATGATGAAGTGTCCTTGCAACCATAAGAAATGTAGGAACCGTCAGTACTTACCCTCTACGGTGGTTGTAGACCATTTGAAGCGTAATGGTGTGGAATCATCATGGTGAGGCAGTTCGTTTGTTGGGGGATTATTCCATGTTGTCGGGGAAGCGTAGGAAAAGGCAGGAGAGTAGTGCTACACCAGGTGCCTGTACTCATGATGATGCCACAGGGGACCGGATGGAAGAGATGGTTCGTAACGCTGCGGGTCAAGAGTTCACGGAGGGTGTTGTTAATGTGGAGCCTCCGAATGCTGAGTCACAACAGTTCTTTGACTTGTTGGAAGCGTCAAAGATGCCACTCTACCCGGGGTGCAAGATGAATGAATTGACTATGTTGTCTCGAATTATGAGCAACAAGGAGGGTGGTGGGAATTCAGAAAGCAGCTGCAACGATTGGTTGAGTTTGATCACAGATGCTATGCCTGAAGGAAGCCTAGTTCCAACAAACTATTACCAAGCGCAGAAGAAGATGAAGGCGATGGGATTGCCTATGGAGAAAATAGATTGCTGCCCGGGTATGTGTATGATCTATTGGGGGGAGGATGAAGGTTTGTTGAAATGTAAACATTGTGGGAAGGACCGGTATAGTCGTTACAAGGAGGGCGCTGCAATGAAACGACAGAAGAAGAATCTCTCCCACAAGAAAATGTGGTACTTTCCTATAGGTCTTCGTCTGAAGAGGTTGTTTGCATCAGATGCATGTGCAAATAAGATGCGTTGGCACAAGGAGAGAGTAGTCGCGGATGACCAAGAGGGTAAGATGGGTCACCCATCAGACTCGCCGGCATGGAAAGAGTTTGATGTGAAATATCCACAGTTTGCAGCCCAGTCTAGAAATGTAAGATTGGGACTTAGTACTGATGGTTTCAACCCGTTTGGGAGTGAACGGAAGTATTCGTGCTGGCTAGTGATGCTTACACCTTACAACTTGCCTCCGGGTGACTGTTTGAAAGAACCATTCATGTTCTTGACCGTGCTGGTGCCAGGGCCGGATGATCCAGGACAGAAGATAGATGTCTTCTTGCAGCCACTAATCAAGGAGCTTATAGAGTTGTGGGAGGATGGTATCCCGGCATACGATGTCTCAACAAAGACGAACTTTACCTTGAGAGCAGCACTACTCTGGACCATCAGTGATTTCCCTGCGTACTCCATGTTGTCTGGAAGGAAAATATCCGGATACAAGGCATGTCCACATTGTCTGGATGATGTTGATTCACACTATCTGCCGAAGAGTCGAAAGGAATCTTGGTTTGATTGTCATCGCAGGTTTCTAGACGATGAACACCCGTTCAAAAAGAACAAGACTCAATTTCTTAAGAACAAAGTGGTGTTGAAGAAGGCCCCTAAAGAACTAACAAGTGCACAACAATTTGCTATTATAGAACGCTTGGGGTACAAGAAAGTAACTGAGGTTGGGTGGGAACAGCATAACGAGAATATCAAAAGTAAGTATGGATGGAAAAAGAGATGCATCCTATGGGATTTGCCTTATTGGAGTAGTCTTCGCATACGTCATATCTTGGATGTCATGCATACTGAGAAGAACGTATTTGAGAACTGCTTCAACACCATTTGTGAAATTCCCAACAAAACAAAGGATACGGTTAGGTCCAGGGAAGAGTTGGATATTCTATGCAGGAGGCCCGGACTGTCAAACAAGAATGCTGATGGCAAGTGGCCGAAGGCTAAATACACTTTGTCCAAAGAGGCTAGAGCGGAACTTTTTGATTGGGTGAAGTTGTTGAAGTTCCCCGACAATTATGCTTCTAAATTTGCTCGGTGTGTGGACACGAGTAAGACAAAGATGTATGAGATGAAGAGCCACGATTGTCATGTGTTCATGGAGAGGCTCATCCCGATTGCATTTCGCCAGCTCTTAGATAGATCGGTATGGAGTGCCTTGACCGAGTTGAGCTTGTTCTTCAAGAATCTATGCACACGGGTTGTTGAGGTTGAAGTGTTGAAGACGATGAAGGCTAACATACCGGTGATTATGTGCAAGCTCGAGCGTATCTTTCCACCTAGCTTCTTTGATTCCATGGAACACTTGCCCATTCACCTACCAGATGAGGCGTTGCTAGCCGGACCTGTTCAGTATCGTTGGATGTATCCCTTTGAGAGGTAAATATTTTAGTATCATATTTACAAACATATATGACACATAATTGTATAGTATATCTAATTATGACAGACATATTATAACAGATACTTAGGCAAGCTGAAGCATTATGTGAAGAACAAAGCTCAGCCTGAGGGTCCGATTGCCAATGCATACATTCGAGCAGAGACTGCAACTTTTTGCTCCTATTTCTTTGACACTGGGGTCCCTACGAAGACATCTAGGCCGGCTAGAAATGCCGACACATTTCAAGTGCAAGAGGACCATAAAGTTTCTCTATCAATCTTTAAGGTTTCGGGGAGGGCGTATGGTGAAGAAAAAGTGGCATATCTGACGGATAAAGAGTACAATGCTGCACATTCGTATGTCCTTCAGAATTGTGCTGAGCTCAACCCATTCCATCTCAAGTTTACTAGGTTAGTTGCCTTCTTACGTTTTACGATTGAATTAAAATCTTATTTTAGAGAAAATGGTAGTATTAAACCAAATATACGCATCATGTGCAGTTTCTTCAGCGCCCGCTGTGTAGAGCAAAATCCTATAGTGGCGGATGACACAATTGAGGACATGCTTAGGGAGGCCCTAGTCTCCGAATTTCCAACATTGTTCAAAGAGCATGTACAGAACCCGGCCAACAAAATAACATGTCCTTACTTAAGAGCACTAGCAAGTGGACCTGGGAGAAGATACTCCTCCTTCCCATCTTACATTGTAAATGGACTTAGGTTCAACAGTAGTGAGTGTGGATCGACAGATGCTACAGTTAATGGTGGGGTTCGTGTCTTGGGGAAAGACATAGGTGATGATGTCTACGATTACTATGGGAAGCTTAGGCGTATTATTCGCCTTGAATATCCCGGAGTACCTTTGAAAAGAACAATGTTGTTTGATGTTGATTGGTATGATCCCACTGATGTAGGCACCAGGAGGCTTGAGGAGTATGATATGGTGGAGATAAACTATAAGAAGAAGTACAAAGTGTACGAACCATTTATCTTGGCAAGTCAAGCACTTCAAGCTGTATTTCTTCAGTATCCTACCTTGAAAAAGGATAAGGGCGATTGGTTAGCTGCTGTACCTATAAATGCTCGATCCAAAGTTGAGTATGTGGAGAAGGACGAGTCAATTAACAACTCGTACCAAGAAGAAGATGTCGATGGTCAGGCTAGAAAACATGTACAGGCTACAGTAGAAGTTATTCAGCTGCATGATGATGTTTTCATTGACTTACAACCAGAGTAGATTATAGAGGGTACGTGAATTAGTACTAGGTAGTTAGATTAGACTTAGATTAGACTTATCTATCAGGCATATAATAAAAAAATGTTCATTACTTTATCTCTTCGATGAAAAGATACGTTAGCCGCCGCAATGTACTAAACTTCTATTGGTCAGGTTTAGCATTCAAATATGTCAGAACGTACACTGAGGATTCCCTTACTTGAGGTTTGGAAAGCCAACTGGCTTTTGGGAGTTCCGCCCAAAGAGTGGATGCCGAGTCCCCTTCATGATGTTTGGGAGTCCTACTGGCGTGACCACCTGAATGTCTAGTGTCGTTCCTTGCTATATCTCTGATTGTACATGTTTTATATTCAATTGTGTATGTACTAACACGGATCTTTGTATTGCAGATGCCACGACCCAGGAGGCCATGATACATGACCCCGCAGTCCCAGAGGGATGATACCGACGGAGAGGACACCGGGCAGGGCTCCCCTACTGTTTTAGGGACTCCACCTGGGTCGAGCAGGGGATCGACTCCTCATTCCTCCCTCCACGACCCGTGGGCCCACGTTCCAGACGACTGTTGTCCCTTTCAAAGGCCGGAAGATGGTCTTATGTGGAATGGTCGCCCTGTCCTTTACCCCAATGGAGAGAAGTAAGTATTAGGCATTAACTGATTTACGAACTTTTAATATATATATACCGAACTAACCTTGTCACTATTGACTTACCTGTTCTTCACAGGTTGTATGGGGAGCACGCTGCTAAAGTACTCAGTTCGATAATACGGAACAGAATGGTCCCACCGCAAGAGGGTGGCAGCCAGTGGCATTGCATCCCGGGCCAAATTAAGGGAGAGCTCTTCGAGGAGCTGAGGGTGAGTTATTAATCGTACATTAATTACCTAATTGTTTGTGTTGTGAGTGGTATGTTAGCCACTTTGTGTGAGTGGTATGTTAGCCACTGTACTTGGGTGATATGTTAGTCACCATTGTTTTAGTGAAATATAGGACAATGTGAGTGGTATGTTAGCCACTGAACTTGGGTGATATGTTAGTCACCGATATACCTGAATAGATGTTGTTTTCCCTTGTTATATATTTGATACATGTTAGCTCCCCTTGTTATACTTGAATGTTTTTTAAGTATTCACCAACGTATGTGTTTCGATGTTTATTTGTAATTGTGTAGAAAGAATTCTTCCTTCCGAAAGCATTGCTGATGGATCTCTGGTGGAGCTTCAACTCTCACGGTAGTGCCCTTTACAAGTGCATGGTTCATAGCCTGAAGAAAATGTGGAAAGAAAACCGTCCACGTACCGGTGATTGGCCCGGAGATGCAATTTGGGAGGCGTGGAAGGTGTATTGGGCTGACGGGAGAGTCCAGGCGCAGGCTGACCAGAACACTGAGAACCGGAAGAAGCAGCCGAATGATGGGACACGTACCCTGGTGACACACCGTTTTGGCTCTGAGTCGATCGCTACAGCACATGTGAGGCAGAAGGTAAGTATATTAACTTTGTGAATTCATCATTCTTATACTTGTTATTTACTTGCATTTCGAACTTTCAAACTAAGTATATGATGCTTTCATGTGTCATTCAGTTGAAGGATAAGGAGAGTCTCCTATTCACCCTGTTCTCGAGATCTCAGAAGGCCAAGAACGGACAGTGGTTGTGTGACGAGGCCACAGCAATTGCGGTAAGTATCAACAATACATGTGTTTATTAAATACTGATGATTTCATAACTAATTAACAACATAACTAACACCTTATACTCTTGATTTATAATTTCAGACGGCCTACGAGGACAGGATTCGTGATCAGGATCTCACTGTTGAGGAAATGAATGCCATTTTCCTCGAGGTGAATCCTCCAAACGAGAAGGGCCGTCGCTTGGGACTTGGGAGTGCAGCAGCCGTCCCTGAATTGGACTCGAGGCCGACTCGTCGTTCCCGTGCCAGTACATCTTCATCATCTTCAGCAGCAGCAGCAGCTTCCGCTCAAGACCAGGCCCTCTTACTTCAGTTGCAGGAGAGGGATGAGGAGGTGAAGAGGCTAGCTGCGGAGCAGGCTGCGCAGAAGGCACAATATGGTACTACGTTTGTTGAGCTGTATGCGAAGCTTGGGATGGATCCACCTCCCTTTCCATGATACCCCTATCCTTTTCGACTTTATTTACTATTTTCTACATGAATATTGTGTACACTATGATATTATTTTGGATTAGTATTGTGTACGTATGATTATTATTATATGTATGAAGGGTTTTGGTACATTTATTATGATTTTTTGGGATTATTTTTTGGTTTATTTGGTCTATAGAATTTCTGTAACATGTTGCTTAATTAAACAGGTTGCATTTGATTTTGGGTCTCATTATTATATCTAAAAAATCAAAAAATAAAAAATAAAAAATTAGCAACCGATGGACTCATCCGTCGCTATATCCAGCGACGGATGAGTTTATCCGTCGCTAAAAGTCCCGGACTTTTAGCGACGGATAAGGCTCATCCGTTGCTAATATTTAGCAACCGATGAAACTCACCGGTTGCTAAAAGTCCGGTGACTTTAGCGACGGATTAGTCATCGGTTGCTAAAAGTCAACCTCATTTTCCGTCGCTAATCCGTCGCAAATTCGCGACGGATCACTCATCGGTCGCTAATTCGCTAGCGACCAACGGTTTAGCGACGACGAATTTATCCGTCGCTAAAAATACCGATCGATCGCTAGCTTATATTAGCGACCGATCGGCCTTCTTTAGCGACGGATGGTTCCGTCGCTAAAGGCCTTCCTCCTTGTAGTGTACGAAGATATAGATTTTGATAGGTCGAAGACCAATGAATTGTCCAATTGTGTTCCGTAATTATTCAACACTACGAAGATATAGATTTTGATAGGTCGAAGACTAATAAATTATCTAATTGTGTGCAATAATTAATCAACAATATGAAGATAGAAATTTAAATAGATCAAAGAAATAAAGCAATAACACGGAGTATAATGCGCGATATAGCCATTAGCATAATTATCAACCCTTCGCTAAGAATTCACATACTATCACCAACGAGAAGTTTAGCTACTCATAGTTGTCATGCAATCAACAGAAATCATAGAAGAAAACATGTTGAAAGATATATAAAAATAAGTAGAAAAACTGTAAGATACAATGTTACCGAAGGTTGTCAGTCTCCGAAGAATCGCGATCTTACAAGCTCCAAACTGCTATGAAAAAGTATCTCCTAAGCTATGAACCCCCAGAACAGGCTCTGGGAAGTTCCTACCTAAAACTACAGAGAAAGTTGAGAGAATAGGTCTGGAAAAGTATGAAATTCGGAGAAAAACTGAGCAACTATATATAGTATTCGAAATAGTGTGGGGCGAAGGGCCCCACACACCGGGCGAGTCGCCTGGTGTGGGGCGATTCGCCCCACGCCCGGGAGTTTTTTTCGGGAATTTACGCGTTTTCGACTCGTTTTTGGATTTCTTCCCCTTTTCGGACTCGGTTTCTGACTTCTAGTGGCCTTCTAACCTCCAGATTCGACCCCTAGACTTCAAATCCTATTCGAAAACCTTCAGATACTCCAATTAGGCTTCTGGAACACCAATTCCTTTTCAACTTCAATATAATTGCCCGGAAATCCTCGTTTTTCAACCAAAACCTGTAAAATAAAAACTAAAGGGAAACGTGACACTATTCTAATAAAATGCACTAAAATATAGCTAAATTAACATGGAGGATAGATAAAATAGGTGAAAAAGACTCAAATGAAAGTGTAAAATACACATTCATCAGTTATGGAAGGGAAAGAAGCCCTCACTGGGCTATCTTAGACCTTGGGGCTGTCCTGCGATAGTCAAACTGGTGCTCACTGATAAGTTAGATGCCAAGGGTGTCAAAGTATATTTCATAGGCTATCCTCGTCAGACGAGAGGCTATGAATTCTATCATGCTGAAGATCACAAGGTGATCGTATCTAGAAACGTCAAGTTTTTAGAAGCACAATACCTCGAAGAAGAGAGGTTAGATGACATGATAGAACTTGAAAAAATTCAAGACTTTGACAGGCGCGAACATGAGTTCTCTAAATCTTCGGATTTGGACTCAAGTTCAGTGGGAGCTTTCGAAGAAGACAAGGGTAATGATATGACACTTGCTAGGCATGTCATAGTCAGTGGGAGTCCTGTGATTAGATCAACAGTTGAAACCACACCAACAGAACCCGTTGTCAACCAACCTGTGCAACAAGTTGCACAAGAGCAGCCTCCCGCAAGGGAACAGGGTCGTGGGGCGCGACCGGCTGCATTAGTGCCCACTGATAATGTTCGTGTTACACGAAGCCAGAAAAGAAAAGCACCAGAAGCGCCGACAGAAGCACTAGTCGAGCTCCGTAGGTCGAAGAGGATCCCAAAAGGACCTCAGAAGCAAAGCCTTATGATAGAAGACATCAGTGAACTTGATGTTTGCTTATCAGATCGGGAAGACCCCGAGACCTACAAAGAGGCAATAAATGATATTGACTCAGACAAATGGCAAGAGCCCATGGAATTGGAAATAGAATCCATCCATGTACCTGAACAAAGTTTGGAGCTTGGTAGACTTGCCCCAGGGGGTTAGACCTATTGGGTGCAAATGGGTCTTTAAACGAAAGACAGATGCTGATGGCAAGGTACAAACGCACAAAGCTAGGCTTGTGGCGAAAGGCTACACGCAAAGGTATGGGATCGATTACGATGAAACCTTTTCACCGGTAGCAAAATTGAAGTCCATTCGAATTCTACTTGCGATAGCTGCCTACTACGATTATGAGATCTGGCAGATGGATGTAAAGACTGCCTTCCTCAATGGCAACCTTGAGGAAGAGGTCTATATGGTACATCCGGAAGGTTTTATTAGTAAAACCAGGCCAACTGCTGTATGCAAATTACAAAGATCCATCTATGGGCTAAAGCAAGCGTCAAGGAGCTGGAATATCCGCTTTGATGAAGCTGTCAAATCGTTTGACTTCATCAGAAGCAAGGAAGATCCCTGTGTCTACGCTAGGCACAGCGACAAGGGAGTTGTTTTCATGATCATCTATGTTGATGACATTTTGATCATGGGAAACAATGTCTCTATGCTAGAAGAGACTAAAGTTTGGTTATCAAGTACCTTCTCGGTGAAGGACTTGGGTGAAGTGAACTACATCCTAGGGATCAAGATCTTTAGAGATAGATCCAAGAGGATGTTAGGATTGACACAGTCCACCTACATCGACAAAATGCTGAAGCGTTATAAGATGGACGACTCAAAGAGAGGCTTTCTCCCAGCTAGGCATGGGATTGTCTTATCAGTTAAGGATGGTCCTAAAACTGATGAAGAAAGAAATTCAATGAGTCGTGTGCCCTATGCTTCGGCAGTAGGGTCTATAATGTATGCAATGAATTGCACAAGGCCCGATGTGGCATATGCGCTCAGTGTCACTTGTCGACACCAACAGAATCCAGGAGTACCTCACTGGACTGATGTAAAGAACATTCTTAAGTACCTTCGACGGACTAAAGAGATGTTCTTGGTGTTTGGTGGAGAACCAGAATTAAAGATGTCTGGGTATGTCGACACTGGATTTGAATAGATCCTGATGACTTTAAGTCACAGACAGGATACGTATTCAAATAGAACGGAGGAGCTATCTGTTGGAAGAGTTCTAAGCAAGCCACGGTTGCTGACTCATCCATAGAAGCCGAGTACATTGCTGCATCAGAAGCATCGAAAGAAGTTGTTTGGATTTCAGAGTTCTTGAAGGAATTGAGGGTTGTTCCTGCTCCTAGTCAAATAACGATTTATTGTGACAATACGGGCGCCGTCGCTCAAGCTAGGGAGCCTAGATCTACAAACAAGAACAAACATGTACTTAGAAAATATCACGTTATACGTGAGATTATTGATAGAGGAGAAGTTAGTATAGAACGTGTCTCTACCACGGACAACGTGGCAGATCCTTTCACCAAGGTCTTATCAGTGGAAGTCCACTTAAGACATTATGCTAATCGGGGTATTAGGCATAAAGGTGACTGGCTCTAGTCCAAGTGGGAGATTGATAGTGTATATGTCCTAGAGACAGTCCTTATTAAGGGCATGGAGCCCTTATAGATGGCATATATGTACTATTACACAGGTCAACGTAATATAATATATGTTTGTTGTTTTACTATTGAGTATCACTTTCATATTTATATTACACCAGGCATGCAGCATGTCATATCTCTATTTCTGTTTGTATTGATATTAAACATGTCCCCTCGGATAGATGACCGATCACACATATAGTGGAAACTATGTGAGTTATCATCTATCCCAAACTCTCCCTAGTCGAGGTTCATCTCGGATGTAGGGGTCTGAATGAACCAGATGAGACTAGTATGCGTGGAGGTTATACTTGTTGGAGAAAGTGTGAGCCGATCCCACGGCCACGGAACGGATTGTTGGACAATCGAGAAACGTTCCCATAACTGCGCATAGTTGTTCGAAGAATGATTATCGAACAATGGAAGTACCCACCGGACACTCCCATCGATGTATACTCTACACCGAAGTGTCTATGGGGACCGGTAAGTTGTCGAAGTGATGTCAGTCGTCATTTGGACTTACAGGACTTTATCATCACATTTGTTGCCCCATATCCTTGGTGGACCCGTCGATGTCAGCTCTGAATAAGCAGTTGACCTAAGACACGATCCAGGATTATGGCTACATACAAATGGGGATGATAAGTATTTCTGTGAAGGATTCATCTCTCATGTGTAGCACAGGAGAGTACTGCTCATAGTCTTCATAGTTGTGTTGGTAAAGTCACTGGCCAGTGCATCGATATATTATGATGGTCATAAGTATATCTTAGTAACCAAGCAACTCCCTGAGACGCCCGTGGATGTATTATTGGGATATACACATCATCGATCCTAGATGCATTCGAGTCAGTCAGATGAAGGGACGTTACCATCGCCGCGTTGAGCGCAACAGACTTCGCAACGAAAGGGTTTGCTTTGAGAAACCTCTCAAACGTCCTCATGTATTAATATTGCAAATGGAACCGTCTAGGAATTCCATTTTGCCTAGTCTAGGACTTGCTTAATACAATGAGGCCCTATGGGTCACACTATGTGGTGATTCAGCTTATCAGAATATCCTTGAAGATGGAATCGCAATTAATTTGGAATTAATTGTGATTGATGGATTATAATTGATTTGGAATTAATTATAATATATAGTGGCTCAATTAATGATTTGGAATTATTAATTGAATTGGCTAATTAATTGTATTTTATGTAAATACAATTAAAGATTATATTTTAGAAATATAATAGAGGTTTGATTTGAAAGGATATGTTAATTTAGAATTAACATATGCACATGGGCAAAATCTACTTGGAGTTTGAATTGCCTTAGAACTATAAGTGGGACCCACCTATCTCCCTTAGGAAGACGCGCGCGTGCGAGCTAGAGTAGGGGAAGGAGTTCGACTCCTTCCTCTATTAGAAGTCCAAGGGATAAGTTAGATTTTCCTGATTGAGTTTTAATTTGATTGGGAATGAATCTAGACTTGAAATTGGTTTCCTAGTGCGATAAGAATTAGATTCTTATTCCTTTATGAAGTCTAATTGCTTATGCTTTAGGCTTCTATTGACTACTATATAAGTAAGTCATTAGAGAGCTTTTTCAGTATTCTGAACAATCAAATTCTTAGAGAATTATTCTACCCAGTTTTCTTAGAGAAAATAAAAGCTGTCCCCTTCTTCTATAAGCCACACGCGCGCCACCCTCTTGCCGGAGGAAAACCGCCGCCCCGTCTTCTTGGTCACACAAAGAATATCCTAGCATTCTTCCGATAGGTTGTTCATCTGTGGATACCAAGGTTGAGGTTCTAGGAGCTGGAAACTAACTCTTATTGTCTTGCAGATAATCAGAGTATTGCAGATATCTTCGACTTCGACGAAGGAGAAGATACACCTGATTATTACGAAGACTTGGAAGCTTCTTTGGAAGTAAGGTTAGTCTTCTAATTGACGTGTTTACATATATACGACATATACATAATCAATTAACCTGTATGTTAAGAAAATATTTGAAATTCCGCTACGTACCCTAGGGGTAAGTCTGACCGTATTTTCTTACACCCTCGTCCTGCCATTTAGGAAGTGGTGAAGAGTTTTTCTTTAAGAGTCGGGTAGAATAGGGGAGTGTTGTCTTTTAGGGAACCCTCCTTCGTTTGATGAGAGCCAGTATTGGTTCGACCTCTCTTTAGGGAAAGTCTCACTTGGTGAACAGTAGTAAGCCCTCAGTTTCATAGGCACGGGGCAACCATTTGTATTTTAATATGCATCATTACGTCGTCATTGACTAGATCCAGGTAGAGAATGTTACGAGAAACTCCCTTGTTTAACAAAGTGCATATGTGAATGTGTATAGGTTCAATCGAGACATTCTTCAACTTACTTCCATGTTATAATTTGTATGGTCTTTGTTCATAAGCATTTGGTAGATACAATCGATTAGTTCTTCTTGTTTGGCATTAGACTCCTCTTTGTGTTGCATGTAGGTTGCATAGAGTCTAGCTAGTTGCTTGAGGACAAGCAAATGTTCGGTTTGGGGAATTTGATGACAGTGTTTTATACACTATCATTCGGGTCTTTTTCACCAATTTAGCTATCCTCTTGCATGCATTTTAGTGCATTTTGTTAGAATAGTGTCATGTTTCACTTTTCTTTGTTATTTTCAGGATTTAGGTGAAAATCGCGCTTTTGGATAGGAATTATGGCGAAACATTGAAGTTTTGGTGCAACGCGATCACCCGTGGTGTGTCAAGGAGTACCGGGACGTGTTTCCAAGCCAAAAGACCAAGTTCCGAGCTCAAAGCCGTGCCCAAGGCCAAGGGGATCATGAAAGATTCGAGATATCTTGTATGAGGCGGAAACGGTAGTTCATTCGGAGTTCGGATGAAGATTTTTGAACCTTTGAAGTGAAATCCGGAAGTTCCATTTGCATAGTCTTAGTATTTTGGGAACCAGTCTTTCATACGATATTCTATTGGGATGAGGTTACAACCTACTCGTATTTAACTCGAAGAGCTATCCAATGGTGGGTCTTACGTGCCAAACCGAGTTCGGACGCGCCCGGAATCTCTGTTCGAACTTAGAAGGAACTTGCTGCCAGTGAGAGGCAGTTAGCCTCCCACACCAGGCGGTTAGCCTGGGAGTTGCGGCAGATTATATATAAATTTCCTATTCTGCGTTTTATCATATTTCACCTTCATATTTTGAGAGACAAAAGCCCTATAGCTTGTTCTGGGTATTCTTTGACTTAGATACATCTTTTCATATCAATTTTGGAGCATAGCGTAGAGATTTGAACACCAATTAATCTCACCTTGCTAGATCTTTGTGAGTTTAGCAATTCACCGGAGATTGACAACCTTTGGTGGTAAGTTTGTATCTCACAATTTCTGCTATTTATCTTCAATTCAACATGTTTTCATTCATTATTGCTTTGATTATGATTGTTGATTGCGTTATTGATATGAGTAGCTAAGCATCTAGTTGGTGATAGTATGTTAATTCGTAGCTAGGGTTCATATTATGCATGATTGAGTTTCTGAGTCTTTTACTTGTTTAATTATCTTAATTCGATTCTTTGATCCGACTAAGCCAATATCTTCGTATGAAAGTGTTAGATACACTAGGACAATTCAAGATCATCGATTCAATAATTATAATTATCAAGTACTGCTTGAACTAAGACGGACAACCTTAGCCAAGTATTACTATAGATAGGAAGCTTTCAAAATACACGTCTACAAATCTGTCTTTGGTGTTTGTTAATTCGAATTACTTTTAAGGCAGTACGAGTTGCACTTTCATGCATAATTAGAACTTGATGCTTAGAACGAGCATACTATCACCAGCTCTCTCCATATATTGTTAAGTCAAGTTAAGATAAATTTGTTTTCTCAAATTGTATATAGTTATTTAGTTAAAGCTAGTTTAGTCCCTAAAGATCGACACTCGAGGTCATCTTACCTCTGCACTACGTGTTTTGTGTAGTTGTGAGTTTCCCTTTGGCTTTCAAAAAAATTTATTTGATTGTTCGAGTCTGACAATCTCGTTCATCAAATTGGCTCCGTTGCCGGGGACTTTAACTCCTTTTTACTCTTTAGCTTTTTATATTTTCAGCATTCAATTTCCTGAAATTAGTAGTTTAGTTTGTTTCCCCTTGATACTCATTTGATTCGTTTCTGGTAGTTTATGCGGAGCATGAGATCTAGTGGAATTCCTCTGGTTGAACCTATTGCGGAGATTGATAGAATATATCATCAAAGGAAGCGAGATAGTGCTATTGCTGAAGAAGTGGAGGAAGATTTTTCAGATTTTCTGCATGAGTTTTTAAGCAATCTAATTCTTGGGAAGGTTTTGTGATGGCTTGCCCACTTTTGAAATCATGGGTTCAACCCAACCAGGAATGGATGAGAGGTCTAGCTATTGTTCTTTCTGCTGCAACTCGTTATTTGGAGATTAAGAATCACATGTTCCAGCAGCTTCCAAGTTCTACGGGTTGGCTAGGGAGGATGTTATGGGATGCTTGAATGACATTGAGGATTTCATTAACAATATCCCAAGGCCTGGAGCAGGGATTACGGATGATGAGCTGAGGATGAAGGTTTTTGCTATGGGGCTTGGCGATAAAGCAAAAGCATGGTTAGGCTCTCTGGAGGCTGGTTCACTCAACACCTGGGCTAAGGTGTTTTCTGCTTTTATGGAGAAATATTTTCTCCATACTCTTACCACTGCGCTGAAGGCGCAAATCAGTGGTTACAAGCAAGACTATGATGAAACCATCTACACTGCTCTCGAAAGGTTCAAAGACCTCATGAACAAGTTCCCACACCATGGGATGGAACTTTCTGATCTCGTCCAGCACTTCCACAATGGGCTCACATATGAGAGCCAACAGGTTGTGGATTTCCAGTGCCGTGACAATATTTGGGAGGAGGCTGCCGAAGATGTGTGGGGGTGTTTTGAAAGGTTCGCGAAGGGATCTCAATTCAAGGATCCTAGGGGCATGAACACGAGGCATGGAATTGAAGTTCCAGCAAAACCCGAGGTGCAGTTGAATGGTGTGAGTGGGGATAGGTTTGATGGCTTCGCCAATGAGATGAGGCAGGCCCTTAAGAGATCGACGGGGTAGGCTCTTTCCAATGAGGATTCCAGGGTATGCAAGAACTATGGGCATGGGGCTCATATGTGTAGGTCTGAACTAGCAAACGATGGTGTTTATTGGGTGGAAGCAGGAGAAGAAGAGGTGTTTGCTGCAGAATTTGGGGAGGCTAGCTATGGGCACGATGGTAGGAACCCGTGGGTTGATATTGGAAGAAGGGGTTCCGAAGCAACCAAGGTTATGCACCTCCGAACCAGACCTATGGACCTAACCAAGACAATAGTAATCTCAACTACGGTAATGATCATTTGTGAAAACCCTACTCCTAGAACCGAAGTACCTAAGTCCAAGTCAGCTGCTCTCTTGGACACTTTGCAGAAGATGGTTGATAACACCCAAGGGTTTATGAAGAGGTATGAAGAAGATTCGGAGAAGACGAGGGGTAGGCTTGATCAATTGGACGCAAGTACTAGGCTTTCCCACCAAAAGATGTAAGAGCTGATCGACCGTGGAGCAAGTAGGGAGAAAGGGAAGTTGCCCAGTAACACGCAGAAGTCGATGTCGATAACCTTGGTAGGAGACCTTCCTGTGGAGATCACCATTAAGAAGGTTGCTGAGTGCAAGTGTTGTGCACAAGGTGAGCCTCCTTTGGCCAAGGAGGAAGATAAGGGCCTGGGATTCAATGTGAGTGATGAGGAGAATGAAGATCCCGAACCAATCCTTGATAGCTTTGATGTTAAAGTTGCGATATGTAGCCTCGACGATGTCCGTGCTACACTAGATACGAGAGCATTCTCTAATGTGCTCCCAATGAATCTGTATGAGAAGAGTGGTCTAGGAGAGCTAGAGAAGCACAAGGCCATTGTGCAACTGGCGGATGGATCCTTTGTGAGGCCGGAAGGTGTTGTTCGAAATGTGCTAATGAGGATTGGTGGAACTTCTGTTTACACCAGTTTCGTGGTGATGCCGGCATCGCGGTGTGGGATGAATGATGTGGTTCCTTTAGGAAGAGCTTTCTTGACCAAGGTGCGATCCGTGATCGACACCTACAGGGGATCTTGCACCATTGAGGTAGATGGCAAGCAACATACGTTGCAAGCCATTTCTGATCATCAAGTACATTCCATCTATTCTCACCCCATAAGCTTTTTTGGCCTTGCTGCGTTTGTTCATTCTCATTATCAGGTACTAGGTATGAGAAAGAGATCCATGAAGGGGAAGGCTAGTACCCGTCTGGAAAGGAACTGAGGAACAAGAAGAATTCGAGTCAGAGACTAATAAACAATGGCGCTTTCCGGGAGGCAACCCGGAGTTTTATTGCTTTCTTGCATTGCATACATACATCGAACAATTTTTTTTTTTGATAAGATTTTGGTAATTTTTGTAATGTTTTGTGCTTTTTGTATGTGTTGAGTGAAGTTTTTCGAGTGTTTTAGTGAGGAAAATATTTTGGAGTAAAAATTTAGTGATAGGGGCCGAAAAATTCGGCCCCCAGCCTCTGTAAGTGGGAGGCGCACCGCCTCCCATGGGGGGCGGTCCACCCCCCACTCCTAGAGAGCTTGCAGATCTCTGGAGGTGCGAGGCGCACCACCTCCCATGGGGGGCGTCCGCCCCACACTCCCAGAGAGTTGGCGACTCTCTGGGGGTGAGAGGTGGACCGCCGCCCATGGGGTCAGTCCGCCCCCCACTCGTAGAAAGCCGGGGGCTTTCTGCGGGTGAGACGCGGACCGCCCCATGTGGGGCGCACCGCCTCCCACCCGGGGCGGTCCGTCCCACAGCTCCAGATTAGTCCAAAAGCGGTATTTCATCCCCTTCTTCTCCATTCTTCATCATTCTTCCTCCTCTTTACTCCCAAAACCAAAAATCTTCAAAAACCTTATCTCTTCCATAATTCTTCCAATCCTCCACCAAATCTTGTGTTCTTTAGCTTGAATCGAAGCCCATAACGTGCTCTTCATTCTCACCCGAACAACTCTCTTCATACTTCATCAAATTTCCAGATTTTAGGTAACCTCTCAAGAACCCTAATTTTCGAAATTTGGGGGTTTCTTGACTTTTGCTTCAATTGAGCTTATATGTTGTATGGGTTGCTTGTTTTTGTGTTTATTAACTTATTTCTCTATCAATTGCTGATGACAGTGTTTTTTACACTGTCATTCGATTCTTTTTTCAGCAATTTAGCTATCCTCTTGCATGCATTTTAGTGCATTTTATCAGAATAGTGTCACGTTTCCATTTCTTTTGTTGTTTTCAGGTTTTAGGTGGAAATCGCGTTTTTGGATGTAATTCATGGTGAAACAATGATGTTTTGGTGCAACGAAATCACCCGTGGTGTGTCAAGGAGTACCGAGACGAGTTTCAAAGCCAAAAGACCAAGTTTCGGAGCTCAAAACCGTGCAAGGGGCCGAAATCGAAGATCCAGAGGAAGAATTTGGCACGGGCCGCATTCTGCCCGTGAGGGGCGCACCGCCGCGTGCACGGCGGACCGCTGCGTGCGCGGCGCACCGCCGGGGAGCGTCCGCCAGCAACTATAAATATTTCCAAAATCTGCGAATTTTCAGATCTTTCATCACTATTTTACGGACTTAAACCCTAGAGCTTGTTCTGGGTATATTTTCTCTTAGAACCTTTGTATCTTAGCGAATTTGTAGCTAGAGGAGAGATTTGGACACCAATTGATCTCACCTTGCTAGATCTTTGTGAGTTTAGCAATTCACCGGAGATTGACAACCTTTGGTGGTAACCTTGTATCTCACAATTCTGCTATTTATCTTTCAATTCAACCATGTTTTCATTCATTATTTCTTCGATTATGATTGTTGATTGTGTTATTGATATGAGTAGCTAAGCATCTAGTTGGTGATAGTATGTGAATTCGTAGCTAGGGTTCATATTATGCATGATTGAGTTTCTGAGTCTTTTACTTGTTTTATTGATTATATTCGAATCTTTGATCCGACTAACCCAAATATCTTCGTATAAAAAAGTGTTAGAAACACTAGGACAATTCAAGATCATTGTTTTCATTATCTTCGATTGCAAGTACTGCTTGAACTAAGACTGACAACCTTAGCCAAGTATTAGTATAGATAGGAAGATTTCAAAATACACGTCTACAAATCTGTCTTTGGTGTTTGTTAATTCGAATTACTTTTAAGGCAGTACGAGTTGCACTTTCATGCATAATTAAAACTTGATGCTTAGAACGAGCATACTATCACCAGCTCTCTCCATATATTGCTAAGTTAAGTTAAGATAAATTTGTTTAAAATATATAGTTATTTAGTTAAAACTAGTTTAGTCCCTAGAGATCGACACTCGAGGTCATCTTACCTCTACACTACGTGTTTTGTGTAGTTGTGAGTTGCCCTTTGGCTTTCAAACAAATTTATTTGATTGTTCGAGTCTGACAATCTCGTTCATCAATTGCATGCTTAATTTTGTTGGGATTGTTGAATTGGGTCTTTTGCTCAATTAGGATTTCTAAGTCTTGATTGCATTGTTTTGATTCTTTCATTCCTTATTAAATTCGAGCAAATTGATATGATGATTATAGATTACTTGGTAGAACACTTGATTGGATAAATTGTGAGTTTTTTGGTGATGTTCGACCCTATAATATGTATGTTGCCTTATGAATTTGAGGTTATTCGTTGTCTAGCCTGAGCTTTGATTGTGATGAATTGCATGATTGTTCTTAAGATAGGATTAGCTAGACTAGAACATGGGTTAAAGGAGTAGAATTAATCGAAGTTGACACTCGATTGCTTGCACACATTACATTTGCATTAGCTTATCGTTTTTTGTTGAGTACAAGATACTAATTGCTGCGTTTCAGGTACCATGGATCGTGACAAGAAGAAAGCAGGGACATCCAAGAGCAAGAAGGGAAAGGGAGCAGCCTCGAGCTCCCAAGCCAATGAAGCCTACGAACCATCGCTCCAAGTAGTCTCCATTCGACTGGATCTCGAGGAGGAAGCTGCAATTAAGCCCCTCGATAGTCCGTGACCATAAAATCCAAATCCCAACAAGTTATACTAATACACCGGCCTGTCGAATTCTTTATAACTTGGAGGAGAGAAGGAACTGGAAGTGGTACACCTCGAACTGGTTCAATGGGTACGATGTATCGCTAATCCAAGAGTTCTGTAACAACCCGACCAATCCGGCCGGCGTGGTTACTCATGGGGGCACTCCGGGGTGATATGCTGGCCCCACAGACAAACACGGGTTCTAATCCGCGCACTTTGTCCTCACTCGTGCGCGCACCGGGAACTTCCCAATGGGTCACCCATCCTAGAATTGCTCCAGAGCAAGCACGCTTAACTCTGAAGTTCTTCTAGGTGGATTCCCGAAAAGAAAGGTGCACCTTGATTTTCGGGAATCCACCTAGAAGAACTTCAGAGTTAAGCATGCTTGCTCTGGAGCAATTCTAGGATGGGTGACCCACTGGGAAGTTCCCGGTGCGCGCACGAGTGAGGACAAAGTGCGCGAATTAGAACTCGTGTTGGTCTGTGGGGCCAGCATATCACCCCGGAGAGCACCCATGAGTAACCTTGCCGGCCCGTTGGGCTGGGTCTTGGCCCATTAGTGGGTCGGGTCGTTACAAGTGGAATCAGAGCGGGACTATCCGGAACTGCAGGAACTGAGTGCCATCCGGGGCAAAGTGCTACACCGTATCGACGGTGGGAGCCACCTCTTGAGCCTGGAGGGGCCACCTCTAGAATCCTGCACGGCTGGTTAGTCTTGGGACGGCGCGTAACGAGGATGTTGCGCAATTTAAGAGGGGGTAATTGTAACGCCCCATATTTCAGAAGCTTAAAAGGGTTGAGAACGCTACTCATATCATCATGGTGCACCTTTCTTTTCGGGAATCCACCTAGAAGAACTTCAGAGTTAAGCGTGCTTGCTCTGGAGCAATTCTAGGATGGGTGACCCACTGGGAAGTTCCCGGGTGCGCGCACGAGTGAGGACAAAGTGCGCGGATTAGAACCCGTGTTGGTCTGTGGGGCCAGCATATCACCCCGGAGAGCGCCCATGAGTAACCACGCCGGCCGGATTGGTCGGGTCGTTACAAGTTCTATGTAGGATACACCGACCGTGCGGATATGGGGGGCGTTCCAGTGTGGAACACACTAGTGCCATGGACCCCTCAGTCGATTTCTGACTTCATCCACTTAGAGGAACGGGAGTTCACCGGGAGCGCACACGTATACAAGTACTTGAGAGCGGGCCGGGTGATTGACGACAGCGTCACAGAGGTGATTTGCCATAGGGATTATGTGTACCCATATGGTAATAGACCGGAGAGACTAGAGAGGAAGGACCTCAATCTTGAGGCTAGGACGGCTATGAAGTTCATTATGGCCAATCTCATTCATCGGACCAATGATACTTCGATTCAGCCTTGGTATGCAGATCTCATCTACTGTCTATTGGGTAGGCATCGTATTGACATCGGCAACATCATCTATGAGGAGTACCATAGGTATTGGAACAGAAAGAAGAAGCCATTTGTTTTTCCTTGCCTGATCACCGCCTACTGCAAGTACCACGGCGTTGAGGGTATTGATGAGTCAGGCTCAGTCACCTTGACCTTGACTCCAGCATCTATCACTGAGCAGGAACATAGGTTCCGTCAGAATGTACCTTCAGCCGCCGCCGATGATGCACCACCTCCGTCACCCCCTGCGGGTGATGGGGACGGCATAGAGACCGATGATCGAGACCCTATTCCTGACACCACCGCTCCTAGTGGGTCACAACAGCCACCGCGGGTAGCACGTAGTTCCCGGGGGTCTGATTTTACTGAGCTCAGGACCTACCTCGATGATAGATTATGTGGGTTCGATGAGAATGTTGCAACTCTGACCACCACTGTACAGGGGTTGCAGCATACTCTTGATGGTTATGTTGCCCAGCGCGACAGTGATTGGGAGCTCGCGGCGGAGCATCACCGGAATGATAGGCAGCTCATTTTGCAGCAGAAGATGCTCTTGGACCGATAGCAGGAGACCCTACAGCAGTCCCAGGATCTTCTCTCTGACATGTGGGACAACTATTACGGGGATTATGACCCGGATTACTAGTCTTTTCACATGTCCATTCTGGTATACTCAGCCGACAGAGGCCACACATTCGGTAACATCTAGTATCACTTTACATTCCTCATTCTCTCTTTTGCTGGGGACCAGCTTGAGCTTCATGTGGGGGGGTGTTATGTGAATTATGATGTTAGTTTTGTATGACTTGTGTCGTTGAGTATTGTATCTTGTACCTTTGTTTGCACGTTTACCGCTTTCTTAGGATTTAGTTTGTTCGTATGCATTCATCCTTAGTCTAGTTTTTGCATGATGTTGTGTGGAGTTTATTGCCAAATATTTTGAACTTTTTTATTGTATATACTAAGTGTTTGTGACCATTGACCATACATTGCATCTCTATGGAATAGTTTGAGGTTTGTCTCGCTTGGCTTGTCATATTCGTATGTACACTAGTTTAACTTGGTAGTCTCGACATCACTATGTGGTGTTTTCTCTACTGCGGTTCGCGAAGGCCTTATAAAATGTTGCATGTTAGAGTCTTTGGTTGTATTCTCGTGTAATTATGTACCTAAGAGGCAACAAGTCTTCACCTTGCTTTTTGAGATTGCTAAATGCCTAGGAAGGAGGTAGAGTGAGGTGTGTGATCCTTTGTTTGAAACCTATTCTAACGAATAGGTTTGGGGAGGGAGTTACCATTTGTATGACTTGTTCTTCGTATAGTTGAGTCATGTTGAGTTTGTTTTTTTTCTTCTTCTTTGTGAGTTTGTGCTCCAACCTATTCTTTCGAATAGGTTTGGGGAGGTCGTTGTAGTGTCATTGTTATTTCCTTTCATTGTGCTTTCATTGTGCTACTGCTGGCTATATACAAAAAAAAAAAAAAGAGAAAAGGAAAAACAAAAAGAAAAAAAGGGAAAAAATCGAAAATTCCAGAATCTGGAAAAAAAAAAAAAAAAAGAAAAATAAAGAATAAGACCCAAAAAAACAAAAGAAGGGTCCAAGCAAGCCAAAAAGCAGTTTTAGCAAAGTATTGCATTATTTTTCAGCTTTTGTAGTAGTTCGTAATCGAGTTGTAAATTCTTCCTTGTGTTCTCGTGTCGCCTAGTCCAAGGCTTGTTCTAGACCACCCTCGTCCTGCCATTCAGGGAGTGGTGAAGAGGTTTTGCTTTAAGAGTCGGGTAGAATAGGGGAGTGTTGTCTTTTAGGGAACCCTCCTTCGTTTGATGAGAGCCAGTATTGGTTCAACCTCTCTTGAGGGAAAGTCTCACTTGGTTAACAGTAGTAAGCCCTCAGTTTCATAGGCACGGGGCAACCATTTGTATTATAATATGCATCATTACGTCGTCATTGACTAGGTCCAGGTAGAGAATGTTACGAGAGACTCCCTTGTTTAACAAAGTGCATATGTGAATGTGTATAGGTTCAATCGAGGCATTGTTCAACCTACTTCCATGTTATGATTTGTATAGTCTTTGTTCATAAGCACTTGGTAGATACAATAGATTAGTTCTTCTTGTTTGGCATGAGACTCCTATTTGTGTTCCATGTAGTTTGCATAAAGTCTAGCTAATTGCTTGAGACAAGCAAAGGTTCGGTTTGGGGAGTTTGATGACAGTGTTTTTTACACTATCATTCAGGTCTTTTTCACCAATTTAGCTATCCTCTTGCATGCATTTTAGTGCATTTTGTTAGAATAGTGTCATGTTTCCATTTTCTTTGTTATTTTCAGGATTTAGGTGAAAATCGCACTTTTGGATATGAATCAAGGCGAAACATTGTTTTGGTGCAACGAGATCACCCATGGTGTGTCGAGGAGTACCGGGACATGTTTCAAGGCCAAATGACTGAGTTTCGGAGCTCAAAACCGTGCCCAAGGCCAAATATCGAAGACTTGGAGGAAGAAGAGGACGGGTATTTTTTTCTCTTAGAACTACTTTATCTTAGCAATTTGGAGCACCAAGGTAGAGATTCGGACATCTTTTGATCTCACCTTTCTAGAAACTTGTGAGTTTAGCAATTCACCGGACATTGACAACCCTCGGTGGTAACTTTGTATCTCACCATTTTCATACTCTATCTTTCAATTCAATTATGTTTTCATCTATGATTGCTTGTGTTGATTTCGATTTTGATATGAGTAGCTAAGTTTCTAGTTGGTGATAGTATGTAAATTCGTAGCTAGGGTTCATATTATGCATGATTGAGTTTCTGAGTCTTTTACTTGTTTAATTGCTTTGTTCGATTCTTTGATCTGACAAAGCCAAATATCTTCGTATAAAAGTGTTAGAAACACTAGGACAATTCAAGATCATCGATTTCAATAAATATAATTATCAAGTACTGCTTGAACTAAGCCTGACAACCTTAGCCAAGTATTAGTATAGATAGGAAGCTTTCAAAATACACGTCTACAAATCTGTCTTTTGGTATTTGTTAATTTGAATTACTTTTAAAGCAGTACAAGTTGCACTTTCATGCATACTTAGAACCCGATGCTTAGAATGAGCATACTATTACCAGCTCTCATCATATATTGTTAAGTCAAGCTAAGTTTAATTTGTTTTCTGAATTTATATAGTAGTTATTTAGTTAAAGCTAGTTTAGTCCCTAGAGATCGACACTCGAGGTCATCTTACCTCTGCACTACGTGTTTTGTGTAGTTGTGAGTTGCCCTTTGGCTTTAAAAAAAATTTATTTGATTGTTCGAGTCTGATAATCTCGTTCATCAGCAACTAGTCTAGAAAAGGTTTTTGCTGAGACAACAACTGAAGCTGAAAAAGAGGTCACTGAACCTCAAATAGAATTTAACTCCGACGACGCACAAATAGTTGCTGAGGAGAGACCACATGGCTCACCAGCTCACTTTATCCATCCAGATGATCAAGTCATGGATGTGATTGCTAAAATCCGTACTGATATGGAAATTGACGTTGGTGATAAATCTGACCAGTCAGTAATTCTAATTACGACTTCAAGTGAGTTGATAGGACGTGAAACTTTTGCTCAACTTGTTCACTCAGAAACAAGGGAGATTGTTGACATTCAACAACCTTCTCAAGAAGAGCACAACAAGAAGTCTCCTGAAGATATAGTCTCAGATATTGAAGAAGGCAATGATGCTGAACGGATTGAGTCACCACATGTTGTTCTTCAGCAGGTAGTTAACTCAAAATATAGCCTAACTTCATTATTTGAAACTTTATCATTAGCTAATATTATTGTTTCTTTACAGACTTCTCAAGATGCAAGTCAGAAGCAAGCTGAGGCTTCTGCACCAGAAATCACAACTCCTGCTCAGCAGGTAGATGTTAGTTTTGGTGAAATGCTAAGTTTAATAACTTAGTACTTTTATCTAACAATTTGTTATTTCAGGATGATCAAAATAAGGAAGCTACTATAGTTCCTGAAGAAATGATTGTAGAAATTGCACAGCCAAGTGTGCAACATGAGCTTGGTGAAAACCAGCAGGTAATTCATGTAACATTTCAGCATCCTGAAACTAACATTGTTTTTCTTCAGGCTCATTTGGAGATAGAAGAAATCACTCTTATCCTTGAAGTCCATCAAATCAACTCTAAGAGCTTTACTCACACTTCAAGAAGAATACCTTGTCAAGAGTTGGTAAGTCTGTTAGTAATTGGCAAAGGTACAAAAGAGTGGACTTCGCAGATATTTTCATCCATCTCTCAAGCGAGAAGAAAAGATCTTCAATGCTGAAACTAGAGACCTTCGTCCACTCTATCATGCCTCAAGAGCATTTGTCCTTCTCTCAGCAAATGGGACATGGCTAGTCACAAAAATCAGAGAAAACCTGAAACAAAAGTTCAAGATTGGTCCTCCTACTGAACAAGCTGAGATGATTAAGGGAATCTTTGTGTAAGAAAATACGGTCAGAGTTACCACTAGAGTAAGCAGCGGAATTTCAAAAAATTTCTTAACATACAGGTTAATTGATTATGTATATGCCGTATATATTTAAACACGTCAATTAGAAGACTAACCTTACTTCCAAAGCAAGCACAACTTCCAAGTCATCGTAATAATCCGGTGTATCCCGTGCCTGCGGACGCAGGCGCCCGGCGCCTGGCGCGCCGTGCCCGCGGCACGGGCGCTAGGCGCCCGCGTGCCGCGGGCACCCGGGTGCCTACGGGACGCAGGCACTCGCGCCTGCGGCAGCGGTACCCGTGCGCCTGGGGCGCTCGGGCGCCTGCAGCACCGCAGGCGCCGTGTGCCCGAGGCACGGGCGCTAGGCGCCCGTGTGCCGCGGGCACCCGGGTACCTGCGGGACGTAGGTACCCGGGGGCCTACGGACGCAGGCGCCCGACGTCGGTCGCTCGGGTCCGCGGCGCCGGTACCCGCGTGCCGCGGGCGACGGGCGCCCGGGGCCGCGGGCACCGGGGGGACGGGGTCCCGTCCCACGTTTTCAAAAAAAAAAAATTATATATATTTTCGGTTTGGACCCAAAATCGAATTTTTGAAAGTTTTGAGGATTGAATTTTATATTTGGAATATAAATATGATTTAATTGTAATTGTTTTAACTTGAGAGGTTAAATTTAATTAGTATAAAGTTGAAGGGCTTATTTGTAATTTATCAATTTATTGTTTATTGCAAATTAGTCCTTCTACTTTTGAATTTTAGATTTAACACCTCCAAGGTTTCAAAAATTACAATTAAGTCCTTCGGGTTTTCGAAAATTGCTATTTGGTCAATAGAATTTTCGATTTTTCAATCTAGTCCAAATTTTCAATTATTTGATAGAGATTATAAGTATGGGATTATAATTTTCATAATGAAATTATGAAGTCATTTGTCATCCACATAGGCTACTATTTGTTTTGTATGCTCGATATGTTGTTGTTTGACAATGCATGTTTAAATACCAAGTATTTTACTTTCCGTTCGACCGCTATGCATGCGAGGGTAGGCGGCGCCCTCTCATATGTCGGACCGCATATTTATGTATGGGTAGGCGGCACCCATTATGTGCTTGACCGCGTTTAGAACTAGAATGGATAGGCGGCATCCATTACGTGTAGGCCGTTCATGCATGATGGGTAGGCGGCGCCCTTATTTGTTTGTAGATGACTGATAACAACCCTCAAGCTACAAGCCCCAACCAATATAAGTACAGAAACATATATATGTATGTATTTCTGGGATGCTTTCCATAGGGTGCTTTAATTCTGAACTTTCATTGCGTTTTCTTGTATTGGCGACCTCGTCTTACAAGACTCGCAGTAATCGTCGGATTAGAGTAAGCCTATGGTTATGACTTACTGCATATTGTATCTAGCGACCTCGATAGGTACAATATGTAGGGCATCGGGTTAAATTAGATTTAACAACCAAGAGTTGCGTGACGCAATTGGATAGTCTTACTAGTCCTACCGGTCATATTATGCTATGCGACCAGCCCCCATTGGAGTATAGCATAGTATGGATTTGGATCTTGGCCACTACGGTAACTTGTTGGACATTACCCGTATGTTTGTTGTGGGGGCAAGCATATGTGAAAATAGTGGGAGCTAAACAGCTAAAGGACCTTGTTGTTTAGTTATGTTGACTGTGTATTTAGAAATAATATTTCAATAGTTGATTTATTATTTTCGTTCTATATTATTTCTCCTGGAAACCGAAATGGCGAGAATCTCGCTCCGTGCTGTCTTAGAGAAGCAAATTTTGACCGGACCAAACTTCCTAGATTGGATCAGGAATATAGGTTTGGTGCTGAGGTACGAAAGGATTGAGTACGTCTTGGACGAGGCTAATCCCGTGTGTCCCGAGAATCAGACTGCCGATCAAGTTGCTGATTTGGAATCAAGCCAAAAAGGCAAGGTCTGATAAGAATCATGAGGATGCTAGATCCGCGCAGTGTATTATGCTGGCGGCAATGAGCATGAGCTGCAGAGGCAACATGAAAGCATGTTGCCGTATGAGATGTTGAAGCATCTTGAGTCGGTCTTTAAGACGACAGCTGGAAGTGTTGAATTTGATTCGATCAAAGAGATACACAGATGCAAGCTCAATGAAGGACGGAACATGTTTGAACATGTTCTCAAGATGAGAATAAGATCATGGTGATCTTTGTCCTTCAATCATTGCCGAGTTCGTATTCGCAGTTCATCGTTAACCACCATGAATGCGAAGGACGTAACACTGCCCGAACTCCATAATGTGCTGAAGACATATGATCAAACTCTTCCTAAGAAGGAAAAGTCGATCATGTATGTTGGGCAACCGTCTAACCTAAACCCGAGAAACAAAGGTGCTAAGGGTAAGGAAAAGTCGGGAGCCAAGGCTAACACTTCGAGTGATAAGCCTAAGCGTCTGAACCAGAAAAGGAAGTTCAAGAGAAGCGGAACGGTACGCACAGATGAATGTCATTTCTGTAAGCAGAAAGGACATTGGAAGAAAGATTGCCCTAAGCTGAGGGCAGATCAAGCTAAGAAGCCACCAGCTTCTAGCTCAGGTATGTTTGTTGTTGAAATGAACATGACTACTTTTGACTCCAATGGTTGGGTATTAGATACAACATGTGGCTCGCATATTTATAATAATGTGCAAGGGGCCATTGAACACAGGCTAGTCAAGTAAGGTGAAATCAACTTGCATGTTGGGAACAACAATCCAGTTGAAGCCAAACGCGTTAGACGCTGCAAGATAGATTTACCATCAGGACAATGTTTGGAACTTGATAACGTTTATTTTGTTCCATCCATTGTCAGAAATATGATTTCCATTCCATTGTTGGACAACTGGGGTTTTTCCTTTGCTAATAATACTTGTTATTTTTCGTTAAATGACTAGTATTATGGAAAAGCTCGCTTAGTGAATGGTTTATATATTTTGCAAAGTAGTCTACCTTTATTTCAAATACATAACAAACAACCGTCTTCAAGTAGGAAGAATAATCCATCTTATCTATGGCATTGTTGGCTAGGCCATATCAATGAAACACGGATTCAAAGACTAAGGAAGTTGGACTACTTAGAACCATTTGATTTTGAATCATATGGTACATGTGAATCATGTGTTAAGGGTAAGATGACGAACAAACCTTTTGTTGGACAAGGTGTTCGTGCTCGCTGCTTAGAGCTCATACATACCGATGTATGTGGACTTTTTAAGGTCCATGCGCGTGGGGGTTATCCTTACTTGGTTACCTTTACTGACGATTTCTCAAGGTATGGGTATATTTATCTTATGATGAATAAATCCGAGACCTTTGGGGAATTCAAGGAGTTTAGGAATGAGGTCGAGAATGAATTGTACCTAAGGATAGTCACTCTTCGATTGGATCGGGGAGGTGAATACCTTAGTGAAGAATTTATCGACTACTTGAAGGAAAATGGAATTCAATCGCAATGGAGCACCACAGTTAAATGGTGTGTCTGAGAGAAGGAATCGAACCGTGTTAGAGATGGTGAGATCAATGATTGGATTCTCGACTCTTCCAAAACATCTATGGGAATATGCACTACAAACTGCAATCTACATTCTGAACCGTGTACCATCTAAATCAGTGGAGAAAACTCCTTGTGAGTTATGGAAGGGAAAGAAGCCCTCACTGGGCTATCTTAGACCTTGGGGCTGTCTTGCGATAGTCAAACTGATGCTCACTGATAAGTTAGATGCTAAGGGTGTCAAAGTATATTTCATAGGTTGTCCTCGTTAGACGAGAGGCTATGAATTCTATCATGCTGAAGATCACTAGGTGACAGTATCTAGAAACGTTAAGTTTTTAGAAGCAGAATACCTCGAAGAAGAGAGGTTAGATGACATGATAGAACTTGAAGAAATTCAAGACTTTGACACACGCGAACATGAGTTCTCTAAATCTTCTGATTTGGACTCAAGTTCAGTGGGAGCTTTCGAAGCAGGCAAGGGTAATGATATTACACTTGCTAGGCATGTCATAGTCAGTGGGAGTCCCGTGATTAGATCAACTGTTGAAACCACACCAATAGAACCCGTTGTCAATCAAACTGTGCAACGAGTTGCACAAGAGCAGCCTCCCGCTAGGGAACAGGGTCGCGTGGCGCGACTAGCTACATCAGTGCCCACTGATAATGTTCGTGTTACACGAAGCCAGAAAAGAAAAGCGCCAGAACCAGTCGAGCTCCGTAGGTCGAAGAGGATCCTAAAAGGACCTCAGAAGCAAAGCCTTATGATAGAAGACATCAGTGAACTTGATGTCGGCTTATCAGATCGGGAAGATCCCGAGACCTACAAAGAGGCAATAATTGATATTGACTCAGACAAATGGCAAGAGGCCATGGAATTGGAGATGGACTCCATGTACCTGAACCAAGTTTGGAACTTGGTAGACTTGCCCCAATGGGTTAGACCTATTGGGTGCAAATGGGTCTTTAAACGAAAGACAGATGCCGATGGCAAGGTACAAATGCACAAAGCTAGGCTTGTGGCGAAAGGCTACACGCAAAGGTATGGCATCGATTACGATGAAACCTTTTCACCGGTAGAAAAAATGAAGTCCATTCGAATTCTACTTGCGATAGCTGACTACTATGATTATGAGATCGGGCAGATGGATGTAAAGACTGCCTTCCTCAATGGAAACCTTGAGGAAGAGGTCTATATGGTACAGCCGAAAGGTTTTATTAGTAAAACCAGGCCAACTGCTGTATGCAAATTACAAAGATCCATCTATGGGCTAAAGCAAGCGTCTGGGAGCTGGAATATCCGCTTTGATGAAGCTGTCAAATGGTTTGACTTCATCAGAAGCAAGGAAGATCCCTGTGTCTACACTAGGCACAGCGACAAGGGAGTCGTTTTCATGATCATCTATGTTGATGACATTTTGATCATGGGAAACAATGTCTCTATGCTAGAAGAGACTAAACTTTGGTTATCAAGTACCTTCTCGATGAAGGACTTGGGTGAACATCCTAGGGATCAAGATCTGTAGAGATAGATCCAAGAGGATGTTAGGATTGACACAGTCCACCTACATCGACAAAATACTAAAGTGTTATAAGATGGACGACTCAAAGAGAGGCTTTCTCCCAGCTAGGCATGGGATTTTCTTATCAGTTAAGGATAGTCCTAAAACTGATGAAGAAAGAAAAGCAATGAGTCGTGTGCCCTATGATTCGGCAGTAGGGTCTATAATATATGCAATGAATTGCACAAGGCCCGATGTGGCATATACGCTTAGTGTCACTTGTCGACACCAACAGAATCCAGGAGTACCTCACTGGACTGCTGTAAAGAACATTCTTAAGTACCTTCGACGGACTAAGGAAATGTTCTTGGTGTTTGGTGGAGAACCAGAATTAAAGATGTCTGGTTATGTCGACGCTGGATTTGAATCAGATCCTGATGACTTTGAGTCACAGACAGGATATGTATTCAAATTGAACGGAGGAGCTATCTGTTGGAAGAGTTCTAAGCAAGCCACGATTGCTGACTCATCCACAGAAGCCGAGTACATTGCTAGATCAGAAGCTTCGAAAGAAGCTGTCTGGATTTCAGAGTTCTTGAAGGAATTGAGGGTTGTTCCTGTTCCTAGTCCAATAACGATTTATTGGGACAATACGGGCGCCGTCGCTCAATCTAAGGAGCCTAGATCTACAAACAAGAACATACATGTACTTACAAAGTATCACGTTATACGTGAGATTATTGATAGAGGAGAAGTTAGTACAGAATGTGTCTCTACCACGGACAACGTGGCAGATCCTTTCACTAAGGTCTTATCAGTGGAAGTCCACTTAAGACATTATGCTAATCTGGGTATTAGGCATAAAGGTGACTGGCTCTAGTCCAAGTTGGAGATTGATAGTGTATATGTCCTAGAGACAGTCCTTATTAAGGGCATGCAGCCCTTATAGAGGGCATATATGTACTATTACACAGGTCAACGTAATATAATATATGTTTTTTGTTTGACTATTGAGTATCGCTTTCATATTATATTACACCAAGCATACAGCATGTCATATCTCTATTCCTGTCTGTATTGATATTAAACATGTCCCCTCGGATAGATGACCGATCACACAGTTAGTGGGAGCTATGTGAGTTATCATCTATCCCAAACTCTCCCCAGTCGTGGTTCATCTCGGATGTGGGGGTCTGAATGAACCTGACAAGACTAGTATGCGTGGAGGTTATACTTGTTGGAGCAAGTGTGAGCCGATCCCACGGCCACGGAACGGATTGTTGGACAATCAAGGAACGTTCCCATAACTGCGCATAGTTGTTCGAAGAAGCTTTATCGAACAATGGAAGTACCCACCGGACACTCTCATCGATGTATACTCTACACCGACGTGTCTATGGGAACCGGTGAGTTGTCGAAGTGATGCCATTCGTCCTTTGTACTTACAGGACTTTATCATCACATTTGTTGCCCCATATCCTTGGTGGACCCGTCGATGTCAGCTCTGAATAAGCAGCTGACGTAAGACACGATCTAGGATTATGGCTACATACAAATGGGGGTGATAAGTGATTCTGTGAAGGATTCATCTCTCAAGTGTAGCACAGGAGAGCACTGCTCATAGTCGTTCATAGTTGTGATGGTAAAACCGCTGGCCAGCGTATCAATATTATTATGATGGTCATAATAGATATTGGATTCACCATGCAACTCACTAAAGACGCCCGTGGATGTATTATTGGGATAGACACTTCATCGATCCTAGATACATTCGAGCAAGTCAGATGAAGGAACGTTACCATCGCCGCGTTGAGCGCAACAGGTTTCGCAACGAAAGGTTTAGCTTTGAGAAACCTCTTAAACGTCCTCATGTATTAATATTGCAAATGGAACCGTCTAGGAATTCCATGTTGCCTAGTCTAGGACTTGCTTAATACGATGAGGCCCTATTGGTCACACTATGTGGTGATTCAGCCTATCAGAATATCCTTGAAGATGGAATCGCAATTAATTTGGAATTAATTGTGATTGATGGATTATAATTGATTTGGAATTAATTATAATAATTGGTGGCTCAATTAATGATTTGGAATTATTAATTGAATTGGCTAATTAATTGTATTTTATGTAAATACAATTAAAGGTTATATTTTGAAAATATAATGGAGGTTTGATTATAAAGGATATGTTAATTTAGAATTAACATATGCACTTCGGCAAAATCTACTTGGAGTTTGAATTGCCTTAGAACTATAAGTGGGTCCCAAAATTGGGACCCACCTACTGTCCCTAGGAAGCGCGCGCGCGCGCTTGGATAGAGTAGGGGAAGGAGTTCGACTCCTTCCTCTATTAGAAGTCCAAGGGATAAGTTAGATTTTCCTGATTGAGTTTTAATTTGATTGGGAATGAATCTAGACTTGATATTGGTTTCCTTGTGTGATAAGAATTAGATTCTTATTCCTTTACAAAGTCTAATTGCTTATGCTTTAGGCTTCTATAGACTACTATATATAGTAGACTATTAGAGAGGTTTTTTTGACATAGACTTTTACAGTCATTCTACCCAGTTTTCTTAGAGAAAATAAAAACTCTCCCCTCCTCTTTAGTCACCCCCGCGCGCGTCACCACCGGAGGAATTGCTGCCCCGTCTTCTTGGTCACACAAAGAATATCCTAGCATTCTTCCGATAGGCTGTTCATCCGTGGATACCAAGGTTGAGGTTCTAGGAGCTGGAAACTAACTTTTATTGTCTTGCAGATAATCAAAGTATTGCAGATATCTTCGACTTCGACGAAGGAGAAGATACACCAGATTGTTTCGAAGATTTGGAAGCTGCTTTGGAAGTAAGGTTAGTCTTCTAATTGACGTGTTTATATATATACGGCATATACATAATCAATTAACCTGTATGTTAAGAAATTTTTTGAAATTCCGCTGCGTACCCTAGGGGTAACTCTGACCATATTTTCTTACACTTTGTGCCTGTGGTTGCTGATCCACACACATTCAATGAGGATGAAGAAGTCACTAGTCAAGCTATATACAAGCATCTTCCATTGGTTATTCTAACTGATGAATAAGAAGAAGAAGAGGATGAAAATGATGTAGGAGACTCAAGTGATGAGCATGAGCCTAAAGATTCTAAGGACTCAAAGGACAAAAAGGATGATGATGACAATTCCCAGGGTCCAAGTCCTGGTGCTGGTGGAGTACACCAAGTTGTTGATCAAGCAATTTCTAAAGAGCATGTTTTTGAGCAACCACCTCCCAACAACCAACAAGAATCTACTGCCACTCCTACTGCTGAACATCCAGCAACTGAAGAAGTTGCTGAAATGAGTGAAGAATAACCCAGAAAGTTTGCTGAAATTGCCAAAGGCAAGGCAAAGCTTTCTGATGCCGAGTTAGCTGAAAAATCTTTACTTGATGCCAAGGTCACTAATCCAAACCTTGATGAAGAAGACGAAGATGAACAAGATGAATACTTTAAGACAACTGTGGCAAATAGCATGATAATTAATATACCTGGAACACAACATTTTTCCATAGCTCATTCTTCTGGAGTGAAAAGTACGAAGAATCCTCCCTTCCACCCCTACTACTGGTGAATCTCTAGTTGTTGAGTCTCAAGAGTTGTCTCCAGCAACCACTCAACCATAAAACATGGTGACATAAAACCTTGGTGAAAAGGTTCCTGACTTTGACAGAGATGATGCTGAAAGCTCATCTGGTTTCTCTGATGAGGATGAAGATATGGCCTCCAAAAATGATAAGACTAGTAAAAACCAGCAATCAGACACTTCTTAATCCTCTAGATTGACTATGAAAAGAGCAAACTCAAAGGAGTTGAAGATCAGTTTGTCACTGAATTAAAAGCTCATACTGTTAGGAAACTTGTAATTTTGATGAGCAATTAACCATGCTAAATTAAGGAAAGTCCAGTAACTAGTACTCTTAAGGTCCATAGGAATTTAGAATTTTAAGGACATTGTAAAAGAGGAACGTTTGCTGAAGACTTAGAGTAGGTGCTAGATAGGTTAGTTTTACCGCTTATGATGTATCTTGTTTTCTGCAAAGAAATACAACCTATTGAAGCATTTTCTGATGATATACTTTGTTTACACAAACAAACTATTGAAGCATTTAGAACCGTTCAGAAACTTGAAGAATTTGAAGACTGAAGACTAGAACATTTCTGAAGACTGGTATCTACAAAGGCACATGTTGCTCAGAAAGTGGAAACTTCAGCAACAGCTTGCATAAGTGAAAATCTAAACGACAGAGTAGGTTGTGCTTTCTGAAACTGAGACTGACCACTTGTTGATGAACATTTGTGACCTCCTTGCTGATAGTACTTGCATTTGCGCTCCAACGTTCACGTTTGAATCTCATTCAGATGAACATTAAATGCAAAGCTCGCACGCGAAGGACATGAAGACTAGAAGACAAACAAGGACGCTGCTGAAAGTACAAAAGCAAGATAGTGACATCTTAAGGAACAAAAGCCTTAGAATTTGAAATTCAAACGGCTCCCTTGATTCACTATAAATAGAGGTCATCCGGCAAAGAGTTGAAGTGTGTCAACAACGTGATCAAATTCTCACTTGTTCTTAAACTCACATACCCTTCAAACACTCTTTACTGCCATTGATCCGTTCCAAGACTTAAAGCTTGAAAAAGCTACTTGTGAAGAAGTAGAACATAAACGGCTAAGAAATTAGTTAAGTGTTCTTTCTTTCGAACAAGAACAAGTCTTGACACCAGAAGCAATCAAACTTGTTTACTGCAAAGTATTCAAAGTTTTGTTTCTTAGATTACTTGTTGTAGCTGAATAAGTTATAATCAAGTTATCTCATCCCAAACCTCTCTAACTGAAAATACACCCTTTCAGGCGTGAAATTCAGGGGGATCTTAATCGAGCATAGTGTTGCTGATTAAAAATCCCAAGTTTGGTGGAGAACAAGGTTTCGTTCTCTAGTTATGTTGGAAATGAAGCAAGTGTGCTTTGGTTTCTGTTTGAATCACTCTAGATAGGTGTTGTAAGGAACCTCAAACTTGTCATAGTTGATTCAGACCTCGAAAGCACAAAGTGGATTAGTTGAGAGATTACGCCACTCTCAGATACCACTATAAAAGTGTTTGTGTGATTTACTTACTGCATTTAGTTTTCAGCAAAACATATCTATCTGTACACAGTCACTCTGTTCACTTGCTGAAACTATCACTTACTGACAAAGCACTTATTGTATCAAAGACTTCCACTCTCTGACATTAAGTATCAACAAAACTCGTTACTGAAAAGTAACTTGCGCTTGCTGAGAAAGTGAAGTATCAGCAAACTCATTACTGAAAAGTAATAAGTCCTTGCTGAGAAAGTTTTTAAACGACGAAAGTTTGAAAAGACTATTCACCCCCCCTCTAGTCTTTTCTTGTTGTTTAAAGGGACCAACAAGTGGTATCAGAGCTGGAGGTTCTTTAACCTTCAGCACTGAACCTAGATCCCCTTAGGTGCTTTTCGTAAATCACTCTCACTTGATCAGTTTGGTAGTCTTTTGCTGACAGGATGTCTTTAGGAGACGCTCCCTTGCTGAAGCTGGAAAACTACGAAAGATGGCGAAGCAACATGATGCTACATCTTGAGGCCATTAGTGATGAAATGGTTATTGTCATTAATGATGGACCTATCAAGATCACTAAGGTTGAGAGAAGTTTTCCTCACAAAACCACAAAAGTTGGAAAGGAAACTATCTTAGGCGAACCAGTAGACACTGTCGTTCCAAAACCAAGAGAGGAATGGACTTCCGACGAAGCCAAGAGATTCCGTCATGATGGCCAAGCAAGAAACATCATCATTCGATCCACTCCGGATACTATACAGTGCAAACTGTGGGGTGCCAAAACTTCTAAGGAAGCTTGGAAAAATGGTTCAAGATATTTGTGTTGGATCTGACAAAACCAAGGAAAACAAACTCGAGGTGTTGAACTTAAAGTTCCAGAACTTTAAACAAGGTACAAATGAGTCACTGGAAGACTTGGACTTCAAATTCACAACTCTAGTTAGTGAGATGGCAGCCTTGGGTGTTGGAAATCTTTACTCAGATTCTAAGAAGGTGAAAACCATCATCAGAAGTCTGAACCAAGAATGGATCCACACTCAGAACTTCTACTACAATCAAGGAATGCCAGACATCGCACCAACAGAGTTGTTCTCTCATCTTGCTACTGTCAACTACGAGACAAAGCAAAGAGAAAATGTGTTTGCTTAAAAATCGCAAAACATTGCTCTTGCTGCAAAGCCGTCATCTTCTGAAAAGAAGAATGATAAAGAGCCTGCTGATGAAAATGTTTTAGTTGTTAAAAACATGAAGAAATTCACCAGTAAGGAACTTGAAAGGCGAAAAGCAAACGAGAAGCTAAAAAGCATCTTGGTAACAACTACCATAAGTACAAGAATGAGACTAGCTCGCTGAACAAGCAGGCTCAGCAAGCAAACTCATCAGAAGAACCAGCAGTTGGAAATGATCTCTGCTTTTACTGCAAAAAGCCTGGACACTTCAAAGCAAATTGTCCTTTGCTGAAAGGCAAATCTGCTGAAAAGAAGAAGAAGTTCAAAAGAGCTTTTATTGCTGAAGAAAAGAAGAAGCTTCAAGCAAAAATCGATGCATTATGCATTGATACTAGCTCCGAAGACAATGAGGAAGAAAGCTCAGACACTGACGATGAAGAAGCCACTCTTGACGTAGAGATTGGCAAGGAAGTTTGTGGAATAGCAAAGGAAGCTTATCCAGATGTGTCAAACTATGAGTTCTGCCTCATGGCCGGTCAGGTAAACAATCCTACCTCTGACTCTGAGTCAGAAAGTGAAGACGAGATTGACCTTGACAAGATTCAAGGAGAAATCGAAAGATTTGAGAAAACTCTGAGCAAACAGCAAGAGAAACTAGACTCTGACCAAGCAGACTACTGAAAAGTATGTCTTGCTGAAGGAAGAGACAAAAGAGAAGGATGCTGAAATAAAGCGTCTCAAGAAGTTGATTGCTAAAGCTACAGAGAAGAATTCTCAGATGGCAATAGAATTGGAAGAGTATCAGTCCTCAATTCTAAAGTTACTTGCTGAAATCCAAGAAATGAAAAAGATGAAAATCAATTTCAAATCTTATGCTGATGCAAGTAATACGCTGACTGAACTAAACTCTTATTTGAGAGATCCATCTCAGAAAGAAGGTTTAGGTGCAACGTATGAAGGTGATGACGTAATAATCTTGAGTAAAGAAAAATCACCGATTTCCTTTGTACGTGCTACTGATAGTAGTCAACCAGAACTCTATCAGTTTGGTCAATCTAAGGTTGCTGAAAAATGCAATCAAGTACCTATGACCGTAAAGCCCGCTGTTGCTACTCAAAGTAACAAGACTTTAAAAGGAAAACAGGTTGCTGAAAGGCAAACTGTAAAGAAAAAGGATGTTGTAAAGCATTCTGCCAAACAAGTTGCTGAAAAGCAATTTGTTAAGTCAAAAGGCAAGATTACTAAAAGTAATCAGAAGACCTTTGCTGACAAACCTGAATCAAGTAAGGTTGCTGACACAAAAGCTCAGCATTCTCCGAAAAGTGGACTCGGTTTAAAACCCAAGCAAAGTCAACTTTTTCACGACTATAAGCAAAGTCAGCAAAGATACTTCAGAGAGATGAACAAAATCAAGCCTAAGAGTTCTGACAAGACTCAAAATGCTAGGGCTAGAAGGAACCTTGCTAGAAAAGAACTTACTGAAAAGTATGTTCAGCAAAAAGGTCAACCAAGCAAGACACCACATCAGAAAGTGGATTTGATCAGCACGAATCAAAAGTCTTTTGGCTTAAAACCTCCTAGTTCTTCATCAAGTAGAAAACAAGTCAAAGTTGAAAAACTTAAGACTTGGGTTTCCACTGGACGCAATCTTGAACATGTTAATGGACATCCAATATTAGAGAAAGACAAAATTCTTTAACTCACATTTCCTTTCTCTGCAAATTTTAGCCTGAATCTACTGTACCTCCGGTCAAAAAGCAAACAATCTTTTTCGTACAGATTTCTCACTCTATACAAGAAATGGCACCAAAGAGACAGTCATCTACGACATCAAAGTCATCTAAGGTTGACAGTGCTGGAAAAAGCACTGCTCCGGTGACTAACACAGCGAACGTTGTGTTGAAAAACGATAGGATAACAGGAAAACCCATGCCTCCTGCATATCTAGACACTGCAAAGTGTGAGATGATGATGCAAGGGGGTGGCTTTGCAAAAGAGAAGTATATCCGATACTTCTATGAACAAGAACTAGACGGTGACAATGAGGAGGCACTTGACTTGATTAAACAGCAAGGCCTCACTCACTTTATAACAGCTCGCCCTAAGAAAGTGAGTATGTTAGATACTATGGAGGTCTACAACAATGCAGAAATCCAGTCCCTAACTGATGGTCAAGGAGTCACTGAAAAAGTGATCTTCTCCACAGTACAGAATGTGCAAATCGTCCTGAAATGGACTGATTTAGCAGAAATCTTTCAGATTCCGACCACTGGAACTGAAGATGACATCACTGCCACTGATGAAGAAATTGAAGCCTTCTACAGTGATGTCAGAAATGAGAAAATGAAGAAAGGAGAGATTGCTCCCGTGACTTGGACAAAGCACGTTAAGAGGAAGCATCTCTGCCATTCACTTGGTCTAGTAGCTTTTCTACTAATCAAAGTCTTAGACTCCCAAGTTGGAAGAATAGACCAAGTAGGCTTGAGAAGGTGGTCGCTGCTGATGCATATCTATGAGAACAAAACGGAGCTCAACTGTGCAAAGTACATTTTCAACAGACTTGTTGATTGTGTTACTAAATTCAAGGTTAAGGTTGAAGACAACAAGGTCTCACCTACCTTCCCAGTCATGTATGGACTAAAAATATGCTTTATTCTTGAACACTTCAAGATTCAGATGAGAAACCCATTGCGGATTAAGAAATCTGTATGCAATGTGGGAAGAGCCTTCTACAAGCAAAATGCACCTAAACTTGCTGGCAAGAAACTTGAAAAATCTAAGAAGACAACAGCTGCAAATGTTGTCAGCACAAGTCAGCAAGAAAGGTATACAACAGCTGCAGATGTTGCCGCCACTACTCAGCAAGAGAATGTTCCAAGAGCTCCACAAGTTGTTGATGAAACTGCTGTAGATGGTGACCATGATGAAACTGTTGTAGATGGTGATCATGATAAGGGTACAACAGCCGTTGCTGAAACTGCAACTACTGACGCTGCTGCTGAAAAGCAACTGGAGAATTCCAAGTAGAAAAAGAGGAAAGCTGATGATGACACTCAGACTGCAGCGTCATCAGCTAACCCAGTCCCCAAGAGAAAAAGGACAAGTAACCCAAGAAAGAAAAAACTGGCTCGCAAGTCAGTACCAATTGTCCATGATCTTTCGGATGATTCCCAAGCAGTTGCTGAAACACAAGCTCCAGTAGATGTTGACAAAGTGGTTACTGAGACCTATGTCAGCAATGTTAAAGTGTTTGCAGAAGCCTTCAACAATCAACCCAATGTTGATACATCTACTGAGAAGAGACCACAAGGCAGTGGAAATGAAATTCCTGCCTCAATCCCAGATATCTACATTGTAGATAATCTTGATGATCAGATTCTGGAACCAGTAATTGATATTGCTGCTGACATAAGAATCGCGACACTTGCTGATGCTGCCAATACTGAAAAGATGGTTGCTGAACAAGCAACTCATCAAGTTGCTGAAGAACCAGTTGATGAGACCGCAATGGTTCAAGTCCCAGAGGTTGCTGAAACACCACAAGAGACACTATTCGACGACGCATCCCATGATGCTGAGAATACTGGACCTAGTTCACCGAAAACATCCATTGACAAAGTTCAGCTGGTGCTGAAAGAACTAAGTCATCAAATGGAGTTGGAGATTGAAGACACTTCCAACAAATCAATCGATGTTTTCATGAGAAGCAGTGAACTCAAGGGTCAAGATGCCTCTGCTCAACTTGTTATTTCAGAGACAATGGAGATTGCTGAACCCGCACAGCTTTCTCAAACAGAGCAAGAAAAGAAGTCTGCTGAAGAAACAGTCGTAGATATTGAAGAAGTTGATGTTGCTGAAAGGACTGATTCACCACCTGTCCTTCTTTAGCAGGTAGTTAACTCAACCATAAGCAAATCTTCACTATCTGAAACTCATTCTTTTGCTAATATAATGATTTCTCTACAGACTTCTCAAGATACAAGTCTGAAGGTTGCTGAAGCCTCTGCACCAGAATCAACACCTCCTGCTCAGCATGTAGATAAAGTTTTTGGTAATACAACTAAGTTTCATAACTTAGTGCTTGTATCTAACTTACAATTATTTCAGGATGAACAAATCAAGGATGCTTCTCAAGCTGCTCAAGGAATGGAAATAGTACCAGCACAAACAAGTGTGCAACATGAGCTTGCTGAATCTCAGCAGGTAAATCATGTTTCAGCTTTGGACTCTAAGATTATTATCCAAACCTTTCCTGAACATAATTTTATTCTTTTTCAGACTCAAAAGGAGACCACTGAAGTGGTTCACATCACTGATGATCCAAAAGTAAGTTCTGAAGAACTTTACTCAGACTTCAAGAGAACTACCTTGTCAAGAGTTGCTAAGTCTGTCAGCAACTGGCAAAGGTACAGAAGGATGGAATTTTCTGACCTTCATCTTCATCTATCAAACGAGAAAATGAGGATTTCTCTGCTGAAACTCGAGACCTTTGTCCACTCTATACTTCCAGAAGAAATGTCATATTCTCAGCTAATGAGCTCAAATCTGATTGCTCTAATCAGAGAGAATATGAAGGCCAAATTTAAGAGTGCCTCTCCAGCTGAACAAGCTATGATGTTCAAGGGTTCTTTTGTACCCGTGGTGGCTGATCCCCACAAAATCAATGAAGAAGAGGAAGTTACGAGTGTTGCTTTATACAAGCATCTCGAGTTGGTTATACTGACGGATGATGATGAGGAAGAAGAAGATGAGAACATTCCTATTGATCCCAGTGATGATGAAGAAAAAGATTCTAAGGATAAAAAGGACGACGATGATGACAATCAAGGTCCTAGTCCTGATGCTGGTGGACTCAAACGGACAATTGCTGAGACTGAGAATCATGACAATTAGCAAGCTGATCAAACATCAAGTCAGCATAAAGAATCCCAACCTGCTCCTGCTGAAACAAGTACTCAAGCACCTGTACAAGGCACTGATACTGAAGAAGAGTACGCCAGAAAGCGAGTTGCATTGAAACATGGCAAAAGCAAGCTTTCTGATGCTGAGTTATCTTTACTCGATGCCAAGGTCACTGATCCAAACCTTGATGATGATGAAGAAATGGATGAAGATTACCAAAGAGCACTTCAAAACAGTCTCCAAATTCATGCAAGGCATACGCAGAATCTGGATATTGCTCAATCTTCTGGAGTAAAGCCTCAGGAAGTCCCCTCCCTTCCATCTACTGCTGGTGAAACTCCAGTCATTGGGTCTCAAACGTTGCCCTCAGCAACTACTCAATTAAAGCTTACTACTGGTGAAACTCCAGTTGTTGAGTCTGAAGCGTTGCCATCAGCAACCACTCAACCAGAAAGGAATGAAGCTGTAGATTTAGGAACCAAGGTTGTTGGCCTTGATGAATCTGAGAATGAAGACGATCTTTCAGCAAATGAGGATGATCACTCAAAGAAAGGTGAACCAACAGTGGTTGAAATTCCTCCTCCTGATTATGAACATGATGTAGGAGATGACTTGAGAAGCCATTTGCTGACAAGAGATGATCAATTCGCTTCTGAGGTCAAAGTTCATTCCTTGACCCCAAACTTAGTGCCGTTCCCAAATGTGGAGGATTTTACTCCAAGAATTTTAGCACTAATGGAAGTCCACAAAGCCTGCAAAGCAGAAGATGATGCACTGCTTGCTGAGAGTCCGCTTGACATCGGAAAAATACTGGCTACTGTGCTGAAACGCACTACTACTCTTACAATAGCTCGGAAAGACATAAGTCTTTACCACAAAAGCTATGAAGAAGATGTCAGTCAAGCACTCCGGTTAGCAAAGTCTGCATTAGTAAAGGCTCAGACTTTCATTGAAGACAAGGTCGCAACACAGCGCAGACATGAGGAGAATCTGGTGAGTATCAAACAAGAATTGTCAAAGCTGACCTTTGATCAGCAGGCAATTATCATGAAGTACAATAGCCTAAGTACTCTTGCTGAAAATTGCAATGAGTTCTTTTCTTTGCACATTACTCCAATGATGCAATCCATGTCTAAGGGGGAAGATAAGCAAAAGAGATCTTCAAGGAAGAAAACCCCTACTGAAGCGCCACTGACAATAGAACCTCTTGCTGAAAAAGAGCAAAGTTCTAAAAGACAAGCTGAAGCAGATTCTGAGTTGAATTCAGCAAGTCCGAAAAAGAGAAAAACTTCTTCTGAAACTCATGAATACTGTCACACTGAAAGTCATCAAGATCTGAATGAAGATGATGATGATGATGATGACAATCAGACTATAGCTCAAGCTATAAGAGCTAGACCATTAACAGCCTTAACTCCGTCTGAGCATTCAATGCATTTTTCTTCTGACTCAAGATCTTCAGTAAGAGATCAAGAAAATGCAAAGTCAAGAAGAAGAAGGCAAAGACAGGAAGAAAAGAGGCTTGCCAGCATTGCCATTGGCTCCGGCATTGAGTACACAAAGACCAGCAATGAGGAAACTACTCAGAATGTGATCAGAAATGTTCATGGTTGCTGGATCTTAAAACTGGAAGACTTGCTGGTGAATGATTTCTTTCCAACAGCTGTATTGAATCAAATGTACAGTTGGATTGATCTCAAGGTGAAAAGAAAAGAAAGGGATCCTCCTTCCCTACCAAGAAACATAGCTGGGAGATGGCTGAATCTGGAAGTCTTGGTAAGAAGAACTTCAATTGGTAAGACCATAAAACAAGAACCAGAATTGATAAAACCAATTTGTGTTGCCTATTACTCTGACCCTGTAACCAAGAAATCAAAGAAGAAACTTGGATTGATTACTTATGAGTATTTCTATCTCACTGCTAAGGATCAAGAAGAAGATCTTCTCTAGTTAAGGAAGATTCATGCTAAAAGCATTTCAGATACACAACTTCTCCATGCCAGCAATTGGGGCATGCGCTTGTGGGTGTTGCACTACAAAGAAATGAATGTTGAAAAACATCATCACACCGCCTGCAAGAATGCAAGGATTCTTCAACTCCAAGTCCGTAAGCTACTTGAAGATTACGCAAAGGACAGTGTTGAATTTACTGCACTTGCTGAGAAGAGTGTAAGGGAGATTCTGAGAAAATCTTCTGCTGAAAGAGCTTAAGTCCCTGTAATAGCTTTGTTTAGTTTTGTTTGCTGATTTTGTGTAGTTATCTGTGAACTTTTTTGTAAACTTACTAAAAGATAACTATCAGCAATGAAGCTTTTGACTGTTATTGGTTTTCGATTATGTGATGAATGTGTATTTTACACTTTCATTCGAGTCTTTTTCACCTATTTTAGCTATCCTCTATGTTAATTTAGCTATATTTTAGTGCGTTTTATTAGAATAGTGTCACGTTTCCCTTTAGTTTTATTTTACAGGTTTTGGTTGAAAAACGAGGATTTCCGGGCAATTATATTGAAGTTCACAAAGAACTGGTGTTCCAGAAGCCTAATTGGAGTATCTGAAGGTTTCCGGATAGGATTTGAAGTCTAGGGGTCGAATCTGGAGGTTAGAAGGCCACTAGAAGTCAGTAACCGAGTCCGAAAAGGGGAAGAAATCCAAAAACGCGTCGAAAATGCACAAAATCCCGAAATTTACTCCCGGGCGAATCGCCCGGGATGTGGGACGAATCGCCCCACACCAGGCGACTCGCCCGGTGTGTGGGGCCCTTCGCCCCACACTATTTCGAATACTATATATAGTTGCTCAGTTTTTCTCCGATTTTCATACTTTTCCAGACCTATTCTCTCACCTTTCTCTGTAGTTTTAGGTAGGCACTTCCCAGAGCCTGTTCTGGGGGTTCGTAGCTTAGGAGATACTTTTTCATAGCAATTTGGAGCTTGTAAGATCACGATTCTTCAGAGACCGACAACCTTCGGTAACATTGTATCTTACAGTTTTTCTACTTATTTTTATATATCTTTCAACATGTTTTCTTCTATGATTTCTGTTGATTGCATGACAACTATGAGTAGCTAAACTTATCGTTGGTGATAGTATGTGAATTCTTAGCGAAGGGTTGATATTTATGCTAATGGCTATATCGCGCATTATACTCCGTGTTATTGCTTTATTTCTTTGATCATCTAAATCTCTATCTTCGTATTGTTGATTAATTATTGCACACAATTGGACAATTCATTAGTCTTAGACCTATCTAAATCTATATCTTCGTAGTGTTTGATACACACAATTGGACAATTCATTAGACTTTGACCTACCAAAATCTATATCTTCGTAGTCTTTGATAATTACAACAGGACAATTTATTGATCAAAGATCTCCATGCAAAACCGAGGAATTTACGCATGATTATTAACCCGTTATGCTTTGAAGGACCATACTATCACCAATCTCCATTATCTGTTAAGAAAAACCTTTGTTATATCGTCTACTGTTTTATATTCTAAATTAGATTCGATAAAGCGAGTTATAGTCCTTAGAGATCGACACTCGAGGTTATTCTACTGCTACACTAGGGTTTTCGTTGTAGTTGTGAATTGCCTTTGGCTAAATAACAAATTTATTTGATTCGCGTTGGAACACGACATCCAGCGCGTCCATCATTATGCAATCTACTTATGCTTACTCTTTAATTATTCAAGTATGCTTGCATTAATAAACTGATTTATTCAACATCAGAAACCACTAAAAGGGTAACAATTAATTTGTCCATGGATTGCTAACATCAAAAAGGGGGAAATTTGTTAGGAAACTTGTCATTTTGATGAGCAATTAACCATGCTAAATTAAGGAAAGTCCAGTAACTAGTACTCTTAAGGTCCATAGGAATTTAGAATTTTAAGTACATTGTAAAAGAGGAACGTTTGCTGAAGACTTAGAGTAGGTGCTAGATAGGTTAGTTTTACCGCTTATGATGTATCTTGTTTTCTTCAAAGAAATACAACCTATTGAAGCATTTGCTGATGATATACTTTGTCTACACAAACAAACTATTGAAGCATTTAGAACCGTTCAGAAACTTGAAGAATTCGAAGACTGAAGACTAGAAGATTTCTGAAGACCGGTATCTACAAAGGCACATGTTGCTCAGAAAGTGGAAACTTCAGCAACAGCTTGCATAAGTGAAAATCTAAACGACAGAGTAGGTTGTGCTTGCTCCAACTGAGACTGACCACTTGCTGATGAACATTTGTGACCTCCTTGCTGATAGTACTTGCATTTGCGCTCCAACGTTCATGTTTGAATCTCATTCAGATGAACATTAAATGCAATGCATGCACGCGAACGACATGACTAGAAGACAAATAAAGGACGTTGCTGAAAGTACAAAAGCAAGATAGTGACATCTTAAGGAACAAAAGCCTTAGAATTTGAAATTCAAACGACTCCCTTAATTCACTATTTGTTAGGAAACTTGTAATTTTGATGAGCAATTAACCATGCTAAATTAAGGAAAGTCCAGTAACTAGTACTCTTAAGGTCCACAGGAATTTAGAATTTTAAGGACATTGTAAAAGACGAACGTTTGCTGAAGACTTAGATTAGGTGCTAGATAGGTTGGTTTTTACCGCTTATGATGTATCTTGTTTTCTGAAAAGAAAATAACCTATTGAAGCATTTGCTGACGATGTACTTCGTTTTTACAAACAAACTATTGAAGCATTTAGAAACCGCTTAGAATCTCGAAATACATTGAAGATCTGAAGACTTGAAGAATTCGAAGATCTGAAGACTAGAAGATTTCTGAAGACTGGTATCTGAAAAGGCACATGTTGCTCAGAAAGTGGAAACTTCAGCAACAGCATTGCATAAGTGAAAATCTGAAAGACAGAGTAGGTTGTGCTTGCTGAATCTGAGACTGACCACTTGTTGATGGAACATATGTGACCTCTTGCTGAAAGTACTGACATTTGCGCTCCAATGTTACTGTTTGAATTCTATTCAAATATGCATTAAATGCAAAGCTCGCACGCGAAGGACATGAAGACTAGAAGACAAACAAGGACGCTGCTGAAAGTACAAAAGCAAGATAGTGACATCTTAAGGATCAAAAGCCTTGGAATTTAAAATTCAAACGGCTCCTTATTTTCACTATAAATAGAGGTCATCCGGCAAAGAGTTGAAGTGTGTCAACAACGTGATCAAACTCTCACTTGTGCTTAAACTCACATACCCTTCAAACACTCTTTACTGCCATTGATCCGTTCCAAGACTTAAAGCTTGAAAAAGCTACTTGTGAAGAAGTAGAACTTACACGGCTAAGAAATTAGTTAAGTGTTCTTTCTTTCTTTCGAACAAGAACAAGTCTTGACACCGGAAACAATCAAATTTGTTTACTGCAAAGTATTCAAAGTTTTGTTTCTTAGATTACTTGTTGTAGCTGAATAAGTTATAATCAAGTTATCTCATCCCAAACTTCTCTAACTGAAAATACACCCTTTCAGGCGTGATATTCAGGGGGAACTAAATCGAGCATAGTTTTGCTGATTAAAAGTACCAAGTTTGCTGATTAAAAGTACCAAGTGTGCTTTGGTTTCTGTTTGAATCGCTCTAGATAGGAATTGTAAGGACCCTCAATCGTATCTTAGTGGATTCAGTCCTAGAAAGGACAAAGTGGATTAGTTGAGAGATTACGCCACTCTCAGATACCACTATAAAAGTGTTTGTGTGATTTACTTACTGTATTTAGTTTTCAGCAAATCATATCTGTCTGTACACAGTCACTCACATCACTTGCTGAAACTTTCATTTACTGAAAAAGCACTTATTGTATCAAAGACTTCCGCTCTCTGATTTTAAGTATCAGCAAACTTAGCTACTGAAAAGTAACTTACGCTTGCTGAGAAAGTTAAGTATCAGCAAACTCTTTACTGAAAAGTAATAAGTACTTGCTGAGAAAGTTTTAAACGACGAAAGTTTGAAAAGACTATTCAACCCCCCCCCCTCTAGTCTTTTCTTATTGTTTAAAGGGACCAACAAGTGGTATCAGAGCTGGAGGTTCTTTAACCTTCAGCACTGAACCTAGATCCCCTTAGGTGCTTTCCGTAAATCACTCTCACTTGATCAGTTTGGTAGCGCTTTGCTGACATGATGTCTTTAGGAGATGCTCCCTTGCTGAAGCTGGAAAATTACGAAAAATGGCGAAACAACATGATGCTACATCTTGAGGCCATTAGTGATGAGATGGTCACCGTCATAAATGATGGACCTATCAAGATCACTAAGGTTGAAAGGAGTTTCCCTCACAAGACCACTGAAGCTGGAAAGGAAACTATCTTAGGCGAACCAACAGATACGGTTATGCCAAAACCAAGAGAGGAATGGACTTCTGACGAAGCTAAGAGATTCCGTCTTGATGGCCAAGCAAGAAATATCATCATTCGATCAACTCCAGATACCATACAGTGCAAACTGTGGGGTGCTAAGACTGCAAAGGAAGCTTGGAAAATGGTTCAAGATCTTTGTGCTGGATCTGATAAAACCAAGGAAAACAAACTTGAAGTACTTAAATTAAAGTTTAAAAACTTTAAGCAAGGTACAAACGAGTCACTTGAAGACTTGGATTTCAGATTCACAACTCTTGTTAGTGAAATGGCAGCCTTGGGTGTTGGAAATCTTTACTCAGATTCTGAGAAAGTGAAAACTATCATCAGAAGTCTGAATCAAGAATGGATCCACACTAAGAATTTCTATTACAATCACGGAATGCCAGATATTACACCAACTGAGTTGTTCTCTCATCTTGCTACTGTCAACTATGAGACAAAGCAAAGAGAAAATGTATTTGCTGAAAAATCGCAAAACATTGCTCTTGCTGCAAAGCCGTCATCTTCTGAAAAGAAGAAAGCAAAAGAGAAGCTGAAAAAGCATCTTGGTAACAACTACCATAAGTACAAGAATGAGACTAGCTCGCTGAACAAGCAAGCTCAGCAAGCTATTTCATTAGAAGAACCAGCAGTTGGAAATGATCTATGTTTTTACTGCAAAAAGCCTGGACACTTCAAAGCTAATTGCCCTTTGCTGAAAGGCAAATCTGTTGAAAAGAAGAAGAAGTTCAAAAGAGCTTTTATTGCTGAAGAAAAGAAGAAGCTTCAAGAAAAAATCGATGCATTGTGTATTGATACTAGCTCCGAAGACAGTGAGGATGAAAGTTCAGACACTAACGATGAAGAAGCCATTCTAGACGTGGAGATTGGCAAAGAAGTTTGTGGAATAGCTATGGAAGCTTATCCAGATGTGTCAAACTATGAATTATGCCTCATGGCCGGTCAGGTAAACAACCCTACCTCTGACTCAGACTCAGAAAGTGAAGACGAGATTGACCTTGACAAGATTCAAGGATAAATCGAAAGATTTGAGAAAACTCTGAGCAGACAACAAGAGAAACTACAAATTGCTGAAACTCTGACCAGGCAGACTACTGAAAAGTACGTCTTGCTGAAGGAAGAGACAGAAGAGAAGGATGCTGAAATAAGGCGTCTTAAGAAGTCGGTTGCTGAAGCTACAGAGAAGAATTCTCAAATGGCATTAGAATTGGAAAAATATCAGTCCTCAATTCTAAAGTTACTTGCTGAAATCCAAGAGATGAAAAAGATGAAAATCAATTTCAAATCTTATGTGGACGCAAGTAATACGCTGACTGAACTAAACTCTTACTTGAGAGATCCATCTCAGAAAGAAGGTTTAGGTGCAACGTATGAAGGTGATGATGTAGAAATCTTGTGTAAAGATAAATCACCGATCTCCTTTGTACGTACTACTGATAGTTGTCTACCAGAACTCTATCAGTTTGGTCAATCTAAGGTTGCTGAAACATGCAATCAAGTACCTATGACCATAAAGCCCGCTGTTGCTACTCAAAGTAACAAGACTTTAAAAGGAAAACAGGTTGCTGAGAAGCAAACTGGAAATAAGAAGGATGTTGTGAAGCATCCCGCCAAACAAGTTGCTGAAAAGAAAGTTGTTAAGTCTAAAGGCAAGATTACTAAAAGTAATCAGAAGACCTTTGCTGACAAACCTGAATCAAGTAAGGTTGCTGACGCAAAAGCTCAGCATTCTCCGAAAAGTGGACTCGGTTTCAAAACCAAGCAAAGTCAACTTTTTCATGAGTATAAGCAAAGTCAGCAAAGATACTTCAAAGAGATGAAGAAAATCAAGCCTAAGAGTTCTGAAAAGACTCTTAATGCTAGGGCTAGAAGGAACCTTGCTAGAAAAGAACTTACTGAAAAGTATGTTCAGCAAAAAGGTCAACCGAGCAAGACACCACATCAGAAAGTGGATTTGACCAGCACGAGTCAAAAGTCTTTCAGCTCAAAACCTCCTAGTTCCTCAGCAAGTAGAAAACAAGTCAAAGTTGAAAAACTTAAGACTTGGGTTTCCACTGGACGCATTCTTGAACAAGTTAATGGACATCCATTATTGGATAATTAACTTGTTTGCTCTTGATTGTGCAGACTTCAGCCACGGAGACAAACGATGCAATCTGGCACTTTGATAGTGGCTGTGGAAAGCACATGACGGGCAACAAGAATAACCTTGTAAACTATAGACGGTGGTCTAAAGGTCCAACAATAAGGTTTGCTGGTGGAGGCTCCGGTTCTACAAAAGGCTATGGTGACGTGAAGTTAGGATGCATAACCATTACTGGAGTTCTTTATGTCAAAAATCTTATGTTTAACCTTTTCAGCATGAGACAGTTTGCTGACAAAGGATACTTCATCAAAATCAAAAGTGATGAATGTAAACTTATAGATTTCGAGACCAAAAAGGTAATAATGATTGCAAGAAGATCAGGAGGCTTGTACACCGTTGATTGGTCTTCAGCAATTGTTGAAAAATGCCTTGTCTCAGATCATGATTGCCTTGCTGAAAAAGCATGGTTATGGCATAAACGAACAAGTCATCTAAGCTTTAAGACGCTGAATAAGCTGTCTAAAAAGGCACTTGTAGTTGGATTACCTAGGGTAACTTTTAAGAAGGATGGTGTTTGCAATGCATATCAGCAAGGAAAGCAAACCAAATCTTCTTTGAAGAACAAGGTAGTACCGTCAACTACAAAACCTTTACAACTCTTGCACATGGACTTGTTTGAATCTTCTTCAACAAGCTATGCTGGTAAGAAGTATGGTTTAGTCGTGGTAGATGACTATTCCAGATTCACTTGGGTAGTATTCATCAAGCACAAATCTGAAACCAAGACTGAAATACCTAACTTGCTGAATAAGCTTGAAGTCATGAAAAATGACAAGGTAAAAGTCATAAGGACAGACCATGGTACGGAGTTTGTAAACCAGTACATAACTGAATATTGTACCTCAAAAGGAATACAACATCAGTTATCCCCAGTAAGAACACCACAGCAAAACAGTGTTGCTGAACGGAAGAATCGTACCCTGAAAGAAGCCGCAAGAACAATGCTTGCTGACACTGAAATAAGTGAGGCTTATTGGGTTGAAGCGATTAATACCGCCTGTTATACTCAAAACAGATGTTTGATTACTAAGGAATACAACAAAACTCCTTATGAATTGTTTGTTGGAAAACCTCCTAACATCACTCATCTAAGAGTATTTGGTTGCAAGTGTTTCGTTCTTAACAATGGTAGAAATACTTAAGAACATTTAAACCAAAGGCAAACGAAGCGATATTTCTCGGCTACTCCTTGCATAGTAAAGCTTATAGAGTTTACAACAAAAAGGCACAAAAGATTGAAGAATCAGTGCATGTTGTATTCTACGAAAAGTCACAAGGAGTGCCTGCTGAAGAAGAAATATCAGAATGTAAGAAAAAGTTATTCATACATGAGCAAAGAACTGAATCTAATGCTAGGCAAATCAAGTCAATTGAACTAAATGATGATTCTGACAATGACTCTCCTCCCCCTAGTCATGACAAGATAAATATAGTTCACGACAAAGAATTTCCAGCAAAAGACGCGGTTGCTCCGGAAGTTGCTGAAATTACGCAATCTCCAGTGCCTGCTGATGAACTACCTCAATCAAGCAATGCTGAACAAGCAGTTGCTGATGAACAAATCTCAGCAGAGACACAAATTCCCAGTAGTACTGAACAAGTACATACTGAAGAGTCACATGCTGATGAGCAAACATATCCTGATCCAACAAGCAGAAAACCTGTTAATAAATGGATTAGAGATCATCCCTCTACGGATATGATTGGCGATATTAATAAACGCCAAGTGACTAGATCCAAAGCTACTCATGGACTTGCTGAAGAAGTAATTGTCGTAGAAGTAGAATCATTGTTCTCTTGCTTTGTTTCAGAAATTGAACCTAAAACCATAGAAGAAGCTTTAAAGCATTCTGAATGGATAAAGGCAATGCAAGAAGAATTGGATCAATTTGAAAGAAACAAAGTCTGGAAACTTGTGCCACTTGCTGAAGACAAGAAAGCTATTGGTACAAAGTGGGTGTTCAGAAACAAGTTGAGTGAGTCTGGTGAAGTAACAAGAAATAAAGCACGTTTAGTTGCTCAAGGTTACTGTCAGAATGAAGGTTTGGACTATGATGAGTCTTATACACCAGTTGCAAGATTCGATGCAATTAGGCTTTTCTTGGCCTTTGCTGCTCACAATGACTTCATCGTCTACCAAATGGATGTTAAAAGTGCATTCTTGAATGGTGAACTTGCTGAAGAAGTCTACCTAGAACAACCCACTGGCTTTGAACTTCCCTCAGAAATCAAGATGGTATACAAGCTTCAGAAAGTTGTATATGGTCTAAAGCAAGCACCAAGAGCATGGTATGATACCTTGGCTAAGTTCTTGCTGGAAAATGGTTTCAAGAAAGGTGAAGTTGACAAAACCTTATTTACCATGAACCATGATGGTAAAATACTCTTAGTTCAAATTTATGTGGATGACATAATTTTTGGATCTAAGGACAAGCAAGTTTGTGATGATTTTGCCAAACTCATGACAAATAAGTTTGAAATGAGTATGATGGGAAAATTGAATTATTTCCTAGGATTGCAAGTCAAGCAACTCAAAGATGGAATATTCATAAATCAAGCAAAGTATGCGAAAGAAATGCTCATAAAGTTTAGGATCAAAGAGGATGAGAAACCTGAAAAGATCCTACGAGTGTTGGTACCAAATTGTTCTATACTAAGGAAGATAAAAGTGTTGAAGAACACAAGTATAGGAAGCTCATTGGTTCCTGGTTGTATTTAACAGCAAGTAGACCTGACATTCAGTATGCTGTTTGTGTGTGTGCAAGATTCCAATCTGATCCAAGAGAATCACACTACAAAAAGGCAATCAAGATACTGAAATATGTCAAAGGTACAGTCAATGTTGGATTATGGTATCCTAAAGATTCTGGACTTGAATTGGTTGGTTATTCTAATGCTGATCATGGAGGATCAACTCTTGATAGAAAAAGTACCTCTGGAACTTGTCAGTTTTTGGGTACTAGATTAATATCATGGTTCAGCAAGAAGCAAACCTGTGTTGCCAATTCATCCACTGAATCTGAATACATTGCAGCTGGTTGTTGCACAGCTCAAATCCTATGGATTCAGCAACAATTAAGAGATTATGGTATTTCTGCAAAGAAAACACCAATCTTTTGTGATAATACAAGTGCTATTAAAATCACGCAAAATCCTAAGTTTCACTCAAGGACTAAGCACATTGATATTAGACATCATTTCATTAGAGATCATGTAGAAAAAGGAGATATTGAGGTTGTAAAAGTAGGCACTGATGATCAGCTTGCTGATGAACGTATTTTTGACGCGTTCATCTTGTCTTTTTTACCTTCTTTTGCTATCTTCTAGCCTTGTTTTTTGGTTAATTTTGTAGAATAGTGTCACGTTTTGTGTTTTCTGCATTTTCAGGCACTTAGGTACGAAACAGTTTGGAGCTAAAAACGAGCCTTTTGGAAAAGATGGCCCCGTTGAAGTTCCCCAATCTCCGTGGCTTGTTCGTGAGTGTTTGAGAATCAATAAGCATCGAGAAGGATGAGTCAAGGCACCCGAGGGCCGTACGAGGGCAAAAAGATTGAGTTTGAAGACAAAAATCTGCCCAGGAGCCAAGCTAAGCGCCTAGAATAGTGAAGCGCTCCGCTTCATTTTCCAGGAGCTTTGGCACAGCAGCCAAGCGAAGCGCTTGGAGGGCCAAAGCGCTTCGCTTGCCAAGCGCTCCGCTTGGACTCTCCAAGCGGTCCGCTTGGCAGCAGTTACGTTTTCGGATTTTCCTTCTTAGATCTGATCTTCTGTTACTTTTTGGATACTTTGGAACACTAGCTTCGTTTTGGAGAGCTCCTAAGCCCCAAAACTCAGAGAAAACTCAGATTACATTGAATTTTAGATTGGATTAAAGGTTTTGGCATAGGATTGCATCCATTGTTTCATCTACGGAGAGGTTTTCATCAATACCCACCGATTAGTGACAGCTTGGTGGTAACATTGTATCATTATCTCTTGTCTAGTAGTTTGATTTGATGTATTCTATTTACAATTCATATGATTTGATGTCTATGTTGATGAATATGAGTAGCTAAATCCTTTGTGTTGGTGGTAGAATGTAGAATATGCATGCTATGGGTTATGTTTATGCTTACATGAGATTGTGATTCAATCTTGCTGCAAATTCCTTCATATGATTCTTAGTTGCCTATAAAATATATTCGAATTGAGTATAGTGACAAACTATTGGTCAATGAAAGCTATAGGATTGTATGTTAGAGATTTGGAGCATGCTAGATAAATGGTGTTAGTGACAAGCACCTCTAAAGTATTGATAGTGGTCTTTTATGATGTGTGTCTTGAAAGTTACCTAGACGAGTTGCTTAGCAGACTTGATCGAAGGTTTTACGCACTGAACTTGTGAGCATATTCGTAACCCGTGCATGTGTATTTGATTTCTACCACCAACCGTTTTCCAAACTTGATTACAACAATCTGATTTCTCATTGCTTTTTTCTAAGAAAACAATTCTACAAACACTAGAACTCGTTGTCTGAAATAACTAGCAAAAACCACAAACAAAGCCACGTTAAGTCCCGAGAGAACGACACTCGGGGACAACTTGCCATTGCACTCTAGTTTGTGTAGTGATAAGTGTTCTTTGGCTTTTTTTAAACAAATTTAATTGGTGAAAAACGACATCATCAATTTGGCGCCGTTGCCGGGGACTGAACTCCTTTGGTTGGTGTTTTTGTTTTGGTTTTTCAGCCAACATCACTTTCTCACCCCATTTATCTAATCTGCTCTTGGTTACCTTGCGTGCTTGCGCTCTTTGTATATATTATTAGATTAGAGATTTTTTTCCTTGCAAGTTTTTTTTAATTCTTTTGTGGATTCTGCTCCTTGGTTTCTTGTTTCCTCATGTGCAGAAACTAGTTCCTTGTAAGGATGACTATGCGAGCTTCTTTGACAAGGTATGTGAAACCTCGAGGGCCTTGCATAACATTGGACGAAGATTGAAAGGATTATGACTTTGATCCTTCGTACTACTCCATTGTTTCCACGTTTTTGAGTGGTGATGATCCAAGAGGGTTCTTAGACACGTTCGAGGAAGGTGTGTTGAGGATACCTCGTGAGAATGTGGAGGGGGTTATTTTATCACATGAGGAGCTTTGTATAAGGGGATTTATAGGAGCCTTGAGAGGGAGCGCTCGTGAATGGCTCAGAATCCCGCCGAGAAGATCATTGCACACTTGGGATGAAATAACCAACAAGTTTCTGGAACATTGGGATTGGGACTCACCTCCCGGTTCAAAGACATGGACGTCTCGCTTTGCTAGTCCGCCACCAGAAATCGACATAGCCAATGTAGAGGAATGTTGTGAAGAATCTATTGATGAAGCCTCTTCAGTGCTTAGCTCGGATTCCACGTCCTTAACTGAGGATGTCAAGACTGTTGGTAAAGAAGAAGTCGTGGAGGAGGTGATGACTGAATCCATTGCTTCACCTGAGTCAGACAGTGTTGTCTTGAGTTGTGTTGAGATCGAGGAGCTACTCTCTGAAGATTTTGGTGTCTCTGAATCGACATGTTTGGATTCTATTGCTACAGACACTCTTGATCTTGACTCCTACGTTCTGGTCCATGCACCCACCTATGAGCTTCAAGGGAGTTTTGATCCACTTTTTTCTTTTTATTTTCCCTCTGATTCCTTTAGTTATTTCTTAGATTTTGATTTTCTTAATTTAGTTGATTTTTATTTTCAGGAAATCATTGATTTGCTTGAGGACTTGAGGAGAGGAGCCAAAGATGGTTCCCAAGACGCAAGGAGTAATGGAACGAATGCACGAGATTCGTTCCCATTTGATAACGGATAACCTTTGTGGTATTTCTTTGCATGTAGTTTAGTTTTTCCTCTTTATTTGCTTTTGTAGTTGTGGCATGTGTGCCTTTTGTCATGATTCGTTTAGTCTAGTGTTTGTCTTGGTGCCTTAGGTGATTAAGATAGGAAAAAACATCGAAAATCTGGAAACAGAGCCAAGCGAAGCGCTTGGAAGGGCCAAGCGGTCCACTTGAATCTTCAGTAAATCAAAAAAATTTACTGGAATTTCAAGCGGAGCGCCTGGAGCCTCCCAAGCGCTCCGCTTGACAAGCAGACCGCTTGGCTCCCGCCAAGCGGTCCGCCTGGACCCTATACCCAGATTTTCCTCGTTTTTTCCATTCTTCTCACCTTTGTGCACCCGTTTTCACATGTTTCTTGAGTCCTTTCAGGTACTACTCATATATAGGAGTTTGGACACGAACCTTTATCTCAGGGAAGTGTACTTTCAATCCAATTTTTCCTTTTGATTCAACTTTTCTTTGCTCGAGGACGAGCAAAGTACAATATGCTTGTGTGGTTCGTGCATGCCTGATTTTACTCAAGTTCATGTGATTTGTCGTGTTTTTTCAAATTTTTGCATGCATATCATCCATAGATTAGTTGTTGCACGTTGTTGTGTGGAGTCTATTGCCAAGTTTTTTCGAACTTTTCTATTGTGTAGACTAAGTGCTTATGACCATTATCATATGTTGCATCACTTTCCAAGTAGTTTGAGGCTTGTCTCGCTTGGTTTGTCACATTCACTTGTGCACTAGTTAAGCTTAGTAGTCTCGACATCACCTCGAGTGGTGTTTCTTCTACTGCGGTTCACGATGGCCATATAAAATGATGCATGTTAGAATCTATGGTTGTAACCCGTGTAATTATGTACGTAAGAGGCGACAGGTTCTTCACCTCGATTAGAGATTGCCAAATGCCTAGGAAGGAAGTAGTGTGAGGTGTGAGATTCCTTGTATTAAACCTATTCTATCGAATAGGTTTGGGGAGGGGGTTGCTTCGTTATACTTGTCTTTCGTCTTTGAGTCGTTGTAAAGTTTTCTTTTCTTTTTATTTTTGTTTTGTGTCCCAACCTATTCTTTCGAATAGGTTTGGGGAGGTGTCTTTGTAAAAGAGTCTTTCCTTTTTCTTTTTCGTCTTTGTGCTCAAACCTATTCTTTCGAATAGGTTTGGGGAGGTGTTTTTGACACTTAGTACTGCTGCTTGCCCCTATATATATAAAAAAAAAAAAGAAAGAGAAAAAGAAAAGAAGAAGAAAAGAAAAAGAAATATAAAAAAAAAAAGAAAAGAAAAAAGAAAATAAAGAATAAGACCCAAAAGCAAAAGAAGGGTCGTTGCAAGCCAAAAGCAGTCTCCTAGTGTCAAGTGTCATGTAAATATTTTGTCCTTGTGAAGTATCGAGTTGTACATTCTATCTTTCGTTTCGTGTCGCCTTTGTCCAAGGCCTGTTCTTGACCGCCCTCGTCTTACTATTCAAGAAGTGGTTGAAAGAGGCTCATTCTTGAGAGTCTGGGTAGAATAGGGGAGTATTATCTTTCTAAGGGAACCCTCCATCGTTTGATGAGAGCCAGTATTGGTTCGCCCTCTCTTGAGGAAAAATCTCGCTTGGTGAACAGTTGTAAGCTCTCGGTTTCATAGGCACGGGGCAATTGTAGTATGATAACATGCATCATTGTGTCGTCACTGACCAAGTCCAGGTAGAAGATGTTACGAGAGATTCCTTTGCTTAACCAAGTGCACATGAGAATGTGTATATTCGCAATCGAGGCATTCTTCAACCTACTTGCATCTCATGCTCATTTGGTTTTGTTCATAAGCATTTGGTAGATTCAATAGATTAGTTCACTTTACTTGGCATGAGACTCCTTTTGTGTTGCATTTAGGATAGTTTGTTGCTTGAGGACAAGCAAATGTTTGGTTTGGGGAGTTTGATGAACGTATTTTTGACGCGTTCATCTTGTCTTTTTTACCTTCTTTTGCTATCTTCTAGCCTTGTTTTTTGGTTAGTTTTGTAGAATAGTGTCACGTTTTGTGTTTTCTGCATTTTCAGGCACTTAGGTACGAAACGGCGTTTTTCGGAGCTAAAAACGAGCCTTTTTGATGGAAAAGATGGACGCGTTGAAGTTCCCCAATCTCCGTGGCTTGTTCGTGAGTGTTTGAGCATCAATAAGCATCGAGAAGGATGAGTCCAAGGCACCCGAGGGCCGTACGAGGGCAAAAAGATTGAGTTTGAAGACAAAAATCTGCCCAAGAGCCAAGCTAAGCGCCTGGAATAGTGAAGCGCTCCGCTTCATTTTCCAGGAGCTTCGGCACACCAGCCAAGCGAAGCGCTTGGAGGGCCAAAGCGCTTTGCTTGCCAAGCGCTCCGCTTGGACTCTCCAAGCGGTCCGCTTGGCAGCGGTTACGTTTTCGGATTTTCCTTCTTAGATCTGATCATCTGTTACTTTTTGGATACTTTGGAACACTAGCTTCGTTTTGGAGAGCTCCTAAGCCCCAAAACTCAGAGAAAACTCAGATTACATTGAATTTTAGATTGGATTAAAGGTTTTGGCATAGGATTGGATCCATTGTTTCATCTACGGAGAGGTTTTCATCAATACCCACCGATTAGTGACAGCTTGGTGGTAACATTGTATCATTATCTCTTGTCTAGTAGTTTGATTTGATGTATTCTATTTACAGTTCATATGATTTGATGTCTATGTTGATGAATATGAGTAGCTAAATCCTTTGTGTTGGTGGTAGAATGTAGAATATGCATGCTATGGGTTATGTTTATGCTTACATGAGATTGTGATTCAATCTTGCTGCAAATTCCTTCATATTATTCTTAGTTGCCTATAAAATATATTCGAATTTTGAGTATAGTGACAAACTCTTGGTCAATGAAAGCTATAGGATTGTATGTTAGAGATTTGCAGCATGCTAGATAAATGGTGTTAGTGACAAGCACCTCTAAAGTATTGATAGTGGTCTTTTATGATGTGTGTCTTGAAAGTTACCTAGACGAGTTGCTTAGCAGACTTGATCGAAGGTTTTACGCACTGAACTTGTGAGCATATTCGTAACCCATGCATGTGTATTTGATTTCTACCACCAACCGTTTTCCAAACTTGATTACAACAATCTGATTTCTCGTTGCTTTGTTCTAAGAAAACAATTCTACAAACACTAGAACTCGTTGTCTGAAATAACTAGCACAAACCACAAACAAAGCCACGTTAAGTCCCGAGAGAACGACACTCGGGGACAACTTGCCATTGCACTCTAGTTTGTGTAGTGATAAGTGTTGTTTGGCTTTTTTTTTAAAAAAATAATTGGTGAAAAACGACATCATCACTTGCTGACATCTTTACAAAGCCCCTACCAGATAATAGGTTCGCAATGCTAAGGTATAACCTTGGATTGATTGAACTACCTCAATAAAGGATACACTTGGCAGAATGCTGAAACAGGTATTCAGCAAGCCAAAGTATTCTTACTTAAAAGCTCCATCTACTAATTTCTCCTACGAAATGATATGTCACTACATGTTTGTTGAAACAGGCATTCAGCAAGTAATTCCTTCAAAACGGGTATTTGTTAGGAAACTTGATCACTTGCTGAGACAGGCACTCAGTAAGAGAAAGACCTTAAGGATTGCTGAAACAGGCATTCAGACAATCAAAGATACTGAAACAGGTATTCAAGTATCAAGGGAATATTCTGAGACGGGAACTCAGAAAAAGAGCTAAGCTCATCTCTCAGATTTTACCAAAGGATATCTCAAGTACAAAAGTATTTACTGATACGGGAAATCAGAAATATCTTTTAAACTTAAGAAAAATATGAGATATCTAAGTAAGGGGGAACTTTCAGCAAGTATCTAGGTTGATAATTCAAACTCGCTGAAAAGATTCTTGTCTATTTCAGCAAGCAATCTATTCCCGTAAAACTCGGTAAAATCAATTTGTGACGTTAATCGGGCACAGATAAACTCGTAATAATCATGACACGAAATTCAATCGTGGCCATTGATTAAAAGGAGTTACTAATCTAACGGTTAATAAAACAAAGAGAGAGAGTGCTCTGACGGTTTCAAGTTAGTGGGCCACTACGCATTTAATGCAAAGGCTCCACTAACGCCTGTGTTTCTCTGTTTTACCCTTGCTGAGAGCTCAAATCGATTGAGTTTCTCACACACCAGAGACACTATATAAAGAAGGAGTTAGAGAAATGACAAAATTCTTTAACTCACATTTCCTTTATCTGCAAATTTTAGCCTGAATCTACTGTACCTCCGGTCAAAAAGTAAACTATCTCTTTTCGTACACATTTTTTTTGCTTTATAAAAGAAATGGCTCCCAAGAGACAGTCTTCTAAGTCCTCAAAGTCATCAAAGGTTGATAGTGCTGAAACACGCACTGCTCCGGTGACTACCCCGGCTACAAACACAACGAAAGTTGTGTTGAAAAACGACCGAATTTCAGAAAAACCTATGCCTCCGTCATATCTTGACGCTGCAAACTGTGAGATGATGATGCAATGGGGAGGTTTTGCAAAAGAAAAGTACATTAGGAACTTTTATGAACAAGAACTCGATGACGAGAATGAAGAGGCGCTTGAGTTTATCAAGCAACAAGGCCTCATGAACTTCATATCTGCTCGCACTAAGCAAGTGAGCATGATAGATACTATGTGATGATGTCGTTTTTCACCAATTAATTTTGTTTAATAGCCAAAGAACACTTATCACTACACAACCTAGAGTGCAATGACAAGTTGTCCCCGAGTGTCGTTCTCTCGGGACCTAACGTGGCTTTGTTTGTGGTTTTTGCTAGTTATTTCAGACAACGTGTTCAAGTTTTTATAGAATTGTTTTCTTAGAACAAAGCAACGAGAAATCAGATTGTTGTAATCAAGTTTGGAAAACGGTTGGTGGTAGAAATCAAATACACATGCATGGGTTACGAATATGCTCACAAGTTCAGTGCGTAAAACCTTCGATCAAGTCTGCTATGCAACTCGTCTAGATAACTTTCAAGACACACATCATGAAAGGCCACTATCAATACTTTAGAGGTGCTTGTAACTAACACCATTTATCTAGCATGCTGCAAATCTCTAACATACAATCCTATAGCTTTCATTGACCAAGAGTTTGTCACTATACTCAATTCGAATATATTTTATAGGCAACTAAGAATCATATGAAGGAATTTGCAGCAAGATTGACTCACAACCTCATGTAAGCATAAACATAACCCAGAGCTCTGCCAAAACGAAGCCAATGTTCCAAAGTATCCAAAAAGTAACTGAAAATCAGATTTAAGAAGGAAAATCCAAAAACGTAACCGCTGCCAAGCGGACCGCTTGGAGAGGCCAAGCGGAGCACTTGGAAAGCGAAGCGCTTGGGCCCTCCAAGCGCTTCGCTTGGCTGCTGTGCCAAAACTACTGGAAAATGAAGCGGAGCGCTTCACTATTCCAGGCGCTTAGCTTGGCTCCTGGGCAGATTTTTGTCTTCCAACTCAATCTTTTTGCCCTAGTACGGCCCTCGGGTGCCTTGGACTCATCCTTCTCAATGCTTATTGATGCTCAAGCACTCACGAACAAGCCGTGGAGATCAAGAAACTTCAACGGGGCCATTTTCTATCAAAAAAGCTCGTTTTTAGCTCCAAAACGCCATTTTGTTCCTAAGTGCCTGAAAATGCAGAAAACACAAAACGTGACACTATTCTACAAAACTAACCAAAAAACAAGGCTAAAAGATAGCAAAAGAAGGTAAAAAAGACAAGATGAACGCGTCAAAAATACGTTCATCAAACTCCCCAAACCAAACCTTTGCTTGTCCTCAAGCAACAAACTATCCTAAATGCAACACAAAAGGAGTCTCACGCCAAGTAAAGTGAACTAATCTATTGAATCTACCAAATGCTTATGAACAAAACCAAACGAGCATGACATGCAAGTAGGTTGAAGAAAGCCTCGATTGCGAATATACACATTCTCATGTGCACTTGGTTAAGCAAAGGAGTCTCTCGTAACATCTTCTACCTGGACCTGGTCAGTGACGACACAATGATACATATTATCATACTACAATTGGCCCATGCCTATGAAACCGAGGGCTTACTACTGTTCACCAAACGAGACTTTTCCTCAAGAGAGGGCGAACCAATACTGGCTCTCATCAAACGAAGGAGGGTTCCCTAGAAAGAGAAGACACTCCCCTATTCTACCCAGACTCTCAAAGAACGAACCTCTTTCAACCACTTCTTGAATAGCAAGACGAGGGTGGTCAAGAACAGGCCTTGGACAAAGGCGACACGAAACGAAAGATAGAATTTACAACTCGATAACTTCACAATAACAAATATTTACATGACACTTGACACTACGAGACTGCTTTTGGCTTGCAACGACCCTTCTTTTGCTTTTGGGTCTTATTCTTTATTTTCTTGCAACGACCCTTCTTTTTTTTTTTTATAGCTAGGCAAGCAACAGTACTACGTGTCAAAAACCTCCCCAAACCTATTCGAGAGGATAGGTTTGAGCACAAAGACGAAAAAGAAAAAGGGAAAAACTTTTTACAAAGACACCTCCCCAAACCTATTCGAGAGAATAGGTTGGAACACAAACAAAAGAAAAATAAAGCTAAGAAAAATCTACAACGACTCAAGACGAAAGACAAGATCAATAAGGCAACCCCCTCCCCAAACCTATTCGATAGAATAGGTTTAATACAAGGAATTGCACACCTCACACTACCTCCTTCCTAGGCATTTGGCAATCTCTAATCGAGGTGAAGAACTTGTCGCCTCTTACGTACATAATTACACGGGTTACAACCATAGATTCTAACATGCATCATTTTATATGGCCATCGTGAACCGCAGTAGAAGAAACACCACTCGAGGTGATGTCGAGACTACTAAGCTTAACTAGTGCACAATTGAATGTGACAAACCAAGCGAGACAAGCCTCAAACTACTTGCAAAGTGATGCAACATATGATAATGGTCATAAGAACTTAGTCTACACAATAGAAAAGTTCGAAAAAACTTGGCAATAGACTCCACACAACAACGTGCAACAACTAATCTATGGATGATATGCATGCAAAAATTTGAAAAAAACACGACAAATCACATGAACTTGAGTAAAATCAGGCATGTACGAACCACACAAGCATATAGTACTGAAAATCCAATACCCCCTCCCCAAACCTAAACTTTTGCTCGTCCTCGAGCAAAGAAAAGTTGAATGAAAAGGAAAAATTGGATTGAAAGTACACTTCCCTGAGATAAAGGTTCGTGTCCAATCTCCTATATATGAGTAGTACCTGAAAGGACTCAAGAAACATGTGAAAACGAGTGCACAAAGGTGAGAAGAATGGAAAAAACGAGGAAAATCTGGGTACAGGTTCCAGGCGGACCGCTTGTCAAGCGGAGCGCTTGGGAGGCTCCAGGCGCTCCGCTTGAAATTCCAGTAAACTTTTTGATTTACTGAAGATTCAAGCGGACCGCTTGGCCCTTCCAAGCGCTTCGCTTGGCTCTGTTTCCAGATTTTCGATGTTTTTTCCTATCTTAATCACCTAAGGCACCAAGACAAACAGTAGACTAAATGAATCACGACAAAAGGCTCACAGGCCACAACTACAAAAGCAAATAAAGTGTGCAAGAAACTAATGAAATGAACTAAGATACAATAGGTACCTCGACCAAGTCAACTTCCACTTCATGAGTCGACTCGAGAGGCTCTAGGTACGGCTTAACTCTCTGGCCATTGACCTTGAAGGTAGCTCCGGTTTTGTTGTCCAAGAGTTCCACAGCACCATGGGGTGCTACTCGGACAATTTCAAATGGTCCGTCCCATCTAGAACGGAGTTTTCCAGGAAAAAGTCGCAACCGAGAGTTGAAGAGGAGTGCCTTTTGACCTGGGACTAAATCCTTGCGGATGATGCCTCTATCGTGATACCTCTTTGCTCATTCCTTGTATATCTTACCACTTTCGAAGGCTTTCAATCTTAGCTCATCTAGCTCGGTGAGTTGCAAAAGTCTTTCTTCACCGGCTTTCTCCATATCAAGGTTCAATTGCTTGATAGCCCAAAGTGCTCTATGCTCCAACTCCACGGGTAGATGGCAAGCTTTCCCGTACACAAGCCGGTAGGGAGTGGTACCAATCACCGTTTTGAACGAAGTCCTATATGCCCATAGTGCATCTGGCAACTTGGTGGACCAATCCTTCCTCGAGGGTTTGACCACCCGCTCCAAGATTTTCTTGATTTGTCGATTGCTCACTTCCACTTGGCCAGATGTTTGAGGATGATATGGAGTAGCAACGAAATGTGTCACCCCGTACTTCTTCATGAGATTAGCGAAGACCTTGTTCACAAAGTGAGCTCTCCCATCGCTGATAATGGACCTCGGGGTCCCAAACCTATTGAAGATCACATCACGAAGAACAGAGAGTACAACCTTGGCATCATTAGTCCGGGTGGGAACAGCCTCTACCCATTTGGTGACATAGTCGACCGCAACCAAGATATATTCGTACCCATTACTCTTAGGGAATGGTCCCATAAAGTCTATAACCCAAACATCAAAAGGCTCAACAACTAAGTTACCTTGTTGGGGCATCTCTTGTTGCTTGCCAATGTTGCCACTCCGTAGGCATGAGTCACATTGCGCCACAAATGAGCGCGCATCTTCAAACAAGCTGGGCCAAAAGAACCCGGATTGAAGCACCGTGCGAGCGGTTTTTTGGCCACTATAATGCCCTCCACATTCTAACTCATGGCAGAATCTCAGTATCGACAATTGCTCTTTCTCGGGTACACACCTCCGCAAGACTTCATCTCCTCCCTTACGGAACAAGTACGGGTCATCCCATATGTAATGGCGACAATTCCTCACAAGTGAACGTCGTTCAGGTCCAGAGAGATGGGTTGGCATCACATTTGTGGCTAAGAAGTTAACGATATCGGCGTACCATGGTTCCAACTCTATGCGCATCAACTGATCATCGCGCAAATCATCTGGGACGGGTGTGTCATCTTGTGGAATGTTTGGCAACCGGGACAAGTGGTACGCCACTAGATTTTCCTTGCCACTTTTATCAATTATTTCCACTTTGAACTCTTGGAGAAGAAGTACCCAACGCATCAAGCGGGGCTTGGTTTCACGCTTAGCAATCAAATGCTTGAGAGCTGCATGGTCAGTGTGAACAAAAACTTTGTACCCAGTAATATAGGACCTGAATTTACTTAGAGCAAAAATAACCGCTAAGAATTCTTTCTCAGTGGTAGTATAATTAATCTGAGCAGCATCTAAGGTCTTACTAGCATAGTAAATCACTCTGAAACGGTTATCAAAATTTTGACCAAGAACAACACCCATAGCATAGTCAGAAGCATCACACATAATTTCAAAAGGAATTTTCCAATCCAGAGAGACTACAATAGGGGCTGTTAAGAGTTTCTCCTTAAGTGCGTGGAAAGCGTCAAGACATTCTTGTGTGAATTCGAACGGAACATCTTTAGCAAGCAAGTTACTCAAGCACTTAGCTATCTTAGAGAAATCTTTGATAAATCTCCTATGGAAGCCTACATGCCCAAGGAAGGATTGCAATTCACGCACACAAGTAGGTGGAGGTAACTTTTCAATGATTTCAAGATTCCCTTTGTCTACCTCTATCCCTCTTTTAGAAATAGCATGTCCTAACACAATTCCCTCTTTAACCATATAGTGACTCTTTTCCCAACTCAAGGTAAGATTACATTCAATACACCTCTTTAAGACACGATCAAGTTTATCAAGACAATCATCAAATGAATCACCGTAAACGGAAAAATCATCCATAAATACCTCAACAAATTTATTCACCATGTCGGAGAAGACGGAGAGCATGCAACGTTGGAAAGTGGCCGGAGCATTGCACAATCCGAAGGGCATCCTACGGTATGCGAAAGTGCTGAAAGGACATGTGAAGGTGGTCTTCTCTTGGTCCTCGGGAGCTATAGGAATCTGGTAGAAACCTGACAAACCATCCAAGAAACAATAGAACTCTTGCCCAGCTAGGCGGTTAAGCATATCATCAATAAATTGTAAAGGAAAATGATCTTTCTTTGTGGCAGAATTCAATTTCCTATAATCGATGCACATACGCCACCCCGTTGTTTTCCTAACGGGTACTAATTCCCCTTTATCACTTGCTTCGACCGTGATACCCGACTTCTTAGGGACTACATGGACGGGACTAACCCATTTGCTATCGGGAGCTGGGCAAATCATCTTAGCATCTAGGAGTTTAAGCACCTCTTTCTTCACAACTTCTTGCATAGTTGGGTTTAGCCTACGTTGTGGTTGCCTAACAGGTTTCGCATCTTCCTCTAAGGCTATTTTGTGGGTACATTGCACCGGGCTTATACCCTTGATGTCACCTATGCTCCATCCTATGGCTCCGGTGTTTCTTTTCAACACCTCCACTAACTTAGTCTCTTCCTCCTTACCAAGCTTAGAAGATATGATTACAGGTTTAGACTCATTCTCTCCTAGGAAGACATATTTCAAATGGCTTGGTAATGGTTTAAGCTCAAGGGTTGGTTCACTAGGTGGAGGCGTCACTCCTTCTTCCTCATCTATTCCTAGAGACTCTTCTACTTCTTCTCCTAGAGGAATTTCGGGTGCATTATCTAGGAGGGCTGTCATGGGTAGGACTTCTTCAGTTACTAATATGATGAGCAAAGTAAGAATCGCAAGAAACGGGTTCATAGCAATCAACAAATTTAAGCTCTTCAATTATAGCTTCTTCAGAGTCAGGAGCATATACCTGTTTGTATTATTCAATCTGTACCTTATCTCCGAGCACTTCCATAGTGATCTTCTTCCCTCAAAGCTCCAAGCAAGTGTTGGTGGTGGCCATAAAGGGTCTGCGCAAAAGCACTATGTGCTCTTTTTTCGCACTAGTTCCCTCATCCGCCGTTTCCATTACCACGATGTCGGTTGGCACGATGAGTCGATCCACCTTTACTAGGATATCCTCAACCACCCCAAGTGGGTGTTTCACACTCCGATCAGCCATTTGAACGACCATGCTCGTGGGTTGGATTTCTCCTAACCCTAACGCCTTGTAGATGGAGTATGGCATTAGATTAATGTTATCCCCCAAATCAAGCATTGCTTTTGCAGATCGGCCGTTTCCCATGGTGATACTAATGATGAAACTCCCGGGATCTTTTTGTTTCAAGGGTAACTCGTTCACGGAATTAACCATCTCGAGTTCAGCTACCTCCCCCTTTTGAAAGATTTTCTTATTACTCCGCACCTCCTTGAAAAATTTCGTGTAGGCGGGAATATTTTGAATCAATTCCAAAAGGGGAACGTTCACCTCTAATTTTGACAAGATCCCATATATTGGTGAGTCTCGAATATCTCTCTTGGCCTCCTTAACTCTCCCTGGAAATGGAAGATGTGGCTTAGGAGGCACGTAAGGGTTGGCTGACTTATGAAGTTCGCCTTCCTTTTGGTGTGCACCCCCTTGCTCACCTTCCTTTCCCTTTCCGGGGACGAGCTTGGGAGTTGGTGTCCCTTCTTCTTTCTCCTCCTTTTCCAGCTGCTCATCATCACCTGTATCACATGTATTATTAGGCAAAGATTTAGGTTTAGAAGGATACATCAAAGGATATGGTGGTCTTGCCACTCCGCAAAAGTATGTTTGCCTCTTCAATTTCTTCCTCAACTCTTGAGCTCTCTCCATGCTCTTCTTCACTTCCCAAATCAGTCCTGAGCTCCTCAATTATCTCGACTTCAAGATTCAAAATTCCCTCGGTTGGAGAAAATTTCAGATTCTGCTCCCAGGTCCCAAGCGAGTCGCTTGGCTCTGGCCAAGCGCTTCGCTTGGAACCTGACTCCCAATTCAATTTTTTTTCTTCTTTTTCAGCTACTGAAAATTCAAGCCCCCACTTGGCTGTCCCAAGCGCTCAGCTTGAGATTTCAGTGAATTTTCCTCTTGCTCATGGCATTCGGATGCCCATTCTTCACTCATTTTCTCTTCTAGTAACTCGAGCATGACCTTAGATTCTCCTAGAACTTCATACACACACTACATTCTAGTATCAAAATCCTCTTGGTATTTACCCGCTACTTCGAGCACATTTCCCCAAACCTTCATTAGAGTGGATAACACCTCCTCTTCCTCTTTGGAGAAGCACTCCTCTTCACCTTGAGCTTGCGAGTCTTCAGCCTCAAAGACGTAATATGGAATATTTTAGCCCGAGCATGTCTTCACTTTATAATCGAAGTTGTCATCATAAGAACTAATGGCAATAGGCTTGGGTGCTCGATACATCTCTGAGTAGTCAACCGGTGGCACAAGAGTACGGTTATGTGTCGCAACGAGCAATCTCCCAAAAACCTCTTTGATTTGGGATACGGTACAACTCTCCATACCGTCACATGCACAATCTATCACCAACTGCAAGTCTTCATCCAATCCCCGATAAAAACAAGTAATCAGTTCATATTCGCTCAACCGATGATGTGGGCATTCGCTCTTGTAGAGATCAAATCTCTCTAGAGCATCACAGAACCTTTCTCCCTTCCGCTGAGTGAATTCAATTATCCGCCTCTTGAGCTCTTCATTTTCCCTAGACGAAAGGAACCGATCAAGAAAGGCGTCTACCACGTCTTGCCAACTCCTCAGTGATCCCCCAGGCAAAGATCTCAACCATTCCTTGGGTTTTCCAGTAAGAGCACATGGAAACAACCGACGCAAGAGCTGATCATCTTTCAAATCACGTGGTGGTAACAACCCAACATCACGCCGGTATTCTACCACGAATCGTAATGCATTCTCGCAAGGCGAATCTCGGAAGGTAGCTATGCTATAGAGAATTTCATCAGTGACCTCATATAACCTAGCCTCCGGTTCAAGATAAATCGCCGGCTCTTTCCTTATCGCCTCATACAGGACCTTGAAAGCTTCGTTCAAGCAAACTTCTTCCATACCTGTCCAACAACAAAGCCTTCAACTAACTATAAGTTTCTGTTAGTTACGCAAAACTTTCACACAATTCAATCAAGAAAGAAATAAGGGGTGGGAAACAGATGTTGGCTGAAAAAAACCAAACAAAAACACCAACCAAAGGAGTTAAGTCCCCGGCAACGGCGCCAAATTGATGATGTCGTTTTTCACCAATTAAATTTGTTTAATAGCCAAAGAACACTTATCACTACACAAACTAGAGTGCAATGGCAAGTTGTCCCCGAGTGTCGTTCTCTCGGGACCTAACGTGGCTTTGTTTGTGGTTTTTGCTAGTTATTTCAGACAACGTGTTCAAGTGTTTATAGAATTGTTTTCGTAGAACAAAGCAACGAGAAATCAGATTGTTGTAATCAAGTTTGGAAAACGGTTGGTGGTAGAAATCAAATACACATGCATGGGTTACGAATATGCTCACAAGTTCAGTGCGTAAAACCTTCAATCAAGTCTGCTAAGCAACTCGTATAGATAACTTTCAAGACACACATCATGAAAGGCCACTATCAATACTTTAGAGGTGCTTGTAACTAACATCATTTATCTAGCATGCTGCAAATCTCTAACATACAATCCTATAGCTTTCATTGACCAAGAGTTTGTCACTATACTCAATTCGAATATATTTTATAGGCAACTAAGAATCATATGAAGGAATTTGCAGCAAGATTGACTCACAACCTCATGTAAGCATAAACATAACCCATAGCATGCATATTCTACATTCTACCACCAACACAAAGGATTTAGCCACTCATATTCATCAACATAGACATCAAATCATATGAATTGTAAATAGAATACATCAAATCAAACTACTAGACAAGAGATAATGATACAATGTTACCACCAAGTTGTCACTAATCGGTGGGTATTGATGAAAACCTCTCCGTAGATGAAACAATGGATGCAATCCTATGCCAAAACCTTTAATCCAATCTAAAATACAATGTAATCTGAGTTTTATCTGAGTTTCGGGGCTTAGGAGCTCTGCCAAAATGAAGCCAATGTTCCAAAGTATCCAAAAATTAACTGAAACTCAGATTTAAGAAGGAAAATCCGAAAACGTAACCGCTGCCAAGCGGACCGCTTGGAGAGGCCAAGCGGAGCACTTGGCAAGCGAAGCGCTTGGGCCCTCCAAGCGCTTCGCTTGGCTGTTGTGCCAAAACTACTGAAAAATGAAGCGGAGCGCTTCACTATTCCAGGCGCTTAGCTTGGCTCCTGGGCTGATTTTTGTCTTCCAACTCAATCTTTTTGCCCTCGTACGGCCCTCGGGTGCCTTGGACTCATCCTTCTCAATGCTTATTGATGCTCAAGCACTCACGAACAAGCCGTGGAGATCAAGAAACTTCAACGGGACCATTTTCTATCAAAAAAGCTCGTTTTTAGCTCCAAAAACGCCATTTCGTTCCTACGTGCCTGAAAATGCAGAAAACACAAAACGTGACACTATTCTACAAAACTAACCAAAAAACAAGGCTAAAAGATAGCAAAAGAAGGTAAAAAAGACAAGATGAACGCGTCAAAATTACGTTCATCACTATGGAATTCTACAATAATGCAGAAATCCAGTCCCTTACTGATAGTAAAGGAGTCACTGAAAAAGTGATCTTTACTACAGTTCAGAACACGCAAATCGTCCTGAAATGGACTGATTTAGCGGAAATATTTCAGATTCCAACCACTGGAACTGAAGATGACGTCACTGCCACTGACGAAGAAATTGAAGCTTTCTACAGTGACGTCAGAAATGAGAAAATGAAGAAAGGCGAGATTCCTCCCGTGACTTGGACAAAGCACGTTAAGAGAAAGCATCTCTGCCACTCACTTGGTCTAGTAGCTCTGCTACTAATAAAAGTTCTTGACTCCCAAGTTGGAGGAATTGACCAAGTAGGCCTGAGAAGATGGCCGCTGCTGATGCATATCCATGAAAATAAGACAGAACTTAACTGGGCTAAGTACATTTTCAACAAGCTTGTTGATTGTGTTACTAAGTTTAAGGTAAAGGTAGAAGACAACAAGGTCTCACCTTCCCTTCCAGTTATGTATGGAATCAAGATATGCTATATCCTTGAACATTTCAGGATTCAGCTGAGAAACCCATTGCCAATCAAAAAGTCTGTATGCAATGTGGGAAGATCATTCTACAAGCAGAATGTACCTAAGATTGCTGGTAAGAAACTAGAAAAATCAAAGAAGACAACAGCTGCAAATGTTGTCAGCACAAGCCAGCAAGAAAGGTATACAACAGCTGCAGATGTTACCACTCAGCAACTTAGAGATGAAACTGCTGTTGGTGGTGGTAACACAAATGAAACTGCTGTAGAAAATCAACAAGGTACGTGTACAACAGCCGTTGCTGAAAATGCAACTACAGATGCCTCTGGGAAATTGGAGAAATCTAACAAGAAAAAGAGGAAAGCTGATGATGACACTCAGACTGCAGCGTCATCAGCAAACCCCGTACCTAAGAGGAAATGGACCGGAAACACAAGGAAGAAAACACTGGCTCGTAAGTCAGTTCCTGCTGTCCAAGACCTCTCAGACAATTCCCAGACAAATGCTGAAACGCACTTGCCAGTAGACGTTGACAAGGTGGTTACTGAAACCTATGTCAGCAACATTGAAGTGTTTGCGGAAGCCTTCAATGATCAACTCAACGTTGATACTTCTACTGAGAATAGACCACAAGGCAGTGGAAATGAAATTCCTGCCCAAGTCCCAGATATCTACATAGTAGATAATTTAGATGATCAAACTATGGAACCAGCAAGTGACATTGCTGCTGATCTGCAGCGGCACTTGCTGATGCTGCTGAAAAGATGGTTGGTGAACAAGCAACTCATCAAGTTGCTGAAACCCCGCTTGCTGAAGGACCAGTTGCTGAGACAGCAATGGTTCCAGTTCCAGAAGTTGCTGAAACACAAGAAGCATTATTCAACGACGCATCTCGTCATGCTGAGAATACTGGCCCAAGTTCACCCAAGACATCAATCGATAAAGTCCAGCTTGTACTGGAAGCTATAAGCCAACAAATGGAGTTGGAGATTGAAGAATCATCCAACAAATCCATTGATGTCTTCATGACAAGCAGTGAGCTCAAGGGTCAAGATGCTTCTGCTCAACTTGTCATTTCAGAGACAAGGGAGATTGCTGAAACCGCACATCTTTCTCAAAAAGAGCAAGACAAGAAGTCTGCTGAAGAAACAGTCCAAGAAGCTGAAGAAACTGTTAATGCTGAGAGGACTGAGCCACAATCTGTCCTTCTTCAGCAGGTAGTTAATTCAACCATCAGTAAAACTTCAATTTCTGAAACCTATTCTTTTGCTAATATTGTGTTATCTCTACAGACTTCTCAAGATGCAAGTCAGATGGTTGTTGAAGCCTCTACACCAGAACCAACACTCCCTGCTCAGCAGGTAGTTAATGTTTTTGGTAATAAATCTAAGTTTGACAGCTTAGTACTTGTATCTAACTCAAATTTATTTCAGGATGAACAAATGGAGGATGCTATTCAAGCTCCTCAAGGGATGGAAATTGTACAACATGAGCTTGCTGAATCTCAGCAGGTAATTCATGTTTCAGCTTTGAACTCTAAAACAATTTTCCAAAACAATCCTGATCTAAATAATGTTCTTTTTCAGGCTCAAAAGGAGACCACTGAAGTGGTAATCATCACTGAAGATCATCAAGTAAGTTCTGAGGAACTGTACCTGAACTTCAAAATAACTACTTTGTCACAAGTTGCTAAGTCCGTCAACAACTGGCAAAGATATAGGATAATGGACTTCTCTGATCTTCACCTTCATCTTTCAAATGAGAAAAAGAGATCTTCTCTGCTGAAGCTCGAAACATTTGTCCACTCCATCCTTCCTGAAGAAATGACATATTCTCAACAAATGAGCTCGAATCTGATTGCTCAAATCAGAGAGAATATGAAGGCAAAATTCAAGAGTGCCTCTCCAGCTGAACAAGCTGTGATGCTCAAAGGTTCATTTGTACCTGTGGTGGCTGATCCCCACAAAATCAATGAGGAAGAGGAAGTGACAAGTGTTGCTTTATACAAGCACGTTGAGCTAGTAATTCTGACCGATGATGATGAAGAGGAAGAAGATGAGAACATTCCCACTGATCCAAGTGATGATGAAGGGAAAGATTCCAAGGACAAGAAAGACGATGATGATGACAATCAAGGTCCAAGTCCTGATGCTGGAGGATTGAAATTAACAGTTGCTGAAAGTACTCCACAAGAAAATCAGCAAGCTGAACAACAACAACCTCAGCAAGAATCTCAACCTCCTCCTGCTGCCGCTGAAAATCAAGCACCTGTGCAAGGTGCTGATACTGAAGAGGAATATGCCAGAAAAAGGGCTGCCTTGAAAAATGGCAAAAGTCCAGTTTCTGATGCCAAGGTTACTGAAGAAAACCTTGATGATGATGATGAACAAGATGAAGAGTACCAACGCGCTCTACAGAACAGTCTCTTGATCCATTCAAGGCATACGCAGGATCTAGAAATTGGTCAATCTTCAGGAGTAAGATCAAAGGAAGTCCCCTCCCTTCCATTTACTACTGGCGAAACTCCAGTAATTGAGTCTCAAACTCAATTAAAACTAACTACTGACGAAACTCCAGTTATTGAGTCTCAAACGTTGCCTTCAGCAACTACCCAATTAAAACTAACTACTGGTGAAACTCCAGTTGTTGAGTCTGAAGTGTTGCCATCAGCAACCACTCAACAAAAAGGAAGTGAAGCTGCTGACTTAGGTTCTAAAGTTGCTGAACTTGATGAATCTGAGGATGACGACTACTTATCAGAAAATGAGGATGAACAATCCAAAAGAGATCCAAAAGTTGTTCAAATCCCTCCTCCTGATTACATAAATGATTTAGACGGTGGTCTAAGAGGAGAATTGTTGATAAGGGATGATCAGTTTGCTTCAGAACTAAAAGTTCATTCCTTGACACCCCATCTAGTGTCGTTCCAAAGAGTTGAGGAGTTTACTCCTAGAATTTTGGCACTGAAGAAAGTCCATGATGCCTGCAAAGCAGAAGATGAGGCATTGCTTGCTGAGAGCCCACTTGACTTTGGAAAGATATTGGCTACAGTGCTGAGACGCACTACAACTTTGACAATAGCTCAGAAAGACATCAGTCTTTATCACAAGAGCTATGAAGAAGATATAAGTCAAGCCCTTAAGCTAGCAAAGACCGCTCTCGTGAAGGCTCAGACTTTCATGGATGAGAAGGCCGCAATAGAGAAAAGACATGAAGAGAACATGATGAGCATTCAAAAAGAGTTGTCAAAAATGACTTCTGATCAGCAACAAATCATCATGAAGTATAATAGTTTAAGCACTCTTGCTGAAAATTGCAATGAGTTTTATTCTCTGCACATCACTCCGATGTTGCAATCCATGTCTAAGTGGGAAATGAAAAGTACCAGAAAAAGAAACCAAACCCCTCCTGCTGTTGATGAGCCACTGCCCATAGAACCGCTTGCTGAAAGAGAGCAAAGTTCTAAAAGGCAAGCAGAATCTGAGTTGAATTCAGCAAGTACCAAAAAGAGAAAAACCGCTACTGAAACTCAAGATTTTTGCCATACTGAAAGTCATCAAAATCTGAATGAAGATGATGAAGATGATGACAATCAAACAATAGCTCAAGCCATAAGAGCTAGACCCTTAACAGCCTTGACTCCGTCTGGCCACTCAAAGCATTTCTCGTCTGACTCTTCAGCAAGAGATCAAGACAATGCTAAAACAAGAAGAATAAGGCAAAGACAGGAAGAAAAGAGGCTGGCCAGCATTGCTATTCGCTGCAGCATCGAATACACAAAGACCAGTAATGAAGAAACCACTCAGAATGTGATCAGAAACATTCATGGTTGTTGGATCTTAAAGCTGGAAGATTTGCTGGTAAATGAGTTCTTTCCTACAGCCATATTGAATCAAATGTTCAAATGGATTGAACTCAAATTCGAAAGAAATCAAAGGGAAGAATCCCTCCCAAGAAATATTGCTGGGAGATGGCTGAATCTCGAGGTCTCAGTAAGAAGAATTGTCATTAGTAAGACTTATAGACAAGAACCAAATTTGATCAAACCACCTGGCATTGCTTACTACTCTGACCCAGTAACAAAGAAAACAAAGAAGAGACTTGGATTGATTCCTTATGAGTACTTCTATCTCACTCCTAAGGATCAAGAAGAAGATCTTCTCTGGCTAAGAAAGATTCATCCGAAAAGCATTTCAGATACACAGCTTCTCCATGCCAGCAATTGGGGCATGCATTTGTGGGTGACTAATTACATGGAAATGAATGCTGAAAAGCATCATCATACTGCCTGCAAAAATGCAAGAATTCTTCAACTAAAAGTCTGTAGGCTTCTGGAAAACTACGAAAAGGACTGCGTTCAATTTATTGCACTTGCTGAGAAGAGTGTAAGAGAGATTTTGAGAAAATCTTCTGGAAGAGCTTAACTCTCTGCAATAGTTTTTGTTAAAGTGTTTGTTTGCTGATTCTGTTTAAAGTTATCTCTGCTACTTCTTGTAAACTTCTGAAATATAACTATCAGCAATGAAGCTTTTGACTCTTATTGGTTTTTGATTATGCAATTTACTTATGCTTACTGTTTAATTATTCAAGTGTGCTTGCATTAATCAACTGATTTATTCAACATCAGAAACCTCTAAAAGGGTAACAATTAATTTAGCCATGGATTGCTAACATCAAAAAGGGGGAAATTTGTTAGGAAACTTGTAATTTTGATGAGCATTTAACCATGCTAAATTAAGGAAAGTCCAGTAACTAGTACTCTTAAGGTCCACAGGAATTTAGAATTTTAAGGACATTGTAAAAGAGGAACGTTTGCTGAAGACTTAGATTAGGTGCTAGATAGGTTGGTTTTTACCGCTTATGATGTATCTTGTTTTCTGAAAAGAAAATAACCTATTGAAGCATTTGTTGACGATGTACTTTGTTTTTACAAACAAACTATTGAAGCATTTAGAAACCGCTCAGAATCTCGAAATATATTGAAGATCTGAAGACTTGAAGAATTCGAAGATCTGAAGACTAGAAGATTTCTGAAGACTGGTATCTCGAAAGGCACATGTTGCTCAGAAAGTGGAAACTTCAGCAACAGCATTGCATAAGTGAAAATTTGAAAGACAGAGTAGGTTGTGCTTGCTGAAACTGAGACTGACCACTTGCTGATGGAACATATGTGACCTCTTGCTGAAAGTACTGACATTAGCGCTCCAATGTTACTGTTTGAATTATATTCAAATATGCATGAAATGCAAAGCTCGCACGCGAAGGACATGAAGACTAGAAGACAAACAAGGATGCTGTTGAAAGTACAAAAGCAAGATAGTGACATCTTAAGGATCAATGCCTTGGAATTTAAAATTCAAACGGCTCCTTATTTTCACTATAAATAGAGGTCATCCGGCAATGAGTTGAAGTGTGTCAACAACGTGATCAAACTCTCACTTGTGCTTAAACTCACATACTCTTCAAACACTCTTTACTGCCATTGATCCGTTCCAAGACTTAAAGCTTGAAAAAGCTACTTGTGAAGAAGTAGAACTTACACGACTAAGAAATTAGTTAAGTGTTCTTTCTTTCTTTCGAACAAGAACAAGTCTTGACACCAGAAACAATCAAATTTGTTTACTGCAAAGTATTCAAAGTTTTGTTTCTCAGATTACTTGTTGTAGCTGAATAAGTTATAATCAAGTTATCTCATCCCAAACCTCTCTAACAGAAAATACACCCTTTCAGGCGTGATATTCAGGGTGAACTTAATCGAGCATAGTTTTGCTGATTAAAAGTACCAACTTTGGTGGAGAACAAGGTTACGTTCTCTAGATTAGGTTGGAGACGAAGCAAGTGTGCTTTGGTTTCTGTTTGAATCGCTCTAGATAGGAATTGTAAGGAACCTCAATCGTATCTTAGTAAATTCAGTCCTAGAAAGGACAAAGTGGATTAGTTGAGAGATTACGCCACTCTCAGATACCACTATAAAAGTGTTTGTGTGATTTACTTATTGTATTTAGTTTTCAGCAAATCATATCTGTCTGTACACAGTCACTCACATCACTTGCTGAAACCTTCATTTACTGAAAAAGCACTTATTGTATCAAAGACTTCCGCTCTCTGATTTTAAGTATCAGCAAACCTAGCTACTGAAAAGTAACTTACGCTTGCTGAGAAAGTTAAGTATCAGCAAACTCATTACTAAAAAGTAATAAGCACTTGCTGAGAAAGTTTTAAACGACAAAAGTTTGAAAACACTATTCACCCCCCCCCTCTAGTCTTTTCTTGTTGTTTAAAGGGACCAACAACTATAAATAGAGGTCATCCGGCAAAGAGTTGAAGTGTGTCAACAACGTAATCAAACTCTCACTTGTGCTTAAACTCACATACCCTTCAAACACTCTTTACTGCCATTGTTCCGTTCCAAGACTTAAAGCTTGAAAAAGCTACTTGTGAAGAAGTAGAACATACACGGCTAAACAATTAGTTAAGTGTTCTTTCTTTCGAACAAGAACAAGTCTTGACACCAGAAACAATCAAACTTGTTTACTGCAAAGTATTCAAAGTTTTGAGTCTTAGATTACTTGTTGTAGCTGAATAAGTTATAATCAAGTTATCTCATCCCAAACCTCTCTAACAGAAAATACACCCTTTCAGGCGTGAAATTCAGGGGGAACTTAATCGAGCATAGTGTTGCTGATTAAAAGTCCCAAGTTTGGTGGAGAACAAGGTTTCGTTCTCTAGTTAGGTTGGAAACGAAGCAAGTGTGATGTGGTTTCTGTTTGAATCACTCTAGATAGGTGTTGTAAGGAACCTCAAACTTGTCTTAGTGGATTCAGTCCTAGAAAGGACAAAGTGGATTAGTTGAGAGATTACGTCACTCTCAGATACCACTATAAAAGTGTTTGTGTGATTTACTTACTGCATTAAGTTTTCAGCAAAGCATATCTATCTGTACACAGTCACTCTGTTCACTTGCTGAAACTATCACTTACTGAAAAAGCACTTATTGTATCAAAGACTTCCGCTCTCTGATTTTAAGTATCAGCAAAACTCGTTACTGAAAAGTAACTTGCGCTTGCTGAGAAAGTTAAGTATCCGCAAACTTATTACAGAAAAGTAATAAGTCCTTGCTGAGAAAGTTTTTAAACGACGAAAGTTTGAAAAGACTATTCACCCCCCCCCCCTCTAGTATTTTCTTGTTGTTTAAAGGGACCAACACATACAATAACCCATCTCTAGTGACCTTTCCCAGTGTGAAAGAGTGGACACCTAGAATGAGAGCTCTCTTGAAAGTGCATGAAGAATGCAAAGCTGAAGATGAGGAGTTACTAGCTGAAAAACTACTGAACCTAGAAAATGTCCTTACTACCTTGCTGAGACGCACAACAAGTCTCACTCTTGCTCAAGCAAATGTAAGTCTCAATCGTAGAAGCTATGAGAAAGAAGCAAGTCAAGCTCTCAGAATTGGCAAGAATGCATTGAAAAAGGATCAATCTATAATGGAACAAAAAGTCAATGATGCCAAAAGAGTTGAGGACAACTTGAAGATGATCAAGGAAGAGTTGTCCAAAAACAACCAACTTCAAAAAGACATGGTTGAACATTACAACACCTTGCACAAGCTTGCTGAAAATTGCAATGAGTTCTTCTCAACTCATATTTTTTATGCATTGCAATCCATTTCTAAGGGGGAAAATAGATAACAGAAAAAGCTAAGCAAAAAGGATTTGCCTCCTCCCGCTCCCTCCTCCTTTTTGAAATTACCAGGACCTCCACAACAAACATAATCACTTGTTGAAGATTTGCAAGATTCAAGATCTAGAAAGGATCAGAAACCGATTCTGAAAGAAGATCAGCAAGAACTGACAGGAAAAGAAAGACTAATGCTGATACTTCTGCTGCTTGTAAGGAAGATTTCATTCATCAAGAAAATGATGATTATTGTTGGTCCCTTTAAACAACAAGAAAAGACTAGAGGGGGGGTGAATAGTCTTTTCAAACTTTCGTCGTTTAAAAACTTTCTCAGCAAGTGCTTATTACTTTTCAGTAATGAGTTTGCTGATACTTAACTTTCTCAGCAAGTACTAGTTATTTTTCAGTAACGAGTTTTACTGGTACTTTAAAAACAGAGTGCGGAAGTCTTTATACAATAAGTGCTTTTCAGAGAGTGCTAGTTTCAGCAAGTGAGCAGAGTGGCAGTGCACAATAAGTAAAGCTTGATGAAAACTAAATGCGGTAAAGTAAATCACACAAACACTTTTATAGTGGTATCTGAGAGTGGCGTAATCTCTCAACTAATCCACTTTTTCCTTTCTAGGACTGAATCCACTAAGATAAGCTTGAGGTTCCTTACAACACCTATTTATAATGATTCTTCAGAAACCAAAGCACACTTGCTTAACCTAACTAGAGAACTGTAACCTTGTTCTCCACCAAACTTGGGACTTATAATCAGCAACACAATGCTTGATTAATTACCCCTGAATTTCACACCTGAAAAAGGGTTTTTATCAGTTAGAGAGGTTTGGGATGAGATGACTTGAGTATAACTTTTTCAGCTATAACAAGTTACCTAAAAACACAACTTGTAATACTTTTCAGTAAACAAGTTAAGTTGTTTCTGGTGTCAAGACTTGTTTTTGTTCGAATGAAAGAACACTTAACTAATTTCTTAGCCCTGAATGTTCTACTTCTTCACAAGTAGCTTTTGTTTCAAGCTTAAGTCTTGGAACGGATCAATAGGCAGTAAAGAGTATGGAAGATTTAGTGTTTAAGCACAAGTGAGAGTATGATCACGTTGTTGACACACTTCAACTCTTTACCGGAGGACCTCTATTTATAGTGAATCAAGGGAGCCGTTTGAATTTCAAATTCTAAGGCTTTGTTCCTTAAGATGTCACTATCTTGCTCTTGTACTATCAGCAGCGTTCTTCATTTGTCTTCTAGTCTTGATGTTCTTCGCGTGCTTACTTTGCATTTAATGTTCATTTGAATCGAATTCAAATGTGGACGTTGGAGGCAAAATGCAAGTACTTTCAGCAAGGAGGTCACATATGTATTTCAGCAAGCGGCCAGTCTCAGTTTCAGCAAGCACAACCTACTCTGTCATATAGATTTTCACTTATGCGAGTTGTTGCTGAAATTTCCACTTTCTGAGCAACATGTGCCTTTGTAGATACCTTTCTCAGAATTCTTCTTAAGTCTTCAGTCTTCGAATCTTCAAGTTTCTGAGCGGTTCTAGTGCTTCAATAGTTCATTTGTAAAAACAAAGTACATCATCAGCAAACTAAAGCACCTAACTAGTACCTACACTAAGTCTTCAGCAAACGTTCCTCTTTTACAATGTTCTTAAAATTCTAAATTTCTATGGACCTTAAGTGTACTAGTTACTAGACTTTCCTTAATTTAGCATGGTTAATTGCTCATCAAAATTAAAAGTTTCCTAACAAATTTCCCCCTTTTTGATGTTAGCAATCCATGGCTAAATTAATTGTTACCCTATTAGAGGTTTCTGATGTTGAATAAATCAGTTGATTAATGCAAGCATACTTGAATAATAAAACAGTAAGTAATAAAACAGTAAGTAATAAAACAGTAAGCATAAGTAGTTTGCATAATCAAAAACCAATAAGAGTCAAAAGTTTATTGCTGATAGTTATCTTTCAGTAAGTTTACAAGAAAGTTCAAAGATAACTACAATAATCAGCAAACAAAACAAACAAAGCTTTTTACAAGGGACTTAAGCTATTCCAGCAGAAGATTTCCTAAGAATCTCCCTTACACTCTTCTCAGCAAGAGCAAAGAATTCAACACAGTCCTTCTCGTAATCTTCAAGTAGCTTACGGACTTCAAGTTGAATAATCCTTGCATTCTTGCAGGCAGTATAATGATGGTTTTCACCATTCATTTCTTTGTAGTGAAGTACCCACAAGTGCATGTTGCTAGCATGGAGAAGTTGAGTATCTGAAATGCCCTTGTTGGCATGAATCTTTCTTAACCAGAGAAGATCTTCTTCTTGATCCTTTGCAGTGAGATAAAAATACTCATAAGGAATCAAGCCATACTTCTTTTTGGACTTCTTGGTTAAAGGATCACTCTAGTAAGCAATATCTATCGGTTTGATTAAATCGGGCTCCTGTTTTATCTTCTTGTCGATAGAAGTTCTTCTTACTAAGATCTCTAAGTTCAGCCATTTTGCAGCAATGTTCCTTGGGTAGGGAGGAGGATCACTTTCTTTTATTTGCACTTTCAATTCAATCCAAGTGTACATTTTATTAAGTACAGCAGTTGGAAAGAAATCATTGGCCAAAATATCTTCCAGCTTTATGATCCAGCAACCATGTAGGTTTCTGATCACATTCTGAGTTGTTTCCTTATTGTTGGTCTTTGTATATTCAATGCCAGTGCCAATTGCAATGCTGGATAGCCTTTTTTCTTCCTGTCTTTGCCTTCTTCTTCTTGACTTAGCATTTTCTTGATCTCTTGCTGAAGATCTAGAGTCAGAAGAGAAGTGTTTGGATTGGTCAGATGGAGTTAAGGCAGAAATAGGCCTAGCTCTTATAGCTTGAGCTATTGTTTGTTCATCATCATTATCATCATCTTCATTCAGATCTTGATGACTCTCACTGTGACAGTATTCTTGAGTTTCAGCAACAGTTTTTCTCCTTTTTGGATTTGTTGAACTTCTCTTAGAATCTGTTTCAGCTCTTTTCTTGGAACTTTGCTCTTTTTCAGCAAGAGATTCTCTGGGAGGTGGACCAGGAAGTATCAATGGCGCTCCAGCAGAGGGTTTGTTTGATCTCAAAGACTTTCTTTGTCTATCTTAGACATGGATTGCATCATCGGTCTGATGTGTAGAGAGAAAAACTCATTGCAATTTTCAGCAAGAGTACTTCGACTGTTGTATTTTAGAATTATGCCTTGCTGATCTGTGGTTAGCTTAGACAATTCTTCCTTAATACAAGCCAAATTCTCCTCATGTCTGCGCTCATTTTCGACTTTTTCTTCAATAATAGCCTGAGCCTTTTTCAATGCACTTTTAGCAAGTTTCAGTGCTTGACTGACATCTTCTTCATAGATTTTGTGGTGCGTTTCAGCACTGTAGCCAGTATTTTGCCAATGTCAAGCGGACTCTCAGCAAGCAATGCATCATCCTCTTCTTGGCATGCTTTGTGAACAGCCATTAGTCCTTTATTCTTGGAGTAAAATCCTCAACGTTCGGAAACGGCACTAGAGAGGGAGTAAGTGAATGAGCTTTGATCTCAGTTGCGAATTGATCATCATTTCTCAGCAAGCGACTTCTCTCAGATTCTCCTTCATCAATTTGGAGAGATGGGGGAGGAATTGCAACCTCTGTGGGTTCAACTTTCTTTGTTCTTTCTTCTTCATTTGTTAAGAAGTTAGATAGATCTTCTTCGTCATCATATTCATCAAGGCCAGCAACCTTGATTCCCAAATCTTTAGCTTCAGACACTTTTGGTTGAGTGGTTGCTGAGGGTAACTCTTTGGACTCAACAACTGGAGTTTCACCAGTAGTAGGTGGAAGGGAGGAGACTTCCGTGTTGTTCACTTCTGAAGATTGAGCAATGTCTAGATTCTGCGTATGTCTAGCATGAATCTGTAGGCTATTTTGTAAAGCCCTTTGATAATCTTCATCCATTTCTTCTTCTCCAAGGTTTGGATCAGTGACCTTAGCTTCGAGTAATGCTAACTCGGCATCAGAAATCTTAGCTTTGCCTAAGTGCATTCCAGCACGCTTTCTGGCGTACTCTTCTTCAGTTTCAACAACTTGTTCAGTTGCTTGAATACTTGTCTCAGCAGGAGCGGGAGTAATTCTTGGTGCTGACTGGGAGTTTGGTCAGCTTGCTGATTCTCATTGTGTTGATTTTCAGTATCAGCAACTGTCATTTTTACTCCACCAGCATCAGGACTAGGACCTTGATTATCATCATCATCGTCCTTGCTGTCCTTAGAACCTTTTCCTTCATCATCATCACGGGTATCTTTTGGGATATTTTCATCCTCTTCTTCTTCATCATCGTCCGTCAATATGACTAACTCGAGATGTTTGTACATAGCAGCACTTGTAACTTCCTCTTCTTCATTGATTTTGTGGGGATCAGCCACCACGGGTACAAAGGAACCCTTGAGCATCACAGCTTGTTCAGCTGGAGAGGCACTCTTGAACTTTTCTTTCATATTCTCTCTGATTAGAGCAATCAGATTTGAACTCATTAGCTGAGAATATGTAATCTCTTCTGGAAGTATTGAGTGTACAAACGTCTCAAGTTTCAGTAAAGAGATTCTCTTTTTCTCATTGGACAGATGGAGGTGAAGATCAGAGAAGTCCATCCTTCTATACCGTTGCCAGTTGCTGACAGACTTAGCAACTCTGGTCAAGGTATTCTTTTTGAAGTTTGAATAAAGTTCTTCTGTACTAACTTCAAGATCTTCAGTGATGTGAACCACTTCAGTGGTCTCCTTTTGAGCCTGAAAGAGAGTAAAGTTAAGTTCAGGAAGGTTTTGGAAAATAGTTTTAGAGTCTAAAACTGTAACATGATTTACCTGCTGAATTTCAGCAAGCTCATGTTGCACACTAAGTTGTGTTGGTACTATTTCCATTGCTTCAGGAGCTTGGGCAACATCCTTGAATTGTTCATCCTGAAATAACTTTATATTAGATACAAGTACTAAGTTTTTAAACTTAGTAAAATTACCAAAACTTTCATCTACCTGCTGAACAGGAATTGTGGATTGTGGTGCAGAAGTTTCAGCAAACTTCTTACTTGTATCTTGAGAAGTCTGTAAAGAAACAATTATATTAGCTAAAGATAAAGTTTCAGATAGTGAAGTTTTGCTTATATCTGAGTTAACTACCTGCTGAAGAAGGGCAGGTGGTGACTCAGTCCTTTCAGCAATGATAGCAGCTTCATTATCTGGGACTTGTTCTTCAGCAGACTTCTTTTCTTGCTCTAATTGAGAAGGTTGTGTAGTTTCAGCAATCTCCCTTGTCTCTGAATTGACAAGTTGAGCAGAGACATCTTGACCTTTAAGTTCACTACTTGTCATGAACATGTCTACTGACTTGTTCGAGTTGTCTTCAATCTCCAAGTCCATTTGTTGGCTTAGGTCAGTCAGCACCAGTTGAACTTTGTCAATGGAGGTCATAGGTGAACTAGGTCTAATATTCTCATAATCTTGAGATGCGTCGTCAAATACTGTCTCTTGTTGTGTTTCAGCAACCTCTGGGACTTGAACCATTGCAGTCTCAGCAAGTGGTTCTTCAGCAATTGCAGCTTCAGCAATTTCTGGGACAGGATTAGTTGCTTTTTTAGCAACTGTGTCTTCAGCAATTGCAGCTCTTCTCATGTCTGCAGCTATATCACTTGCTGGTTCCAGAGTGTTGTCATCAAGATTATCTACAACGTAGATGTCGGGGACTTGGGCAGGATTTTCATTTCCACTGCCATGTGGTCTCGCTTCAGTAGATGTATCAACGTTAGGTTGATTGTTGAAGGCTTTTGCAAACACTTCAACATTGTTGAAGGCTTCTGCAAACACTTCAACAACATCTACTGCAGTGGCTTGCGTTACAGCAACCACTGGAATATCATCATCCTGAATGACATGGACAATTGGAACGGACTTACGCGTCGTTGTTTTCTTTCTTGCGTAAGTCTTTGTCCGTGCCTTCTTAGGAATAGGATCAGCTGATGACGCTGCAGTTTGAGTGCCATCATCAGCTTTCCTCTTTGTCTTCTTATATTTCTCACTGGGTGCATTAGTTTCAGCAACCGTAGTGGCGTCAGCAGCAACATTTGAAGTTGTTGCATTCTCAGCAACATTTGCAGCTGTTGGATATCTATCTTGCTGACCAATATTTGCAACATCTGCAGCTGTTGCATTCATTGACTGGTTATTAGTCTCAGCAACATTTGCAGCTGTTGTCTTCTTTGACTTCTTGTCAGCAACCTTAGGTACATTCTGCTTGTAGAAGGCTCTTCCCACATTGCATACTGATTTCTCAATCAGCAATGGGTTTCTTAGCTGAATCCTGAAATGTTCAAGAATGTAGCATATTTTCAATCCATACATCATTGGAAAGGAAGGTGAGACTGTGTTGTCTTCAACCTTTACCTTGAACTTAGTAACACAATCAACAAGTCTGTTGAAAATGTACTTAGCCCAGTTGAATTCTGTTTTATTTTGACGGATATGCATGAGCAATGGCCACCTTCTCAAGCCTACTTGGTCAATTCCTCCAACTTGGGAGTCTAAGACTTTGATGAGTAGCAGAGCTACCAGACCAAGTGAATGCCAAAGATGCTTCCTTTTTACGTCCTTTGTCCAAGTCACGGGAGCAATCTAGCCTTTCTTCATTCTTTCATTTCTGACATCACTGTAGAAGGCTTCAATTTCTTCATCAGTAGCAGTGATGTCATCTTCAGTTCCAGTAGTTGGAATCTGAAAGATGTTTGCTAAATCAATCCATTTCAGGATGATTTGCACTCCTTGAACTAAAGTAGAAATCACTTTTACAGTGACTCCTTGTTCGTCAGTAAGGGTTTGGATTTCTGCATTGTTGTAGAATTCCATTGTGTCCAACATGCACACTTTCTTAGTGCGAGCAGTAATGAAGAAAAGAAGGCCTTGTTGATTAATCAAGTTCAACGCCTCTTCGTTTTCTTCGTCCAAGTCTTGTTCATAGAAGTATCGAATCTACTTCTCTTTGGCAAATCCGCCCCACTAGATCATCTGCTCACACTTTGCAGTGTCGAGATATGCAGGCGTCATGGGTCTTTCGGTTATACGGTCGTTTTTCAACATAATTTTCACTGTGTTTGTCGTCGGATTGTCAATCGGAGCAGTGCTTTTTCCAGCACTGTCTGCCTTTGATGATTTTGAGATCTTAGAGGTTTGTCTCTTGGGAGCCATCTCTTATATAGTAGTAGGGTTTAAGAGATGTATGAAAAAGAGTTTTTCTTTTTTACCGGAGGTACAGTGAATTTAGAGCGCAGGCTAGAGAAATTGCAGAGAAAGGAAATGTGAGTTAAAGAATTTTGTCTTTCTCTAACTCTTCATTTATATAGTGTCTCTGTTGTGTGAGAAGCTCAATGGTTTTGCGTTCTCAGCAAGGGTAAAACAGAGATTGATTTGTGTTAGTGGAGCCTTTGCATTAAATGCGTAGTGGACCACTAACAAAAACCGTCAGAGCATACTTTCTCTTTGTAATATCAAACGTTGGATCAAAAACTGCTTTAAATCAATGGCCACGATTGTATTTCATGTCATGATTAACAGCGAATTTATATGTGCCATGATTAACGTCACAAATTGATTTTACCTTGATTCACGGGATTTGATCTCTTTTACTCCAACGCTAATTGCTTGCTGAAGTAAATAAGAATTTTTTAAGCGATTTTATTCAATCTGAATTTGGCACTTACCTTTTCAGGTAACAAGCCTTGTGTTTGCTGAAAATTCCCCCTTAATCAAATATCTCATATTTCTTTAAGTTAAAAGACATTTCTGAGTTCCCGTCTCAGCAAATTCTTTTTATATTGAGATATCCTTAGGTAAAATTTGAGAAGTATTCTTGTTCTTTGCTGAGTTCACGTCTCAAATTTTTCTTTTGATACTTGAATACCTGTTTCAGTATCTTTGATTGTCTGAATGCCAGTTTCAGCAATCTTTAAAGTTTTTCTTTACTGAGTACCCGTCTCAGCAAGTGATCAAGTTTCCTAACAAATACCCTGTTTGAAGGAATTACTTGTTGAATGCCTGTTTCAGCAATCATGTAGTGTACTATCATTTCTTTTTAGAGAAATCAGTGGAAGGAACTTTGTAAAGATTACATGTAAACATACTTTGGCTTGCTGAATGCCTGTTTCAGCAATCTACCAAATGTATCCCTTACTGTTGAGGTAGTGCAATCAATCCAAGGTTCTACCTTAGCATTGTGAACCTATTATCTGGTAGGGGCTTGGTAAAGATGTCAGCAAGTTGATCATCAGTACCTACTTTTACAACCTCAATGTCTCCTTTTTCCACATGATCTCTAATGAAATGATGTCTAATATCAATGTGCTTTGTCCTTGAGTGGAACTTAGGATTTTGCGTGATAGCAATAGCACTTGTATTATCACAAAAGATTGGTGTTTTCTTTGCAGAAATACCATAATCTCTTAATTGTTGCTGAATCCATAGGATTTGAGCTGTGCAACAACCAGCTGCAATGTATTCAGATTCAGTGGATGAATTGGCAACACAGGTTTGCTTCTTGCTGAACCATGATATTAATCTAGTACCTAGAAACTGACAAGTTCCAGAAGTACTTAATCTATCAAGAGTTGATCCTCCATGATCAGTATCAGAATAACCAAGCAATTCCAATCCAAAATCTTTTGGATACCATAATCCAACATTGATTGTACCTTTGACATATTTCAATATCTTAAGTGCCTTTTTGTGGTGTGATTCTCTTGGATCAGATTGGAATCTTGCACACACACAAACAGCATACTGAATGTCAGGTCTACTTGCTGTGAAATACAGCAATGAACCAATGAGTTTCCTATACTTGTGTTCATCAACACTCTTATCTTGTTTAGTATAGTCCAATTTGGTACCAACACTCATAGGGATCTTTTCAGGTTTTTCTTCCTCTTTGATCCTGAACTTTATGAGCATTTCATTTGCATACTTTGCTTGATTTATGAATATTCCATCTTTGAGTTGCTTGACTTGCAATCCTAGGAAGTAATTCAATTTACCCATCATACTCATTTCAAACTTGTTTTTCATGAGTTTGGCAAAATCATCACAAAGTTGCTTGTCCTTAGATCCAAATATTATGTCATCAACATAAATCTGGACTAAGAGTATTTTACCATCATGGTTCATGGTAAATAAGATTTTGTCAACTTCACCTTTCTTGAAACCATTGTCCAGCAAGAACTTAGCTAAGGTATCATACCAAGCTCTTGGAGCTTGCTTTAGACCATATACAGCTTTCTGAAGCTTGTATACCATCTTGGTTTCTGAGGGAAGTTCAAAGCCAGGGGGTTGTTCCAAGTAGACTTCTTCAGCAAGTTCACCATTTAGGAATGCACTTTTAACATCCATTTGATAAACAATGAAGTCATTGTGAGCAGCAAAGGCCAAGAAAAGCCTAATCGCATCCAATCTTGCAACTGGTGCATAAGACTCATCATAATCCAATCCTTCAGTCTAACAGTAACCTTGAGCAACTAAACGTGCTTTGTTCCTTGTTACTTCTCCAGACTCACTCAGCTTGTTTCTGAATACCCACTTTGTACCAATTGCTTTCTTTCCTTCACTTTGTTCCTTTCAAATTGATCCAGTTCTTCTTGCATTGCCTTGATCCATTCAGAATGCTTTAAAGCTTCTTCTATGGTCTTGGGTTCAATTTCTGAAACAAAGCAAGAGAACAAAGCTTCAACTTCAATGACGTTTGCTTCTTCAGCAAGTTCTTGATTAGTAGATACTTTGGATCTAGTCACTTGGCGTTTGTCAATATCACCAATCATATCTGTAGAGGGATGATCTCTAATCCATTTATTAACAGGTTTTCTGCTCTTTGGATCTGGATAAGTTTGCGTTTCATCATGTGACTCTTCAGTATGTACTTGCTCAGTACTATTGGTATCTTGTTGTGTCTCTGCTGAGATTGGTTCATCAGCAACTGCTTGTTCAGCATTGATGGCTTGAGGTAACTCGTCAGCAGGCACAGGAAATTGCATAGTTTCAGCAACAACCGGAGCAACCGCGTCTTTTGCTGGAAATTCTTTATCATGAACTATATTTATCTTGTCATGACTTGGGGGAGGAGAGTCATTGTCAGAATCATCATTTAGTTCAATTGATTTGATATTTCTAGCATCAGATTCAGTTCTTTGCTCGTGTATGAGTAACTTTTTCATACAATCTGATATTTCTTCTTCAGCAGGAACTCCTTGTGACTTTTCATAGAATACAACATGCATTTATTCTGCGATCTTTTGTGCCTTTTTATTATAACTCTATAAGCTTTACTATGCAAGGAGTAACCAAGAAATATCTCTTCGTCTGCCTTTGGTTGAAATGTTCTTAAGTATTCTCTACTATTGTTAAGAACAAAGCATTTGCAACCAAATACTCTTAGATGGGTAATGTTAGGAGGTCTTCCAACAAATAACTCATAGGGAGTTTTGTTGTATGCCTTAGTTATCAAACATCTATTTTGAGTATAGCAGGTGGTATTAGTCGCTTCAACCCAGTAAGCCTCACTTATTTCAGTGTCAGCAAGCATTGTTCTTGCGGCTTCCTTTAGGGTGCGATTCTTCCTTTCAGCAACACCGTTTTGTTGTGGTGTCCTTACTGAGGATAACTGATGTTGTATGCCTTTTGAGGTGCAATACTCAGTTATGTACTGGTTTACAAACTCAGTACCATGGTCTGTTCTTATGACTTTTACCTTGTCATTTTTCATGACTTCAAGCTTATTTAGCAAGTTCGGTATTTCAGTCCTTGTTTTAGACTTGTGCTTGATAAATACTACCCAAGTGAATCTTGAATAGTCATCTACCACCACCAGACCATACTTCTGACCAGCATAGCTTGTTGAAGAAGATTCAAACAAGTCCATGTGCAAGAGTTGTAAAGGTTTTGTAGTTGACGATACTGACTTGTTCTTGAAAGAAGATTTGGTTTGCTTTCCTTGCTGACATGCATTGCAAACACCATTCTTCTTAAAAGTAACCTTAGGTAATCCAACTACAAGTGCCTTTTTAGACAGCTTATTCAGCGTCTTGAAGTTTAGGTGACTTATTCGTTTATGCCATAACCATGCTTTTTCAGCAAGGCAATCATGATCTGAGACAAGGCATTTTTCAACAATTGTTGAAGACCAATCTACAGTATACAAACCTCCTAATCTTCTAGCAACCATAATAACCTTCTTTGTCTCAAAGTCTATAAGTTTACATGCATCACTTTTGATTTTGATGAAGTATCCTTTGTCAGCGAATTGACTCATGCTGAAAAGGTTAAACTTAAAATTTTTGACATAAAGAACTCCCGAAATGGTAATGCATTGTTTGTCTCCGTGGCTGAAGTCTGTACAATCAAGAGCAAACAAGTTAATTATCCAATATTGGATGTCCATTAACATGTTCAAGAAAGCGTCCAGTGAAAACCCAAGTCTTGAGTTTTTCAACTTTGACTTGTTTTCTACTTGCTGAGGAACTAGAAGGTTTTGAGCCGAAAGACTTTTGATCATTGCTAATCAAGTCCACTTTATGATGTGGTGTCTTGATCGGTTGACCTTTTTGCTGAACATACTTTTCAGTAAGTTCTTTTCTGGCAAGGTTCCTTCTAGTCCTAGCGTTTTGAGTTTTGTCAGAACTCTTAGGCTTGGTTTTGTTCATCTCTTTGAAGTATCTTTGCTGACTTTGCTTATACTCATGAAAAGTTGACTTTGCTTGGTTTTGAAACCAAGTCCACTTTTCGGAGAATGCTGAGCTTTTGTCCCAGCAACCTTACTTGATTCAGGTTTGTCAGCAAAGGTCTTCTGATTACTTTTAGTAATCTTGCCTTTTGACTTAACAAATTGCTTTTCAGCAACTAATTGCTTTTCAGCAACTTGTTTGGCGGAATGCTTTACAGCATCCTTTTTCTTAACAGTTTACTTTTCAGCAACCTGTTTACCTTTTAAACTCTTGTTACTTTGAGTAGCAACAGCGGGCTTAATGGTCGTAGGAGCTTGATTGCATATTTCAGAAACCTTAGGTTGACCAATCTGATAGACTTCTGGTTGACCACTATCAGTTGCACGAACAAAGGTAATAGGTGATTTGTCTTTACTCAAGATTACGTCATCACCTTCATACGTTGCACCTAAACCTTCTTTCTGAGATGGGTCTCTCAGATAAGAGTTTAGTTCAGTCAGCGTATTACTCGCATCAGCATAAGATTTGAAATTGATTTTCATCCTTTTCATTTCTTGTATTTCAGCAAGTAACTTTAGAATTGAGGACTGATACTCTTCCAATTCTATTGCCATTTGAGAATTTTTCTCTGTAGCTTCAGCAATTAACTTCTTGAGATGCAATATTTCAACATCTTTCTTTTCTGACTCTTCTTTCAGCAAAACATACTTTTCAGTAGTTTGCTTAGTCAGAGTTTCAGCATTCTATAGTTTCTCTTGTTGTTTGCTCAGAGTTTTCTCAAATCGTTCGATTTCTCCTTGAATTCTATCAAGGTCAATATCATCTTCACTTTCTGAGTCTGAGTCAGAGGTAGGACAATTTACCTGACCGGCCATGAGGCAGAATTTGTAGTTTGACACATCTGGATAAGCTTCCATAGCTATTCCACAAACTTCCTTGCCAATCTCTACATCGAGAGTGGCTTCTTCTTCTTCAGTGTCTGAGCTCTCTACCTCACTGTCTTCAGAACTAGTATCAATGCAAAGCGCATCGATTTTTGCTTGAAGCTTTTTCTTTTCTTCAACAATCAAAGCCCTTTTGAACTTCTTCTTCTTTTCAGCAGATTTGTCTTTCAGCAAAGGACAATTTGCTTTGAAGTGTCCAGGCTTTTTGCAATAAAAGCAGAGATCATTGTCAACTGCTGGTTCTTCAGAAGAATTTGCTTGCTGAGCTTGCTTGTTTAGCGAGCTAGCTTCATTCTTGTATTTATGGTAGTTGTTACCAAGATGCTTTTTCAGCTTCTCTTTTGCTTTTCGCCTTTCAAGTTCCTTACTGATAAATTTCTTCATGTTTTTAACAACTAGAGCATTTTCATCAGTAGGCTCTTTATCATTCTTCTTTTCAGAAGATGACGGCTTTGCAGCAAGAGCAATGTTTTGCGATTTTTCAGCAAACACATTTTCTCTTTGCTTTGTCTCGTAGTTGACAGTAGCAAGATGAGAGAACAACTCTATGGGTGTGATATTTGGCATTCCTTGATTATAATAGAAATTCTGAGTATGGATCCATTCTTGGTTAAGACTTCTAATAATGGTTTTCACCTTCTCAGAATCTGAATAGAGGTTTCCAACTCCTAAGGCAGCCATCTCACTTACTAGAGTTGTGAATCTGAAATCCAAGTCTTCCAGTGACTCATTTGTACCTTGTTTAAATTTTTGGAACTTTAACTTAAGTACTTCGAGTTTGTTTTCCTTGGTTTTGTCAGATCCAGCGCAAAGATCTTGAACCATTGCTTCCTTAGCAGTTTTGGCACCCCATAGTTTGCACTGTATAGGATCTGGAGTTGATCGAATAATGATGTTCCTTGCTTGGCCATCAAGACGGGATCTTTTGGCTTCGTCGGAAGTCCATTCCTCTCTTGGTTTTGGAATGACAGTATCGACTGGTTCACCTAAGATAGTTTCCTTTCCAGCTTCTATGGTTTTGTGAGGAAAACTTCAATCAAGTTTAGTGATTTTGATAGGTCCATCATTTATGATAGTAACCATCTCATCACTAATGGCCTCAAGATGTAGCATCATGTTGTTTCGCCATTTTTCATAGTTTTCCAGCTTCACCAAAGGAGCGTCTCCTAAAGACATCCTGTCAGCAAAAGACTACCAAACTGATCAAGTGAGAGTGATTTACGGAAAGCACCTAAGGGGATCTAGGTTCTGTGCTGAAGGTGAAAGAACCTCAAGCTCTGATACGACTTGTTGGTCCCTTTAAACAACAAGAAAAGACTAGAGGGAGGGTAAATAGTCTTTTCAAACTTTCGTCGTTTAAAAACTTTCTCAGCAAGTGCTTATTACTTTTCAGTAATGAGTTTGCTGATACTTAACTTTCTCATCAAGTACTAGTTACTTTTCAGTAATGAGTTTTACTGGTACTTTAAAAACAGAGTGCGGAAGTCTTTATACAATAAGTGCTTTTCAGAGAGTGCTAGTTTCAGCAAGTGAGCAGAGTGGCAGTGCACAATAAGTAAAGCTTGCTGAAAACTAAATGCGGTAAACTAAATCACACAAACACTTTTATAGTGGTATCTGAGAGTGGCGTAATCTCTCAACTAATCCACTTTGTCCTTTCTAGGATTGAATCCACTAAGATAAGTTTGAGGTTCCTTACAACACCTATCTATAATGATTCTTCAAAAACCAAAGCACACTTGCTTCGTTTTCAACCTAACTAGAGAATTGTAACCTTGTTCTCCACCAAACTTGGAACTTATAATCAGCAACACAATGCTTGATTAATTCCCCCTGAATTTCACGCCTGAAAAAGGGTTTTTATCAGTTAGAGAGGTTTGGGATGAGATGACTTGAGTATGACTTTTTCAGCTATAACAAGTTATCTAAAGAAACACAACTTGTAATACTTTTCAGTATTATAGATAGGTGTTGTAGGAAATTACCTCTAAGCTTAATGCAGCGGAATAAAAAAATTTTCTTACATGGATCGTTGATTGAATGATTATTTAACATGCTTCATGTAAATACATACTTACCCGTTATCCAGCTTCCAGCTTCCATTAATCTTTGATCTAATCAAAGAGATTTGTTCTTCAAAACAATTGATAATCTTCTAAAGATTCTGACTGAACTAAGAACAATTCTAAGCTGCCTACGTACCATCAGGATCAAGTCAAACGTAGTTCAATTCTTCGTTGATGAATTCTCCATGGATGCTAGGAAATCCATATTCAAATCTACATTAAGCAAAACAAGAAATCTCAAAGATCATAATAAAACGAGAATTGATGAAAGAAGAAAAGAAATGAGTTAGAACGAATACAACCGTGTAAAAGAAACCCAAAAGATGAAGAAAGCTCTTAGCCACACCCCAACAACAACACGTTTCATCATTCAGCAAAAAAAAAGATACTGCGGCCGCAGCAACATATAGATAAAATGCTGATTAGGTATTATGCATGGGCCTGGCCCAGTTGGTATGTGTGCATGCTAATTTTCTAGAGGTCACGGGTTCGAAGCCTATCACTAGCAATCTTTTTCTTTTGGGCTTTTAACACTTGAACCTCATTCTAAATTGGTTCAAATGCACATTCTAACTTTAATCAATTAAATTCAATTTAATATAATTATTCTTTTCTTCTTTTATTAATTAAATCTAATTTAATTAATTTACTTTTTAAAAGTATAAATTAATCCATTGAATCCAATTCAACTTAATTCATTAGTTTTTACTATCAAATAGAATCATTCTCAATAATATTAAATTAAATATTTACCAAACCAATTGATACTTATTTAATATATGAATTAAGCTATAAATCTAATTTTAACTTAATTAATGATTTCCATCAAATGAAATTAATTTCCATCAAATGAAATGTCCTTGACAATAGTAAATCAAATGTTATCAATCCAATTGACATTTAATTTACCCTAATGCTTAATCGGGAGAATCATCACCTAGTTGTATATGACCCATAGGCCCTCACATATCATGCAATGATCAAATCAAGGTCTCAGTGAATATTCCTAGACAATCGTCACTAGACAATACTAATATGTAAGGAACGTTTGTTGAGGAGATACAAACTGCCTGTGATGTAGAGTACTTTGATGATACGGTCCTTTCATTCTCGAATACTCGAATGAATCTAGAATATGGATTAGTGTCTATTCCAATAACTCATCCATTGTCTCTCAATCTTCTTAGCCGATCTAGATGATTATGTCCAAACACCATTTTGACATATATCTTTGCAGTGGCCACTGACTAACGATCGCACTAAATATGAGATGTAGAGTATTCTCTCCTTGAATCTATTCGGAGGAATGAATCCTGATCTTGGTCCAATCACTCACACCATATGCTTCCTAATATACCCAACGCACGCCGTATCTACCCTACTTTAAGAGTGCAAGCGTTGCGCATGGTCAAAGTATATTATTCCACATATGATGTAGTATTGACCTTAAGTTTGAAGACTATTACATCACCCTACAATCCGATACTCCCATAGACACTTAAATAGAATTTACCAAATGGTTTCTCGGCTGGGCATGCCAACACTCTCCAAAGTGTCCATGTGTCCATCATGAATAACCAAGCTATTCGCAGCAGTGAGAACTACTACATCCTCAAAGATCTGATGCAACACATGCTAGTCTCTATCGCATCATTGATATCCCATATCTCAATGACCATCAACTAGTGGCTAATTTTAGGACTTAAGTTCTGACACGCAAGCTCCCACTAACTTGGTGATTATCTTTAGTCCTTGGGAACATCTTACAGAATAATTCAAACAACCAAATAATCTATTCAGTAAATGTAATGCCAATTGTATTATGTATGCTTAAATAAATGTAACATAAATAAATACCAATAAGCTGAATGCGGTAAAGTACATATCGTCCTTAATGTTGGTTGTCTCTAGGACATATATACTTTCAATCTCCCACTTGGCCTAAAGTCAATCACTCATGTGTGTCCAACATTTAGATTCTTGGAATGGCTAACTTGTCTCTGCAAAGACAAGATTTTGTGAAAGAATCAACGTAGTGTCCTCACGGAGAAATTACTTTATTTGTTTATGTTGCAATCTATCAGTGGTTCCCAAACTAATGATAGTGTCTCAGTAGATCCATGCTAGTATCATAAGATCTTGGTTCCTTTGCATGTGCAGTCGCCTTAGTATAATCGCAATTTCACAATTCGATTACTAACACTTGGAACTACCCCTTGTTCTTCTAACAACCTTCTAGCATAATCATACATGACATAGGTTGTTGAATCTATACATCATTAGATATAATCTAATATGATACTATTACTACGATGAATACAAAATTATAATTGCAATAAGTCCAATCATCACATTTATAATGAAGCTTACTACTCATATATTTAGTATATATATAAGCTAAGCTCCCACTGTCCATGAAATCCGTTGATAATTCTAAGTCACCTTGACTGTTTGATGTATCACATTTGTACATTTTAGGCGATGGTTGCACTATACAACATCGTGTATATATATAGAGTTCATACTTCAATAAGACAATCTAATATTGACAGTATAACCATGTGATAATAATAATACATTCTCCTAGAATTCTATTATTGTTTATCAACACATTATTTATTCAAAATAGTGAATATCATGAAGAATTTGAATATTCTCTCGAACCTATCCAACAAGGTTTCAATATGAAAATATCCTAGAAACTTTCATTCAAGCCCCCTCACAGCATGACCAATATTTTGACTGTTAACGTGGAAGCTATTTCATATGATGTTGGTATCAATCATTTTCAATCATATAGATAAGAGTTTCTCACAAACACTTCTAAAGATGTACAGATGATTCATCTACTTTTGAAATAAGTTAAACTAATTTACTTATTTCAAATGTAAATGATCAAACTCCTAGAGGCTTGCATAAGTCCACGTACAATGGACTTATCTTATTTGATTTGCATATCCATACATGATTTGAATTCGACACTAGGGCCTATAATTGTGTCAAACACACTTTACAATAAAGTTTCTCCTCAGAAAGTGGTATAGGCTTGTTATCGAATATATCATGCAATTATTAGATGCTTATGCAAGTAAAATCTTATAGGACTGGTCTATAATCCAACCAATAGATAGTATATAGTATGTCTCCCAGACTCAACTATATAATTTTGATTATCCTACACTATGTAGGCATAGACTCCGTTGTTGATCTAATACTTTCCTGAAAGAAACTACTACTATGTAATAATAAATATCAACTTACTTAAGTTCTAAAAAAAACTTAAGTAATCTCTAGTCCATCTCTTAAGATCCTATGGCTTTAAGCCACCTCTCAAAATCGATATCAAATATCATTTTGTTAGCTATAGGTCATAAACTCATCCCTGCGTTTGACAGTAAATAATCGTGATCCTTCTAAAGGATTCCATACAATTCAATTTGTCACGACAATTTACTTAACCTAGGAGTTTGTTCATTTGCGTTCGAATTCGTTTAATTATCCTGAATGTTATAAGGCATTCTAATATTGGGACACCCAACAAGTTATAGTGATCAAGGTAGCACTCAAATGCTAACCTTACCAAGAAGAGTGTGCAACTTCCAAGTTGTTGTATATTAACTTATGAGAATATCTTATTCTTAAAAGGACTACTCTCAAAATGCTTTCATTAGCTTATGGGCATTACCAAGTAACTTACTCCCACTAAATTCAAGCACTGTTGACTCTTCCCCTGGATCTTTGTCATGGTTAAATGACAAGTTACCAGCCTCATTAGTTAATTTATGGTCTTGAAACCATTTCAAACATTGTACTTCTATCTAATTCGTTCTTTATAAACTCCTCCAAGTCTTAAAAGAATAGTATGTCAAGAAACAACATCCAATTTGTCTCTTATAAAGATAGAGATAAAGTTTCACAAATTAACACATTCTAAAATCCTATTAATAATGAAGAACTTTAATACATATATGGGACAACCCCATATTCAGCTATGTAATAAAGAATCTTACAACATAACTATTATGTGTCTCTAAGACTGATTTAGTAAGGATATAATTAGGATACATATTGAGCTTCTATTGCACGTGTAACAAAGTATATGGGTTAATCTATGTCGAACATAGCATTTCCATTTCAATGGAACCCATCATGGGTTTAAGCATGTCTAATAAGGTTTAATTAATTCCACTCTATTAGAACCCATGGCCTCTCATAACAATCCATAACCATGTTCTGAGTATTATTCTATTGACCCAATCAAAGAATAAAACACTTCGTATAACATGTTTATTCTATTCAACATTGTGACTTTGTACTTCTCAAGGGCAATGAACTTGCATCTTCTCAAGCGCAAGTGGTTAGACCAAGGAAAATATAAAGCACATGGTGAATCAGGACATTCCCCAATTTGAATGCTCACACATGCCTTGCAATGTGTGTCATCTCAAATTGTTATTTAGTATTCATCCCTTTTCAAAAAGATCTAGTGAATACCATTTAATTATAAGATAAGACTTACAATCCATATGTTTCAAAACAAACGGTGTTAAGTAGTCTAACTTACTTAACACTTGTCATTCTTATCTCGCAAGTTCAACCAAGTTGACAAATAACATAATTTTGGGAAATTGATTTGTTATGTTGGTCTTCTTATCATGTATTGAGAAATTCATGTCTTATGGTTAAAAAACTTTTGATCTATGTTCTTGAAGACGTCTACCTCTATACTATTAGTGTGACTAAATAGTAGGTAAATCCACTATCGTCTTAACAAGTACAGAAACAATGTTCTTAACATATGAAATCAATAGAATAATTTCATTTGTAATTAGTATCCAATACTAAAATTACTTCATAGACATAACCAACTTTCAATACGCAATAATGTGCTTGAATCTTTATGCAATAATTGCTTTAAGTTCAAGGAATCAAACTTTGCTACCCATACTCTCATTGAATTACTATAATTGCAATAGAGTTCGTTAGACATTTACTCTTTCTTCCAAGGTCATCTTTAAGATAAATGGAAATATATTTAGAGCAGCTCTTAGTATATTTATTCTACTTTCCATTCCTTACGGTTTGGTTTAATAGAACTGCTCACTATGAGCACCATTTACCCATGGATGATGTTCTTGCAAAAGATTATGAGTAGTAAGCAGCTCTAGTCAATCTCACTTCTATTGTATTTAATATTCTCTATTAATACGAATCATGAAGTGACCTAAAAGAAATTAATTGAAGAAATGGCAAACAATATTCTCTAAGAATTTCAATATCCTCAATTGACTTTCTTATTCCAATTAATATGAGAGCTTGTGAAGAGAAATCAAATTTCAACATTTAAAGACAATACGCATTGACTATCATAAGAACTTGTACTCCCACAGATTTAGCCAAACTCTAGAATAGAGGTTGACCAAAAGTCATTGTTCAACATACATGTTCTAAGAAGTATCTTCTATAATGTCTTCATACTCTCATGTTGTGTAAGCTACTTGTGTGCCATACACGTCTTAATTCGAATATGTTACCTAGTTGTCATTGTATTTAATATAAGTATTCTTGTCCAACTCGAAATACTCAAATTCAAACACAAGACAATCTTGGGTACGTGCTTGTCCAAGACAAACTCAATTAAATCAAACGCAAATAACAGTACAGTCAAAATGTCATTGGTAAATAAATCAAACTAATAGTATTCATCAATGCCATTCTACAACAACCTTATAAAACATAATGTAAATAAAGCGTGAATTCAATTTAACTCTAATTAAATAACAATTCACAATATCCTCATTCAACGACTAAATAATCAAGGCTTTTGACTTATTTAGTTCCATTAATTTTATCATATTCATCAACCCCATTGGTAGAATACGGATCCATTTCTAATATGAATCTTAATGGCCAAGATCCAAATCTGCACTACTACAGCGCCTGCTATGGCTGATCACTGTAATAGCCAAATAAGGTAGGTATCTAAACCAATTGTACAATACAACTCTTGGTTGACCAAATCTACTTTGATCGACGTCCTATAAACTATGTCTGACGCTATGGCGACTTGACATAGCCCAAGTATGTCACAACCATCACACAGTACCAACTATGGACCTATGAAAGAGACTTTCCATCGGCAAACAGAGTAAGCACTATGGTGCATATTACTCATGAGATTAGATGGTTCCATTTATCATTCAATTATGATGGGTGACGTCGTGCGATCAAATCGAGACTTAAATTTTAGTTGAGGAACATTTATGTCTGGGTATTTAATCGCTTAAACAAGATCTTAGATAACTATCAAACATAGGGCGCCGCCTACCCACACATACAATTTGCGGGCAAACAAATAATGAGTGCCGCCTACTCATGCATACAATATGCGGACAAGCAAGTAATGGGTGCCGCCTACCCATGCATATGACAGATGCGGTCCGAAAACTAGTGGGTGCCGCCTACCCATAAATAGCGGACATAAAGTGCTATAATAATTTAAAGTAAATCATATAGACATTCAAACATATGAGCAAGTAATTGTGAGTTTAAAGTTTGCAAGAAAAATATAATTTGTCTCATCTTTATACTTCTAAAGTATTTATAAATGTTTTATTTCAAAAATAAAACATCTACTAATTTCCAAGAAATTAAATAAATTATAAATCCAATCATAATAATTTATGAGTCATAAATCTAATTTATGAATTTTCCACAAATTTGTAAACATTTAAACAAGTTTCTACGTTAATATAATCTTCTAAAGAATATTAATATTTAAACTCAGTTTATTAACTATGTCAAGTATGTCTCTAAACATTAATATAAACCTCCAAGGTTAATATCGGGACACAAATTTAATTTATAAACTATTTATAAATTAAATAATAAGTTTCTAAAACTCCAGGAGTTTAATTTAAATTTCCAGAAGACAATTATGAAGTTTCTAAAACTTTCATGGGCATAATCGAAGGTACCAAATATTAAAGGACCAATGTGAATTTCCAGAATCATAAAATCTAATTTTGGTGGACTAAATTGCAGTTTTGTAAATTCGGATACTGGAATAATGAATTGGAACAGCACAAGGGCCTCTGCCGCAATAAGACAGACAAATCTGTCGAATTGAAACAGGGTCCCTTATCTCCTGCTTCTATTCTACCAGCCCCAAAACTTTCTGCAAATCTTCAATCAGGTCCCTGCAAATCCTAGAAGCTTGCACAGAGTCCAACAATGGAGTTTCGATTTCAAATTTGATTTCCCAGTAATCAAAATGTTCCAAACACGAATCAACATACAATCCTTCATTAGTATCATCACCAGATCGGATCAAAGCATCAAAATCCCCCCTTTTTTTATATATATAATTAAATCGCGATTCTCGTTCGCGAAGAAATGCGCAATTCCGTTCACGGTTCTGGTGAGATTTCGATGCTAAGGGGCGAACGGAGCCGAGCTCCGGTGGTTGTGATGGAGGATGAAGAAAACGTTGGTGGGATCAACTAATCCGGTGGTGGTCGAACGGAGCCCAGCTCCTTTGTCTGTCCATGGTGGTGGTGACGGCCGACACTGGACATGAAGAAATCAATTGATCTGTTCAAGTCCATTGTATATGCAAAGATGGAATAAGAACTCGTTCATTACTAATTAATCAATCCAATGATTAATCATTAATTAATCCAAAATTAATTTAAGCAATTACATTTCAAATAACATCAATTTTATACAAAACCCAAACCCAGTTTGTTGCCGTAGGCCGCACACAAATAGATCCAATCTTCTTGTTGATCGTCAAATTTCCAAACCCATTTCATAAACACATTATATCATATCGAAATCAAATTTCTTTAAAACTTCAAACTCACAATTATACATAAAATAACATGTAAATAATTCATTCAATCGATGATGAGTAAATGTTTGAAGAAAATTTATTTGTTATTATAAAATCCGGGATCTATTTTTGGAATTGGATTTGGTCACGGAAGATGAACGTTTTGTTTGTGTTTGTATTAATTAGTACTAACAACTTGGTTGTTAATTATTCATCTAATTAGATTATGATGTACACAACACAATCTTGGATAAGATGCAATTAAACAAAACTAATTTCACTTTCTTCCATTCGCCTGCTTGCTTGAACTGGGTTCTTTAGAAATTGACTTTCTCTATCTGCAAAATTGTGTAAACTGGATTTGGGACCAGTACGGGATCCGACTTCTATCTCTCGGAAATCCGGTCAACTTGGCCTCTCCGCACCGGTTCTGTGCCTCCCACCGTCGCTTCCTTCATCTCTCCATCAAGATCACTGGAGCTTGGCTCCGTCTGCCCCATGTCACTGAAAATGCGAACGAGAATCGCGATTTGGATTGATCGATTCGATCGATCAAATTATTAAAAAAAATTGGGCGTTTTGATTCTTGACGAATTTGATTCGAATTGAATGATGTTTTGAGTGAAGGGATGATTTATAACGGAAGATTGATGGTTAGATTTGTGTTTTGAACACTAATCGAATAGGGATTGAAAATTCGGAGTTAAAACTCCATTGGACGTAGTTGCAAGCTTTGAATATTTACATGGACCTGATTGCACGTTTTCAAAAGACCAGGGACTGAATTAAATGTAATAAAAGTATTGGGGTTGGTTTGAAGGATGCAGAAGATCAGGGACCTCATTTACAATTTGACAGATTCTTCTGTCTTATTGTGGCTAAGGCCCCTGTACTGTTGAAACTATCAATTTCAGTTCCTGAAACTTTAAAACCTCAATTCAGTCCACTAAGATTAGATTTTATACTTCTGAAAATTGTGCATTACCTCTTTAATACTTGGTATGTTCAATTTAGCCCTTATAAATTTTAGAAACTTCGTATAAGCCCTCTGAAAACTTAAAATGGAACCCTAGAGTTTTAGAAACTCAATATTTGATTTATAAATAGTTTATAAATTGCATTTGTATCCTAATATAACTTTTGGAGGCTTATATTAATGTTTGGCGACGTACTTGATATTTATAATATTTAGGAACTTGATGGTTAGTTTATAAATAGTTTATAAACTATGTTTAAATATTAATATATTCTTTAGAAGACTATACTATTATAGAAATCTTGTTTTAAATATTTATAAATTTTTGGATAATTCATAAATTAGATTTATGACTTATAAATCATTATAAATTGGATTTATAACTTATTCTAATTTCTTGGATATTAGTAAATGTTTTATTTTTGAAATAAAACATTTATAAATTACTTTAGAAGTATAAATATGAGACAAATTATATTTTCTTGCAAACTTTAACTCACAATTACTTGCTCAAATATGTTTGAATGTCTATATGATTTACTTTAAATCAGTATAGCACTTTATGTCCGCTTTGTATGGGAAGGCGGCACCAACTAGTTTCCGGACCGCATCTGTCATATGCATGGGTAGGCGGCACCCATTACTTGCTTGTCCGCATATTGTATGCATGAGTAGGCGGCACTCATTATTTGTTTGCCCGCGTATTGTATGTGTGGGTAGGCGGCGCCCTATGTTTGATAGTTATCTAAGATCTTGTTTAAGCGATTAAATACCCCAACATAAATGTTCCCCAGCTAAAATTTAAGTCTCGATTTGATCGCAGATGTCACCCATCATAATTGAATGATGAATGGAACCATCTAATCTCATGAGTAATATGCACCATAGTGCTTACTCTGTTTGCCGGTGGAAAGTCTCTTTCATAGGTTCATAGTTGGTACTGTGTGATGGTTGTGACTTACTTGGGCTATGTCGAGTCGCCATAGCGTCAGCCATAGTCTATAGGACGTCGATCAAAGTAGCTTTGGTCAACCAAGAGTTGTATTGTACAATTGGTTTAGATACCTACCTTATTTGGCTATTACAGTGATCAGCCATAGTAGGGGCTGTAGTAGTGCAGATTTGGATCTTGGTCATTAAGATTCATATTAGAAATGAATCCGTATTCTTCCAATGGAATCGGTGAATATGATAAAATTAATGGAACTAAATAAGTCAAAAGGCCTTGATTATTTAGTCGCTGAATTAGGATATTGTGAATTGTTATTTAAGTTGAGTTAAATTTGATTCACGCTTTATTTACATTATGTTTTATAAGGTTGTTGTAGAATGGCATTGATGAATACTATTAGTTTAATTTATTTACCAATGACATTTTGACTGTACCGTGATTTGCATTTGATTTAATTGAGTTTGTCTTGGACAAGCACGTACCCAAGATTGTCTTATGTTTGAATTTGAGTATTTCGAGTTGGACAAGAATACTTATATTAAAGACAAGGACAACTACGTAACGTATTCGACTTAGGCGTGTATGGTACACAAGTAGCTTACACAACATGAGAATATGAAGACATTATAGAAGATACCTCTTAGAACATGTATGATGAACAATGACTTTGGTCAACCTCTATTATAGAGTTTGGCTAACTCGGTGGGAGTACAAGTTCTTATGATAGTCAATGTGTATTGTCTTTTTAAATGTAGAAATTTGATTTCTCTCACAAGCTCTCATATTATTTGGAATAAGAAAGTCAATTGAGGATGTTGAAATTCTTAGAGAATATTGCTTAACATTTCTTCAATTAATTTGTTATTAAGTCACTTCATAATTTGTATTAATTTCATAGTGAATATTGAATACAATAGAAGTGAGATTGACTAAAGCAAGCTGCTTACTACTCATAGTCTTTTGCAAGAACATCATCCATGGGTAATGGTGCTCATAGTGAGCGGTTCTATTAAACCAATCCGCTAGGAATGGAAAGTGGAATAAATATATTAAGAGCTGCTCTAAGTATATTTCCATTTATCTTAAAATGACCTTGGAAGAAAGAGTAAATGTCTAACGAATAATTCACTCTATTGAAATTATAGTAATTCAATGAGAGTATGGGTAGCAAAGTTTGATTCCTTGAACTTAAAGCAATTATTGCTAAGAGATTCAAGCACATTATTGCGTATTGAAAGTTGGTTATGTCTATGAAGTAATTTTAGTATTGGATACTAATTACAAATGAAATTATTTGACTATTAATTTCATATGTTAAGAACATTGTTCCTGTACTTGTTAAGACGATAATGGATTTACCTACTATTTAGTTACACTAATAGTATAGAGGTAGACGTCTTCAAGAACATGGATCAAAAGTTCTTAACCATAAGACATGACTTTGTCAATACACGATAAGAAGACCAACATAACAAACCAATTTCCCAAAATTATGTTATTTGTCAACTTGGTTGAACTTGTGAGATAAGAATGACAAGTGTTAAGTACGTTAAACTACTTAACACCATTTGTTTTGAAACATATGGATTATAGTTTTATCTTATAATTAATTGGTATTCACTAGATCTTTTTGGAAAAGGATGAATACCAAATAACAATTTGAGAAGACACATATTGCAAGGCATGTGTGAGCATTTAAATTGGAAATTGTCCTAATTCACCATGTGATTTATATTTCCGTTGGTCTAAACACTTGCGCTTATGAAGATGCGAGTTCACTGCCCTTGAGAAGTACAAGGTCACAATGCTGAATAGATTAAACATGTTATACGAAGTGTTTTATTCTTTGATTGGGTCAATAGAATAATACTTAGAACATGGTTATGGATTGTTATGAAAGGCCATGGGTTCTAATAGAGTGAAATTAATTAAACCTTGTTAGACATGGTTAATCTCCCATGATGGGTTCCATTGAAACGGAAATGCTATGTTCGACATATTAACCCATATACTTTGTTATACGTGCAATTGAAGCTCAATATGTGTCCTAATTATATCCTTACTAAATCAGTCTTAGAGACACATAATGGTTATGTTGTAAGATTCTTTATTACATAGCTGAATATGGGGTTGTCCCATATATGTATTAAAGTTCTTCATGATTAATAGGATTTTAGAATGTGTTAATTTGTGAAACTTTATCTCCATCTTTATAAGAGACAAATTGGGTGTTGTTCCTTGACACATGCTATTCTTTTAGGACTTGGAGTTTACAAGGAATAAACTGGATAGAAGTACAAAGTTTGAAATGGTTTCAAAAGCACAAATTAACTAATGAGGCTGATAACTTGTCACTTAACTATGACAAAGATTCACAGGAAGAGTCAACGGTGCTTGAGGTTAGTGGGAGTAAGTTACTTGGTAATGCCCATAAGCTAATGAAAGCATTTGGAGAGTAATCTTTTTATGAATAAGTTATTCCCATAAGTTGAAACAGTGCAACTTAAAGGTTGCACATTCTTCGTAGCAAGGATAGCATTTGAGTGTTACCTTGATCACTATAATTTATTGGGTGTCCCAATATTAGAGTGCCTCATAACATTCAGGATTATTAAACGAATTCGAACGCAAATGAACAAACTCCTAGGTTAAGTAAATTGTCGTGACAAATTGAATTGTATGGAATCCTTTAGAAGGATCACGATTATTTACTGTCATACTCGCAGCGATGAGTTTATAGCCTATAGCTAACAAAATGATATTTGATATCGATTTTGAGAGGTGGTTTAAAGCCATAGGATCTTAAGAGATGGACTAGAGATTACTTAAGTTTAGAACTCAAGTAAATTGATATTTTATTATTACATAGTAGTAGTTTCTTTCAGGAAAGTATTATATCAACAACGGAGTCTATGCCTACATAGTGTAGGACAATTAGAATTATATAGTTGAGTCTGGGAGACATACTATATATTATCTATTGGTTGGATTATAGACCAGTCCTATAAGATTTTACTTGCATGAGCATCTAATAATTGCATGATATATTCGATAACAAGCCTATACAACATTCTGAGGAGAAACTTTATTGTAAAGTGTGTTTGACAGAGTTATAGGCCTTAGTGTCGAATTCAAATCATGTATGGATATGCAAAACCAAATAGGACCATTGTAGACTTATGCAAGCCTCTAGGAGTTTGATCATTTACATTTGAAATAAGTAAATTAGTTTAACCTATTTCAAAAGTAGATGAATCATATTTACATCTTTAGAAGTGTTTGTGAGAAGCTCTTATCTATATGATTAAAAAAAAAAAATGTTTGACACCAACATCATATGAGATGGCTTTCACATTAACAGTCAAGGTATTGGTCATCCAAGAATTTCATTGTGAGAGGCTTGAATGAAAGTATTTAGAATATTCTCATATTGAAACCTTGTTGTATAGGTTTGAGAGAATATTAAAACTCTACACACTGTTCGCTATTTTGAATAAATAATGTGTTGGTGAACAATAATCGAATTCTAGGAGAATCTATTATTGTTATTATTATCACATGGTTATACTGTCAATATTAAATTGCCTTATTGAAGTATGAACTTCGTACATTACATGATGTTGTATAGTACAACTGTCGCCTAAAATGTACAGATGTGATCCATGAAACAGTCAAGGTGACTGATGATTATGAACGGATCTCGTGGACAGTGGGAGCTTAGCTTAGATATATATTAGATATATGAGTAGTAAGCTTCATTATAAATATGATGATTGGACTCATCACAGTTATAATTTTGTATTCATCTTAGTAATAGTATCATATTAGATTAGATCTAATGATGTATAGATTCAACAACCTATGTACTGTATGATTATGCTAGAAGGTTCTTAGAAGAACAAGGGGTAGTTCCAAGTGTTAGTAATCGAATTGTGAACTTGCGATTATACTAATGCGACTGCACATGCAAAGGAACCAAGATCTTATGATACTAGCATGATCTACTGAGACACTATCATTGGTTCGGAAACCACTGATAGATTGCAACATAAACAAATAAAGTAATTTCTCCGTGAGGACACTACGCTGATTCTTTCACAAAACCTTGTCTTTGGGGAGACAAGTTAGCCATTCCAGGAATCTAAATGTTGGACACACATGAGTGATTGGCTCTAGGCCAAGTGGGAGATTGAATGTATATATGTCCTAGAGACAACCAACATTAAGGACGATATGTACTTTACCGCATTCAACTTATTGGTATTTATTTATGTTACATTTATTTAAGCATACATAAATACAATTGGCATTACATTTACTCGATAGATTATTTGGTTGTTTGAATTATTCTGTAAGATGTTCCCAAGGACTAAAGATAATCACCAAGTTAGTGGGAGCTTGCGTGTCAGAACTTAAGTCCTAAAATTAGCCACTAGTTGATGGTCATTGAGATATGGGATACCAATGATGCGATAGAGACTAGCATGTGTTGCATCAGATCCTTAGAGGATGTAGTAGTTCTCACTGCTGCGAATAGCTTGGTTATTCATGATGGGCACATGGACACTTTGGAGAGTGTTGGCATACCCAGCCGAGAAACCATTTGGTAAATTCTATTTAAGTGTCTATGGGAGTATCGGATTGTAGGGTGATGTAATAGTCCTCACACTTGAGGTCAATACTACATCATATGTGGAATAATATACTTTGACCATGCGCAACGCTTGCACACTTAAAGTAGGGTAGATACGGCATGTGTTGGGTATATTAGGAAGCGTATGGTGTCAGTGATTGGACCAAGATCAGGATTCATTCCTCCGAATAGATTCAAGGAGAGAATACTCTACATCTCATATTTAGTGCAATCGTTAGTCAGTGGCCACTGCAAAGATATGTGTCAAAATGGTGTTTGGACATAATCATCTAGGTCGACTAAGAAGATTGAGAGACAATGGATGAGTTATTGGAGTAGACACTAATCCATATTCTAGACTCATTCGAGTATTCGAGAATGAAAGGACCGTATCATCAAAGTACTCTACATCACAGGCAGTTTGTATCTCCTCAACAAACGTTCCTTACATATTACTATTGTCTAGTGACGATTGTCTAGCAATATTCACTAAGACCTTGATTTGACCGTTGCCTGATATGTGAGGGCCTATGGGTCATATAAAACTAGGTGATAATTCTCCCCATTAAGCATTAGTGTAAATTAAATGTCAATTGGATTGGTAACATTTGATTTACTATTGTCTATGACATTTCATTTGATGGAAATCATTAATTAAGTTAAAATTAGATTAATGACTTAATTACTATATTAAATAAAGTATCAATTGGATTGATAAATATTCAATTTAATATTATTGAGAATGCTCTATTTGATAGAATTAATTAATTAAGTTGAATTGAATTCAATGGACTTAATTAATTTATACTTTTAGAAAGTAAATTAATTAAATTAGATTTAATTAATAAAAGAAGAAAAGATTAATTAGATTAAATTAGATTTAATTAATTAAAGTTAGAAATTGCATTTAAAGTTAGATCAAATTTAGAATGGAGTTCAAGTGCTAAAAATCCAAAAGGGGAAAGGAAAAGAGTTTTGGTCTTCCTGGGACTCGAACTCAAGACCTCTCCTATGGGAACTAGGAGAACCAACCAACTGGGCCAAGCCCATGTAACTTAGTATACACGTTTTGCATGTATCTATCCAGTCTGTGCGGCTGGTGTATAAAAAAGAAGGTTAGAGTTTTGAGACGTGTTGTAGCTGGTTTTGTGGCTTAGAGCTCTCCTCCTCTTTTGGTTTTCTTCCACGGTTGTATTCGTTCTAACTTCTTTCTTTTCTTCTTTGATAAATTCTCATTTATTTTATTATGATCTTTGAGATTTCTTATTTTGCTTAATGTAGATTTTGAATATGGATTTCCTAGCATCCATGGAGAATTCATCAACGAAGAATTGAACTACGTTTGACTTGATCCTGAGGGTACATAGGCAGCTTAGAATTGTTCTGAGTTTAGTCACAATCTTAATCGAATGATTAGATCAATGATTAATGGAAGCTGGAAGCTGATAACGAGTATGTTATTTATGTGGAGCATGTTAAATAATCATTCAATCGATGATCCATGTAGGAAAATTTTCAAATTTCGCTGCATTAACCTTAGAGGTAATTTACTACAATTACTAACAACTCACACTTGTGCTTAAACAATCAAACCTTCTCTACTCTCAAACTGCCTATTGATCCGTTCCAAGACTTAAGTTTGAAACCAAAGCTATTTGTGAAGAAGTAGAATACTAAAGCTAAGAAATTAGTTAAGTGTTCTTTCCTCTAAACAAGAACAAGTCTTGGCACCAAGAAACAACATACTTGCTTACTGCAAAGTATTGTCAAGTTGAGTTTCACAGATTGGTTGTGTTAACTGAAAAGTTAATTCCAGTAATCTCATCCCAAACCTCTCTAACTGATAAAAACAACCTTTCATACGTGTTTGTCAGGGGGAACTAATCAGGCATAGTTTATTCTGATAAGTGTCCCAAGTTTGGTGGAGAACAAGGTTACAGTTCTCTAGTTAGGTTTGAAACAAAGCAAAGGTGATTTAGTTTCTGGGAATTACTAGTGATAGGATTTGTAAGGAACCTCATCTCTTATTTTAGTAGATTCAGTCCTAGAAAGGACAAAGTGGATTAGTTGAGGGATTACGCCACCCTCAGATACCACTATAAAATTGTTTGTGCGATTTACCTTATTGTAATTTACTTTCAGCAAGTTGCTTTGTTTACACTGTTTTATTTGTTCACTTGCTGAAACTGGTTTCCTTCAAAGCACTTATTGTAAAAGACTTCCGCACTCTGAATCTTAAGTATCAGCAAACTCATTACTGAAAAGTAATAAGTCTTTGCTGAAAATGTTAAATACCAGCAACTTCATTACTGAAAAGTAATAAGTACCTGCTGAGAAAGTTTTTAGACACGAAAATGTTTTAAGAACTATTCACCCCCCCATCGTATTTACTTGTTGTCTAAAGGGACCAACGATAGGGTTATCAAAAATTTGAAAAAAAGTTAAATAATATCAAATAGGAGAAGAAAGAAGTTAGATAGAACCGATTTACCTGGTGGTTTGGTGTCTGACTGTCTGAGAATTGCGAAATCGATCAAGTCTGTCCAATTTCCACAATTTTTCCGCTTTCTACGTTGTCTGCGAGTTTGTCTTGGGTTGGGTTTTCTAGGATATGTACTAAAGTAGTAATGGGCCAAGTCAAAAAAGTCAGCCTGTATGTTAACATTTTAAAAATGAACTTTTAAATACATTTTTTTTACCCCGTGCATTACATGGGGTCCTCTTTGCCTTTGCCTCGCCCCAGAATGAATAAAAGTGATGGTTCAAGTTTAGAAATTGGGGGATTTGAGATTTGATGTTTAAATGAAGAAGAAAATGACGGCAAATGGGTTTGTTAGGGTTGAGAATTGAGAAATTCCCGTTATTTTGTTCATATGTATAAAATAAAATATTAAAACAAATTCCGGACCCGGTAAAATTTCAGTTTTAGACCAGTCAATACGACCCGGGCTAGTAAAATTTCAGTTTTGGACCGGACCAGAGACCAAAATCCCCAAAACCTAAGATTGAGGACCGGACCGTATTATATCCGGTCTGGACTAAGACCGGTAATACTGGTCCAGTCCAGCTTTTTAGTCCCCGTCCACTTATGCTCAGCAGTTAGTCAGCCCTAAATGAAACATCGTATGCCCTGGGTGTTGCTTTCCCACAAAACTATGCCCTCAGGTCTAGGAGGCATGCGAATTTATAATTGTTGAATATAGATTTCCTGCATTAATTCTTTTTGTAGGATAACGAGTTAACGACCGTTCTAAAATTTTCAAGATTCAAACACTAGCACAGTAGTAGCACTAAATTTGGTCAATTTTACCAGATTCATTGTGTTTATGCATGTCCTTGGTGTTTTACTGTAAATCACTTGTAAGGAATGCTGGTACGCACAACCAGTTGATATGCTTGTACTCAGCAGACAAGAAATAATTTCTATGAATAACGCATTTCCTTGTCATATTTGGACAAAGCTCCCAACCCTAGCAAATAGTTCTCCAAGACCAAGCTTAACTGGATCTTGCACAATAAATCAAACACAAATGGTTCACTTATGTAAGAATATATACATAGACAACATCCGACACATTAAAGATAGGCGAGATAGATATTAAGGTTATTCACAGAAGTAAAATAGACAGGACTTCCCATGGCTAGAATGATTTAACACATCAAAGATGTCCCACTTGATCCCTTTGTGTAACGGGGATGTTGCATTTCCAGGAGCGTGCAACGTACAATGTGCCTTTATTCGATCCTAACCCAGTCCCGCGAGTCTTTATCAGAACTATCATTCGATTTTCTATAACTTGCTGGTATATCTCCATCATCATCTTCAAGATCACTAAATGAGACATCTTCCTCGTCCTCAATAGGGACTGTGGCATTTTTACTACTGGCAACACCAATTTCTTCATTTTCTTCCTTTAACCAATCATCTGCATCATCATCATCATCTTTCACCTCGATAACATTTGAGGGACCGGATTTCAAATTTTGGTCTTTAACTTCCTGGCCAACATCTTTTAATTCGGTCTTATCATCAATTTGGATTTCATTACTCTCAACTAGGGGCTTAACTGGTTGAGAGACAAATCTTGAAGTGGGGATGCTAGTTTCGGTGTTGGATGACTTGTTACTCTCTTTATTATCAGAACTTGGAGACGGCACAGAGGAGAGCTCTTCATGATGTGAAGCAGAAGTTTCATCCGATTTGGGATACTCTTTGTTGAGGTCTTCTTGTTCAATTGTAGACAGTTTCTTTGACTCTGGTGCAAGAAACTCCCTGGCTTTAAGTATCTACACACGAAGCCAGATGGTGAACATGATTAAGTGAATAGACGAATGACAAAAGCTGAAGTAGCCAACTCAAGAAACAAAATCATACGTGTCCATTAACCCTTGGATCAATGACACGAGAACACAATTTTTATAAATAGAAATACATTTAGCACATGGCCTCTAGCAGTAAAATGTAGTATAAGAGGGCAGATCAATCATATGGAAACTAATACTGGTGCAGTAAACATAGAAAATCAAGGACGTGTAGTTAACGATATCAAGTCAAAGCATGTATGTAGATTAAATAATAACTAGATGACTTTGGTTCACTTGACGATGCGTCCATAAGGTTTGTTCTGCAATGAGAAACACAGAGTTTTTCTCCAACGTCCACAAGGGCAAAATGGAACTATGAATGGCACAAAGTTGGAAAAAAAAAAAAAACACAACAGAAATTTCCACTGGGAAAACGCAACATAAGGGACACATAAATATGCTCAGAAAAGGTGTAACTCTAACATAACTAAGGTCTACCTAGCACTCTCTCTTAATTATGCTTATTCAATGCATTTGATGAACATACAGTTCTGTCGCAAAAATAAGACTCCCACAAAGAACTGAGTTAGACTGGTGGTGATTGGGACACTGAAGGTTACCATTTGTGCAAAAGCAGTAGCATGTATTAATGAACCCAAGTAATGGATATCCAGAAATCAACAAAAATCATTTTCTAACTCCTATACATGACTGATAAGTTAATACAGTATAAACATCGGGTTTGACATGTGACAAAAAGTTAGTGCTTGCTTGCAATAAACTTCAGAATATTGTCAGATAATTAATGAAGCAGGGTCAGATAAAATAACATTCAGGAAATCTCATTGTTTGCAAAAGGTGCTAGGAAACATTGTAAGGCAGAATAAGATTCAAGAATCAAACAGTTGGCATGTCAGCTGATCCTTTAACAGTAATTCTGGCATATTATTTTCAGAGAATCAGAAGCTATAAGCAATCATGAATACAAAATATTCAGTGAATATGTACACTACAGTCCGTTAAAAAATTTGCAAACATCACTTAAGCAGACAGGCAGCTGGGAGAACCTTTCTGAGCTCACATTTTCTATCTATTATTATTCTGGTCAATCAATTACACTGTTTGTAAGACTTCATACCATCCACCAACCAATTTTACCAAGCAGTAAGCTAAAACTTGGTTCTGACATCAATCATAAGTTTTTTTATTACGGGTGTTTCTAAGACTCCCCGAATCAACCAATCTCACTAATCAGGAATTACAACTTTGTTCCAATAAGACCCCATAGCTTCTGTATAAATTTAAAATAAACAAAATAAATAAAAAGCTCCTGATACCTCCTCCAAACCCCATGCGTAGACATCAATACCCAATGTGCAAAACATTTGTACTTAATAAAGAAAGAAATTCCACAAAACAGATGACTTAATATAAGTATCATGACCAAACAATATCAATCAATAAAACTAAAAGAACCTTTTCTATGACCAATCGCGTCTCTCAACACTTAAAAACAAATTTACATGTTGCCGGTGATAAGTTACATTACAGATCAGCATGGATTGAATGAATTCTACTAGCTTTTTCATAATGTCAGAAGTAACGGATTTACAGTTACATAGGACATTCAATCCTTATACTAAGTTACTAACAGGAAACCCGAAAAATAAATTGCCAGACAAACTAAACTAGTACGCATCTCCACTTCGCAAGAAGACCTCAAGTTGTCAATTGAGTATCAATTGCAACAGTGAAGCACAAAGGATTTGGATTCTCCGAGTAGAATCTTCATTAGAAACTAAAATCTTAAGAATAATATGACAAATGTAGAGAAGGATAACTGATAGAACAAATTATAAAAAGTTAAGAAGAAAGAGGAACCTGTGGTGTTGTTAAAAGCTCAGCATCTTGTTTAGTTAGTCTAGGACGGACGAGTAGGAAATAAATCATCCAGAAGCAACTTTCAGTCATGTATCCAGGGCAAAGCTCAATTCGCAATGCAGCCAATTCAGGAGCGAGCCTTTCAACAGCTAAGCCGTGTTCTTGCTGGGCATCAGACAAAGCAAAACCTAGCATTCAGACAATTCAAACCAATAATATGGAATTAGTATAACTCAAACTAACCTACCATTCAACAAAAGTAGCACTTCAACTGAACAGAGTACCAACTGGTAGTTTAAACCGTTGAACTTCACTACGTAATGCACACAAGGCTTAAACAGTAGGTCAGTAAGTAAATCAACCAAGTGACAGAATACATGGAAAATTAGCAATAAAAGGGGCTTTCAGCTAAACAACTCACTATGGAACAACAATCATATTACGAGCAGTCTAAGACGCAGATAACAACATATCATATTGACATAGTGGACAGTAAAAATGGTACATCAGCATATCATTATTATATCAAAAGAGTATTACAATTAGATTAGTACATTCATCTTTCGGATTAAAAATCAAACTAGTATCAAGTATCAACATCTTAGAGTGATAACTAAACAGACTAACATCAAACTAATACCAATACATTAGCAATCAAAGTGAAATCGACTAATCCAAATTCAATCAGAAAGTTACCAAAATCATGACCAACATCTTCAGGCAAAGGAAAATTCAGCCAAGTCTCAGGATGCAGAGACAAATCCCTGGCAAAAGCCACAACATCATCAGTAACTCCAACTGCTCCTCCTCCAAACGCCTCCTCATCATCCTCATCCAGCTGCAGAAAGCTAGAAGCCACTTTAGTAATCTCCGACACATTAATATTGTTCGACAGCCGCGAAATCCCGCTCCTAAACTTCTCTCCGATCTCGACGAAGTCGGTACGGATCCCCGACGAAGAATCCAGACCCTCCACCGGATCAGATCTCGGAGCAGGCGGAGGAGCCAAAAAGGAGGCGACGCCCCAAAATTGACGAGTTAGGGTTGTGGTGAGCTCAGAGAGGTCTTCTTTGACGCCTCGGGGGGAGGAAGACTCGTCGTCGGTTTGAGGTTTTGGTTCGGGTTTACCTTCGTCGTCATCATCGTCGTCGAGCTTGAGTGAGTTGGCGATGGATCGAGCCAGCCATGACATTTTGGGAATGGAGTTTAATTGGATCCGATCGGTAGGGAATTGGAAAAGCAGAGAGAGTGTGTGTGATGATGGATTTGTCTGTATGTCGTGTGATAATTTTAGTTCAGAAAATGATAACAAATGGGAATATACCTTGAAGAAGAAGATGATGGAGAGGACTCTATTTGCACTTTGCCCGCCAGATTTAGCGCTAATTCTTATCTTATCACAACGAAGATTATAACTTATCAAATTGGTCCTCGTCATTAGAACAAACTTCATCCATTTTTCTAGATTCTTTATCTATTTCATTTTTTATGGTCTATTTAGACTTTTTACGTTTTCTTTTTTTCTTTTATGGTAAATTTTTATCTTACGACTTTATTATGGATTATGCACTAAACCAAACACGATACTACTCATTGTATGAAGTTCCTCAAACTCCGATCCAAAACAAAACGTAAAGAATCTAAAAAGACGGATAGCTTTTTATATGTCCAAAAACTATAGTTACAACGTACATATGATGTCATATAAGAGAGTACTAATTCTTCAACATTGGCCTTATATTGTTCATTTTCTTTTAAATTATACTACATTTTATTTTGATAAACCCCAAAACTTTAGAATTTAATAAATAAATCTCAAAATTTTAATTTCAATCATTTTTCTCCCCTCTTCTTTCCAACATAATAATTAAAAAAAAAAAAAGAGAGAGAAATCGGGGAGGAGATCGGAGATGATCTGATCAGGAGCTCCCTGATCGGTGTTGGAAGCTCCGACCTGGGAAGTTACCAAATCGGAGGTTTTAACTCCGATCCTTGGAGCTCCAGATTCGAGCTCCATAAATCAGCAACAGTCTGATCAGGAGCTCCCTAACTAGAGCTTCCAACTCGGATATTGGAGCTTCAGATCGGGCCTATGGAGCTCCAAGATTGAGGAGGAGGAGCTCCGATTTGGGAGCTCCAGGTCGGAATTCATCTCCGATCTGGGAGCTTCCAAATCAGCTGGAAGCTTCGATTTGGTAGCTTCCCAGACCATAGATGAAGAAGCCCCTGTACCCCCCCCCCCCCAAAATGAAAGTAAGGGTCACCTCCAATGCAAGATTTTAATTACTCGAGCTTTGTTGAAAAGTCCCTATTTTATCTGTCAAGGTGAGAATCTGCTTCCATGCCAAGTCTTAATTTAACCTTCAACCTTTTTAAGTTATCCTTCAAAACATAACTTCTCCACCCGTTTATATCCTCCTTGTTCCTGGAGTCCTCAATAAGCCTCATAACTTGATCCAATCGTTTATAAAACAAAACGATTACGCCCCCAATCTCTCCCATCTTCCTTCAAAATAATTGACACATGGTTTGAGAACCTCCTCTTTAAACCCATTTGTACCCCCACATACTCAAAATACCAATGGATGTACCCAACGCTCCGAAGAAGACCCCATCAATGTTAGAGCAGACGCCATCAATGTAGAATCCTCCCCAAACCATACTTTTTTTTTTTGGAAACAACAATATATATTAATAATAGAGTAAACGTACAACACAAATACAACCAGTGAATAAGGAATGCACAACCACACTCCCAAACCATGTTGGAAATTTTAGTGAAATGATTGAGCTTTCAATTCATTTGATATATTGGTCATATGGGCCCAACGTGTTGAAAACAAGCTTTCCATTATCCGTTTGTTGAAATGGATGTCACTAAAGCGTTAAGTCACTAAAATCCCGTAGGGTGAAAGGTGATTAATGCACATAGTGTATCGGTCAATACATGAATGACTTAAGTCGATCGTTAAAATACAGTTGGTACCACTGTGCTAAAATTTATGGACAAAGGGCAAATGAGGTTTGCATAGATGTGTGAAAAATGCATTGTTGGAATGTTATTCATTTGTGTTTAATTGTAATTAATTACTCAAAGTGGATGAGAAAATTAATTTACAAGTTGAATTAGTGAATTTGTGACCTTTCACAAAGGTTTCCAACAAGAAAAGGTGGAAAAAACGTCAAAAATAAATAATTGCGCCTGTTGGGAATTGAACCTGAGACCTGTTCGTTGATAGAAGCGAGTTCATTCCACTAGACCATCACAACACTTTTAAAAGGTTTTGACTTTTGGCAATTTTATCCAACAGACATGTATGGCGGGTTTTTCCCACTTTTTGACATTTTGTTGAATGGTTTGCTACCATTCATTGTGACCTTTTGAAGGGATTTCATACCTCTTCATTGAAGCCTTTGAGAAGTATAAATATGGGAGTGAGGTTCATTCCCAAACACACATCCAAGGCATTTCATACTTCTCTTCTCATTTGCTTTCTCTTTGCACTCTATCATACTCAAAGTAAGTTCGCCAGATTTGACTATTGGAGTGCTCCTTAGTCGTCTTAGAGTAGTTTTATCCTGGGAGACAGATTGCCAATATTCCGTAAGCACCACGAGCGGGGCAAGTATTTGTCTTAAGGAGAGATAGTCCAACTATCGACTCTACTCCCCATTTTTTATTATTGTTACTCCTTTGAGGAGTTGTTGGAATTCCAGCGGTTGTTGCAATTTGTACGTGGTTCGTTGCATTTCTATAGTGCGCAAGAAAGGACTTTGTGATTGAATCAACTCTACTTTGTAAGTTCTTTTGTTTGTTATATATTGATATATATACTTGCATTTTGTTTTGTGTTCCTACTTGTTCTTGTCTCAAACTCTTGTTCAAGTAAAAGCCCATCGGCTCCAACAATCTTAAGACAAATACTTTGTTGAGTTTGAACAATGGTTACAAGTAGAGGGTCTCGAGCTATCATTCCAAATGAAAGCTCAAGGAAGCATAAGCATCAAAGAGAGGTAAACTCTTTTGCGCATAATGCTTCTATGAAGTCTATTGCTCACGAAGTTGGAAAAGAGAAACTTGTTTCTCTTCTTCTTACTTGGTCGAATCTTCCAACTTGTGGCATAATAGACTTGGACATGTTAACTACAAGTCTCTCAAGAAACTTGTAAAGACTAAAACATTGACTTCTATTGATATGGAACCTCAACACAAATGTGAGTTGTGTGTAGAAGCAAAGTTAACAAGGTTGCCTTTGCATTCGGTGGAAAGAAGTACCAAACCTCTAGAACTAATCCATAGTGACATATGTGATTTGGAGTTCATTCAGACTAGAGGTGGTAAGAAATACTTTGTGACGTTCATTGATGATAGTGCAAGGTATTGTTATGTATACTTGCTTCGTAGCAAAGATGAAGCCTTGAATGCGTTCAAGCACTTTAAAACTGAGGTTGAGAACCAACTCAGTTTACGAATTAAGGTGATTCGTAGCGATAGAGGTGGAGAGTATGGAGCACCATTTGATGAGTTTTGCTCTCAACATGGTATTATCCATCAAACTACTGCCCCATATTCTCCTCAATCAAATGGTATTGCTGAACGCAAGAACCGAACATTGAAGGAGATGATGAATGCGATGCTATTGACTTCTGGTTTACCCCAAAACTTGTGGGGAGAGGCTATTCTAACAGCCAATAAAATTCTGAATAGAATACATCGCAAGAATCATGACAAAAGTCCATATGAATTATGGAAAGGTAAACCTCCAACTTTGAAATACTTTAAAGTGTGGGGATGTTTGGCAAAGATAGAAATACCTAAACCTAAACAAGTGAAGATTGGCCAAAAACTGTAGATTGCATCTTCGTTGGATATGCAAATAACAGTAGTGCATATCGCTTCCTAGTTCATCGGTCTGAAATAAGCGACATACATGTGGGGACAATCACTGAGTCAAGGAATGCAGAATTCTTTGAAGATACATTTCCTAGGAAGGAAAAGAAGGATTTGGCTTTTATTAAGAGTCACATGAGTAACCTTGGTGAGAATCGTAATTCTGTACGAAATGATGAAAGTGGATCAAATGTGGGGACTTTGAGTCCCATACCTAGTTCAAGTCAAGAGATAGTCAAGACTCATGACTTTGAAACTAATGGATCTAATGTGGGGACTTTAAGTTCCATACCTAGTTCAAGTCAAGAGATAGCCAAGGCTCACGACTTTGAAACTAACGGATTAAATGTGGGGACTTCAAGTACGGTATCTAGTTCAAATCAAGAGATAACCAAGGCTCATGATCTTGAATCTAGTGGTTTCCCTGGAATTTCAATACAAGAGATAACCAAGGGTCATGATGTTGAAAATAGTGGGAAGAAACGTAAGAGGAATTCAATGCAAGAGAATAAAGAGACTCATGACATTGAACCTCGACGTACCAAACGTGCGAAGAAGCCAAAAGAATTTGGTCCAAATTTTCTAACCTCTTTTTTGAAAGAAAATGACCCAAAGACAATCAACGAAGCATTGTCTAGTTCTGATGAATGTGTATTTTACACTTTCATTTGAGTCTTTTTCACCTATTTTAGCTGTCCTCTATGTTAATTTAGCTATTTTTTAGTGCATTTTATTAGAATAGTGTCACGTTTCCCTTTAGTTTTTATGTTACAGGTTTTGGTTGAAAAACGAGGTTTTCCGGGCAATTATATTAAAGTAGACAAGGAATTGGTGTTCCAGAATCCTAATTGGAGTATCTGAAAGATTCCGGATAGGATTTGAAGTCTAGGGGTCGAGTCTGAAGGCTAAAAGGTCACCAGAAGGCAGAAACCGAGTCCGAAAAGGGGAAGAAATCCAAAAACGCGTAAAGGGCCGAAATTTACTCCCGGGCGAGTCGCCCGGGACGTGGGGCGAATCGCCCCACACCAGGCGAATCGCCCGGTGTGTGGGGCCCTTCGCCCCAAACAATTCGAATACCTATATATAGTTGCTCAGTTTTCTCCGTTTTTCATACTTTTCCAGACCTTTTCTCTCACCTTTCTCTGTAGTTTTAGGTAGGAATTTCCCAGAGCCTGTTCTGGGGGTTCTTAGCTTAGGAGGTACTTTTTCTTTGCAGTTTGGATCTTGTAAGATCGCGATTCTTCGGAGATTGACAACCTTCGGTAACATTGTATCTTACAGTTTTTCTATTTATATTTATATATCTTTCATCATGTTTTCATTCATTCGTGGTATGATTTCTGTTGATTGCATGACAACTATGAGTAGCTAAACTTCTCGTTGGTGATAGTATGTGATTTCTTAGCGAAGGGTTAATAATTATGCTAATGGCTATATCGCGCATTATACCTAGAGTTATTGTTTTATTTCTTTGATCTATCTAAATCTCTATCTTCGTATTGTTGAATAATTACTGAACACAATTGGACAATTCATTGATCTTTTGATCTATCTAAATCTATATCTTCGTAGTGTTGAATAATTACAACTGGACAACTCATTGATCAAAGATCTCTATGCAAAACCGGGGAATTTATGCATGATTATCAACCTGCTATGCTTTGAATGACCATACTATCACCAATCTCCATTATCTGTTAAGAAAAACCTTTGCTAAGTCGTCTGTTGTTTTATATTCTTAAGTTAGATTAGATAAAGCTAGTTATAGTCCTTAGAGATCGACACTCGAGGTTATTCTACTGCTACACTACGGTTTTCGTTGTAGTTGTGAATTGCCTTTGGCTAAATACAAATTTATTTGATTAATCGAGTCTGACAAACCGTTGTATCAAATTGGCGCCGTTGCTGGGGACTATACTCCTTTTTTCTGTTTAATTTGTTTATATTTTCAGCATTCAATTCCTAGTTCTAGTAGTTTTTAATTGTCCTATTTAATCTCTCTCTCTGACACTGCTTTCCTAGTTTGTTACAGATAGTGTATGCCACATACACGATCTAGAGGAACACCGCTTGCTGATTCAATTGCTGAGATCGACAGAGTCTACCACCAAAGAAGGCGACTACTTCAAAGGCGTGAACTAGAGGAAATAGAGGATACCGATTTCTCTGAATCTCTACACAGTCTTTTCAAGGAAGCCGACGGAATGGCAGAATCTAGACCACTGAAAGCATGGGTTCAACCCTCCAAGGACCGTATGAGGGGACCGGCGATTGTTCTTTCGTCTGCAACTCGAGATCTGGAAATCAAAAACCACGCATTCCAACAACTTCCGAGGTTCTATGGCTTAGCAAGGGAAGATGTGATGGGGTACTTGCACGATATCGATGATTTCGTCAACCAACTCCCACGACCCGGAGCTGAAATAAAAACGGATGAGTTGCGGATGAAGGTTTTTGCTATGGGGCTTGGCGACAAAGCCAAGTCATGGTTGAGTTCTCTACCAGCGGGCTCGCTGGACACTTGGGAGAAGGTTTTTTCAGCTTTCATGGAAAAATACTTCCCTCACACCTTGACTACCGCGCTAAAGGCGAAAATCACTGGATTCAAACAGGACTATGATGAGACCATCTACACCGCATTTGAGAGGTTCCAAGACCTCATGAACAAGTGCCCTCACCATGGTTTTGAACTTTCCGATCTAGTCCAACACTTCTACAATGGACTAACATTCGAGAATCAACAAGTGGTGGACTTCCAATGCCGAGGCAATATTTGGGAGGAAACTGCAGAAGCCGTCTGGGCGGTTTTCGAAAGGCTTGCTAAGGGGTCGCAGTTCAAGGACCCAAGAGCAATGGTTAGGAGACGTGGACCTGAAGCTCCACCTACTCAAGAAGCCCCTATGTATAGGGGGAATGGGGATCAATTCGAGTGCTTTACCAACGAATTGAAACAAGTCCTCAAGAGCGCCACTGGAACAACTGTTTCGAACGAAGTTTGCCGAATATGCAAGAACTATGGGCATGGGGCTCATATGTGTAGATCGAAGCTTGCATATGATGATGGCAACTGGGTTCAAGGAGGCGAAGAGGAAGCCTTTGCTACGGAGTTTGGTACTCAAGAAGTTAGCTACGGACAAGATGGTAGGAATCCTCGAGGTGGATTTTGGAGAAGAGGGTTCCGAAACAATCAAGGATATGCACCGGCTAGCCAAACTTATGGCCCTAACCAAGACCGTAGTAGGCTTAACTATGGTAATGACCACTGCGAAAACCCCGCTCCGAAAGAGCAACCGAAGTCGAAGTCGACTCAACTGATGGAGAACTTGCAAAAGATGGTTGATCACACCCAAAGTTTTCTCAAACGTTATGAAGAAGATTCTGAGAAGACTAGGACGAGACTTGATCGATTGGAAGAGAGCTCTAGGCTTGCCCAACAAAAGATGCAAGAATTGATCGACCGAGGAGCAAGTAGGGAGCAAGGCAAGCTGCCTAGCAACACTGAGAAGTCGATGTCCATTACCTTGGTGGGTGATCTACCTGTTGAAATCACCATCAAGAAGGTTGCTAAGTGCGAGTGTTGCAAGGGGGAAGTGCCCCCACAGGCTAAGGAAGAAGAGAAGGACCTTGTTTCTGACGAGAGTGAAGAGGAGCAAGAGGATCCCGAGCCACTCCCTAAAAGTTTCGATGTTAAGGTCGGGATTGGTGAGCTTGAAGATGTCCGTGCCACACTAGACACGGGATCCTACTCTAATGTGCTCCCTATGAATGTGTTCGAGAAGAGTAGCCTTGAAAAACTATCTGAGCATAAGGCTATTGTGCAACTGGCGGATGGATCCTTTGTGAGACCCGAAGGCATTGTGAAGAATGTATTGGTCAAGATTGGTGAAGCTTCTGTATACACCAATTTTGTAGTTATGCCGGCGTCTACATCTGGGATGGGGGATGTCGTTCTCTTGGGGCGAACGTTCTTGACCAAGCTACGCTCCGTGATAGACATCTACCGAAGGACTTGCACCATTGAGATGGATGGCAAGCGACATGTGTTGCGAGCCATATCCGACCCACCTGATCGCTTCAATGCTTCTCACACTATTAACTACTGTGGTATTGCTGTCTATGTTCATTCTTATTCACAGGTTCGTGGCATGAGGAGAAGATCCATGAAGGGGATGTCTAGTACCCTCAAGAAGAAGAGCTAGGCGCAACCAGGAGTCGAGTCAAAGACTTTAAACAATGGCGCTATCTGGGAGGCAACCCGGAGTTTTTATCGCTTTTTTACCGCTTTATTGCATGCATTCATACCTGAACAATTTGCTTTTCACATGTCCACTCTCAGCCGACCGAGGCCAAACCGTTCGGTAACATCTAGTATCACTTCTTGTTACTCATTCTCTTTTGCTAGGGACTAGCTTAAGTTTCATAAGGGGGATGGGATGTGAACCGTGATGTTAAGTATTGTTTGGCTTTGTGTTGATTGGTATCTTGTTTTTTGTTTGCATTTGCATTTGCACGTTTACTGCTTTCTTAGTTTTTAGGTTGCATTCACTACATTCATCCTAGGATAGTCTTGCATGTTTTATATGGAGTTTATTGCCAAATTTTTTGAACTTTTTTATTGGGTAGATCAACTAATTATGTCATTAATCATATACTTCATCGCTATGAATTTGTTTGAGGTTTTTCTCGCTTGGCTTGTCACATTTATGTATTGCACTTAGTTAAGCTTGGTAGTCTCGACATCACTTAGTGGTATTTTCTCTACTGCGGTTCACAAAGGCTTTTATAATAGGATGATGCATGTTAGGGTCTTATGGTTGTTTTCCCGAGTAATTATGTACCTAATAGGCAACAAGTCTTCACCATGCTTTGAGATTGCTAAATGCCTAGGAAGGAGGTAGTGTGAGGTTGTGTGATCCTTTGTTTGTAACCTATTCTTCCGAATAGGTTTGGGGAGGGGGTTACACCATCATTAGACTTGTTTTTCGTTTTTCATTTTTGTGTTGTGAGTTTATTTTTTCCTTTTTCGTAAATTTTGTACTCCAACCTATTCTTTCGAATAGGTTTGGGGAAGTCGTTTGTGTGTTATTGTTTCTTTTTTGTTGTGCTACTGCTGGCTAAAAAAATCGAAAAAAAGAAAAAGAAAAATTCCAGAAAAAGAAAAAAAAGAAAAAAAGAAAAGACCCCAAAAAAGCAAAGAAGGGTCCAAAAAAAAGAGAAAGCCAAATAGCAGTGTAGCAAAGTGTTGTGTCTCATTTTCCAATTCTTGTAATGTTCGTAATCGTGTTGTAACTTTTTGTCTTTTGTTTTTGAGTGTCATTTGTTCTAGACCACCCTCGTCCTGCCATTCAGGAAGTGGTGAATAGCTTAAGGCTTTGCTTGAGAGATGGGTAGAATAGGGGAGTGTTATCTTTTATAGGGAACCCTCCTTCGTTTGATGAGAGCCAGTATTGGTTCGACCTCTTTGAGGAAAAGTCTTAACTTGGTGAACAGCAGTAAGTCCTCAGTTTCATAGGCACGGGACAACCATCCGTATTCTAACATGTTTCATTACGTCGTCACTAACTAGGTCCAGGTAGAGAATGTTACGAGAGACTATCTTGTCTTGACATAAGTGCTTATGTGAATGTGTATGAGTCAATCGAGGCATTCTTCAACCTATATTCATGTTATGATTTGTATGGTTTATGTTCATATATTTTTTGATAGATTCGATAGATTAGTTCATTTCATTTGGCATGAGACTCCATTTTTTGTGTTGCATTGTTTTTTGCATTAGAGTCTACCTTAGTTGCTTGAGGACAAGCAAAGGTTCGGTTTGAGGAGTTTGATGAATGTGTATTTTACACTTTCATTTGAGTCTTTTTCACCTATTTTAGCTATCCTCTATGTTAAATTAGCTATTTTTTAGTGCATTTTATTAAAGTAGACAAGGAATTGGTGTTCCAGAAGCCTAATTGGAGTATCTGAAAGATTCCGGATAGGATTTGAAGTCTAGGGGTCGAGTCTGAAGGCTAAAAGGTTACTAGAAGGCAGAAATCGAGTCCGAAAAGGGGAAGAAATCCAAAAACGCGTAAAGGGCCGAAATTTACTCCCGGGCGAGTCGCCCGGGACGTGGGGCGAATTGCCCCACACCAGGCGAATCGCCCGGTGTGTGGGGCCCTTCGCCCCACACAATTCGAATACCTATATATAGTTGCTCAGTTTTCTCCGTTTTTCATACTTTTCCAGACCTTTTCTCTCACCTTTCTCTGTAGTTTTAGGTAGGAATTTCCCAGAGCCTGTTCTGGGGGTTCTTAGCTTAGGAGGTACTTTTTCTTAGCAGTTTGGAGCTTGTAAGATCGCGATTCTTCGGAGATTGACAACCTTCGGTAACATTGTATCTTACAGTTTTTCTATTTATATTTATATATCTTTCATCATATTTTCATTCATTCGTGGTATGATTTATGTTGATTGCATGACAACTATGAGTAGCTAAACTTCTCGTTGGTGATAGTATGTGATTTCTTAGCGAAGGGTTAATAATTATGCTAATGGCTATATCGCGCATTATACCTAGAGTTATTGCTTTATTTCTTTGATCTACCTAAATCTCTATCTTCGTATTGTTGAATAATTACTGAACACAATTGGACAATTCATTGATCTTTTGATCTATCTAAATCTATATCTTCGTAGTGTTGAATAATTACAACTGGACAACTCATTGATCAAAGATCTCTATGCAAAACCGGGGGATTTATGCATGATTATTAACCTGCTATGCTTTGAATGACCATACTATCACCAATCTCCATTATCTGTTAAGAAAAACCTTTGCTAAGTCGTCTGTTGTTTTATATTCTTAAGTTAGATTAGATAAAGCTAGTTATAGTCCTTAGAGATCGACACTCGAGGTTATTCTACTGCTACACTACGGTTTTCGTTGTAGTTGTGAATTGCCTTTGGCTAAATACAAATTTATTTGATTAATCGAGTCTGACAAACCGTTGCATCAAGTTCCGAGGCTCCTTCTTGGAAGGAAGCAATCGAAAGTGAAATAGGATCTATCCTACAAAATCACACTTGGCAACTAGTTGATCTTCCACCGGGAATCAAGCCACTAGGTTGCAAGTGGATACTTAAACGCAAGATGAAAGCGGATGGAACTATTGACAAGTACAAGGCCATATTGGTAGTGAAAGGCTATAGACAAAAGGCAGGCCTAGATTACTTTGACACATACGCACCCGTGTCACGAATAACATCCATAAGAGTATTCATTGCCATAGCAGCCTTTCATGGTTTTGAGATACACCAAATGGATGTGAAGACAGCCTTCCTAAATGGTGATTTGGAAGAGGAAATTTACATGGAACAACCTGAGGGCTACTCAGTTCCTGGGCAAGAAGGCAAGGTTTGCGGTCTTTTGAAGTCATTGTATGGACTAAAACAAGCTCCAAAACAATGGCATGAGAAATTTGATAATGCGTTATTATCTAAAGGTTTCTCTATAAACGAATGTGACAAATGCATATACATAAAGGGGATTCGAAGTCCTTTGTAATGATTTGTCTCTATGTTGATTATATGCTCATAACGGGAAGTAGTCCCGAGTTAATCTTGGATACCAAGAACATGTTGAAAGGGATGTTTGACATGAAAGATATGGTCATAGCTGATGTGATCTTAGGAATTAAGATTTCTAAGACTGCTGATGGGTTGGCACTAACGCAATCTCATTACATTGAAGATGTTTTGAAGAGATTTGATGATTTTGATCGGTCACCGCTAAAAGCACCGATGGATATGAGCAAAATCATAGCCAAAAATTATGGACAACCCATAGCACAAGGACGGTACGCGCAAATCATTGGCTGCCTTATGTACATTGCTAATTGTACACGACCGGATTTGGCATACCCGGTTAACAAGTTGGCAAGATTTACGCAAAACCCGGGCCAAAACCATTGGGTGGCTTTGGATAGGGTATTAAGATACCTAAAGCATAAACTCAATTATGGTTTGCATTATTCGAGATATCCAGCTGTGTTGGAAGGTTATAGTGATGCTAACTGGATATCTGATAGCAAGAACACCAAATCTACTAGTGGGTATGTGTTTACCCTTGGTGGAGGTGTGGTGTATTGGAAGTCCTCCAAACAAACTCTCATTTCAAGGTCGACTATGGAATCTGAGTTTATTCCTTTGGACAAAGCATGGGAAGAATCTGAGTGGCTTCATGATTTGTTGGAGGATATCCCTTGTTGGGATAAACCCGTGCCTTCAATAACGATCAACTGTGACAGTTTATCGGCTATAGGAAGAGCACGAAGTACAATGTATAATGGCAAGTCTAGACACATGCATCATAGACATAAGACCATTATGCAGTTGATCTCCATGGGAGTTATCTCTTTGAATTTTGTAAGATCAAAAGATAACATTGCGGATCCGCTAACAAAAGGCTTATCTGGAGATCAGACATACTGCTTGTCTAGGGGAATGGGGTTAAAAACCCATATCATAAAAGAATCGTGCGGTGGAAACCCAACCATACTGACTGGAGATCCCAAGAATTTGGTTCAATGTGGAAAACTAAGCTGTACAGATTCAGTTAGCGCTTCGAGAGTGTGCTTGACACACTAAGAAGTAAGAGCACTTCGGATGATGTCACTTTGTGACTATAACTCCAACGCCCAATCCCGCGTAAGACACTAAGTGCTATCCTGCAGAACGGGTAAAGGATGAGTTTATGAACTCTTAATGAATCCCAAACTTGAGCTCACCTTGGGTCAAGTGGGGCATAGGCAGGATGTCCTTGTTGGGAGTTCACCTATCTAAGTGCGAAGACGGGACGCTTCAAATGTAAGCACTTTGAGAAACCAGGAGCTGTCCACGGCCACAACGGACATACCATAAGAACCTGAAACGAGTACAGGGTTGTGATAGTGTGAATTATCTTTGTCTTGGTATACACAAAACGCCGACCGGTTCAAGGCCTCAGGTCCACCGCGTGGCAAGTATATCCAAAGGTATTTTACTAGGGAGATTCAAAGTGAAAGCTATCGACCCCGATGCTATCACTTCTCGCCGAAAGAGTGCATGTGCATCAATTCCCTTTCATGTGGGGATTGTTGGGAATTTTAGTGAAATGATTGAGCTTTCAATTCATTTGATATATTGGTCATATGGGCCCAACATGTTAGAAACAAGTTTTTCATTATCCGTTTGTTGAAAGGGATGTCACTAAAGCGTTAAGTCACTAAAATCCCGTAGGGTGAAAGGTGATTAATGCACATAGTGTATCGGTCAATACATGAATGAATTAAGTCCATCGTTAAAATACAGTTGGTACCACTATGCTAAAATTCATGGACAAAGGGCAAATGAGGTTTGCATATGTGTGAAAAATGCATTGTTGGAATGTTATTCATTTGTGTTTAATTGTAATTAATTACTCAAAGTGGATGAGAAAATTAATTTACAAGTTAAACAAGTTGAATTAGTGAAATTGTGACCTTTCACAAAGGTTTCCAACAAGAAAAGGTGGAAAAAAACGTCAAAAATAAATAGTTGTGCCTGTTGGGAATCGAACCTGAGACCTGTTCGTTGACAGACGCGGGTTCATTCCACTGGACCATCAAAACACTTATGAAAGGTTTTGACTTTTGGCAATTTTATCCAACAGACATGTATGACAGGTTTTTCCCACTTTTTGACATTTTGTTGAATGGTTTTCTACCATTCATTGTGACCTTTTGAAGGTATTTCATACCTCTTCATTGAAGCCTTTGAGAAGTGTAAATATGGAAGTGAGGTTCATTTCCAAACACACATCCAAGGCATTTGATACTTCTCTTCTCATTTGCTTTCTCTTTGCACTCTATCATACTCAAAGTAAGTTCGCTAGATTCGACTATTGGAGTGCTCCTTAGTTGTCTTAGAGTAGTTTTATTCTGGGAGACAGATTGTCAATATTCCGTAAGCACCACGAGCGGGGCAAGTATTTGTCTTAAGGAGAGATAGTCCAACTATCGACTCTACTTCCCATTTTTGTTATACTTACTCCTTTGAGGAGTTGTTGGAAGTCCAGCGGTTGTTGCAATTTGTACGTGGTTCGTTGCATTCCTATAGTGCGCAAGAAAGGACTTTGTGATTGAATCAGCTCTACTTTGTAAGTTCTTTTGTTTGTTATATATTGATATATACTTGCATTTTTTTTTTGTGTTCCTACTTGTTCTTGTCTCAAACTCTTGTTCAAGTAAAAGCCTATCGGCTCCTACAATCTTAAGACAAATACAGATTAGCTCCTGGAGCTTATCAGCTAGCTTATAAGCTAGCTTATTTTTTTTAATAATTTAGCTTATCATCTTTCATATTTCAATTATACCACTAATAATAATAATAATAATAATAATAATAATAATAATAATAATAATAATAATAATAATAATAATAAAAATAATAATAAGTTAGCTTATCATCTTTCATATTTCATCATCCTACAAATATCGATTAAATAAAAATAAAGGCTCTGGCGATTATTGCTCTGGCGATCAGCTCTTTCTGCCCGGCCCTCTCCGATCGGCTCCGATGGCAATTCGCCCGCCGTTTTGATTAGGTCCGCTCGTTTCATCGCCGGTAAGGTGGTTCCGCCCTTTTGCGCGTCGTTCTGCTCGGCGATTGGGGCCCGTATTCTGTGCGGCGGCTCTGGTCTAGCGTGCGGCGGCGGCCATGGTCGGATTGTGGTTGTTTTCTACGGTGTTGGGACCATTTTTTTCCTCCTTATTCTCATCTGCCGTCGATTTGAGCGGTATCTGCTGGTTTCTCTGGTAAGGTTACTTTCGGGCCGTTTTTGGGGCCGTTGTTCTGTTTTGGGCGACCTGCTGCCCAGTTGGTTTTCTGTTTGTTTTTCTTCTGTGTTCTGCGTGTGCCGTGCCATCTGGTGCCGGAATTATGCTCTTGGTCGGCCGGTTTTGAGCTCTGCTGGCCAGTGTTTGTTCTGTGGTTTTGGCTGTGTTCTGGGTTTTGTGTGCTCTCTTCTTTCCTTCTGTTCTTCAGCATGTCACGGTCATGTGGTGGAAAATTTTTTTGTCCTTTGCGCGGGAATGACAGTTGTGGTGGACGAGTTGGTGGGGCTTTCGCTAAAACATATTTCATCACTCATTTGCGAACCCAGCATTTTAAGTCGGATGCACTGAAAGCCTCCTACAAGGCTCGTATTGCCAGCGACCTCTCTCTGTTTTCTGCTTTGGATCTCGCACTTCATCAGGCGGGCATTTGGATGTGTGGTGATTGTCTTAGCACTCACACTTCCACTAAAAACTGCAAGCATGTGGATGGGAGTGTGGTTCTTGCGCCAGACCGTGCAGACTCTGCTATCCTTGGTATCCCGGCTCCTGTTGGCGCTGTAGGGTCTGTTGCAGGCTCGTCTGGGGAGCTGGGTGGGTCTCTTGGTTGTGATGGAGGTTCGGGTCCCCTTTGCTTTGATATTGACCTCCTTGACCGCGTCTTTTCGCTGCCTTTGCGGACGGTTAAGTGCATTCCTCCTAAGTTGAGGCTGGGGTTTGCCAGGGTTTTTCTTAGTGCTCTTGACCTAGTCCTTGCGTGCCCAGGGGACTTGTCTGCGTGGGTGCAACTTCTTGTTCTGCCTCGTTGCACCCTGGCTGCTTTTGTGCCGTCTAATAGAGCACAACGTCGTTCTGGGAAGCGGGAGCGGCGTCAATTTGAGGGCATTTCTAGTGCTATTGCACGCTGGAGAGACACTGGCGACCGTTTGGGGTTGGTGAGGGACTGTTTATCTGCTATTTATTCACCTCCTCGGGGGTTTTCGGAGCCCATTGAGTCTGAGGAGGCTAATTTATCCCAGTGTATGCGCAAGCTGGGTGACGGGCACTTCACGGCCGCCATTAAGGTCCTCACCTCTTCTGGGGTTGCCCCTGATACCACTGACACCTTGGCTGAGTTGGAGTCTAAGCACCCATTCTCCCCACCTCCGGTTGTACCTCCTTCTTTGCTTGAGGATGATGCTTTGTCCGTACCGAAGGACCTTATGTTGAATAGGATTCGGAGGTTCCCCAAAGGTACCTCCTGCGGTCGTGATGGTCTCAGAGCCCAACATTTGTTGGATGTTTTAGGGGGTGCTGCTACAGCTGTTTCTGATGGCCTGTTAGCGTCTATCACTGGGGTCGTGTTAGGAAACTTGTAATTTTGATGAGCAATTAACCATGCTAAATTAAGAACAGTCCAATAACTAGTACTCTTAAGGTCCATAGGTTTTTAGAATTTTAAGGACATTGTAAAAGAGGAACGTTTGCTGATGACTTAGATAGGTGTTAGATAAGTTATTTCTTTTGTGTATGACGTATTTTATTTTCTGAGAAGAAAATAATTTATTGACACTTTAGCGTATGATGTATTTTATTTTCTGAAAAGAAAATATCTTATTGATGCTTAGCTTTAATTAATCTTATTTTCTGAAAAGAAAATGACCTATTGAAGCATTTGCTGAAGATGTATTTTGTTTATTACAAACAAATTATTGAAGCAAATAAGAAACCGGTCAGAATCTTGAAGACTTTTGAAGATCTGAAGACTTGAAGACTTGAAGACTTGAAGATTGCTGAAGACTGGTAAGGCACGTGTTGCTTAGAAAGTGAAATTTTCAGCAACAACATTGCATAAGTGAAAATCTGAAAGACAGAGTAGGTTGTGCTTGCTGAAACTGAGAATGAACACTTGCTGATGAACATATGTGACCTCTTGCTGAATGTACGTGATTTTGCGCTCCAATGTTACTGTTTGAATTCTATTCAAAAGTGCATTTAATGCAAAGCTTACACGCGAAGGACATGAAGACTAGAAGACAAACAAAGGTTGCTGCTGAAAGTACAAAAGCAAGATAGTGACATGTTAAGGAACAAAAGCCTTAGGATTTGAAATTCAAACGGCTCCTTACTTGCACTATAAATAGAGGTCATCCGGCAAAGAGTTGAAGTGTGTCAACAACGTGATCAAACTCTCACTTGTGCTTAAAAACTCACAAACCTTCAAACACTCTTACTGCCATTGATCCGTTCCAAGACTTAAAGCTTGAAAAAGCTACTTGTGAAGAAGTAGAACAAACTCGGCTAAGAAATTAATTAAGTGTTCTTTCTTTCGAACAAGAAAAAGTCTTGACACCAGAAACAATCAAACTTGTTTACTGCAAAGTATTCCAAGTTGTGTTTCTTAGATTACTTGTTGTAACTGAATAAGTTATAATTAAGTCATCTCACCCCAAAACTCTCTAACTGAAAATACACCCTTTCAGGCGTGATATTCAGGGGGAACTTAATCGAGCAAAGTTTTGCTGATTAAAAGTACCAAGTTTGGTGGAGAACAAGGTTGAAGTTCTCTAGTTTAGGTTGGAGACAAAGCAAGTGTGCTTTGGTTTCTGTTGAATCGCTTTAGATAGGAGATTGTAAGGAACCTCAATCATATCTTAGTGGATTCAGTCCTAGAAAGGACAAAGTGGATTAGTTGAGAGATTACGCCACTCTCAGATACCACTATAAAAGCGTTTGTGTGATTTACTTACTGCATTTAGCTTTCAGCAATTTATATCTGTTTGTACACAGTCACTCACTTCACTTGCTGAAACTCTTTACTTGCTGAAAAAGCACTTATTGTTTCAAAGACTTCCGCTCTCTGATTTAAGTATCAGCAAACCAAGTCATTGGAAAGTAACTTACGCTTGCTGAGAAAGTTAAGTATCAGCAACGTCATTACTGAAAAGTAATAAGTACTTGCTGAGAAAGTTTTTAAACGACAAAAGTTTGAAAAGACTATTCACCCCCCCCCTCTAGTCTTTTCTTGTTGTTTAAAGGGACCAACAAGTGGTATCAGAGCAGGAGGTTCTTTAGCCTTCTGCACTGAACCTAGATCCCCTTAAGTGCTTTCCGTAAATCACTTTCACTTGATCAGTTTGGTAGTGCTTTGCTGACAGGATGTCTTTAGGAGATGCTCCCTTGCTGAAGCTGGAAAATTACGAGAAATGGCGAACCAACATGATGTTACATCTTGAGGCCATTAGTGATGAGATGGTCACCGTCATTAATGATGGACCTATCAAGATCACCAAGGTTGAAAGGAGTTTCCCTCATAGAACCACTGAAGCTGGAACGGAAACTATCCAAGGAGAACCATCAGATACGGTTGTGCCAAAACCAAGAGAGGAATGGACTTCTGACGAAGCTAAGAGATTCCGTCTTGATGGCCAAGCAAGAAATATCATCATCAGATCAACTCCGGATACCATACAGTGCAAACTGTGGGGTGCTAAGACTGCTAAGGAGCTTGGAAAATGGTTCAAGATCTTTGTGCTGGATCTGACAAGACCAAGGAAAACAAACTTGAAGTACTTAAGCTGAAGTTTCAAAACTTTAAGCAAGGTGTTAACGACTCACTGGAAGACTTGGACTTCAGATTCACAACTCTTGTTAGTGAAATGGCAGCGCTGGGTGTTGGAAATCTTTATTCAGATTCTGAGAAAGTGAAAACTATCATCAGAAGTTTGAATCAAGAATGGATCCATACTCAAAATTTCTATTATAATCAAGGAATGCCTGACATTACACCAACTGAGTTGTTCTCTCATCTTGCTACTGTCAATTATGAGACAAAGCAAAGAGAAAATGTGTTTGCTGAAAAATCGCAAAACATTGCTCTTGCTGCAAAGCCGTCATCTTCTGAAAAGAAGAATGATAAAGAGCCTGCTGATGAAAATGCTTTAGTTGTTAAAAACATGAAGAAATTCATCAGTAAGGAACTTGAAAGGCGAAAAGCAAAAGAGAAGCTGAAAAAGCATCTTGGTAATAACTACCATAAGTACAAGAATGATACTAGCTCGCTGAACAAGCAAGCTCAGCAAGCTACATCATCAGAAGAACCAGCAGTTGGAAATGATCTATGTTTTTACTACAAAAAGCCTGGACACTTCAAAGCTAATTGCCCTTTGCTGAAAGGCAAATCTGCTGAAAAGAAGAAGAAGTTTAAAAGAGCTTTCATTGCTGAAGAAAAGAAGAATCTTCAAGCAAAAATCGATGCATTCTGCATTGAGACAAGCTCCGAAGACAGTGAGGATGAAAGTTCAGACACCGACGATGAAGAAGCCACTCTAGACGTGGAGATTGGCAAAGAAGTGTGTGAAATAGCTATGGAAGCTTATCCAGATGTGTTGAACTACGAATTCTGCCTAATGGCCGGTTAGGTAAATAATTCTACCTCTGACTCAGATTCAGAAAGTGAAGACGAGATTGACCTTGACAAGATTCAAGGAGAAATCGAAAGATTTGAGAAAACTCTCAGCAAACAGCAAGAAAAACTTCAACTTGCTGAAACTCTGACCAAGCAAACTACTGAAAAGTATGTTTTGCTGAAAGAAGAAACAGAAGAAAAGGATGCTGAAATAAGGTGTCTTAAGAAGTTGATTGCTGAGGCTGCTGAGAAAAATTCTCAAATGGCATTAGAATTAGAAGAGTATAAGTCCTCAATTCTAAAGTTACTTGCTGAAATCCAAGAAATGAAAAAGGTGAAAATCAATTTCAAATCCTATGTGGAACCAAGTAATACGCTGACTGAACTAAACTCTTATTTGAGAGATCCATCTCAGAAAGAAGGTTTAGGAGCAACGTGTGAAGGTGATAACGTGGAAATCTTAAGAAAAGATAAATCACCTATCTCCTTTGTACGTGCTACTGATAGTAGTCCACCAGTGATCTATCAGTTTGGTCAAACTAAGGTTGCTGAAACATGCAATCAAGTACCTATGACCATAAAGCCCGCTGTTGCTACTCAAAGTAACAAGACTTTAAAAGGAAAACAGGTTGCTGAAAAGAAAACTGGAAAGAAAAAGAATGCCGTGAAGCATTCCGCCAAACAAATTGCTGAAAAGCAAGTTGTTAAGTCTAAAGGCAAGATTACCAAAAGTAATCAGAGGTCCTTTGCTGACAAACCTGAATCTAGTAAGGTTGTTGAAGCTAAAGCTCAACATTCTCCAAAGAGCGGACTCGGTTTCAAAACCAAGCAAAGTCAACTCTTTCATGAGTATAAGCAAAGTCAGCAAAGATACTTCAAAGAGATGAAGAAAACCAAGCCTAAGAGTTCTGAAGAGACTCCCAATGCTAGGACTAGAAGGAACCTTGCTAGAAAAGAACTTACTGAAAAGTATGTTCAGCAAAAAGGTCAACAGAGCAAGACACCACATCAGAAAGTGGATTTGACCAGCACGAGTCAAAAGTCTTTCAGCTCAAAACCTCCTAGTTCCTCAGCAAGTAGAAAACAAGTCAAAGTTGAAAAACTTCAGACTTGGGTTTCCACTGGACGCATTCTTGAACATGTTAATGGACATCCATCATTGGATAATTAACTTGTTTGCTCTTGATTGTGCAGACTGCAGCCACGGAGACAAACGATGCAATCTGGCACTTTGATAGTGGTTGTGGAAAGCACATGACGGGCAACAAGAATAACCTTATAAACTATAGACGGTGGTCTAAAGGTCCAACAACAAGGTTTGCTGGTGGAGGCTCTGGATCTACAAAAGGCTATGGTGATGTGAAGTTGGGATGCATAACCATTTCTGGAGTTCTTTATGTCAAAAATCTTAAGTTTAACCTTTTCAGCATGAGTCAATTTGCTGACAAAGGATACTTCATCGAAATTAAAAGTGATGAATGTAAACTTGTAGATTTTGAGACTAAAAAGGTTATAATGATTGCAAGAAGATCAGGAGGCTTGTACATCGTTGATTGGTCTTCAGCAAACGTTGAAAAATGCCTTGTCTCAGATCATGATTGCCTTGCTGAAAAAGCATGGTTATGGCATAAACGAACAAGTCATCTAAACTTCAAAACGCTGAATAAGCTGTCTAAAAAGGCACTTGTAGTTGGATTACCTAGGGTTACTTTTAAGAAGGATGGTGTTTGCAATGCATGTCAGCAAGGAAAGCAAACCAAATCTTCTTTCAAGAACAAGGCAGTACCGTCAACTACAAAACCTTTACAACTCTTACACACGGACTTGTTTGAATCTTCTTCAACAAGCTATGCTGGTAAGAAGTATGGTCTAGTCGTGGTAGATGACTATTCAAGATTCACTTAGGTAGTATTCATCAAGCACAAATCTGAAACCAAGACTGAAATACCTAACTTGCTGAATAAGCTTGAAGTCATGAAAAATGACAAGGTAAGAGTCATAAGGACAGACCATGGTACTGAGTTTGTAAACCAGTACATAACTGAATATTGTACCTCCAAAGGTATTCAACATCAGTTATCCTCAGTAAGGACACCACAGCAAAATGGTGTTGCTGAACGGAAGAATCGTACCCTGAAAGAAGCCGCAAGAACAATGCTTGCTGACACTGAGATAAGTGAGGCTTACTGGGTTGAAGCGATTAATACCGCCTGCTATACTCAGAATAGATGTTTGATTATTAAGAAATACAACAAAACTCCTTATTAATTGTTTGTTGGAAGACCTCCTAACATCACTCATCTAAGAGTATTTGGTTGCAAGTGTTTCGTTCTTAACAATGGTAGAGAATACCTAAGAACATTTCAACCAAAGGCAGACGAAGCGATATTTCTTGGTTACTCCTTGCATAGTAAAGCTTACAGAGTTTACAACAAAAAAGCACAAAAGATTGAAGAATCTGTGCATGTTGTATTCTACGAAAAGACACAAGGTGTGCCTGCTGAAGAAGAAATATCAGAATGTATGAAAAAGCTAATCATACATGAGCAAAGAACTGAATCTGATGCTAGGCAAATCAAGTCAATTGAACTAAATGATGATTCTGACAATGATTCTCCTCCCCCGAGTCATGACAAGATAAATATAGTTCACGACAAAGAATTTCCAGCAAAAGATGCGGTTGCTCCGGAAGTTGCTGAAATTACGCAATCTCCAGTGCCTGCTGATGAAGTACCTCATCCCAGCAATGCTGAGCAAGCAGTTACTGACGATCAAATCTCAGCAGAGACACAAATTCCCAGTAGTACTGAACAAGTACATACTGAAGAGTCACATGCTGATGAGCAAACGTATCCTGATCCAACAAACAGGAAACCTGTTAATAAATGGATTAGAGATCATCCCTCTACGGATATGATTGGCGATATTAATAAACGCCAAGTGACTAGATCCAAAGCTACTCAAGGACTTGCTGAAGAAGCAACTGTCGTAGAAGTAGAATCTTTATTCTCTTGCTTTGTTTCAGAAATTGAACCTAAAACCATAGAAGAAGCTATGAAGCATTCTGAATGGATAAAGGCAATGCAAGAAGAATTGGATCAATTTGAAAGAAACAAAGTCTGGAAACTTGTGCCACTTGCTGAAAATAAGAAAGTTATTGGTACAAAGTGGGTGTTCAGAAACAAGCTGAGCGAGTCTGGTGAAGTAACAAGAAACAAAGCACGCTTAGTTGCTCAAGGTTACTGTCAGACTGAAGGATTGGACTATGATGAGTCTTACGCTCCAGTTGCAAGATTGGATGCAATTAGGCTTTTCTTGGCCTTTGCTGCTCACAATGACTTCATTGTTTACCAAAGGGATGTTAAGAGTGCATTCTTAAATGGTGAACTTGCTGAAGAAGTCTACCTAGAACAACTGGAAGCTGTATATGGTCTAAAGCAAGCACCAAGAGCATGGTATGATACCTTAGCTAAGTTCTTGCTGGAAAATGGTCTCAAGAAAGGTGAAGTTGACAAAACTCTTTTTACCATGAGCCATGATGGTAAATTAATCTTAGTTCAAATTTATGTGGATGACATAATTTTTGGATCTAAGGACAAGCAACTTTGTGATGATTTTGCCAAACTCATGACAAATAAGTTTGAAATGAGTATGATGGGAAAATTGAATTATTTCCTAGGATTGCAAGTCAAGCAACTCAAAGATGGAATATTCATAAATCAAGCAAAGTATGCGAAAGAAATGCTCATAAAGTTTAGGATCAAAGAGGATGAAAAACCTGAAAAGATCCCTATGAGTGTTGGTACCAAATTGGGCTATACTAAAGAGGACAAAAGTGTTGAAGAACACAAGTATAGGAAGCTCATTGGTTCCTTGTTGTATTTAACAACAAGTAGACCTGACATTCAGTATGCTGTTTGTGTGTGTGCAAGATTCCAATCGGATCCAAGAGAATCACACTACAAAAAGGCAATTAAAATACTGAAATATGTTAAAGGTACAGTCAATGTTGGATTATGGTATCCAAAAGATTCTGGACTTGAATTGGTTGACTATTCTGATGCTGATCATGGTGGATCAACTCTTGATAGAAAAAGTACCTCTGGAACTTGTCAGTTTTTGGGTACTAGATTAATATCATGGTTCAGCAAGAAGCAAACGTGTGTCACCAATTCATCTACTGAATCTGAATACATTGCAGTTGGTTGTTGCACAACTCAAATCCTATGGATTCAGCAACAATTAAGAGATTATGGTATTTCTGCAAAGAAAACACCAATCTTTTGTGATAATACAAGTGCTATTGCAATTACGCAAAATCCTAAGTTTCACTCTAGGACAAAGCACATTGATATTAGACATCATTTCATTAGAGATCATGTGGAAAAAGGTGATATTGAGGTTGTGAAAGTAGGTACTGAAGATCAGCTTGCTGACATCTTTACCAAGCCCCTACCGGATAATAGGTTCGCAATGCTAAGGTATAACCTTGGATTGATTGAACTACCTCAATAAAGGATACACTTGGCAGAATGCTGAAATAGGTATTCAGCAAGCCAAAGTATTCCTATCCAAAAGACCAAGTCACTGATTTCTTCTAAGAAATGATAAGTCACAACATGATTGCTGAAACAGGCATTCAACAAGTAATTCCTTCAAAACAGGTATTTGTTAGGAAACTTGATCACTTGCTGAGACAAGAACTCAGTAAGTGAAAGAACTTAAGGATTGCTGAGACGGGTACTTAGACAATCAAAAGATACTGAAACAGGTATTCAAGTATCAAAGGAATTTTCTGAAACGGGAATTCAGAAAAAGAGCAAATCTCATCTCTCAGATTTTACCAAAGGATGTCTCAAAGTGCAAAAAGAATTTACTGATACGGGAAATCAGAAATATCTTTTAAACTTAGAAAATATGAGATATCTAAGTAAGGGGGAACTTTCAGCAAGTATCTAGATTGTTAATTCAAACTCGCTGAAAAGATTCTTGTCTATCTCAGCAAGCAATCTATCCCTTATCACTCGGTAAAATCAATTTGTGACGTTAAGCTGGCACAGATAAACTCGCAATAATCATGACATGAAATTCAATCGTGGCCATTGATCAAAAGGAGTTATTAATCTAACGGCTAACGAAACAAAGAGAGAGAGTGCTCTGACGGTTTTAGTTAGTGGGCCACTACGCATTCAATGCAAAGGCTCCACTATCTCCAGTGTTTCTCTGTTTTACCCTTGCTGAGAGCTCAAATCGATTGAGTTTCTCACACACCAGAGACACTATATAAAGAAGGAGTTAGAGAAATGACAAAATTCTTTAACTCACATTTCCTTTCTCTGCAATTTCTAGCCTGAAACTACTGTACCTCCGGTCAAAAAGCAAACTATCTTTTTCGTACAATTTCTTGCTCTATATAAGAAATGGCTCCCAAGAGACAGTCATCTAAGTCCTCAAAATCGTCAAAGGTTGACAGTGCTGAAACACGCATTGCTCCGGTGACTTCTCTGACCCAAGACACAGCGAAAGTTGTGTTGAAAAACGACCGAATCACTGTAAAACCTATGCCTCCGTCATATCTTGACACTGCAAAGTGTGAGATGTTGATGCAATGGGGAGGGTTTGCAAAAGAAAAGTACATTAGGTACTTTTATGAACAAGAACTTGATGACCAAAATGAAGAGGCGCTTGAGTTCATCAAGCAGCAAGGCCTCATGAACTTTATCTCTGCTCGCACTAAGCAAGTGAGCATGATTGATACCATGGATTCTACAACAATGCAGAAATCCAGTCCCTTACAGACAGTAATGGAGTCACTGAAAAAGTGATCCTTACTTATGTTCAGAACACGCAAATCGTCCTGAAATGGACTGATTTAGCGGAGATTTTTCAGATTCCAACCACTGGAACTGAAGATGACGTCACTGCTTCTGACGAAGAAATTGAAGCTTTCTACAGTGACGTCAGAAATGCAAAAATGAAGAAAGGCGAGATAGCTCCCGTGACTTGGACAAAGCACGTTAAGAGAAAGCATCTCTGCCATTCACTTGGTCTAGTAGCTCTGCTACTGATTAAAGTTCTTGACTCCCAAGTTGGAGGAATTGACCAAGTAGGCCTGAGAAGATGGCCATTGCTGATGCATATCTATGAAAATAAATCGGAACTTAACTGGGCTAAGTACATTTTCAACAGGCTTGTTGATTGTGTTACTAAGTTTAAGGTAAAGGTAGAAGACAACAAGGTCTCACCTTCCTTTCCAGTTATGTATGGAATCAAGATATGCTATATCCTTGAACATTTCAGGATTCAGCTAAGAAACCCATTGCCAATCAAGAAATCTGTGTGCAATGTGGGAAGATCTTTCTACAAGCAGAATGTACCTAAGATTGCTGGAAAGAAAACCAAGAAGACAACAACTGCAAATGTTGTCAGCACAAGCCAGCAAGAAAGGTATACAACAGCTGCAGATGTTACCACTCAGCAACTTAGAGATGAAACTGCTGTTGGTGGTGGTAACACAAATGAAACTGCTGTAGAAAATCAACAAGGTACGTGTACAAGAGCCGTTGCTGAAAATGCAACAATAGATGACTCTGGGAAACTGGAGAAATCTAAAAAGAAAAAGAGGAAAGCTGATGATGACACTCAGACTGCAGCGTCATCAGCAAATCCCGTACCTAAGAGGAAACGGACAAGTAACAAAAGAAAGAAGACACTGGCTTCTCAGTCAGTCCCTAATGTCCAAGACTCCTCAGTCAATTCCCAGACAAATGCTGAAACGCATTTGCCAGTAGATGTTGCTGAAATAATTACTGAAACATACATCAGCAATGTTGAAGTGTTTGCGGAAGCCTTCAACAATCAACTTAACGTTGATAACTCTACTGAGAATAGACCACAAGGCAGTGGAAATGAAATTCCTGCCCAAGTCCCAGATATCTACATTGTAGATAATCTAGATGATCAAACCATGGAACCAGTAAGCGACATTGCTGCTGATCTGCAAAGAGCGGCACTTGCTGATGCTGCTGAACACAAGCAACTCATCAAGTTGCTGAAACCCAGCTTGCTGATGGACCAGTTGCTGAGATAGCAATGGTTCCAGTTCCTGAAGTTGCTGAAACTCAAGAAGCATTATTCAAAGACGCATCTCTTGATGCTGAGAATACTGGCCCAAGTTCACCCAAGACTTCAATTGACAAAGTCCAGCTTGTACTGGAAGATTTAAGCAAACAAATGGAGTTGGAGATTGAAGAATCATCCAACAAGTCAATTGATCTCTTCATGACAAGCAGTGAGCTTAAAGGTCAAGATGCTTCTGCTCAACTTGTCAATTCAGAGACAAGGGAGATTGCTGAAACCGCACAGCTTTCTCAGTTAGAGCAAAATCAGAAGTCTGCTGAAGAAACAGTCCAAGAAGCTGAAGAAACTGTTAATGCTGAAAGGACTGAGCCACAACCTGTCCTTCCTCAGCAGGTAGTTAATTCAACCATCAGTAAAACTTCAAATTCTGAAAAGTTCTTTTGCTAAAATTATTCTTTCTCTACAGACTTCTCAAGATACAAGTCAGATGGTTGCTGAAGCCTCTGCACCAGAACCAACACTCCCTGCTCAGCAGGTAGTTAATAATTTTGGTATAAAAACTAAGTTTGACAGCTTAGTACTTGTGTCTAATTTTAATTTATTTCAGGATGAACAAATGGAGGATGCTACTCAAGCTCCTCATGGAATGGAAATTGTACTACATGAGCTTGCTGACTCTCAGCAGGTAAATCATGTTTCAGATTTAAACTCTAAAACAATTCTCCAAACCAATCCTGATCTAAATAAAATTCTTTTTCAGGCTCAAAAGGAGACCACTGAAGTGGTACTCATCACTGAAGATCAGCAAGTAAGTTCTGAAGAACTTTACTTGAGCTTCAAGAGGACAACTTTGTCAGAGTTGCTAAGTCCGTCAGCAACTGGCAAAGATATAGGAGAATGGACTTCTCAGATCTTCACCTTCATCTCTCAAATGAGAAAAAGAGATCTTCACTGCTGAAGCTCGAAACATTTGTCCACTCCATCCTTCCTGAAGAAATGACATATTCTCAGCAAATGAGTTCAAATCTGATTGCTCAAATCAGAGAGAATATGAAGGCCAAATTTAAGAGTGCCTCTCCAGCTGAACAAGCTGTGATGCTCAAAGGCTCTTTTGTTCCTGTGGTGGCTGATCCCCACAAATTAACTGAGGAAGAGGAAGTGACAAGTGTTGCTTTGTACAAGCACGTTGAGCTAGTCATTCTGACAGATGATGAAGAAGAAGAAGAAGATGAGAACATTCCCACTGATCCCAGTGATGATGAAGGGAAGATTCTAAGGACAAAAAGGATGACGATGATGACAATCAAGGTCCAAGTCCTGGTGCTGGTGGATTAAAGTTGACAGCTGCTGAAACTAATCCCTCTGACAATCAGCAAGCTGACAACAACAATCTCAGCAAGAATCTCAACCTCCTCCTGCTGCTGCTGAAAATCAAGCACCTGTACAAGGTGCTGATACTGAAGAAGAATACGCCAGAAAAAGGGCTGCCTTGAAAAATGGCAAAAGTCCAGTTTCTGATGCCAAGGTTACTGAAGAAAACCTTGAAGATGAGGATGAAGAAGATGAAGATTACCAACGAGCTCTACAAAATAGTCTCGTGATCCATGCAAGGCATACGCAGGATCTGGAAATTGGTGAATCTTCAAGACCAAAATCAAAGAAGTTCCATCCCTTCCACTTACTACTGGCGCAACTCCAGTTATTGAGTCTCAAACGTTGCCTTCAGCAACTACTCAATTAAAACTAACTACTGGCGAAACTCCAGTAATTGAGCCCCAAACTCAATTGAAACAACTATCTACTGGTGAAACTCCAGTCGTTGAGTCTGAAGTGTTGCCATCAGCAACCACTCACAAAAAGGAAGTGAAGCTACTGACAAAGGCTCCAAAGTCGCTCAACTTGATGAATCTGAGGATGATGACGACTTGTCAGAAAATGATGATGAACAATCCAAGCGAGACCCAAAAGTCGTTCAGATTCCTCCTCCTGATTACATCAATGATTTAGACGATGGACTAAGAGCCGAATTGCTGACGCGTGATGATCAGTTTGCTACTGAAATTAAGGTTCTTCCTTACACCTAATTTAGTGCCGTTCCCAAGAGTTGAGGAGTTTACTCCCAGAATTCTAGCACTAAAGCAAGTCCATGATGCCTGCAAAGCTGAAGATGAGGCATTGCTTGCTGAGAGCCCACTTGACATTGGAAAAATATTGGCTACAGTGCTGAGACGCACTACAACTTTGACATAGCTCAGAGAGACATCAGTCTTTATCACAAGAGCTATGAAGAAGATGTAAGTCAGGCGCTCAAGCTTGCAAAAAATGCTCTTGTCAAAGCTCAGAATATTATGGATGAGAAGGCCGCAACAGAGAAAAGACATGAAGAGAACATGATGAATATTCAAAAAGAGTTAGCAACAATGAACTCTGACCAACAAGAATCATCATGAAGTATAACAGTCTCAACACTCTTGCTGAAAATTGCAATGAGTTTTATTCTCTGCACATCACTCCGATGTTGCAATCCATGTCTAAGGGGGAAAAGAAGACTAGAAAAGCAATCAAACCCCTCCTACTCCTGCTGCTGATGTGCCACTTCCACTAGAACCTCTTGCTGAAAGAGAGCAAAGTTCTAAAAGACAAGCAGAAACTGAGTTAAATTCAGCAAGTACCAAAAAGAGAAAAACCGCTGCTGAAACTCAAGATTTCTGTCACATTGAAAGTCATCACAATCTGAATGAAGATGATGAAGAAGATGATGACAATCAAACAATAGCTCAAGCCATAAGAGCTAGACCCTTAACAGCCATAACTCCGTCTGGCCACTCAAGGCATTTTTCGTCTGACTCTTCAGCAAGAGATCAAGACAATGCTAAAACAAGAAGAAGAAGGCAAAGACAGGAAGAGAAAAGGCTGGCCAGCATTGCTATTGGCTCCGGCATTGAATATACAAAGACCAGCAATGATGAAACCACTCAGAATGTGATCAGAAACATTCATGGTTGCTGGATCCTAAAGCTGGAAGACTTGCTGGTAAATGAGTTCTTTCCTACAGCCATTTTGAATCAGATGTTCAAATGGATTGAACTCAAGGTCCAAAGAAAGCAAAGGGAAGAATCCCTCCCAAGAAATATTGCTGGGAGATGGTTGAATCTTGAGGTCCATGTAGAAGAGTTGCCATTGGTAAGACATATAGCAAGAACCAGATCTGATCAAACCACCTGGCATCGCTTACTATGCTGACCCGGTAACAAAGAAACCTAAGAAGAAACTTGGATTGATTCCTTATGAGTACTTCTATCTCACTGCTCAGGATCAAGAAGAAGATCTTCTCTGGTTAAGAAAGATTCATCCGAGAAACATTTCAGATACACAGCTTCTCCATGCCAGCAATTGGGGCATGCATTTGTGGGTATTTAACTACATGGAAATGAATGCTGAAAAGCATCATCATACTGCCTGCAAAAATGCAAGAATTCTTCAACTACAAGTCCGTAGGCTTCTGGAAAACTACGAGAAGGATTGTGTTGAATTCATGCTCTTGCTGAGAAGAGTGTAAGAGAGATTTTGAGAAAATCCTCTGAAAGAGTTTAAGTCCCTGCAATAGTTTTCTTGTTAAAGTTTTTGTTTGCTGATTCTTTGTTATCTATGCTTTCTTTGTAAACTTCTGAATGATAACTTTCAGCAATGAATTCTTTTTGACTCTTATTGGTTTTTGATTGTGCAACTTACTTATGCCTCGGTTTATTTATTCAAGTATGCTTGCATTAATCATCTGATTTATTCAACATCAGAAACCTCTAAAAGGGTAACAATTAATTTAGCCATGGATTGCTAACATCAAAAGGGGGAAATTTGTTAGGAACTTGTAATTTTGATGAGCATTTAACCATGCTAAATTAAGAACAGTCCAGTAACTAGTACTCTTAAGGTCCATAGGATTTAGAATTTTAAGGACATTGTAAAAGAGGAACGTTTGGCTGATGACTTAGATAGGTGTTAGATAAGTTATTTTTTTGTGGATGACGTACGTTAATTTCTCGTGAAGAATTAATTTTATTGACCATTGCGTATGATGTGTATTTATTTTCTGAAAAGAAAATATCTTTGATGCTTAGCTTTGATGTTATCTTATTTTCTGAAAAGAAAATGACCTATTGAAGCATTTGCTGAAGATGTTATTTGTGTTTATTACAAACAAATTATTGAAGCAAATAAGAAACCGGTCAGAATCTTGAAGACTTTTGAAGATCTGAAGACTTGAAGACTTGAAGACTTGAAGATTGCTGAAGACTGGTAAAGGCACGTGTTGCTCAGAAAGTGAATTTTTCAAGCAACAGCATTGCATAAGTGAAAATCTGAAAGACAGAGTAGGTTGTGCTTGCTGAAAAAATGAACACTTGCTGATGAACATATTGC